>CAWUFW010002210.1:1200000-1800000 GCA_963921515.1 Calotriton arnoldi
GGACTGTATGCTACAGTATCACACATGTTGAGAGGGCTCCTATCCTTTCAGTAGGACTGTATGCTACAGTATCACACATGTTGAGAGGGCTCCTATACTTTCAGTTGGACTTTATGCTACAGGATACCTGCCAAGTCACATGGTACCACTGTGTGACACATGATATCGGCCCCATCACACAGTCTCCCGGTGAGGAGACGATATCACACGGTGGCAGGGAAAACGAGCTGAAAACTACTGAAAAAAGTGGTTTTCCAGCTCGTTTTCCGAGGCTTTGATCTGCCGACGTCCATTAAGGAGTGGGAAAACACCCCAGAACATCGGCACCAGCCTCAGCAAACTTTTTGTTTTGGGAGTAGGGGGCTTGGGGGCAGAGTGGGGTTCAAAAGTGCCTTGTAGGTTCTTCTCGACACGAGGCCCCGCCCCATTCAAGGCCCGCCCCCTCCTCACACAGTGAGATTGTTCTTCAAGCTGGCAGGTATGCTACAGTATCACACATGTCGAGAGGGCTCCTATACTTTCAGTAAAACTGTATGCTACAGTATCACACTTGTCGACAGGGCTCCTATCCTTTCAGTAGGACCGTATGCTACAATATCACACTTGTTGGCAGGGCTCCTATACTCTCAGTAGGACTATATGCTGCAGTATGATACTTGTCGGCTTGGCGGCTATGCTGTCAACAGGACCGTATGGTACAGTATCACACTTGTCGGCAGGGGTCTTATACTACAGTAGGACCGTATGCTACAATATCACACTTGTCGGCAGGGCTCTTACACATACAGTGAGTGAGACATAGCATTTCTCAGCATGGCTACCATCATTTCAATGGGCCAGTGTTTTCGCCCTTGAACAGGCCGGTTGGTATACATTAAATGGGGCAGTACAGGCACATGTTAGCAGTTTTCTCTGTAATTTTCATGGTACAGAATCCGCCTGCCTCAATGGAGTGTTTACTGTCAAGGGGACTGTATAAGCACTTCTCAGTGGCGGGATAGTAAAGCCACTTTTCAGGAAAGATTGTATAACTTTAATAGGACTGTGCCAGGACTTGTGAGCAGGGCGGCTGTGTTCCTAATGATGTGGCCATACATTCCCAGTGTTTCTAACAAGATGACCATAGCCTTTGCCACAATTAAAGAGGCAACGGGGCACTTCCCAGCATGGCTGCTGTACCTTTAATGGGACAGTACTGGAACTTCCCAGCAATTAACTGTACGCTCAATAGGACAGTACCGGCAGCATGGCCGCTATCCCTCTCTCGGGGCAGTATTCCCACTTCTCAGAAGGGTTACACCCCCCAGCGCGGCTGCTGTATTTTAATAAGATTACTGGCACTTCGCTGTGGGGCTTAAATATTTGCAAATGGCCAGTGCTGGCATTACTCATCCGCGGGCTGGATTTTAGTAACACCAGAGAAAGTTCTCGGCAGGCCTTCTATCATTTTAATTGGGTATTGCTAGATTTCCCAGTACGGAGTCAGTACTGGACACTTCTCAGTACTTGAGAGAGCAGGCGCAAAGGGCTATTTCTGGGTTTGAAAGGACAGTACCTGCGTTTCTCAGCAAGGCTACTGTACATTTTACTAGGACTGGGCATGCCCTTCTCCACTGGCAAAATAAACTTGTAATACAACACAAATGCCCTTTTTTTTTTTTTGCTTTTTTAAATAGCGTGAACTCGACCCAAAGGTATCGGAGCGTTTTACAAGAGCACCAGCTGCATTACAGATGGACACATTAATTTAAAAAAAAATTTTTTTAGGCATGGGGAGAATTAAGTGATTTGCCCAGAATCACAGGATGTTGAGCGTACCTGCCGAGACTCAAACCTGGTTTCCCAGCGTCAAAGTCGTCCGCTCTAGGCTGCTGTACTTACTTAAACAAGCATTTACAATGCAATAGGTCTCGCACTGACATTATTTTGAGCTATTGGCATTGTAAATGTCATTGGTTTGTTTTCCCCTTCGTGAAGCATTAATCAAATGGTGTAATGCAAAATGGCAATCAGCAGACAACAAGACATCACATTAAACAACAGAATGCAATATTAGAAAACATGATGTAACACTGTGCAGTATGGTACCACAGTGCGCACACCAGGGCAGCTCCACAGACGACTGCACAACAGCACAACACAGGACAACATACAACATGGTACTGTGCTGAACAACATGTCCCAATACAATGCCATCACACTAGACAACATGATACCACACAAGACAACAGAACACAAAACTAGACAACATGCAGCATACCACCAAGCTCAACACCAGAGATCCACATTATAGCATTGCTTTGGACAACATAAAACATGGTGCCACAACGTACAACACAACATGGACATTACACTAGAAAGTATGAAGCCACAGTGGAAAGCGTGATGGCACCATATTAAACAACATGGCATAACTTTGGTTAGCATGACATCACAATGAACAGCACGGCATCACAGTAGACAGAATGACACCACAATGGACAAAACGTCACCACACAAAACGCTGTGGCCCAGCAATGGATGATATGACACCACGCTTAGCGACATAACACCACACTAGACAAAATGGTACCACTCTGGATACCCCAATGGCGCCACACTGGCCAATATGGCACCAGACTAAACAGTGTGGTACAACACTAAGTAATACGGAACCACTGTAGGCAACAAGAAACCTCACTAAAACATAACACTAGACCGCACCCCACGGCACAATGTGGCACTAGTCAAGAAAAACAGCACCACACTGCACAGGCAGGTGCGAGACTAGACTTAAAGACACTGCACTGAACAACACAGCAGCAATAGACTTGACAATATGATGACACAGTCTGGCTTGCTGGGCGAAACACGTTAAACTGTTGAGGAAGCTCCTAATACAATACCTCGAGACTGACAAAGCAAATAGGTGCGTAGCTGTTATTATTACAGCATGTGCAGTGGCACCGGGGCTCTGTGGTGTAAGTGCCCATCTCTATGTTTTTGCTCCCGGGGAGGTGGTGGGTCCATTTCTTCCTGCTTGCACTAGGGCCCATGGTGCCCTTGATACTCCATGGAAAGCAAATAAAAGTAAATAGCCATTACAAAAACGTCCTGAGTTTCAAATCGCAGCCCTTCCTGCGGGCGGGACAAACACTTGACAGCCGCTGTTTGTTGAAACCAATATCCATCTAAAACTGTTTCTTTTCTACACATAGACGCACATCCGGGGGCAGACACCGCTGCAGGCCGCACGCACTCATCACACACACAGGAGCCGACACCACTGCAGGCTTCGCGCCCTCATCACACATACACACAGAGGCCTGCACTCCTCACTCCAAGGCGCTCTGGACATTGCAGACAGGCAGAGAGAGCTCTGCGGCTCAGTGACGCCACACCTCAATCACCCTGCCACACATAGCATGTGGCCCCCGATTTATCAATCCCCCTCACCGGGTCACTGTGTGTGGCAGTCCCAGCCGGGCAGCAGCACCTGGTTTGTGTTATGTGAGTCGGCAGCATGCAGCACTGCACAAACACAATAATCATGTATATAGCATGGAGGGCTATACTTTACATACACACAGAGGCCTGCACTCCTCACTCCAAGGCGCTCTGGACATTGCAGACAGGCAGAGAGAGCTCTGCGGCTCAGTGACGCCACACCTTAATCACCCTGCCACACATAGCATGTGGCCCCCGATTTATCAATCCCCCTATAGCATGGAGGGCTATACTTTAGCGCCGAGAGGCAGCACTAGCATCACTCGGCACTATTAAAAAAAACAAAAAACGTTTCTCATTCACGCGCATCTACCAGAAAAGGGCCTAAAGAAAGCGAGCAGCGCATGCGCTGCAACGCTAGCCGACACACAGGACTGACTCCGCTAGAAAATATATGCTGCATACAGCGTAACTACTAAACACAAAATAACCTTCATTTCAAATACACAGCTACAGGCAGTTGCGGGTCGCTTAACACAGGGGCATAATGTAGGCCTCAAACGCAGCCTTAATTTAAGGAGGGAAATGCAAAAATGCATATGGGGGATTTTAATTTAGACTGGAAGATTTACGGGGAAAATACCAAAAACCATTGATAGAAAAACATGTGGTTAAAGCGGTAAAACTTGATTATCCTTCATTTACATATTAGCCATATGTTTTTAATGTTCCCCTTCTTACACGCTCACAATTACTTTTTTACAACTTAAATGGTACACAGTAGCGAGCTGCATCACGCTGTCTCCTCCGTGGACTGTTTTGGTGTGCCTATCCTCAGTTTACTTTAATAACTAACGCACATCGCATTGACAATTTACATACTTCCATTCCACAAAAATGCTCTTATGTGTGTACTACGCTAACATTTAGGTGCTAGATCAACCAAATGGCGTTAGGTACGCACATCGGCAATTTTACATTACACATGGTTTGGAGCATACGAAAAAAAAAGAAACTAAAGTAAAAACATCCGATGTTCAGGCATGGAAATATTTATACCTTTACACACAAAGATTTTCATTTTAAACACTTACATTACCAAAACCCTTTCTTTTGCTCAGCTCACTCCTCCTCTGTCTCCCCTACTCACCCCCACCCCCCCAAAAAGAACTAGGAAAGTGAAAGCGCGCCATGCGCGCGTTGTGCGAGCCGTACACGTGCACATCGCCTGTCCGGGCACGTGCACATCTCCTGTCCCCCTTCGGAAGCTAAATCGACAACAATAGATCTCGCAAGCGAGCAGCGCATGCGTTGCGTCGCTAGGCGAGACCTAAAAAGGGTCTGGTGGCTCAGTGGGCCAACGCTTCCAATCTAGGGATCTGTTGTTGACTGCGTACTCACATTCGACCCCCCCCACCCTTTATCCTTCCGGAGTCGATAAAATGCAGTTGAGTAACAATAAACATCCTTTATATGTCAAAAGCGCCTGGAGACCTTCTTCGGGTGAACATGCTATGTGCGCTTAGTATGTGATTGCAACAACATGTACACTTCTTAGCAGTTGTGTCGTTTGTGGCGCAGTGCCAGCCTCTTTCAGTCACAGTCAGGCGCTTATTTACATGTGGGATAGTTTTACAGCTGTCCCACAGTGGACTGGGGCAGGAACAGTAAAGAAGTCAAGTTTAGAATGACAGCCTAGTGTGGCGGCCTCGAGCCGTGGCGCTAGAGTGCCAGGACGGTGTTGCCCACTGTCACCAGTGTGGTCTGTGGGTGCGGTACAGCACTGTGGGTGACTTACCAGCGGTGGCCGAATGCTGGGCTGTTGCTACCTCCCCATGTGCAGCTTGTACAGGTATCCCGGCTGGCGTGAAGGGGATTTGGCAGTCGGTGTCTGAAAGTACTCCCTCCCCCGTCAGAGAAATACGCGTCTCCACTTCTTGGCTCTGCGCAACCGGCAGAGTCAGTCTTTCTGGCACGTTTGTAGCTGTGTCTCGGGACTGTCTGTGGACGGTACTCGCGGGTCTTGGCATATAATCTGGCCGTGTGGATTTGTTTTTGGGTGGTGAATCCTAGCGCGTTATACGCCGGCCCTGACTCGCAAAGGTTACTTACATTTTTGAGTAAATGTACACTTTTGAGTGAGTTTACTACTTTTCACTGTGCATAAACTGCAGGTTTGTTGTAACTTATACTTTCATAGTAACACAAATCGTTAAACAAGCATTTGCAATGCAATAGGTCTTGCATTTGCGAGAGTTTAAGCTATTTGCAATGTAAATGACAATACCTTTTATTTATCTGTTTTGATAATTAAAACATAAATATAAGGCATTGTCATTTACAATGAAAATAGCTCAAACTCTTGTAAATACGAGACCTATTTCATTTCAAAGAAGCGTCCGCCATTGTCCCGGACTGCTTGGAAAGTGAAAGTGCGCATGGCGCACTGAATGTTGCAGGAAAGCATGTCGTGCCTGCAGTAGGAGAAACTCATTAAAGAAAATAGTGCTTACAGACTAAATAAGACGTTCCGTGTAACAACCGAAGTAAAAGGGCCAGTCCTCATGGGAGGTTACAAATGAAGACAGGGCGGTACTAAGGAGGGACTAACAAGCCTACTAACGAATCAGAAGCCAGCATTTACAGAGGACAATGACCGAAGCCAATGAAAAATATGGGCGGAGAGTGGGCGGAGCTTCAAGTCCATACTCAAATACAGCATGTCTCGCAGAGCAGCGCATGCGCTGCCCAGGCTCGACCTAAAAACGACCCTTCTAATAACATAGAGCATGCACCACCCATCAGCTACCTTTGCTCCCCAGCGCTCTCAGCAAGGCCATAACGCAGACCGCTGCCGCCCGTGCGGCGCAGAGGGCTCCCAACCCTTCAGGGCCCCCAAACTCTTCATAAGGAGCCCATTCTGCCAAAGGCCAATGAAAATCTGTGAGATATGGGAGGCTCAGGGGCCTCTCTACATACTCTGCATGGGGGCCCAATCATTTTACATCAGCCACCAGCCCTCAGTTTCTTCATGCGATATCACAGCTATGGTTCCTTTCTGTCAGCTTATGTATGTGAAGTTATGCTGCATGGTCCCTTGCTTGATACCACAGCTGTAACTCTCTTTGTGTGAATTCGCTCATGTTTTGTAATTCCCGGATGTGACATCACTGCTACCTGTTACCTCCTGTTGCATTACTGCTGTCAGTTTCCTTCTATGACATCACTTCTGCCTGCTTCCTCGAATCACAGCTGTAGGTTCTCTAACGTGACATCACTGCTGCTAGTGTACCTCATGTGACATCACTGCTGTAAGTTCCCTGGCATGTTGCTGACAGTTTACACTTGGGACCCCACAGCTTTCATTTTTCATTTCCCACATTTATAACCGTTACTTTTCTTGAGGAATTCTGTCAGCATTTCTAGTTTGAGGTCCTCTCCTGCCAGGTGCCTCAAGTGACATCACTTCTTGTGTACCATAACAGTGGTTAGTGTGCCAGTATTATTAAACCTCTGTCAGTTTCCATGTGTGACATTACTCCAACATGTTTTCTGGATATGACCGCCCTTGCCTTCCTTGCCTGACATCGTTGTATTGTTTAGTTGTGTAGTATGACTCCGCTATAGTCCGCTACTTTGTGTGACATCAACACTTTAAGTTGCCCTGTTATTTTGCATTTCCACAGCCAGTTCCCTAGTGTGACATCACTGCTGTTAGATCTCTCATGTGACATCACCACTGCCCTTTCTTTCATGTGCTGCTGTTAGGTCCATGAGACAATCGTCCACTTTGTACCCTCAAGGACACCACTGCTGTCTTGTCTGTCATACGACATCAGCGCGTTCTGTACCCTCAAGGAAGCCATTGTTGATTAGTCTGTCATTTGACCAGGGGCGGCTGGTATGGAATGGGGGTGGCAGGGCAGGGGCGTAAAAAGATAATATTTCACTTACCTCTGCACAGCCGCCGTCTCTTCTCCGTCGTCTCTCCTCTGCTTCTCTTCCCGGAACAGGAGGCACACAAGCTCCCCTAAGCCAATCTCGACACTGCTGTTGCCAGCATGACAGCAGCGTCGTGATTGGTCTGAGCGGCCTGGTTCGGCGCTGAGACGGGGAGTGGGAGCCTGTGCATGTTCTCCACCCAGGCTGTGCAATACAGCCGGGTGGAGAACATGCTAAGTGCATATGACTGTTTGGCCGGCCCAAGATGGCCGGCCAAACCGTTATGCGTACTTAAGTGCACCAACCACTCCTCCTCTTGCTGACTGTGACGACAGCCAAACCCCACCCCACCGCACCCCATAACTGGCTTCAGCACGGAAAAATGAAATAACAACATCTTGTTATTATCATTTTATTTTTCCTTTTTTTTCGACTGCTGAAAAGAAGTGGGGTGACGCTCCTCCGCCTTAGCAGAGGAGCTACCACTGCATTTGACATCAGGGCTCTCTGTTCCTTTGTGACATCATCACTCTGTATTTTCATGTGCCATCGCTGCTGTTAGATTTGTTGTATGACATAATTGCTGTCAGTTCCTTCATGTGACATCATCACTCTGCGTCTCTTCATGTCCTAGCACTGCAGTTAGGGCCTAGATGTGACATCATCATGTTCTGTTCCCGCTCTGTTTCCTCCTATGGTATCAACACTTGCAGGTTTATGTCAAGACATTCCACGCTTTGAACCTGCGCGTGCACCAAAGTGAAGTTTTGCTTTCACTCATAACCCCCGCACTGTGCCCACTCTAGCATAGCATGCAATCTTCTATCACCTGCATCTCTCATAAAACAGCCGGTTCTTCGGCGCGCTCCGAGGGAGAGGCATCGCGGGGTGATTTGCCGCTGGCTGTGTGCGAGATGATCGCACCAGTGCCTCCGCACACCAGGTCCACAGCTACTCAGTCGGTCTCTTACTCCTCGACCCGTCCGGAGTGCCTCGTCGTGGAGGTTAAGGGGGGAGTCCTTCAGACCGTGCTTCAACGCCCTTGAGCTCCGTCCTCGTCAAGGTAAGGGTAATTCAAGAACTTCTTGCTGCGCCGCTCCCCCCGCTCCAGGATGATAACGAGGTGTACTGGGGGGAGCGACGCCTTATAACCCCCCTGCAGATTTCCTGCCTCAGACGGCAGTTTCCCCCCATTGGGGGGGGTTCGTAAATCGCCTGCCCCCCCCCCATTGGTCGGGAGGTTTGGCGCCTCTCTGGCGCACCTTAGGCGCCAAGGGTTGCCCCCCATCTGCTTCTGGGCGCTTTGCAGCACCCAGAACTGGCTCCTTCCAGTGGCTCGGCGGCTGTTATGGCGCCGGTCCTCGAGGCCTGCTTTGGGGGTGGCTTCTGCAAAAATAGAAACAGTGATGAGGGGGAGATTGATGTGTGTGTGTGTGTGTAGGGCAGGGTTAGGGGGAGGATGGGTGGCAGCCAGATAACCCAAGCCTTCCTGAACATTTACTTTGAGGCTCTAATGGAGGCCAGAGCCCGAGATCACACACACTTTACTTTTCCCTAACACCAGCCTTAACGGCAGACACATAGGTGCCAGGCGTCACAGCTGGCACTCGTTACCCCCAGCGTTGGTGTTCTCTTCCAGTTACACTTTCCTCACCGTGGAGTCTAGAATACACAGACCAAGCTCTGTTTCCAGTGCAGAGGAACCCCTAATAGCCACAAAATCCCAGAGCAATTAGTGACAGAAGAACTTTTGTAACATAAGTAATTTCCTGGCGAGAGAACATAATTAATGTACATTTCTGGAAACCCAGAGCACTTGTGCGAACAAAGTGCATGGGCTGCACGCTTCTCCGCCCTGCGCGTGTATGATAGTGCCTTCCTGGAAGTTTTTCCTCTGTGTTAAACCGCAACCGTGGACTCTGGGCACCAGCACTCTTATCATGGCGGCAGGAAGACACAAGATGGCCACCTTTGGTGTTGTTTTGTCTCATGTTAATCCGTTCCTCTATGCTTATGCTTTGATTCGTGGTTAGGCCCTGGACTGCGATTTTAGGACTGATCGGGGCTCTTCACCAGTCTAGTGTTGAGAGCCGGTCTATAGACATTTCTCTGTTCCAGAATAATGCACACAGTCCATGCATTGCCCCCAGAGTGGCAGGGTTGAATAGGCGGGTCCTTCCTTTGACAGTTTTTGAGATCACCCCAACAATTTGTTAGTACAAAAAGTGGTGCAGGACTTTAAAAAATACAAATTTATAGTAAGATAGGCGGGTCGTTACTCATACAGGGTGTGCCCTGCTTTTAGTAGTGGTAAGCTCAAAAAGATAGAATGTTACGTATGCATTGATAATGTATTGAACGTGGATATTGACTTTTTTCTTTCCAAAGGTCCTATTCATTTTATTTAGGTCTGGCATTAGCCAAGGATTTTTTATTTTACTAAAACTATTAGTATAATATACTAATATGGGTTTTTAGCCAGCCCTCTTCATCCATTGGACTGTCATTCACATTTTTATTCGGTCCACTACAGCGTGCATCGTGGGGCAATGGCTCATCCCACTTCAGCCATTGGCTAACTTCACTGTGAGTGTCGGCATTTTGCCCTTTCGCAAAGAGCACATCCACACACAAAGTAGTTCACATGCATGCCAGAAACTATGTGGCAATGTGTACTTTTTGAGACGAAAAAATATTGTTGTTTTTAGCCAATGTTTTTTTAATTGATGATGGTCCAGCAGCAAAGCCAATAGTTCTGGTGTTGGCCAGTGGCCTTTAGTGTTTGTCAGTACCTGTTATTATTTTGTCATCGTTTTTGCAAAACGTTAGTGTTTGGGAAGCTGCCAGGCCGTCATCAATCTGAAAAAACATTGACTAAAAGCAAAATATTTTTGTTGCTTTTAAAAAGCCATGATTCAGGCACAGCCACTTTGAGGCATTTGTGCTGGTTCGAAAAGCTTTATACTGTTGTAACTAAGACTCACAACTACAAGAAGTGTTAAAGTAATCATACAAACATTGCAAGAGTGAAGAAACATAGTATTTACATGTACTTGTGACATACATGCATGTAACGAACATGCTTAGCGGAGTACACATGTAACAACATATGTGAAAAAAATGTAGGCTCAGATTAGAAGAGTAGTGAACCGAGAGGAGTGCCATGGAAAGGCAATAGAATTAGGTTACCATCCTCAAATTAGCAACTTTGTAGCATTTACAAACATATAGGAATGCACTTCATACACTTATCTGAACACCATACTTGCAACAAATGTATCTGTGTCAGGGTCTGACTCAGACAGAAAATACGCCTGGGCACCAAAATGAAAGGGGCCCAGTTTAACAAATCAGATAGCTAAAAAAAAAGTGGTCCACGTTTGCAAATCTTGGCAGCTTTGAGCTCGTACAGATGTGCTGCAGTGCTTAATTTGAGCCAGTAGTTTCCGGTGCTCGGCACCCTCATTTATTTGTCAACACCGGCGCAAAGGTATTGGAGCGCTTTTCATGAGCACCAGTTAAGGACACATTCATTATTGGTAGGCACCGGGAGATTAAGTGATTTGCCGAGAATCACAGGATGTTGAGCCTATGCTGAGACTCAAACCTGCTTCCCCCGCAACAAAGTCGTCAGCTCTGGCCATTACGCCACATCCTCTCCCCACTTGTAGGGTTTCATGGTTAGTAGTTAGTTCTGTTATAGGCGGCGCTAATAGGAGCAATGGTCTGGTGCAAGCTGCCTCCTGGCACTGGTGTGCTGTAGAGGTGTTTTGCAATATATGGAAGACTGCATGGATTTGTGCTTGCTGCAGGCAATTTTTGTGGTATTATAAGGGATATTGCCACTAACATTGCTATGCCACCCCTTCCCACCAAGTCATAAAGCAGGCCCATAAGCAGCCAAAAACAACCCATACACTGACCTCTCAGACCAGCCCTTCTGGCACTGCCAGATTGCCTTATAGGCCAGTCCAACCTTGTCCGTGGCGTGTAGTCAGAAAAGTGTTTTGGGGTGCACCAGTCTGGTTTTTATTTGAAAACGCCTCGAGATGCTCTATAGTTTCAAATATGTTTTAGAGGAAAGAATAGCATAATTAAAAAAACAAATTAAAAAAAAAATCACAGGATGTGTAATATAAGTTTGCGCATGCTTAATGTACGCATTGCATGCTCAAGCAAACTTAGAATTCTAGTTAAGAAAATACGTTTCTTTCAGCAGATGGATACTAAAGACACACACCGATAAAGACACACAGACCTCATTCCTGTTCACCACTACATGCATAAATTAAGCATGATCTACAAGTTAATATATGTAAAGTGCATGTGTGCATAAGCATTGTCGCGCATACAATGAATGACTCGCATATTTAATTCTACACTTTGGTGAATCTGTTGCCATAACAGACACATTCAGCTAGCCCCTCTCTCTTATACCACGAGGCAGAGGGAGACTGTGTACCGTTTAAAAGAGGCAGGCTGCTCAGATTTGTACTGCAGTACAAGCCTTTTCACATCCTTCACTGGTTTTACTCGCCAATCAATCATGTGATTGAATTTGTGCCTTTCACCTTTACATTTTCACTTTTGACAATTGCACTGACTGGAGATAACAGGTAAATGAATTAAAATCTAGCCTTAGGTGCTTGTGCATTCCTCCCTCGTGGCTAGCCTGACCCCTTGTGGAGGTCACACCTATGTCGAGATTCTTATGCTACAGAGAGCCCTCGAGGCCCACACACCTGCAGTATAGCTATTTCAGTGATGTGGACAACATTTTGTGTTATAACAATAACTGGCAAAGAGTGAGCCTGTAATTCAAAATGCGAGTCTCACACCAAATGAGTGATACTTGAGATACCCA
Source organism: Calotriton arnoldi (assembly GCA_963921515.1). Classification (NCBI taxonomy): domain Eukaryota; kingdom Metazoa; phylum Chordata; class Amphibia; order Caudata; family Salamandridae; genus Calotriton; species Calotriton arnoldi. The sequence continues at coordinate 1,212,233 of CAWUFW010002210.1, forward strand.
AAAGCATGCTGAGGCTTATAGGCCCCAACTGTAGGAAGAGTGAAGCTACAAGTCCCAGCATGCTTTGCATTGTTGGCTGAAAAACAAGGACTGCTGAAAGTGGCCGTCATGACCTGGGGCAGTTGTCAGCTATGGAACAGGAATAACCAACAATGAACAAGATCACTTATGGGGGTCCCAAAAAGAGGCAGCAGTCTATGGATATGTCGTCGTACAGTCTGGTTACGGTGTTTAGCTGCTCATTGTTGTTACAACATGTACTTGCATAGTTTAGTTGTAATATGTAGTTGCGCAGTTTAGTTGAAATAGTGCTCCAATTTCAACTTTCCGCTCAAGGTCTTTCGAGTTCAGCTTTATTCCTGTCTCTAGAGTCTGGACAGCTTTTGAGTGGTGAGGCAGAAGGAAGCAATAAGGAAGACATTTAGGGACCTCAGCCAAGACCAGTCCAAAGACAGAAAACTCTCAACAAAATAAACATTATCCTCCCCTCACATATAAATCGAAGGACTATCTGAAATGCCTCAGGCTAATATGCGTACCAGAACATAGTGCTTCGTAGCACACGCACCTTATAACAGCTCAAACATTACCTGAAAAGACCTGCACCTTTAGGAAGCCTACGTGATAGGGTACCTCTTCGACTGTGAACCTCCCTTGGAGGCCATGCTTGAAGAACCCACAATAACAAACCCTATGTAGCGAACAAGCAATTCAGTTGTATAGTGTCAGTAGTGAAGAAACCCTGATGGGGAATGCTTCCATTTCCATACTTAGAAACCAGTTCCACACCTTGGAGCGCATTCTCTCTCTGAACCACCCTCAACCGCCTCAATGACTTTACAGGGGCTGTCCAGTGTGGAGAAAAATACAATTCTCTTCTCTTTCACCGGTTCTGCATCTCTAACAGTCCCCAGCAGTGGGCTTTCTAGGGTGTTCCTGTGTCTGATGACGTCAGCTTGGGCTTTGAGATGCGCTGTGACGTGACGTCATTGACTGGATGGCTCTTTAAACAACAGAGGAGGGAGCGAAAGAAGAGGTTCAAGCGGTGACGGATCCAAACAATATACATATGTACTTACCTCAGAGTGAGAGGTCAGCGACTTGCATTGGTCCTTTGCAAACTGTCAGTGGATATAAGGGCAAAAATAGACCAACGTTTCCGCAGATGAGGTATTAGACCATTCTGAAAATACCAATTGACATTTCAGAAAAAGTCCTCAGCCATAATATTGATGTGGAGAAAGGGGAGCACCAGTCTGTGTACCACCCATTCTCTTCTGTTATTTTCAGAGGATTTAAGGGGTGGATGGGGAAATGCAGATCATAGAAATGGTCTGTGATCTAACTCCTATCAAACGTATTTCTCCGCCGTGGGTTCTGATGCTGCACCTTGTACATTGTCCAGCCTGTTTGCTCTCAACGTTCTCACATTTGAGGTCAATGGGAAAATAGAGCATTTAGGAATCAATTATCTTTTAAGACTGTGTCTAGATGGGTAATAATTTCTTTATTTGTAACCTCTTTCCACAATATTAAAATACAGAGGGTTCTATTCCATCATTCCTCTGGGTCGACATGTTTCTGCATATTCCTTAACCTTCTCGGTCTGATGTATTTTTTAGGGTGATGATTGTTATGATAAAGATGGTACCACGGTCAAACTATGGTAGGTCACTGGAGAGGTCACCCTCAGTAAAACTGTCAATGCGGGTCATTCCCTAGAAGTTGGACATGAAGACTTTTGGACTCAAAAGAAGGGCCCGCGTCTTAGCATTTGGCTCAAAGTCTGTGCTGAGTCTAGCCTGGAATCCAAGGATTTCAGTGCCATTACCCCGGGCTTATCATATTTCTTTAGTTAAAAAACTGAGCTTCTAAATCGCCCAAACAACACTCTTGGCTCCGCTTGGATAGTCAGATCTCTGGAGAGTTTTTGGCAGCAAGCGGAGGCATATGCTTTTCAGGAAACCAAACTAGATGTGTCCAGCAGAAAAAACAAGGGAATTTCTGCTGGCTCAAAGAAATACAAACTTGAACCAATCTAAGACACTTTTATGTGCCAACAACCATTTCCAAAATGAGACTTAGCAATTGTATAATCAAAAACAATACGGTTCAGCTAGATCCAGTAGAAACCATTTGTAACTGGCCAACTGGAATTCTTCCACAGAAGGACTAGATTTATCTTCAAAGCGAAATTAAGCCCCTTCGAGTTCACTCACAGCCCATCACTAAGGTATTGCAGAATAGTCCCCTCTCCCAGAGAGTTGACAGTTCACTCCCTGTCTGCAAGGCTTTCCTTTTAACAAGCCATTGCATTCTGGGAGCTGTAATCTTCATTTGCTTCATTTATACCAACTCGGCTAAAGCACCTTACAGCAATGATTTGTAGAAGGAAAATTCAGGACTGGAAACATGTTGTACTGTCTCCATTTATTATGCCAGTTTTAGAGTCCCTGTCTAGTGCTGAGAACCACCGGTCAATAGGCATCTTTGCTCCTGAGATGCAAAGCGAGCCATCGCTTCAAATGCCAGCCTTTTCAGTCCACCAAGCAATGTCCAACAGGCCATGCCGTGTTCCAGCAGCTGGGATTTCCATGGTTAATATGGACTTGGGCACCTATCTGTAGTGCGTAATAGAAGACCAGCCCTGTGTGTTTGTGGAGTGTAGAACTGGCTTAAAACGAGTGCATTGGTGTTTTATGAGAAACACAACAATGAAGTACCCACAATGACAAACACTATATAATGAGAAATCATCAATCACGATTGCTGTGACAATCGCAAAGAAACAATTATAAGTAATACCAAACTGATGAGAACATGTATCACCATACATAACCCCAATCCCCATCCCAACAGCAAACATAACTATTAGTCTAACCTTATCCCTGAATCCTAACCAAGCCCACACATAATAGTACTAAGCCTAACCCTTAACATAAACCTTCCGCTAACCCCACCTAAACGTAATGCTAACCGTAACCCTAATTCTAATTTTTGTTAGTGCCCGAAAGACCTCTCGCAGGGTTAGAGGCACATCTCTAAAGGTTTCAGGCCTGTTTTGAGATTTAGAGCAACGTAATTGCATATTTTTACCAGTTGTAGTGTAGACTCGCCCAAGGCAGATCATTGGCTGTTCATGGTAGGATGGAACATTGGCATCATCAAGGTATTGCATTGATGGGCACCAAGGCTTCCTTGGGAATTGTGCATGCTGGCTGGACAGAAACATGATGTATTGCCATTCTTAGTATTTCAGGAGAATAGTCATAGAGCTAGGAACCATAGTATGGCATAGACAAGTGACTTACATGGATCGATGACAGGCCGGAGTGTGGCATAGACAAATCTTGTGGGTGCAGTGAAAGTGGAAGTCACATTATCTGGTAGAGCTGAGCTAAATGTGATAGGTCCATGAGTAAAAAGGGAAGTTTGTGAAGAGACAAGTGAATAATACACTGAATCATCAAGATTGTGCTTCACATCATTGGTCAATGGCCAGTGAGGGGGGGAGAAGAGCCATTCATGGTGCTGAAAGAGTAAACGCCTTTTGCAATGCCCCAATAAAGTTTTCAAGTCCTTCATGAAGTGCCAGGGTCTACCATGTCCTCAAATAAAGTCAGCAGTCCTTCTTCCTTCTCCCACCAGAGATGTCCTTGACCTCCCAACAAAGCTCCTTTTTCACCATAATTTCATGATATACATTAGACTGATCCCCTGCAGTTCCCCTGAGTGTCCACTCACATCCAAGACTCCTATTAAAAACTCCTTGCTAAAATAAACACTCCTTACTGTGAATTGAATGACTCGAAGTACCTCTACAGAAAGGCTTCTCTAGGGCCCATCGCCTTTGGTTCCTATAAAGGGTGTACAGCGCATATCAATTTGTGATGCGTTAAAACAAATTTTCTGCAACTATTAGCATGTGTACGGTGTACTGATTAGCACGCTTTCATGCGCATCAGAAATATTCAGTTTCACAATGCTAGACCTATTCTCCCACCTGAGTTGCCCTATTCTTTGGGACAATTGGTCTGTGCCATGCCACATCAGTGAGAACATTCTCTGGGAACACTGCCCATACTCTCTGGCACCGCTAAGAATATTTTGGAACATTTCGGTCTAATTTTATCACAGTAATTATTCCTTAGCAAACCTGGGCCGATCACTGGCAAAATGTGGCTTATTATTAGGCATGAATGTGCTCATTCGATGTCCCAGTAGAACATATTCTCAGGGACCGAAGACCTTTTCGCCTTGCACAGTTGTGTGTATTCTCTGGCAAGTTTAGTCATATGAGTATGGGTTGTCACATTGATTGGTGCAGTATGGCCTATTATCTGACACAGCAGACCTTATTCTGTGGTACATTGTCCCGCATTCACCTACAAAGTTTATTAGAGGGTTGGTACCTCTATCAATGTCAATAAGCCGGGTTATTTATGTGTGCTTTTAAATGGGTTAAATTCATCAATTGTTCAGCTACCTGGAAGAGCTGGTTGTATATTGTGCCATAGTCTGTTAATTCTTTGGCACAGTGGACTGTGCTAGGGAAAAAGGGAGGATCCAGGTGGATTCCGGATCTGACAGCTATTAGTGTGTTGGATCAGGTATCTTGGTGGGACCTAGTGAAATGTGCTGCGTACCACGGGAAACAGCATTTACAACGCTGTCAGAACAATGCAGTGCCATTACAGCGCAGGAATTACAATGAATACATCGTTACCACGTGTTCCATTACAACGCAAGTAATTTCAACGACTTGCTTTAGGGAACTCAGTGTTGGATTTTAAATCCAACACCTTCTCTACTGTTGCACAAACTGGAGTTGGAATAGTAAAATATACTATTCCAAACTCCAGCACTTCCCTAAAGCAAGTCGTTGTAATGACTTGCGTTGTAATGGAACTACGCGTAATGGTAACTACGCGTTCGTTGTATAGCCCGCATTGTAAAGGCATGCGTTGTAAAGGCATGCGTGACTATGTGGCCTATGCGTGTACAACTGCAATTCACTGACCCAGTGACACATTCCGCGGTGCGGTGCCGCACTTTGCGTGCTTTGAGTTCAGAAGATTAACCTACAAGGGGAGAGAGAGAGCTCTTGTTTTTAGTTCTAACCTGGCCCAAAGAAATGCCTCACTTCAAGAGCCTTCAGCATGCCTTTTGTTCTAGCCTCATCCAGGCTGAGAGCTAGCTAGATGACAATGCTCTCTAGGAAACATAGAGACTCAGCCTGTTGTCACTTCACAAGAGATAAGCTATGATTTGGAAGCCGGCCCGTTATTTGTCCAACTCTGTATATGACATTCACATGCACTGTAAGAACTTCAGATGCTTCTATCTATATGAGTAGTTAACCATTTATATACCACTCACTACAGAAAGGAACTCTTTTCAAATACCTTATAATCAGGACCGCTGGAAATATGCGGCAGGGGAGGGTCAAATTATGCAGCAAGGTTGAGAAAATTATGCGTCAAGAAAGGCAAATTATGTGGCCTAATGGGGCACATTTTGTAATAGTATTACTTCATTATTTTGTCATTTTTAAACTTGTTAAAACTGTCTCCGCATTGGTTACACCTCATTAGTACCAGTTTAACACCCCAATAGGCAACAAAAAGGTGACCAGTCAACCTTTCCAAAGGGTCTTCCACTGTGAGGCAACACGTGTCGCTGCGCTTTTAGTAACGTTTGAACCGTTTGAGCTAGAAACAATTTTTTTTGTTATATTCTGCAGATTATGTGGAGAATACGGGAAATCAATAATTATGCGAAAAACGCTGCGGCCGCTCAATCACTTAATTCCAAAGTCCCTGCTTATAATAATGAAAGGTTTGAAAAAAAACAGTAAGGTTCTAAGCTTATACCTTGCCGCTTGCATGCAGCTCCTTGACTCCGGCTCACAACTCACTAAGGTATATTATGGGGACAGTAACTTGTGACCTGCAGGTAACACAAGCATTCATGCAACCCAAGCAGTAACTCACACAAGTTATCTACATTAAATAAAGATCTGTGACTATCTACATAAAATAAAATCTGTGGCCTGTGTGTTACTTACTGTGCTTCGCGGCAGGCATATTTTTAGATGACGCATTGACTCCCTTATGTTGTTTTATGATGAGTCAGGCTTTGACTGCACTGCACACGGACCTCTCCAGCAAGTGCAGCAACCACCAGAGTTATCTTACTTCTGTTATATCATGGACATTGTGGGTACAGAAAGATCTCAGCAGCAGGTCTTGGCTGTGTAAGATATTTTAAAATACAGTCTGTTTTTGACTAATTAACTAAGCCAGAACACATTTACTATCACATTTGTGCTTGTTGCTAGCGTTAATTCTTCGGGGGGAGAGGACAGAGAATTTAAAAATAAATGTATATGTTATCACCACTCCTGAATCCGCCCCTCTGGTCTATGCCGTCTTCCTGCTGCTGCCTATTGACCCCCAATGTATTGAATGCTGGAGTAATATTTTTCTATTTCGAACACTGACAGTGGGGCATATTTTGCGCCACGTTGTACATAATTCTCTGAAATTGGTTCATCCTATCCTCTGCGCCAGGTGGATTTATTATATACCACAATGATTGACATAGTCTATGGCACTACTGTGCCAACATCACAAAAGAAATACTGGCGCTGACAACAGTCCCTGTCCTGTACTCCAGTCCACAAGGCAGACACCAATGATCATAAAAATAAAACTCATTCAGCGCATGGATATGCGAGCATGCCAATTTGTTCTGTCCGTGATTGTGTAGTAGGTCAGTAGCACAGAATGTACACCTGGTAGTGGTCCACTTCCCTCATAGTGAAGGACACAGCATCACCTGCTTATTCATAAAGCTCATTCACTCCTGGAGGAGTCTCTTGGCGCTGTTGACAGATAACAGATGTGTATCATTACCCAACTCAATGACACTCATTTTATTACCTTAACATTTCCGAAAGACTGATTGGACTTGTCTAAATTTGAACCTATGACCTTGAGGTCAAATGCAGATCACTGAAGTGGATGTCCACTGAGCCACCAGATATGAATACACAAGTATGCCAATTGTTTCTGTCAATGATTGTGCTGTAGGTCAGTGTGCAGGATGTGTACACCTGGCAGGGGTCAATTACCTTCGTACTGGAAGACCTGTGAGCCCCTGCACACTGCAGAGTCACAGGCTAATCTTGGACATTTTTCCTGGAGGACGGGGTCCCTCTGCACATTATGTTGTGTAGTTTCCACTATGCAGTAGGAACTGCGAGTTTGTGGAGAGCATAAACGTTGGGATGGTTCGAGACAGATTCCGAGCACCCACTCACGATATGTTGTCCCATAGACCAGCTAGCTCTCAATGCCACTATAAGCCCACTGAACATGACAACCCTGATCCCTCAGGAATCGTGCAGATAGATCTAGAACCCTTTTGCCCAGTCACTCGTGTCTTTGTTTCCTCAGAGAAATATTCAAAGAATACACAGAGGTATGTTTTCAATGTTTATTGAACCAACGTGATTTTTGTATAAAATATGTGTGCTGCGATGATCAATAGACAGAAGCAAATGAAAGTTATTATAAGTATCAGGACAGTGAACAGAATAAAAAGTTCCACCATTATACGTATATACGCAAGCATACAAGACAATATAACAATCTGACATACTCCTACAATGCGTTCCTTAGCCTAAGCGCCTAGGGTGTATGTGTATGTTCTGCCAAGAATCCCCGTACTGGACGATCCAACCCCATTACCTGATGGGAAAGAATGTAGGACCCCATCTTGGTCACATGCAGGACACCCCTTTCAGAGAGATCAGCAGGCAGCTGGACCGAAGCATCAGCAAGTAGGGACCTTGCAATGACAGCAGGAGTGCTCCTCTGCCAACACCCGGAAGCGGATATTTATTTATAACAAAAGGCATCCTTGCCTTGGACCGAAATCTCGATCAGGCTGCAGTTGTTTCTGTGTTATACATAGCTGTGTCGCCATAGATATGAAAACAACAAGCATATTTGCACAACGTATGTATAAAACTGGTACATAGTGTCAAGGTAGCATGATAGTGTTCTTGCGAAGTTGATTCTGTAAGCAAGGTTAGTTTTCCAAGAAACTAGTCCAACTGTCATGAGCACAAATGTGTGTCAGAAGTCGATGTGTAAAAAGTGAGGGCAACTTTAGGAAAGATCTGTGTGCATGTAAAATGGCAATGTTTCCTTCCAGGCCTAAATGGGACACATGGCAGTTCCACTGAGGCTATATCTATAGATAGGACCTTTCAATTCTGTCATCCATGACAACATTACAAAACTCCTTTTCAGCCTTTAATGGAATTGTAGTGCTATGAATGTGGTCTGTAAGCAAAAAAAAGTTTCAGTAGGATTTTTTTTGCCTCCAAATTTATAATACCTTAATATGTTGGTTCAGGCCCTTAATCATTGCATTCGCCATCCAAATCCATCCGTTCTCCCTCAATGTGATCAAGCGATCCACATCATACCAGCATCTGGAGCATTTGATCACTTCAAGGACAAACCATTTCATTGCATTGGGTGCATGTGACAAACTTACATAACGGTCAACGAGTGGAGCATTTATAATAGTCAACAAGCTTGCATAATGGTTTACATGTGACAAACATTACCCAGGGACTAGTGTTTTCGGGTAAGGGATTGAAATTCTGTGTTTGACTAGGTGACACTACGGTTACTCAGGGTGTGAGAGATCGTGTAAGCTACTGGTGTGCTCTTTTTAGTTTTTTGTGTGATTGACTCTTTGCATGAAGCATTTGAGCCTTCATGCGCAACATATTTAATCTTTGTGCAAGGTAATTTTTTCTTTGAGGTTGGACTAATATACACAGTGAGCCTTTCTAGGGTATTATAAATTTGGAGGCTATGCACTGATTAACTTGTGCACTGTTGTACTGTTCAGACGTTGCATGACTCTAGCACCCAGCAGCATCAGTTAAGGTGTATTTCACGCTAGATTGAGCACTGTTTTTCAGTTTTAAGTGACACTGAGGTGTTTAGATTGTGGGCAAGTGATGCACCTAATGTGTTTGGTGTATTTTCTGTAATATGTTTCATTGGTGTATTTGGTTCATGTCAGTACTTACAGGCTTGATTACTTTTCAACACCGAGTCCTGATGATGGTCTTGCAAACCTTTTGAGGCACCTGAGACCGAAACGCCAACAGTTTGACCTCTTTAACACCATTGACCACACCTGGTGGCACTTCAGTCCTTCTTGATTAGTTAAAAGACAAGTATTCAAACTATCTGGACTATGGACTTGAGAACCTATAATGTTAGGGGACTCTGTGCTTCTCTAGATCCCCACAACGAATGTATGCTATTAGTTTTTGGGGATTGTGTAGTGGCGCCAGTGTTATTATGCTGATGTACTGCTGTATATAATGTATGTTTTTGTATTGCAATTTTTCATGATGAAATACTAAAATAGATTTTTTTACTAACAACAATATGCCTGGATTATTATATATGAATGATTTGTGATACTGTATAAGGGGATCATTTTTTGACCATTTAACTACTGAGTAATGTATAAATAATTCCTCCGGTAAAAATTTTTGCTTATAGACTACAGTACCCAGTTCCTTGGAGGAAGATTGGGTTGGCCTATTGTAAAAGAAAGTGACTAGGGTCAGGTCATCAGAAATCAATTTATGTTGTGCATGCATGTGTTTAAGGGGCTCTGTAAAGTGAATCATTGCACCAGAGTCCCTCAAAGCACTGGTTATTTGTGTGGCGAGGGGGAGCTGAGTAAGAAGCCGGCCCCCAAGAGTTGTTAATGGGTAATCTGAATGTTCACCTGTATCACCCAACAGCAAAACTGTAGGGTCCATGGGTAGTGTGATATTGGTAATGGCCTTAATCTGATATAGCACCTCCTTCCAGAACGACATGTGCGTCATCGTGCCTCAATTCGTCTGAGTTTGCAGTTTTTAAATTATTTCTCCTAATGCAAAGTGATGACAGACTATCAGGCTAGAGTCTTCAAGTGAAACTTTCTGTATAGGTGGAGAGTAGTTAGGAAAAAAAAACCTTTGGAGTTTTTGTACACAAAAAGCAACTTATTTTGATCTTTTTCATTAAGTAAACATGGAACTGAGCATTGATCAAAAGTCAATACTAACTTTGCTTAGTGGAAAAAGTCAGGCACTACACTCCTTGAAATGTCAATATTTCATTGCCTCTACTGCTGCAGACCCTTATAAATGGAGGGAAAAGATGGTATCACTGAGGTTAGGTGTCATACTACAGACACACACATCGTATGGGTGAGAGAAGCAGCGAGGAAATGCGCTTGTGAAAATCCGCAGAGCTTTCAAGATCCATGTGTAAGTAGCTCATCCACTCCAGGTTTTGTCTTTAAATTCACGAACTTTTAGTCCTGTTTATGCCAATATAACATGAGGACTACAGGTCCCATAATGCAAAGCAGAAACGTGGACTGGGTGGGATCTCAAGCAGGGACCTGGTAACCCTGAGAGCTCTGAATCAACTTTGTAAAGGTTAAGAAAGATATGGGAAAATATCCCAAAGGAAGCAGCTTGTAAGTAAACTATATTGATGGCTATTAAAGAGGGATGCACCTCTGTATCATGCAAAATGTCACCTGCAATTCCAACCGCCCATGAGGCTCACTCACCACAAGTTTCTGGTGGAGTGAAACTCTTAAATGTGAAACATCAACGAGAATCTATCTAATGTAGTGTCCAAAATGACACAATGTAGTCTCTGGTTCTCCGAAGACAATCTTTTTGTTGAAAAGCAATCACCAGACAGTAAACATGGACCTAATGTTCACACCATTAACATGTCATTTTACATTAAACAGTCACACTTTCAACATTTGGCCGTTTCCTCCAAGACTGATTTTTCCAACATTCTCCTGGAGTTTACATTTTTGTTCATTTCCGTTCTCAGTACAAAGTGGGTGTGCTTTGTCGCTGTGCTGCAGAGATGCTCATTTTGGAATTCACATTTTTCAGAGTGTACACAACAGGGATATCCAGAATTGTTCTACCCTCCTTCTCCCTGGGCTGTATCCTGAAGTATAACCTCATAGGATGTATTTTAAATTCAGTGGGGCCAGTTAATAAAAGCATTTATGAGTACGGGAAGTAGTATTACAGGAGTACTCTTTTACGTACGCCTTAGTGAATCGACCCCAAAACGTCCAACTACCTAATAGTAAAACTGCAAAGAGAGCACCGTGCTTTCTGTTTGTACTAATTGTATACGAATAGTCCATACATTTTCCCTTTTTCCTCCATTTTAGATGTTTTGAGGCAACTCCACAAAGGCTTGTACGAATACGAAAAAGAGTTATACCAGGGTACTTCTTTGCATACTCCAAAATGCTTTTGTGAATAAGCCTCAGTGAATCTACATGGAATCCATTGGTAAAGTGTCTCTTCTGAAAATCTGCCATGAATCATGTCCTCCGGGATCAAGAAGGGCATACCTGTGTTAAAAGATAAATTCCACCCAGAGAGTAAATAAGCAGTAAATTCAAGCTGCTTCCTGAACAGGAATTCCTATTTTGCTGTGAAGATGAATTAAATAGGGAACTGATTTTTCTGTTCTATGGCTTTTTATGCTGTACAGCGTGCGCTGCTGCCCTCAGGTAAGACGAAGCATAAACAAGCATTTGCAATGCAATCGGTCTCGCCTTTGGGACCTTATATGTATTTAGCTATGCAGCACATTAGCCTGGGTGCTGAAACATCTACTGTTCTTTAACATGGAGGGAAAGTAAGCACCAAACTGCGTGACACGCCAGGTGTGGGAACACATGGAGAGGAATATTGCCTTTCAGCGGGAAATGGTATAGTCCAAAACTCTGTTTTTAATATAAAATCAGGGCCATCGGTGGTCATATCACTGAAAATACAAGATTTGAAAAAAATATTATTGTCTACGGGTGCTAGTGGAAGACAATTTCTATGGAATGGAATCTAGAGAATGCTAAATTGATTCTGGTATTTTACTGACCTCTGCTGGTCGTTTTCTATCAAGAAAGTTAAATAGAGGCAGTTGCCAGAAAAATAAAAAAAGAAAGTCCCTCAGCAGAAAGCAATTGTGGTATTTTACTGACCTCTGCTGGTCGTTTTCTATCAAGACAGTTAAATAGAGGCAGTTGAACAGAAAAAAAAGTCCCTAAGCGGAAGCAGACAAGTCCTAGGGCTGATCTCCAGAGCCCACAAAGTACATACACATATAAGTATATAATAAGTATATACTAAAGTATATACAAGAGGTCTCGAATGCTCGACCTAAAAAAGGTTGAAAAACTAGTTGAATAACATTTTTGGTAGTTCTGGATTTTCTACTTTTCAGCCAAACTAGGCGGAGACTGGTACAGTAAATCTCATCAGAAATCCAGTCATCAGAAATCCAATTTGTATTCAGGATAAAGACACTTGTTCACTTCATTCTCATTTAGACTTTTATAAATTTTTCAGTGTTAAGTGGTGCCTGTATTTTGGTTATTTTTATTAATTATAATTATTTTTTATTTTTAACTAGTGACATTTGCTACAACCGTAGAGATCCTTAGAATCGTAATTTAAATTAAATGAACTCTATGTTCTATATTTTTATGGTAATGGTTATAGTAAATTGGACAGTGTACTTGTTGTTTGTACTCCACTGGTATTCAGAATGTGATCCATGTTTTCTAGTGTCTGCAAGATTGTCTAAAACGTGTTGTGCATTTCAACTTTTCGAATTCTAGAATACACAATCCAGAAGGGCCACCAATATGCAGATAAGCTCTCTTGGAATTTGGAATATGCAAATTCGCCTCATAAATATTGATTTTGCAAATTCTGAAAAAGGGACTAGATTTTACTGTTCAATGGCTTGCAAGTCTGTCCTTAAGAAAAGTGCTCCTTAACAAAAGGGCGCCATTTTCTTTTTGAGAGTGCCTGGCCTCATCCTGCTGGCTATAGCATTATTAACGGTTTCCCAATTCCCATGAACTAACCATTTTTTTTTTTTTTTTTTGTCTTGTCACTTCATATTTGATAGTTGAGTAACTGTGTGTAGGGTCCTAAAATAACATGTTGGTAGCCCGGGGTTTAACTCAAGTGGATAAAAAAGTATTAGCAGCCGGCTCACATATAAAATTCAAAATAATAGAGGAGACACCTACAAGCATAGCTATTTTAAAAATGTTAATAACAGACTTTTATTTACGTTATTATTTATGAAAGTTACTAAGTCTGTAACTTCTTGTTTTGAAGTAGTTGACATTGTTAAACAGGAAGTGTTTTGCTCTGCATTGTGTGGCCCCATGTCTGGTGTGCTGCAGAGACTGCTGGTTAATCTCACTAAAAGAGTCCTGCATTTGACCGATTTCTGTCTAAAATGCTAGCAGCTGTAAAAAAGTAGACGTAACTAAAGAGAAACCCCTCAAGAGAAACCCCCCTGTTCCTGGAAGGCCACATTTCGAAGCTCTTGGGTTCCCCTGCGGTGCCTAATGACACCTGGACTTGGTCTTCGTTGGTTTCTGAGCGAAGAAGGCATTGGTGCTGATGAAAATGTGCCACAGTGGAGTCTTTATCATACAAAACAAGCCTAAGAGGCAATCTGCCTCTTAGAAGGTGGACTTTGTGTCCTACAGAACGTGACAAGTTTTGCTTCCAAGCCCATTGCAGCCACACTGGAGTCTCGGTCCTACTTGATGAGGGCAAACCCTCTGAGGTTCTTTTGACAGGTGGCCACAGCAGACACCATAGCTAAGAATGGGGTTGTTGTGGGTTTGTTATTTTACAGACCAGGGTAATCGGGGTGACTATCCTCTCAAATGGGGCACAATGGATCTTCTCTTAGGAAATCTTGTCACGTGGACTCTATCACAGTGGAACCACAGTAAATCCGCTCTACTGAATACCGCTAGAGAGGTCTTTCCATCTTATAAAGTAGGGCCACGTCATAGTGGTCTTTCCATTCTTCTAAATGGGGCGCGGTCAATCTAACCTACCAAGCGTGTCCAGAGTGGCATTTCCACGCTACCGAATTTGGAAACCATGGTCAGTCCATGCTACACAGAAGAATGTTGTTTCCATCCAAAAGAATTTAGCTCTACAATCTACCCTGATGGATGAGAACATAAACGTCTGCCTTTCCTAATTGGGCTATGGTGTATCCTGCAAACGAAGGTCAAATTAGATCTGTCCGGGAGACGGTCAACACCACAGCGGTGCAGCTGGACTTTTGTTAGGGTGCTAAAATAGAGAGTTCTGTATTATAACAGACAAAAAGTCTCTTCTGATAACGAAACTGATACCTATCATACTTTTTTGCCACTCAGAACCGGAGCCAGCATCTGAAAACAATTAATAATTACTGAATTTAGAAATTAAACGTAACAAAATATTGCACTTAGCGCCTTACCTGTGGGCAAGCAGGTGTCTATTGTGGAATTTATGGGATCGACTGTTAACTAAATTAATATGTATCTGTTATTATAAAATTCGTTTTAGACTGGATTGCCCACATAGAAAGTAACAAAAGAAAAAAAAGCAAAAGAATAAATACAATTAGCCTTCTGCATCTTTCTGGTATGTTCCCAGAACTATGGCTACTTCTGGTGTATTTGTGTAAAAACAAAGTTCATTGCATGACCAATTTGCAGAACTAAATAGGACAAAAACAGTGACAGTAAGTGCCAATGAGCAGCATGAAAACTGTCACAACACATGGTCGAATATTTTTTCAAAACATTGTTTGAAAACGCCGAAAAGTAAATAGACGAACATCTCTCCCACCTTTAGTGAAGTAGAAATATATTTGATAGTGGTCCTATTGAAATGCAAAGGCTAAGATTCTCTAAAAATTACCAAAATAACAATATTGAATTGATGGTTCACCAGAATGCTTGGTGTTGAAGGTAAATATGGAGATGGTGGTCGATATCACATGTGCTATAGGGGAATGTAAAAAAGATTAGGTGTATGTAGTGTGTTTTGGTGTTACTACGTTTTCACACTTCATTGTACCTGATGTTGTTTACTGATGCGCATAATCTGGTTATATGTTTCGTATAAGTACAATGAAATGTGACTAAACAAATGTATACTGCAGCTTGAACATTTGACGAAGCTCATGTTGATTTATGGTCGATGGGTGAACTCTTATATTGTTCTGTATTATGTTATAGCCCCAGCCCCAACAATACTTAAGGGAAAGGTGAATTAGGGCATAAGCTGTTTCTATCCGACAGAACACAGCCCCTGCAGGCACTGGTGTACGAAATATAGCATAAGCAGACTCTGGTCCTCGAAGCAGGGCCTCTGCAGAATTTGTGCTGTGCAAGAGGACCTGTGCAGACTCTGTGCTATTGAACAGGGCCTCTGCAGACTCTGTGCTGTGCAAGAGGGCCTCTGCAGACTATGTGCTATAGAACAGGGCCTCTGCAGACTCTGTGCTATAGAACAGGGCCTCTGCAGACTCTGTGCTGTGCAAGAGGGTCTGTGCAGACTCTGTGCTATAGAACAGGGCCTGTACAGACTCTGTGCTGTGCAAGAGGGCCTGTGCAGACTCTGTGCTATTAAACAGGGCCTGTGCAGACTCTGTGCTGTGCAAGAGGGACTCTGCAGACTCTGTGCTATAGAACAGGGCCTCTGGAGACTCTGTTCTGTGCAAGAGGGTCTGTGCAGACTCTGTGCTATAGAACAGGGCCTGTGCAGACTCTGTGCTGTGCAAGAGGGCCTCTGCAGACTCTGTGCTGTGCAAGAGGGCCTGTGCAGACTCTGTGCTATAGAACAGGGCCTGTGCAGACACTGTGCAAGAGGGCCTGTGCAGACTCTGTGCTGTGCAAGAGGGCCTGTGCACACTCTGTGCAATAGAACAGGGCCTGTGCAGACTCTGTGCTGTGCAAGAGGGCCTCTGCAGATTCTGTGCTATAGAACAGGGTATTTGCAGACACTGTGCTATATGAGGGGCTATGCAGAAGCTGTACTATAGAACAGGGCCTCTGCAGAATCTGTACTATAGAGCATGGCCTCTCCAGAATCTGTGCTATACAGGAGGGCCTCTGCAGAATCTGTGCTTTAGAACAGGGCCTCTGCAGAATCTGTGCTTTAGAACAGGGCCTCTGCAGAATGTGTGCTATAGAACAGGGTCTCTGCAGAATGTGTGCTATAGAACATGGCCTCTGCAGAATGTGTGCTATAGAACATGGCCTCTGCCGAATGTGTGCTATAGAATATGGCCTCTGCAGAATCTGTGCTATAGAACTGGGTCTCTGCAGAATATGCGCTATATGAGGGCCTCTGCCGAATGTGTGCTATAGAACATTGCCTCTGCAGAATCTATGCTATAGAACATGGCCTCTGCAGAATCTGTGCTATAGAACATGGCCTCTGCAGAATCTGTGCTATAGAACAGGGCCTCTGCAGAATCTGTGCTTTAGAACAGGGCCTCTGCAGAATGTGTGCTATAGAACAGGGCCTCTGCGGAATCTGTGCTATAGAACATGGCCTCTGCAGAATCTGTGCTATAGAACATGGCCTCTGCAGAATCTGTGCTATAGAACATTGCCTCTGCAGAATCTATGCTATAGAACAGGGCCTCTGCAGAATCTGTGCTTTAGAACAGGGCCTCTGCAGAATCTGTGCTTTAGAACAGGGCCTCTGCAGAATGTGTGCTATAGAACAGGGCCTCTGCGGAATCTGTGCTATAGAACATGGCCTCTGTCGAATGTGTGCTATAGAACATGGCTGCTGCAGAATCTGTGTTTTATAAAAGGGCCTCTGCAGAATGTGTGCTATAGAACATGGCCTCTCCGGAATCTATGCTATAGAACATGGCCTCTCCAGAGTCTATGCTATAGAACATGCCCGCTGCAGAATCTGTGCTATAGTACATGGCCTCTGCAGAATCTGTGCTATATAAGAGGGCCTCTGCAGAATGTGTGCTATAGAACATGGCCTCTCCAGAATCTATGCTATAGAACACGGCCTCTCCAGAATCTATGCTATAGAACATGGCCTCTCCAGAATCTATGCTATAGAACATGGCTTCTCCAGAATCTATGCATTAGAACATGGCCTCTGCAGAATGTGTGCTATAGAACATGGCCTCTGCAGAATGTGTGCTATAGAACATGGCCTCTCCAGAATCTATGCTATAGAACATGGCCTCTGCAGAATGTGTGCTATAGAACATGGCCTCTCCAGAATCTATGCTATAGAACATGGCCTCTCCAGAATCTATGCTATAGAACATGGCCTCTCCAGAATCTATGCTATAGAACATGGCCTCTCCAGAATCTGTGCTACAGAACATGGCTGCTGCAGAATCTGTGCTACAGAACATGGCTGCTGCAGAATCTGTGCTATAGAACATGGCCTCTGCTGAATGTGTGCTATAGAACATGGCTGCTGCAGAATCTGTGCTATATAAGAGGGCCTCTGCAGAATGTGTGCTAGAAAACAGGACCTCTCCAGACTTCCTGGACACGGCCTTAGCAGACCCTGTCCCAATGATTAGGCCCGCATCAGACTCAGTCCTACTGATTATGGCTCAGCAGACGCTGCCCTACTGAATAGAGCCTCTGAAGAATGTGTCCTACAGAAAAGCCCTCCCACCCCCACCCCGATGGAATCTGTCCTGTAGAATAGGGTTACAGCAATCGCCTCTACGGAATGGTGGCCTCTGCATGCTCTCGCTTACGTGGTATTTATTTATTTATGCGTTTTTATATAGTGCGGACTTTACCCGAAGGTGTCAGAGCGCTTCACAATAGGAACAGTAACATTACATGAGGAGAAGGTTACAAGTGAGCATAATACAAAAGCAGGCGTTACATTGCATGAGGGAAAAGTGACAATTGTGCAGATAACAAAACAAACCAGATACAAAAAGAGGTATACGTTCCAAGAGGAAAAAGTGACAGGTGGGCATGATACATGAGATACAAAATACAAATCGAGGTATAATACTGCAATAAGTGGCAGTCACTCAGAACACACAGGGAAGGCACTTCTATAGGCATGGAGTACAGAATTTCCTATAGAGGAAGAACTTCCTTGAGGGAGTAGAGAGGGCGTGAATTAAATAGGGGACTTAAAATGAAGGGAACACACATAAAATCCAACACAGCAGGCAAGGGTGAGGAATGAACAGGAAAAAGTACAAATTTACAATGAAGAGCGAACTTCCTAGAGGGGCCTGAGAATGAAAGTATTAGTTCTGAAAGTGTCTTTGGAAGAGAAGAGATTTGAGGTCAGCTTTGAAGATCCGGGTAGAGGAGGTGGCACGGAGCAATGGGGGAAGCGAGTTCCAGATTCTCACTGCATTGCCTGAGAAGGATTGCGCCATCGATCTTTCCCTTTTGAAGACGGGGGGCTCACGCAGAAGCTTTTCCGCATTGCGAGAAGGGCGAGAGCCACCGGACAATTTCAATTTATTCGCCAGGTAACGAGGGGAGGACGTGTGTAAGTCTTTGTGTGTGATGCAGGCAGTTTTGTAAATAGATCTTGCCTCGATCGGAAGCCATCGAAGAGAGGACAGGATAGGAGTGACGTGGTCGCTTCGTTTCGTTCTTGGTAGGGTCGCTTCGTTTCGTTCTTGGTAGGGCTCTGCAGACCTTTTCATACCGAATAAAGTCTCTGATGAAGGGTCTGTCCCACAGAGTGAGGCCTCCACAGTATTGATAGGTTGGGGGGGCATGGTGCAGTGTCTTTAAAGCGGGGCGCCTGGGCATACTCTCACATTGGACACCAGACTACCAGCAGAAGCCAAAATAAATAAAAACATATTATCCCTGAGCAAAGAAAGCGTTCTAAAAATAGCGTGTGAAGCCTCAGGAGTTTAAAATAAGCCCTGCCACACACAGGGGGTATGGTATGAGGGGAGAAGATCGAGGTGGGGAGGGAGACAGATGCGCAGGCGCACAGAAGGGGGGGGGGGGGGCGGGGCGAGGAAGAGGAAAAACGCAGACATATTTATATAAAGAGAGCCAGCGAGCGTAAGAGACAGCGAGAGAGAGGGAGAGCGTTCGAGACAGTTAGGTGGAAAGGATGAGAGAGGGAGGGACAGTCACACAAACTCACCGACACCATATATAATATCTTTACGAACGCAAACTATCTATCCAACGAAGGAAGCGTTACGTGAAAGGATGGTAACTTTGAGCAGTAGCACTCTCCGGAGAGAGGTCGGAACAGGGCCGGACTGGGAACAAAAACCGGCCCTGACAAAGTGCTCGGCCAGCCCCCCACCCCCGGGGGGTTGGGGGAGCGGCCGAGCTCTTTGCCACGGCCGGTTTTCGGCCGATTTTGATACAGGGCCGATTTTGCAGCTATGCTGCAAAAGCGGCCCTGTAACAAAACGGCCCCAGGGGCCCAAAACCGGCCCCCACCCGTGCGGCGCACCGGGGGATTGCCCGGTGCCCACTACGGCCAGTCCGGCCCTAGGTCGGAAACGTAATTTTCTGTCCTGGATGTATGCCAAAATCACGAGGCAGCGCTGTGTGTGTTTGACAAACCATTTGAAGTAGTTGGACCAGTTTTGCTGGTCTTCGGAAAGCTTGATCCAGAAGCAAAGAGTATAACGTTTGCTTTCAAATATGGTGACTGTCAAACCCCAACAGCGACACCGGAAGTTGATTGCTTTGTGCAACTATTTCTTGCATAGTTACTTTTAACTGTCTCAGCAAGGGAACGAGACTGACTGCGAGTGTGAGCAATTATTATTCCGGACATAATTCCCAATTTTGCAGGAGTACTGAAATTGTTGATTTTTTGTTTTTTGACAGTTGTACCTCCGGTGTAATTCTGCCGTGTTTGAAGAAAATTATGCCATCAAAAGACATTTGCACATTTTATTTTCAACAACATATTGAAACAGACCCCTAAGGATATTTTATTTATTTTGCAGAATGAATTCAAGTCTGTGTAAATGTGTGGGGTTTTGCAATTCATTAGAGTGTCTTGAAATTCGAAGGTTTAGCTAAGTATTTCACAAACTTTACAGAAGCCAACTCCTGTAGCTTTGCAGACAAATAAACCCATAGTTATCGGTGCACTCACTGAAATACTGTTAACATAAAAGATACAGAGAGGAAATCTCAGTCAACAGCAGGCAGATACATGGAGAGACAAGAGGGTGTGGTGGTCCTTCGATTACGGTCAAAGTCTAGGCATGGTAAAAATGTCAGGATATTCAATGCTTAAATAATTTTATGTCCATACTTCAAACTTCAAACACAGAAAGGACAGGTCCTTTATTCACCCTGCATTTTGGTCTGGTTTCTGGACCACTGAGACCTCCTTTTGACCCTCCAGGATATTCTCCACTCGTTACTCCTTAGTGTCACTTTTTCTTCTTTTTATTTTTGCTGTCCTAGCTTTTTCGACCTTGCTTCAGTTACGTGTGTGTGTGTGTGTGTGTGTGTGTGTATGTATATATATGCTGTTGTTAATTCTTTTTGTCTACTAACAATCAGATGTACTGATAAACTCTTTGCTGACAGTCTGATGCAATCACACCAGATGGACTGTCAGACTATTGTCAGCCTATGTTAAGGCATGAGGGTGTCAATTACTGACAGCAGGTTTGTTTACATCTAGTACTCTGAACATATTTATGTATTTATTTATGTCATTTTGTATATAGCAGAACTGTACCAAAAAGGTGTCAGTGCACTTCACAGATAAAACAGTGGAGACCAAGGATCCCCTTACAAAGAACAACGGCAAATCAGGACCGTAGGAAACTTATAACCCAACAAGGAAACTTCAACGCCAGCGACCACAGTCCAAGAAAGCGAGAAAGGACAGAATTGCTGGAGGCAGACGAAAGCAGTGGGCAGTTCAATTTACTGTGAGAATGAGGAGCGAGGGATCATGCAGGGGCGAAGGAGGGGATAACTGAAGAGACAAGTATCACCGCAAGAGAGTCGGAAGAAGGTGAAGGGCAATATCGGATGGACCTGCAAAGGGAATAAAGGGAGTGGGAATGACTGACCACAGGCTTGAATATCGGTTAGGCTGGACTTCTAATGTACTGACAGTGTGATGTATTGACATGCCCATCGGGGTATTCTGTTTTGGTGACTGAATAGTTTTCTTTTATTTATATTTCTTTTTATGCTTGAATTTTTGTGTTGTTGGCTCCGGCTGCTCAAAAGTGAACAAAGATCCATTGATGTTGGTGCACAGGCCCAGCTGAGGTCAGTGTCATGTGGCTGAGCCAACAGAGGAGGACACATCTGTTTACAGCAGGGGTCTGACTTCACCTTTTTATAGCAGTGCTAACACTTCGGTCATGCAGTGGCGCTGAGGTGTGCCTCAGAGAACAGTGCACACAACTCTAGAGCAGCACAAGGGCAGACACTGGCCCTGTGTGCGAGACACACAGCAGAAAATGACTTATTTATTCCATTCAGCGCGTGAAACGGTGGATCTTGACAGTAGTTTGTTGTTTTGTTTATAGTGTGAATTAGAACATTACTAAACACAGCAGTATACAGCTAGAAGTGGAGAGTTGATGGGGAGGTCAACCCAGAAGTAGTGCAATGATCCTGACTGCCGTTCAGTCCTGTTGTTGGTCTCTGGTCGCGTGTTGAATCTCATTCGAAAATTGTGGTTCTCTTCGCTGTAGCAAACTATCTCACTGCATGTTGGGAACTTCTCCCAGGTAACGATCTGACTCAATCTCTGTTGGGGTCTTCTGCCCTGTAGTGTCCTTTTGCACTGTGCATTGGGTCCTTTCTGCAGTTGAGATCCTCTCCCCTGCCGTAGTCTACATCACGGCTTGCTGGGCTACTGACAATAGTGGACTATCACACTATCTATACGGGTCCTCTCCTCACCGGTGATCTCTACTCACCTAATGTTGGGATCTTCTCTCCCATGGGATCCTCTCCTCCCTAGTGGTCTACCCAACTGCCAGCGGTGGACCTCTCCTCATTGCCTGTTGAGATTCTGATAATAATGAGCTATCTCGCTGTCATTTGGGGTCCTTTTGCTCCATAGAGATCTGCCTCAACGCCTGTTGGTGTTTTCTCTGCCTCGGTGGTCTTCCTACCTGTTAGAGTCTACACTCTCTAGACATATACATCACAGTCAGTTGGGATTCTCTATTGTAGTTGTCCAATTTAGTCGTCATCCCACTTTGGCTTTTTGTTTTGGAAAATAAAAAAAATCATTGTAAGTTTGCCGTGCTGGCCCATCATGTTGACGAAGTCGTCTGCTAAATTTACAAGGCATTGACAGGAACTGGCATGATGGCTGCTGGGCCGGCCGACACCTCAAATCTGGCAGGCGGGGGCTTGTAAGGGCGACATAGTACTGTACTCCATCGCCCTGATGGAGTAAAACCACGTCCACCAAACTCTAAATCAGCCCATCTGCCTTTTTAGGTTGTGTCCCATTCTGGTGTACTGTGTTTGTGTCCCCTGAAAGTCAAAGTGCCCACAAAATTTATTTTTTTACCAAGTAAGGTAAGAAATACCTCACCTAGTTTGACTCCTGGCTTTGCACTCTGCCCATTTTATGATGCAATGAAAGAAATCTGCCCCTCTTGGTCTTTTTCAAGGTATGTAAATATACCAGACTGGGGCAAGGCTTGGTATTTGTGTACAGTTTTCAAATCACACATTTAGAGAGGGAAAGCAAAGGTCATTGTAAATAACTGACTTCTGAACTCTAAAAGAACTTTAACCCCAGCTGTGAAAGATCTAGATAGAGAGGTTGGATTGCTTATCCTGGAGTGCATGGACATGGTGAATAAAAGAGGAGACAGAGACAAGAGCTGTTGCCCTCTTCTTTAAGGAGGATTAGGTTCCTGGCGGTATGATCCACCGGTATTGCTTAGGGATTTTTCCACCTAACTCTTTTTTCTATGTTATTCAAAGGTTGAGGAGAGATTTAATACAAAAATAAAAAATAACTGAGTTGTAATGGCATTGCATTCCACAGGAGCTGCAGGCGATTGCCTGAGTGGTACACAGTAATCTTATTATGAACAGTGATGTTATTGGTATCGTATTGCTACAAGTGTATACATTCCGATACTGCATCTCCCTTTTTGCCAATTGCATCTCAATCCCTATCCAACTCCACCACAACTCTTTCTCCACCCCACACCCCAGTTGACGTGCAGTAGAGTTCGGCTTCACCATGGGGGTCTGCTATACTTGTTGTTCACTATGAAACGTATGGCGTATGCAGATTTGGTGACGGAACCAAAATGTTCACTTGGCAGCCTGGTTCACAAATAAACCAAACCTGTCATTGCCCAAAGCAGACTCTAGAGCGTTCTCCCCGTACCCCAGAAATTGAAGGGTTCTATGTCATGCTCCTGACCAGAGTTAGAATTGCACCTTTCGGTGTTGATCAGTTTTTGTCAATTGAATGGCACAACACCGAATCCCATGTATCTATTTTCACTGACCTGTCATAATTGGTAGTGCTTAGAAACTTGCTAAAAGCGAGATTAAGCAGCGCACAAGAAAACAGGCATAGATCCATGAAAAAAAGTAGGTGAAAGGGCACCAGAATAAGCAGTGCTTTATTCATATTAAAACTACTTGAGACAGATTTCATTTCAATAATTTAGGAGACAACGATGCTTATGAGAACACTGCTTTCAGTCTCAGGATGATTGTTATTGCTCCAGATGTAGGAAGAAGAGATATTCTTTTTCTCAGTTTTCCATCGTTTGATCTACCTAGTTACACGGATGAGAAGTGAAAGGAGAAGTGGGGTATGACAACGCATTGGTCAAAGGAACAGATTGCAGCAGAAGAAAAATATTTTACACCACAAAATACACAGAGTAAAGTAACTACAACCGTGCCAACATAGGCGGTGTCCGAGACAGCACAGCCTAAGGGCCTGATTTCGAGTTTGGCGCAGTTGCGCTGGCTCACCGCTGACACAGCTGCGCCAAACCCGCGCAAGGACCGCTGACTGTATCACGAGTTGAACTCGTGTTACACGAGTTGAACTCGTGATACGGTCGGCGGTCCATTGCCTTTCCCATGGCAGTACTTGGAAAACAGGCACCGCAATGGGAACGGCAAAAAAGTTCCAGCACGGTATGGACGGTGACGTCCATGCCGTGCTGGAACTTTGTGGGAATACAGTCAGGGGGGCCCTGAATGTATGTCCATGGCGGGGGGACCATGCGGGCTCTGCCTTGAAAAGGCTGGTGGTCCAGGAACTCGTAATATGCTGAAGGGGACTGCGCCAGTCCTCGCTCAGCATATTGCGTTGTGGCGCTCCTGCGCCACCGCCAGGGAACGACTGTTCCCTGGTGCAGCCGGCGGTCCACCGCCCCTACGACTTTGACAGTTGTAATACGGCAGACAATGGACCACTTGCGCAAGTCTGGTGGTCGCAAGGCCACCAGACTCGTAATCAGGCCCTTAGTTTTAAAAGATATTCCTGGAAGCAGCTATTATCTTAATTTAATATTATTCTGGTCTCGATTATCCATTTATAGATCTGGGTTTTGACAGGTTGGCTGACAAATAGACCTGTTGCTTACAATATATATAAATGAAGTGAGCTGTGGGTCCACTCCTTTCAATCATTGGCTCTGACCAGCCTAAGGCATTGACTTGAGACTTTTCCAATCGCTTCTTGGCTTGACCCAGTGGAGCATTCACCTCTCACCATACGCTATTGGCTATCTGATTGTATCCTCCTGCCTCCACCAAGATGCTTGTATTGAACTGCCATATCTGTCTGTCCTTGTGTCTTTAATGCGATTTCCCTGGATGTGTTAGCAAATTAACACTGAGACTGGTTGACTTAGACAGTGCTTGATCCTGGTTCTTGCTAACTTCTTTAGGTCGAAGCCTACCAGACAGCACAGCTGTCTTTTTTGCTAACGATGTCTTAGGGACATTCGGAAAGCTTCCCTGAGAATGCATTCAGCCCATTGCCTACCATTGGCTTTGTGGTTTGTAACTCACATTTTCACTGCACTCTACTCTACACCACTCTACGCCACTTCACTATACGCCTCTCTAGTCTATGCTAATACACTCTACCCACACACTACTTTACTATGCATCACTGCACTCTACGCCAATGCACTTTTAGCCACTCTAATCTACATCACTGCACTCTCCAATGCTGCTCTCTATGACAGTTCACTCTACGCCACTGTACTCTACGCCATTGTATTAAATGCTGTGCCATTCCACTCTATGCTACTGCACAGCACTGCAATCTACCCTGCCCCGCTGTACTTTAGGCTGCTGAACTCTATGCCGCTGCACTCTATACCACTTTACTCAAAACCAATCTACTCTACGCCGCTTCACTCTACGCCACTTCACTCTATGGTACTTTACTCTGCACCACTCTACGCCCCTGCACTCTACACTAATGCACTGTATGCCCCTCTACTCTACACTGCTGCACTCTATGACACTGCTCTGCAACACTGCACGCTGTGCCACTCTACTGTGCTCCACTGCACTCTGTGCCACTTCATACTATGACACTGCACCCTACTATGCTCCACTCTACACTACTCTATGACACTACACTCTATGCCACTCTAATGCTCTGTGCACCACTGCACTATATGACACTGTGCTCTATGCCACTGCACTCTGCACCACTCTGCTCTATGATAGTGCACTCTACACCACTCTACTATGCACCACTGCACCGTTCGCCAGTGCATCACTGTACTCAGCACCACTGTGCTCTCCGCCACTGAACTCAACAACACTCTACTATGTACCTCTCAACTCTACGTCACTGTACTGCACTCTACGCCACTATTCTCTATGCTACTCTGCACCACTCCACTATACACCACTCTAATATATTCTGCACCACTACACTCCACAGCACTCTACACCACTCTATTCTATGTCACTTCGCTCTACGCCATGCTACTCTACACCTCTGCACTCTATCCTGCTCCACTCCACTCTGCACCACTCCACTCTACCCTGCACCACTTCACTCTACGCCCCTCCACTCTACCCTGCACCACTTCACTCTATGCCACTGCACTCTACTCTGCACCACTGTACTCTACGTCACTGCACTGTACGCCAAAGGGCTCTACACCACTGCACTCAAAAGCAGTGCACTATACCCCTATCTATTCTGCACCACTCCACTCTGCACCACTTCACTCTACCCTGCACCACTTCACTCTATACCACTGCACTCTACTCTGCACCACTGTACTCTACGTCACTGCACTGTACGCCAAAGGGCTCTACACCACTGCACTCAAAAGCAGTGCACTATACCCCTATCTATTCTGCACCACTGTACTTTACGCCACTTCACTCTAGTCCGCTCTAGGACACTACACGATACTCCATTCTGTGACACTCTACTCCATTAAGCTCTAATCCACGCAGGCCTGCTGTAGCTGTAGGTGTAATAGTTTTGTTAAAATAGGGGTTATCCAAGCGTCTGTGAAAGTTCCTTAAATTTTCCTCTGTTTCTTGTTATTTTTTAACTCTTTTAACCTACACAGTGCTGTAACACCTTTAGTTGGTAACAGCCCTGTCAGAAATAAATTCTTTTTTTTTCATACGAACTGTTGTTTACCATAAAGTATATTTTAAACCCTCCCAAACGCATTCGGTCAATGTTGAAATCTACCTAGTTCCACAAAGTCAGTCTCTGCATATGCAGCAGGGACATTCGGCCTGCTCTCCCGGCAGCACCTGAATGTGAAACTATTCATTTCAATATGTACTGCTGTGTTATGTTGTGTTATGTTATCAATATTTAAAATAGTGCAAACAGCTCCCTCCTCCAGGAGTACCTTGGCGCTATAGCCCAATACAGAGAAAGGCCTGTAGCAGGCAAATCAGGAAAGCGTAGGAATGACCAAATTAGCCAAGTTTTTAGCAACCTTTTGAAAACCATAAACTTGTGACAGGGACTTGACATATACTTTAAGTTGTTTTGTAGGGTAGTAACTGTCTCTGGGCACATGCAAATAGAAATTAGTTTTTCAGCATGAAAATGTTTTCACCTTCATGGATGTCCCCCTGAGGGGGTGTACCTGGCCTCTAGATTCTAGGAAGTCATTTCAGATTTAAGGCAAACATGTTAATGGCGGAATTCTAGGAAAAGTTGAAGTGGCCACTGTGATTCTGCTGGGGCTCTGTTCCATTTCTCGCCTCTCAAAGAGCTTTGTGCGGCTGCCCAGGGCTGGCATGGCGCTGTACTGGTCTCACGGGGGGCGAAGAGGCGGGAGGTGGCGTGCTTCATTCAAGGCCTATGCCAAGCAATGCAAATGGAAGCTCGGACCTGGTCGCACCCAGCAACCTGGCACAAATGTGATGGGTGGGATTTTTTTGTGTTCATTTCATGCCATTGTGCTTTCTCTCGCTAATGATGATACATATAAACGTTATCACTTTTGTAGCTTGCATAGGTTAGTCCAAAATAAGGTTTAAGAACATTGGCTCTGTCTTAAATCACTAGCCTTTAGGGCTCCTTTCTTTCCTCTGGAGAACCCTACAACAATGTTGTAGGGTGTCATAGGCATTATAGCATCACATAGCGTTTTCTTCCCCTTCCTATGCCCTCTTTCGTTCTTCTTTTCCTATTTCCTGTTCATCGTCTCCTTCCCTTCCGTTCTTTGACGCTGTCTCGGGATGGCCTAGGAACTTTCTAAAAAACTAGCATGACATACCCTTAGGGTCTCTCTTCCTCCCTTCGCCCTACACCCGCTTTCTCTTTTGACCATCCCACTTACCGCTTCTCCATTCCCACCCAGCACTTTCAAACAACTTAAAGGCAGTATAAGCACTATACAAACAACAGCAAGCACACATCTGTGAGTTCACACTTCTAAAAGGCTCAAATAATGTAATCATTTTAAATCTTTTGGATTAGGTATGCATGCAGTGCCAACTCTATTATTAATATAATCCAACAAAACCCTTTGCCCAGTTACCCAGATAGGTGCAGGCTGCAAAAAAGTAATAGGAGACAAATGCTCCCACGTTTTTAAAATATTGTTTCCTTCAGTTTAAAATGTAAAAACATCTCTGCTGACAGATTTTGAAATTTCACTAATAACCAAATTTAAAACAAATCTATTCCAAAAATGATGATCTTAAAAGCTTCAATAGAATTAATCCACGCCTTTTTAATACTTTTAATACAAATATTATTAAAATTGCCTTCATTGCATGTTCTATTAGTTAAAGGCATATTTGTGTATCCTTGAAAACATCAGGGCACCTAAGGTGCGTTCAATGTATATCCACCAAGCTAACAAATGTAATGTTTTACTTGACCATTCTCAGATGGTGTACAACAAATATTGAAACCATGCATGCCAAAAATGCTCTTCATGAAGCCTGTCATAATACCTGGCAAAGAAAAAACAGTATTTTTAAAGTCGAACACAGGAAAAGATCAGAGATTGACACTTCCCGCCCAAACAAAATAACTATAGAGGAATCTGATTCCAGGATCCAGGAGTTGGCATATTTGATATAATATCACCAAACCTAACAAAACAAACCCAAGGTAGCTATAATCTTGGACACTAGTACAGTGACTCATAGCCTCTCTGGCTGTGTTGAAATCAAACCCATTGGTAAAAATAATGCTCACGTATATGCAAGATTCAAGAGACTTGCTAAATGTAATGCGGTAGAGTCCCTTCAGAATTAACTATCTCGGCAAGCATGAGTGTGGACTCGCTCAACGCCAACCTTCGTCCCCCCCAGTTTACCCTGCAGTCAGTAGGGTATTCTGAAGCATCATTATTCACTCATATAGTGACCCATGATAGAAATTCACGCCTTTGTCACATTTCACAGAGCCCACCATCAGTAAATGAGACTGATAATGGGAACAAGGGGAGTAGCTTTGTATGCCAAACCATTCGTAGAGACTGAGGAAATCAATGCTTTGTAAAAAGTGATAACAGATGTCCAGTGTGTTGGAAGGTGCCCTATTCTATGGTCACCCCCACACTTTATTCTCCAATGCTGATGGTTTTTGACTCTGAAAGTGCACTGGAGCCTGCTAACCAGAAGTGTTCTATCCCTAAGATATGATGCACGTGAATTGGTGACCCCAATTGGCAAGGACTTTAACCCCCTTATAAGTCCCTGATAAGTGGTACTGGTGGTACCCGGGGCATGGGAGTTAAAAGCGTCACCGGGGCCTGAAGAACTGATTGTACTACCCTGAGTGACCAAGGTAAAAAGATGACAACAGTCTTGTCATTGCAGACCGCATGAGCAGTGCAAACTGCTCAAACTTGACTTTTCCCTCACCATGAGTGGCAAGGTCACAGCACTATTTTTAATATATGCCAGTCACCCCTAAGGTAGGCCTCCTGAGACCAGAAGGCAGGGTGCATTATATTAAAGGTGTGGTTATATAATTGCAAGCATATATGTCCCTATAGTAGCCTCCTTCCATTAGGGGCTAATATAAGTGCCCCAGGGATGGGTATAGGATAACATAGGCTGGCACCTGGGATTCCGAGTTTTCCAGATCCATTATGGTCCCACTGAAAAGTGTCATGTTTGGTATCAAACAACTTGTCTCATCAAACCCTACTTTTTCACAAAGTTGGATTTGATGTGGCATGCACCCAGGTGGCTACCTTAGAGGTTGCCCCAGCCTTTCCTGTGCCCTAGCTGACAGCCTGCAGCTGCTGCTGTCAAGACAGGACTCTGACCCCCTGCAAGGAGGTGTGAGCACTTCCAAGAGTCAGAAACAAAGGCTTGACTGGGAGGCTAGTGAGGTGGCGTATCTGAGCGGTGCATTTTAAAGCTCTCACCACTTCTGATATGTAAGTGGGATTCCTCCCAAAGGAGGAAAAGACACCCCTCTACCATTTTCTCATATGCACATTTGCTCACTGGGAAGGCTGGAAAATTAGGTAGTCAGGAGGCATACAGCCTGTTAGACTTGGCATCTTTTGGCGTGTTTCCCCTGACTTTTTGCTTTCTGACCTCCCGGTTTTGACTCTGTTTTTACTGGTGTGATGATTCTGCGCACTTTCCTCACTGCGGTCCAGTGGGAAAGTGCAAGTGCTCCTGTATAAAATGTGTTATGGATTGGTGTTTCCATGATTGGCCTATTTGGTTTATGTGTCAGTCCCTTGTAAAGTGCACTACGTGTGCCAGGGCCTATAGACCAAATGCTGTTGGTGGGCTGCAGCACTGGATTGTGCCACCCACGCAAACAGCCCGTAAAATGTAACTCGGGCCTGCCATCGCAGAGCCGGTGCGCAGCCTGGGGCTGCCATGTCGACTTGGCAAGTGCACACACTTGCAAGTCCCTAAACCTTCCCTTTGCTACATGTTAGTCACCCCTAAGGTAGGCCCAAGGTACCCCTGTGGGCAGGGTGCGGTGTATGCGAAAGGTAGGACATGCCCGGGTGTGTGCGGCATGTCCTGATAGTGAATTACAGCCTAGTACGTTTTTCACTATTGCAAGGCTACCTGTTCCCCCTAGGCCAGAACGGGCAGTTTTGATTATTACAGTTTATAATCCTAACTGACCCCGGGAACATGGTAGAAATTCGAGTTTAGTATGCCTGGACTCAGAATGATAAAATGCATCTTTTAGTGAAGTTGGTTTTAACATTCTGCGTTTGAAAATACCACTTTTAGAAAGTGGGTATTTTCTTGCCTAACCATCCAAGCCTGCCTCTGCGAGTGTTGTGTATTCCTTGTCTGGAATGTGAGTGACAGGGGCTGGGGGATGCCAGGAGACAGGGTGAGTCAGCGCAGGGCTGAATAGCCAGATCGACCTGTAGATGGGTGGGAGGGGTCGCACCTGGGCCCTGAATAGGACAGTGCCTTCCCTCCACAATGCTGGCTCCACCTCCTGTGGTGCGTCTGATGTCCCTGGCCTACTCACTGAAAGAAGGGACGGAGACTTGTCAACAAAGTGCTCCAGAACTGGTTTGGACTAGGCGAAGGCCTCTCTGCCTTCAGAGAACAAAGGAATTTGGGATATAAATATTGGGGCCCTGACCCCATGAATTTAGATCTCGCTGGAATCAAGGAACCTGCCAAGACGAAGAGCTGGAAGAGCTGCCAGGAGGAGTACTGCCCCTTTGCTGTGTTGTTGCTTTGTTGGGTTGGCCTGCAGTTGCTGCTTCTGTCTTGGGCAGTGAAAGGACTGGACTGAACTTTCTACAAACTTGTGCTGAGTATCTCCAAGGGCCAGGAACCGAGCTGGCCTCCTGTTAAGAAGTCTCAGGGACTACAAAGACTTCACAAGCCTCTGGGTACCGCTTCTGGAACAGCTGTTTCAGTCGCCACAGAGGAAGGGAACTGCAACCGACTCCGTCAACCGAATCCATCCCTGGCCGGTGACCTGTTTGCACCGCAGACCGCATCGCCCGCGCTCGCATCGCAACCCTGGTCTCACCGTGGGCGACGTCCAACGCCGCCAGCATCGAGCCGCTGCTTGCACCGTGACCTGTGGGCACCGCAGTCCGCATCGCATCGCTTCACTGGGCCAGCCGGACCAGACCGACACTGTCGCTGCAACTGGCTCAAGAGTCGAGACCGCACCGCATTTGGGGCCCCGCTCGCACGTCTGCGACGCACCGCTCCGACCCGCACCGCTGTCCGACGCCAGCTCCCGCCCCCCGGCTAGGTCGCCTGCATCGCAACCTGTCAGCACCACATCGAGCATCGTCTCGCCCTGCATCACACGCCTTGGACTCACCGACTCCGTCTGCCCGACGCTCATCGAGCCGCTGCCTGCACCGCATCGAGGGACACCGCACCTTGCATCGCTCCGTCTTGCACCGCAACCGCGACGAACGCCGACCGGCTCGTACACTCCGTACCATCCACAACGAGAAAAGGTACTGTGACCGAGTCTGTTCACGACTCTGCTGGCCCGCATCGACGCGGTCGGCTGGAACTGTTAGACTCTGTGGTTTTCAGCATCACGGTAGGCTCGGACGGAGCTACCGACTCGTCACGAACTTTGCTTTTGTGCTATTCCTGCAAAGAAGAAGTTAACGTATCAAGTATTCATTCGTAAAGT
Source organism: Calotriton arnoldi (assembly GCA_963921515.1). NCBI lineage: Eukaryota > Metazoa > Chordata > Amphibia > Caudata > Salamandridae > Calotriton > Calotriton arnoldi. The sequence goes on from CAWUFW010002210.1 coordinate 1,244,259, forward strand.
ATAGTATTGTGGATTTTTGTCGTAATTGGTCTTGTCTTGAGTATATAAAATATTGGTTATTTTCCTAAACTGGTGTGGTGTCCGTTTGTAGTGCTTACACTGTATTACTGCTGGTTATGTGCAAAGGCTTTACACACTGCCTCTGAATTAAGCCTGACTGCTCGTGCCAAGCTACCACGAGGGTGAGCAGGGGTTACTTCACGAGTGTAACAACCCTTACCCTGACTAGGAAGAAGGGTCCCTACTTGGACAAAGGTGCAAGCCCTTGCCAACTAGAGATCCCATTTCTAACACAGCCCCAAAAGGCTAACCACACCCCTAGGGTGGGCTACCTGGTCTGTACTGCCGAAGAATGTTTCTGACATTTTTAAAAGTGGCTGAATAGAGGCTTCTAGGTAGAAAAGGTGTCACACTTCCCCGGTTGTGGTCACCTTGGGGGGATTAGCCACTGGAGCTAGTAACCCATTGGCTAGTAGCTCCCACACCCCTAACACCCCTAAATCTAGGATTTAAAAGGGGCTACCCTGGCACCAGAACCTCAGATCTGATCAACTTGCACAAAGGACAAAGAAGAGATCCCAGTCTGTGACTTCAGGACCTTCACAAAGGAAAAGGCACCAAAGACTGTGCTTGTGGCAACCACTCTGCACCTGCATGACTGCGACTCGTCCTGGACCAGAGACCAGTTCCAAAAGAAAGAGCAACCCCTCTGCAAGTCAAAGGCAACCCCAGAACTCCCTTGGACTAGACGTTCTAGTCCCCTGCTGACAAAAACTGCACCCAGATCCAAAGAATCACTGTCCATTGGGCCGGCCGAGGGAATCGCCCAAAGGTATATGGTCTAGTGCATTGTAGGAAATGTAGTCCTGTGAAAGGCAGCGAGTCTTCTAAGACCCTCAATGCTGCCCGGTGCAGGGTTCCACCTCTAATTCACTTTGGGTTCGCTATTAAAATAATGAGGCAAGGCGCTGGAAACTGGAAGACAAGAAGAAGGTTTATTTCTCATGAGGAGATCGCGTCAACTGAGACACCGGGATGTCTCAGTGAGGTGTTCTGCTGGCAATGCTTTTGGCTCTTCCTTTTATACAGGTTTTACACAATGTATTTGTTTCATTTATCATGGTTACAAGCTTGGAGTCTCCGCCCCGGGCAGGTTGTCACACAAGCCCGACATTGTTTCATCAACATGGTTACACAAGCCCAACATTAACTCTCCTCCCGCCCGGGTCAAAAACAGACAATTTAATTGCAGCTGGACCTTGCTTCAGGGTCTAAAAACGAGTGAGACCGGCCAGATCTAAGAGTCCGTTCTGTTGATAAAAACAGGTCCCATTGTTGGCAAAAAAACAAGTCTTGCTGTGTGCAGTGCAATAAACCATGCTTGCACGAGTCTGTTTGGTGTTTGTAACCTGTTTGTGCAGGGATGAGAGGAAAGACGAGTTTGAGGCAGCAGGTGATGTTGATGTTTGTCGTGGAGATAGTTTATAGCCCCCAGCACACATATCATGTTTGGTCAGAGAGTCAGAAGGCTGAGAGGACAGGGTGAAATGAAGGTGACCAACAGAGTACAAAATGGCTGTGGTCAATCAGAATGACTGTAGTTTATGTGCACGTAGGAACTTTCATCAGACAAGATGGCGCAGAATGTTCATGATTGTTGTTTTGTTCTTAACAGTCGCCCCTTTGAACATAACTAGCCAGCTTGTCAGTCTATTTCGATCTCCATAATGTCCTGTATCTCTTGATCATGCATTACTCTCATTTTTGTTAGCTGAGTGTCCATAGTCTTAGGGTGCAAGGTAGTTATGCAAAGATAACACAAAGGTGGTATACAGTGTATACCCAAACAACAACCACATATTGTCAATACTGGGACCAAGAGAATCATTGATATTTTCCAACCCCAGTCCTTCAAGATGCCCCAAAGCCAACTTCCAATTGTCCAAGTCTCTGATCCTTGATGAATTTCTGAAGATAGTCTATGGAGATGTTCGATTGCTTCATAGACAGAAGGTGAATTATCAGGCTGCGTCGAGGAACTGTGATGAGGCAGAGTCTGTTTGATCAATGTCTTTAGAACGCTTTTCTCGATGATGCTCTGCAGGGGGCTGTGTAGGTTGGTGGCAGAACAAAGGCGATGTAGCACGTGCCCCCCCAGTTTCCTGGGAGCCAGGTGTAGGCTTTGGTTCCACAAACAAAGTACATATTGGGTGATGCAACAAATGCTGGAGGGTTGGCAGTGTTCAAAGTCCTTACAATGTTACAAGTGCTGTGACCCACATTCTTAGTCCCACGGCCTTCAATGCATACAAGGCCAGAGACGTTCACCACAGATAGGGCCACAGTCGGTGTTGCAGCAGTTCTTTTCTTCAGGTAGGAAAATGTGGCTCTGACAGGATTATTGAACACTTGTATTTCCACTCGTTCTTTGGAGGGGACATTCATTGGGAATGTCGTATTGGAGGTGTGAGGGCAAAAGGGAGCTGCTGTTCTTCCTGTTTGGTTTAGCCAGAACTCGTTGTAGAACTGAGCGGTTGTCCCATCGGAAGTGGCATTGTCTTTGTAACTTTCTTGTGGGAGCATCATCCAGGCAATGCAAGATCCGTGAATAGAAAAGGGTGGAGGGATGAAAGGGATGGAATGTTCAGTGGCATGTGGTAGCAGCCCACAGACCCAACAGTTAGTGGCATTGGTGGCAAGATTGTGCTGGTGCAGCATCTGTACGAAAGAATTATTCCAGAATTCTTTGCGTCGTTCTCGGAGATGTGGCGGTAGTGATACCAGGTAGTGTTCTTTCTTTGTGATTGGTTGCATGGTTGGTGACAATGTTCTGTATGCAGGTGCATTCTCTTCAATGATCCAGAGTGTGACCATTAGCAGGAGGCAGGTGAGAAATGCAGCTACAAGTGCAATTGTCTTTGTGCTGTGCAGGTTAGCAGTCTTGGTGTCTTTGCGGTGGTTTTGCAGGTGTTCAGTGTCTTCCATCATCTTCGAGGAGCTCAACAACTGTTAGGACCACAGACTTTTGTCTGGCGCTTTCCTGGTAGCGTTGTTTGACTGTGCTACCGATCTGAGACCTTGACTCAGTTAGTGGCCTGGTCGTTGGAGCTCCCTCCTTTCGTCGATCTTAGGTTGTACCCTTTCCTGGATGGCACCGTGGGGTCGGGAAATTCTGATAGTTCAAGGGTGTCTTCTTGTGGGTAGCAACTCAGAGCTGGTCGGTCTCTCGCGAGTACTTCCTCTTGCACCTCCACCCCTATACAGGTTGACAGGGTTGGAGGGACTCGTTTGCAATGGAGCGTGCAGTCAGTTTCATTTTATTTCCACTCGGAGGGCAGTTCGGGTGGTGCTCAGGACTTGCCAGGGGCCCGTCCACCTAGGCTCCAGATTCTTCGTTCTTTGGAAGTTGCAGATCAAACATGGTCGCCTGGCTTTATTTCATGTCCCGGGCCCCTGGATAGTCAGGCAAGGCTTGCTGCACCTGTTGGTGGATAATTGTTAGCTCGTTTGTCAATTTATGCAAGTAATCTGCGTAGTTCTGTCTCCTGCCGTGGCTCGGGCAGTAACGTCTGCTAGTGCATTTCCCTGTCCAATGAGATCAGTCACTTTCCTATGTGCTTGGCATTTTATCACTGCTAACTTCTTGGGGAGGAGGACTGCTTGCGTCAAGGCGGAGACTAAATCTCCATGCAGGATGGGTGTACCGTGTGAAGTCAGGAACCCTCTTTCTTTCCATAAGATTCCAAAATGGTGAACCACCCTGAAGGCATATTGGCTGTCGGTGTATATGTTAACTGTCGTGTCAGTCGCTAAGATCGGTCGGGACAAAGGGTTGGTGGAGGGCGTACCGTCAAATCCTATTGAGGTCACATGTGAGCCTGACAAGGGTGCCTTTAAAATCAGTCGTTTGGATAGTGCACTACGTGTTGCTCCCGTGTCTACCAGAAATGGCGACTTTGTGCCCAGGACCTCAGCGGTAACATAAGGGCCTTGCTGATCAACATAGAGCTCGACTGGATCCCTCCCTTGCCCCTGGCTGTCCTATGCAAAGTCGTACGTATTGTCATAATCTGTCTGTTGGTACTGATTCTGTTTGGGATGGTCAAATGTGTTCACTCTTCCTGGCCTTTCCTTGCTTGCTTCACTCGTGTACCCTCTCCCACGTCCTCTTCCTCTCTGTCCACTTGCTATTTCCCTCGCCCCTCTGCCCCTACCAGCTCCTAACAAAGCCGGGCATTGGGTTTTCCAGTGTCCATATTCTTTGCAAAATGCACATTGATCCTGTCCTAGGTCTTGGCGTCCTACATATGATGTCGATGAATTGTTACTAGGTGGCTGTACTCTAGGGGTATTCTGCTGGTATCCTCCCCTATATTGCTCCCCTCCTGTATTCGCCCCGGGAGTTGTGCTATCATTACCCTTTCCTTCAAGTCCTTCTTTTTCCTTTCTGTAGCCCTGTCATTTTCGTTTTTCTGATGCTCATAGTACTGGGCCATTTGGAGAATGGCCGCCGGTTTAGATGCTGCCCAACTACTTTCGCTGGCTTGTAATTTCTGGAATACATCTGGCAGTAGTCCTTTGACATAGTTCTGCACAAATAAGTGGTGTCCGGTTGCGGTGGACATGTCTTGTCCACTGTAATCGGAGAACACCGTTTCAAATCTGGAGAAATACTCTGAGACGTCCTCTTGTGGTTTCTGGCGGCACGCGGTTACTATGGACCAGTCTATCTTTTTCTCTGGGATCAGCGTTTTCACTTTCTGCACTATTTTGTCAGGGAGGTCCAATATTGCTTTAACCGGTTTTTGACCAGGGTTCCGCTGTTTATCTAGTGTGTTAAGTTGTTCCCAGGTATGACCAAGCAGTTCGGTATGGTCTATTTTCCTAATCTGTTTCCACACATCTGCTGGCAAACATAACCCGAAGTACAAGTCTATGTCGGCAAGTGTCATTATTGTTGATCCCAGAGCGGTACCTAGCTCGGTGTAAAAGGCGGTGGGGTTCTTTCGTAAATCCGGTAGAGATTTACGGAACGTCAAAATGTCCTGTCTGTCCCATGGTTGATACACCCAATTGTAGACCACCCTTCCTCTAGCGTCTTGATGGTTTATATCGTCATTAGTCCCTTGTCCTCTAGGAGGTACCCAGTAAGGGGCAGCTTCTTTTATTGGCATCATGCTATCTGTTTTTTCCACTGGGGGTCCTGCTACCTTAGTTGTCCTGTCCCTATCTATTTGTCCTTGTTCTATGAGGTGACGCAATACTTCTAGTGTGGATGAAAATAGTTCTGCAACATCGTTGTCGTCTTCATCTCCGATGTCTACCTTCCTGTAGAGAGCCACTAATCGCTCGGGCCCTACGTCTTGGTACTTCTCTTCATATGCAGTAAGGGTGTGGTAACAGAGACGTACAATAAAGTATCGTTTGCGGTTTTCAACATAGGAGTCGCATATGTCAGTTACGTATTCTTCTGTTTCTTTCCTATCTATGCGGGTTTTAACTATTTTATCAATGCCTGCTCGCTCATTTTTACTTAATCGCAGGACCCTGGGCGCTCCTTTTTCTTTTGATCCTACCTCTACTACTGTATCCTTTGATGAGGCATTTGGTGTGGGTGACTCGGTGGGAGCAGAGGCGGTGGAGACTGAGGCGATCGTGCCATCTCCGGCTATACTTTGGTGGTCCTGGCGTTGTACTATGGGATGAGTAGGGGCGTAAGGGGGTGGCATGTATATCATTGGGGGACCTAACAATAAATCATCATCTACCCCGTGTTTTGCTGGTAACTCGGGGTAAAGAGTTAAGGGCGTTCTAACAGGGCATTGACCTGATATTTTTGATTCCTGTTCCTTTTTATCGATTTCCTTTTCTTTTAGTTTTTCTTCTAATCTTTTACAGGCTTGGTAAGCTGATTTTCGCGTTTCTTTATCTTGTCTAGCTTCGTCCCTTTTCTTTCTTTGAGCTGCCTCTTTTCGCCATAAGCCAAAACTGTCAAACATGGCTGGTCTAGTTTTCTTTTTGTGGAGAGCTAATTCTAACATTTCTATTTTAGCGGGATGGAAAGATCCCGTCAGTGGCCACTGATTTACCCGGTCCTTCCTAGTGTATTTATGCCATAGTTTGCTATAAGCTACGCTGGCTAATCCATACTTTACGTACATGTCCTTGTTAGGGGTGCCTTCCGGCGGTGCCGGCTGACTGACCTCTAACAAACGGTCTGGTCCAAAACAATTACAATCAAACAATCTAGAGAAAACAGGCATGACGTATTTATCGGTCAAAATGAATATCTCAATCAATCAATTTAGACAAAAGTCTGCACTACCTGTCCTTCGCTGTCCGCAAAGAGAGAATATTCCTATTCTACGTTGTTTGCAAGCAGGGAATGTCTCAAATAACTCGATATCAAAAAAGGAATACTAGTATTTCAATCAAACTATTCAATCAATCAATTTAAGTCGTTTTTCACGACCTTACCCGGACCGTATGGACAGTTCTTAGTCTTCCCCTTCCAGCGCCTGGTTGTCCTCTCACTCCAACAATCAATGCGGCGTTCCTCTAAGGTCCCAGTCAGGACCGCGGGTCACTCGAGAGAGGTCTGTTCGGAACTGGTGAAGTTCAGTCGATCGGCAGCCAGACATGGGTCTTCTCAGGCAGGTATACCCCAATCGTTTAGTTGTTCACTCCGTCGTTAGGATCTCTCTACCGGACCCGTGCGTCGCTGATGGGTCCCTACGCTTGGGCGCCAATTTGTGAAAGGCAGCGAGTCTTCTAAGACCCTCAATGCTGCCCGGTGCAGGGTTCCACCTCTAATTCACTTTGGGTTCGCTATTAAAATAATGAGGCAAGGCGCTGGAAACTGGAAGACAAGAAGAAGGTTTATTTCTCATGAGGAGATCGCGTCAACTGAGACACCGGGATGTCTCAGTGAGGTGTTCTGCTGGCAATGCTTTTGGCTCTTCCTTTTATACAGGTTTTACACAATGTATTTGTTTCATTTATCATGGTTACAAGCTTGGAGTCTCCGCCCCGGGCAGGTTGTCACACAAGCCCGACATTGTTTCATCAACATGGTTACACAAGCCCAACATTAACTCTCCTCCCGCCCGGGTCAAAAACAGACAATTTAATTGCAGCTGGACCTTGCTTCAGGGTCTAAAAGCGAGTGAGACCGGCCAGATCTAAGAGTCCGTTCTGTTGATAAAAACAGGTCCCATTGTTGGCAAAAAACAAGTCTTGCTGTGTGCAGTGCAATAAACCATGCTTGCAAGAGTCTGTTTGGTGTTTGTAACCTGTTTGTGCAGGGATGAGAGGAAAGACGAGTTTGAGGCAGCAGGTGATGTTGATGTTTGTCGTGGAGATAGTTTATAGCCCCCAGCACACATATCAGGTTTGGTCAGAGAGTCAGAAGGCTGAGAGGACAGGGTGAAATGAAGGTGACCAACAGAGTACAAAATGGCTGTGGTCAATCAGAATGACTGTAGTTTATGTGCACGTAGGAACTTTCATCAGACAAGATGGCGCAGAATGTTCATGATTGTTGTTTTGTTCTTAACAGTCCTGACCTCCAGCAATTTTCAGGTGGCTTCCATTTTCCCCAGAACGGCTAAGTGACCGAAGGCTGAACTTGCCGTTACCAAGGCTTGTTGCTGGCCGTCCGGGCTACCACTGCCTTTAATCAACGTTGTGTGTGGAGGGAACCCCACAGCATCTTCAACCTGACGCTCTTGTGGCCCCATTGTAGAGAGTTTGCACTCCCCTTCCTCACCAGCACCATCTAAGCGGCAAAGTCAGCACCTGCGGCTCCCGTTTCTCAGCAGCAAGGACAACCAGGACTACTGTGCCCTGGCCCCTACGAGCCAGGTAGAATTCAACTGAATGTCCGAGCCTGGTTCTGGGACCTGCCTCACCTTACCACTCAGTGGTTTCCACGGAACTCAACCTGCAAGTGACTGTTTGTCACTTGTTCCTTTTCCCATTGACCACAACATTAACGTTCTGCGGGAGTGAAATGCACTGATTTATTTTTCCATTAAAAATCTATAACACCGCTTATACTCATCCGATTGTGTTCGTTTTGGTGTTTACAATTATATAAAAATCTGCTTTATTTTTATAAATTGCTGTTGGATTTCTTCCGAGTTGTGTGAATTACTTATCGTCCATGTTGGTACTCTGAAATGCTTAACACATGTTCCTCTAGTAAAGCCTGACTGCTCTGTGCCACGCTACCAGGACTGAGCTAGGGATTTATTAGTGTGAATCCAAAGGACCTATTTGAGTAACGTGAAGTTATTGCATAGTGAAGCCTAACCAGCCTCACTGCATAATAACCCTCTTTCCTACTTAATGCAATACTACTTTGAACTGAAAGGAAATGCCCTTGCGCAGTTCACAACAATATAAATACTATCCACCATCATCTTTAAACTATTACACACAGAGACATAAATAAATGTTCTTGGACACCACCATCACCAAAATGTGCGGAAAATAGAAATCCTCCGCACCTTTATCTCAAAACATAAAATATGCCATCAGCCATTCAATGTATCACTCCTACATTTGCTCAGATATACTACATGAGGACCAACAGATAAAGGACCTCACCAACTGGAAGTTCCTCCTAAGATAATTATGACAATCTCCAGCCCGTCTTTCAGGAATATATGAAAGGATAAGTAATGCCTTCCCCTACACTCCACTGCTATCCTACAGATTATGAAGCAATATAAAACAACTAATTGTCAAGTGCAGACTAGCAAGTCACACACCAGAAAAGAGGCACAATCTTGCCAGTCCAAACAGTGAGAAACCTACACCAAAACGACTACTTCAGCCACAATTACATTACCACAAAGTAATCAGGACTTCCGGCATCTGGGGTTCACAGTATTTTCATTAATGTAGTATATGTGATTATATGGAAGAAACTGCCAAGCTGGCCTTTTCTTTGTGGACACTCAGTATGAGATGAATAAGCATTGCTACAGACACACCAACACCAATGGACGGACAGCCTGTTTTATTAACAATTTAAACATTTGGTGCACTGGAAATAGATTTAAAGACACATAGGATTTATATCTAACTACCTAAAAAATGAAATCTTTCCTCCCCTTTCATCCCAACATAAAACAGTTTAAAAAAACCTAGGGGTGACAGGAAATGATCCGTTTCCTTTTTCTTTTTCACAATATAAAAGCACATCTGTTTATTACCTTAGTCCACAACTACTGGACGCTACACACAGCTCCAATTTTCCTTTTTTGTGTAAATTCACAGATAGAGTAGCATGTCCTTTGTAATGCAGTTGTGCTCACAATATAGCAGTCCGTATTTCAGCCATTTGGTTGTGGGGTAATTGCAATGATTCATTGCAGACAGCAATCAATACATTATTTTTTAATTGACCACTTACAATGTAAAGCCCTGCTTTATTTTAATTTATTCTTTTACATTTTGCTTACTGTTTCAGAATAATTCTAGCAAAAGAAAAGGGGGTAGGTAATGTTAGGTAGGGAACAGTGCTTAATTTGAGCCGGTGGTTGCCGGTGCTCGGCACCAGCACTTAATTGACAACACCGGCACTTGTGACAGTCTGCCACAAGGGGGCACCATCTGGATAATTTAGAAATGACCACAACAACAGTTAATTATTAATTCAATATACATTAAAAATGACTATTATTTGCCGCCCAAGCCATTCTTATAGCTTTGGGGACCTAAAATAGTCCGAATTGTCACACCTGTAGGAGTGGAATGGTTAGTAGCTGTGTTGCTACTATCATTTGCAGCGCTGGCAGGGGCATTGTGTAATGCAAGCTGCAGTGGCCTCCTGACAAGAGCCCTGGCACTTACTTTTTTTTTTTTACAAATTAAGCACTGGAGGGGATGTAAGTATATAGGACAATGGGGAGAATGTATTTTCTTAAAAATATCTGTAGTTCTCCATTTTAAATGAGCACTCCCCTACTGACCTGCACGTAGTCAGAATGTAGTTCACGCCCAGGTTTGCATGTAGCATTCTGCGGACACACTGTACATATATTCCAGTCTTGGCCTCTTAGTGTACAGAAAGATGGATTTCTGAGAACTGTGCAGCTTTAGGCTTGGGTGAAACAAGAACAACAATTAATCTTGAAGCCAAATAATAAGAAACAACTAAATGCAGTTGAACTACAAATGAACTGCAGCAGCTCAATCAGATAGGAGAAGCTAATTGCTGCCTGCAGCCAAACCATTCTGCAAAGGTTATAAAATGTGTTCCCTTTGCTAAGTGCCTGGGACTTGTTGTCCATATGGAAGGTTTCTTCCGCTGTTGATCAAGAAAGCCCATTTTGGATCCTGAGAACCTCCAGCTCAAGTGAAATTTACCAGGTATGGGTTGTTGAATGGTTAAGTCGGTGATCTCTGGGTAACCTTCTCGAGCTGCTATGTACTTTATTACAGCCATGTTTTAGAGGGTGCGGCGAACAGAGGCAGACAAGTCTAGAACATATCCGACTGTGCATGTGCTCTGAAAGGCCTACCAAACTGGTTGTGCAGAGTCATGAAATACTCCTCTATCAGGATTTCTGCTGAAATTACCCCCTGCTTGATCAACTGGGTGGAAGGAGATGCATTGCTGTTGGTGTTAGTGCTCCTTGATTAACTGGCTACTGCAGCTGGTTACCAGCTCCGTGCCGGAATTGGAACAGCATCACTGTACACATCATGCTTGCTCCATCCAACCATCAACTCACTAAAAGAGCTGATAATATGTCCCGTCATCTTTCATCAATAAGGAACACAAAAATGGATTCCACTGAAATGGGCCCACCATGGAAGTTCTGCCCGTCCCCAACCTGCTTGCCGTCCATGAATTAGAATGGTCAGAAAATCATCCCTTACATAATGGGTACCTGTGTAATATGGTCTAAATTTGCTATTGCAGGGTTCTGGTGACATCATAAACAACAAGGCCGAAGGCCGAGTGGTTTGTAAATGTCACCAGAATCCCCAACACATGTTTATTTTGGGATAGTTAACTTGAAAAGGCTGTTGTCTTAAAAGTGGAACCAGCAATGGGCACTGGTTGGAATTAGAATGTTGGGTTTTGTTTACATTTCTTGAATAGATTGTTAATAAAAGAATTGAAAATGGCTAGGATCAGTAGATTTAGGCAATTCAGTGTTTGCAGCTTTTACATCATAATTATGGATTCACAGCTTTTAACATATATAATGTGCCACATAATTTGCAAAATATGCAGATTTCACCCAAAATTGTGTTTTTATCTCAAATGGATTAAAATAATACTGACAGAGAATGAGCTGCATAATTTCAATTTTGTCACATAATTTAGATGGCCTTGCCAAATAATTTGGTCTCCTATGCCGAATAATCCTAGTAGCTCTGACAGTGTCATAGCTCTGGAGAGTGGTTGGGGGCTGTTATTATGAGAATTTAATCCATATTTCACAGGTGACCGTGAAATATTTTCCCTATTTCACAGCTCCCTGTGAAATATGGGATTTTATATCACTGTTCGTTGTGGAACTGAGGGATCCAAAAACATGATTCTTTCCCCAGCAAACACGAGTTCCTATGTATTCTCTTCTGAAATGATAAAAGTGTGCTCAGTCTCCGTTGGTGCAGCTCTTTCCTAAAAATAGTACACATAAACATTTTTGTATTCAGATTGAGATTGGAAAGTAGAATGCCCTTGCATGCTATTTGCACTCACATGGCTGAGCAGATGTCGTTGGGAGTAGTAGAGTCGGGAGCCAGTCTCCTTGGGTGTGAATGCCACTCCAAGCAGGTGAATGTGGTAAGGAGCGGCCCGTGCAGATAAAAGCGATGGGGCGGGGGGGGGGGGGACTCGACCCACGACGACGAGAGAAAATTAATTAAATAATAATAATTTCCCCTTGTCGTCGCCTGTTGAGTCCCCCCCCCACTCCCCCCCACCCCTCCACTCTTACCTGCACGGGCCGCTCCTGAATGTGGTTAGTTACTTTGCAGCGCACTCCACTTATCCGATGCAGTGGTTATGGTCTGCATGCAGTGAGCATGGCAGGTGTAAGGTGTCAGCACCTGTGGTTTTTACAGCATGCCAATGTTCTTTGAAAACAGTCTTCCTGTGCTCCTAGATTATCAGTGAAAGGGGGTGCTTTAGTACAGTGCTCATCAGAATGTTTTGGCAACCACGAGACCAAAATATTTGCTGGGTGTGATCAATCCATGAGTGCCTTTCAGAAGTATAAATGGTCAGAGGGCTGTGACTGACATAGTCAATGTACATACAATCCTACAAACAATGGACACGCTGATTGGGCCAACCATTTAGCACAGAGATGTATTGTATTCTGGGCATAGTGCAGTCAGGAAGGATGAGAAATACTTCTGGAGCTACGTGAGGGTTTGTAGGGTGATATTAGGGTTGGTTTCGGGGTTATGTGAGGGTTCACCTATGAGGTCACAATTAAACTCTGGGAACAAACACAGACATGTACTGAGGCCGAGGTTTTTGAGACCTAGAAACGCCATCCTGTTTGAGCCTCCCTATCCAAACTGCATCAAGTGGCTGTGGTAGTTGTGAAAATTGTGCTATCTAAAAATAGCAGAAGTTACCTATATGATTATCTGTTGGGAGGTAGGTAAGAATATGGAGTTATAGTGTTAGAAAAATAGATACTGCTCGTAGCTATGTCTTTAATCCTCCACGATTAAAAAAAAAAAAAAAAACAATGGTGGGAGATTAGATTGTTTGCTGTATGCATTTTTCATTGTAGGTTTGCTTTACAGGAATGGGAAAAATAGTTACTTTTAGTGATTTGAGCTTTTTTGGTTAATCTAGTCATATAAACAATAGTGGTTCTATAATGGCTAAAAATAGCAACGCCGAGCTCCTGGTTTCTTTTCTGGGGCGGGATGGATCATATAAAATTCAATGTCTAAATTTGTTTGGGAGTCATCAAGTACTTTACAAGTTCATGGGGACAATTCTTGGAGTTAACTTCATCATAAGAAACATGTAGCTCAGTAGTTAGATGAGTAGGGTGCCTGAACCCTCAATACTTATATTTTTTCAATTCTGAGTAAAAATAGATAACAGAGCTGTCAATCTGCTTGTGTAAGATCCTCAAATTAAGCTAAGAGAGTAAGAGAAGGGACATGGACAGATCTCAGAAGGAAAATGGATGTCAAACTACTAAGAATTCATCAAAGACTCCAACGGTGAACCTCATATTTTAAAGACAATATAGTCTATGTATGCAAGTCTTATTTTTGGGTTTTATTCGGTAAGTACCGGACTTAAAATTGCATAGAAATGGGATCCACATCATGGCAGTCAAGTTTATAATTACAAAAATAACTCCATGGTAGGAGGAGAATTTGTTTCCAGTCCTGTGCATTCTTTTACCGAGTCTTATTTTTCAAGTATGGTGGTCCAATTTGTTAGATTTAACCAAGCCTACACTAGAGCTCCCAGGATACACTGATGTGGTACATCAAAGCTTGGGACTGTGAACAAAGTACCCTCATGGGGTCATATTCTGACCGAATTATGTGGCAACCCTAGGAGCCAAGGCAGCTAGCGACCTGCCGGATAGGCCCTGGAAGTGCGGATCCATACCACATTCTCAAAATATTTAATGACTGTGGAAAGATGTACATTTATTTACCTTGGATGCAACATTATTTCATATGGGTATTCTGAAAATCTGGCTAAACCACTTTCTTTTCTTTGCCTGTTTTAGATGACCTTTACTAAGACAGGACAGTCTCTGAAGGTCTTCTTGGCTGTTTCTTGCATAAGGAAGCTAATTAGCAAGCATTAAACGAGCATTCAATCAGTAGAGATGCCGTGTACTTACTGGCAAAACAACTCGTGCTGTTGCCTCCCGGATGCACTTGTCTTTTACTTTCTTATAGTAAAAGAAAAACAAATACACGTAAAAACATGGTCCATGTTTCTAAGAGAAGCAACAAAAATGAACGATGACCCCTGACCCGGAACGATATGAAATTGTCAGGCGCTGAATGGTACTACCTTTGATCGTCACAATGTTATTTCTGTTAAAAGCAGCTTGTGTCCGAGCTAGAGAAAGGGAAATTCCTCAGGATTCAGCGCTGTCAACGTAAAAGAAAAGCAAACAAGGCTCCTTGAGAGTGGATATATATCTGTGCATCGAGATCAGGTCAGAGCAGTGCACGCTGGGACAGCTCATGGAGTCCCAGAAGAGGGCAGAGGAGCAGCATTTGTTACAAGAATTCGGAAAAACCTTGATGCGTTGTACTTAGCTGTCAAATGGCCCATGACTAAAGGGTGGCTTTCAGCCAATTTTAGTTTTCAGCCAAAAGCACTCAGCATTCTGGGACTTGTAGGCAAATACTTGCAATTGGAACAGTGAAACTAATGGTACCAGGGCGCTAAATGCTGTAGGTTGTACAACCATTCCTTGCTGAATGCCACCCTCCTTACACCGAGGCAGCTCACAACGTGGGATTACTTACCGGTAACCTTCATTACTCCGAGTACAGGTCTTCCTCGTCTCAGTCCTAAATCCCCCACCCCCCTGCATTTTGGTTCTTTTGGGCTTGAATATGTCAGGATGTGGTTAGGTGGGCCTTCCTGTTATATGGCATGCTGGGATATGGGTGGCCATATTGGGTGTATTTTCTGGCTGGTTATGGTAATCAATTTCTGTGGGAGCAGAGGACTGCTCATGCACTAAGGACTGGACAAGGTAGATGTACCAGGAAGTAATGGTTATTGATACTTTAAGTTCTCTGTATGCAGCTGCTTTCGTACCATTTCAAGAGGCCATTAGAAGTGCCAGATTACAATAAATACCTTGAAAATATTGTTTTTGTTGGCGACGAGGAGAAGGTGGAACGCCAAAACAGCAAACTAATTTTGCCTAGAGCTTCAAAATTCATTGTACCTGAATTGCATCAACTACAACTACATTTGGGGTGGGGTCAAAGTGGTATTTGCTTGAGTATTCTACCAACCCCTGCCCAGGCAATAACTATCTGGGAGTAGCATTTCCCATCGCCCAATACTGCTATTGTGAACCTGTTTTAGCCGCTGCATGTGTATACGAAAATGAGTTTACACTGACAACTACAAGTGTTTTTTAGGACTTGGTTTTAACAGTCTATTAGTTAAACGGACCTGTTTGTTGCTTGCAGTATCCATAGTGTGGGCTTTGATGCCTCCCGTTTCAACCAACCATTGGCTTTCTTAAACCAGCCTTTTTCAGGTCCTTCGCCTTCAATGCGTTCGTGGGGTCTTTCTTTCCTCTGCAATAGACAACATAATGAGTTGGCTGCCCTGGAAAAGAGGCCACGACCTGTACTGCACTCCCTCACGTATCTACCAGGAAATGCTTCCACTGCACCAGGACCACCCTGCACTTACTGCACAGTCAGCAGCCAATCACAATGCAGCATTCTGATAACACAGGCGGGGGTGGTTTACGATTTTACCACTTAATACTGGTATACTTAAAATGAGTAATATTAGACATGTAGGCTCATTCACCAACAACCTGTAATTCTGTAGGCATAACCTGCTTTATTTGGAAAGAGAAAAGTGGCAGGAATTGGAATAGAGACATCAGGCAGGGGCGTAGCTTCCAATGATGCAACAGGTGTAGTGGCACTAAGACCCGGGCCCAATGTACGTGCTTAGGGACCTTGCTATGGGCTCCAAAGTGCCCTGATACGCACTGATGTGGTGGAGGGTGGCAGTAAAGCGGGAAGAGAGAAATATCTGCACAGGCAGAGAGAACGGGGCAAGTAATGTAGGTATTCACCGTAGGGCCCTGTCATCTGTCCACAGTGCCTGCCCTTGACATCCAGATTCTACGTGGTCTCCAGCTTTACCAGGCCTTAACCAGTAGGGCGGGCCCTCTGAAGTACTTATTGCTCTAGGGGATGGCCCATGATACAAGTGGAAAGCATCTAAGATTACTGAAAATTTGTGTGTCGCAGCTAGTGGGTGCCCCGGGCTGAGTTCAGTTCTCAGTGCCCTAATGGAAGAGCTTGTGAGCAGGGTGGAATGTGTGCGCGTGCCTGGAGGCGCTTGCATCTCTCATTATTCAGGTTGTCTGCATGCGCCTCAGAGTCCTGTCTATAGCAGGGCGTGTTCCTTGTGGGTTTTTCCTTTCAGTGGTTTAAGACCTGGGGAAAACTGTTGACTTGACAGGCCTGGGAACTCGGTATCCGCCTTTGCATGGCACTGTGAGGGGTGCTGGCACACTGCCAGCTTCTGATTGCACTCCCACTGTCAAGTGTTCCTCACCTGCGGTGAGCGCGACCGCCATTAAATACAAAGTAGAAAATGAAGGATCCAAAATGAACCGAACATTGATAAGGTCAATCGGTTTGTCATTAGAAATATAATGAAAAGCATCTGGAAAGTGCAGTAATATTAAGGTTATAACACCAATGCTCAGCCACACAGGTACAACCTCCATTCTTACACTGGAATGTTGGTTGCTCCATCGAAGATAATAAAGTGCCGCAGGCTAATAATGGCTGGTATAAGCCTTCTGCTCCAGCATTCCAATGTTCCTCTTTCTGTTTCTCCCTTTTTAATTTAGAACATTCTACACTCAATGGTGCCTCGGGCTATGGCAGTTGTTGAAGGCCCTCTTTTCTTTTTATAGGCCCTCTCCAGTGGCATGTAATTCTGTGTCCGAGCCTTCAACAATCACTATAGCCCTCTGGAGCGGGCTGTAAGGCTATATATAATGTTTGTATTCAGTCAGTTACAACCACCCTTAGCGGGCAGCCATTTAACACACTTCTGAAGACTAAATGCACAGGATTTCAACATTAAATACAAAACAGTGTGTTTTAAAAAATTTACCATTTGGAACTTCATTATTCAATTAATATACATGTTATTTTCCATCATTATTCTTCAAGCACTATCAACTCATGCAGACAGGGGCATAGCTATCAATAGTGCAGCAGATGCAGTGGCGCCAGGGCCCAGTGGTCTGAAGGGCCCACTCTACCCCATATATAGCTGTTTTTTAGTACCAACCGAGGGGTTGGGTCCCATTTTCCTGATTGCACGCAGACTGTGTATAATGCTTTAGGACAACGGGGAATTTGCTAAGCACCTATTATGGAGAGCATGCTTATTTTTTATTCACAATATTTTTTTAATAAAATGATCAGTCTAATTCAATAAATGAGATACGTCTTCGAACAGTATAATTGAGACTTATTGTTTACAAACACTTAGGATATCTATCTTCAAGATCACGTCTACTCATCTTTGTGAACAATGAAATTATCGATTAGACTAGTCTTTCCCTCATTCTTGTTTCTATGTTCAATCCTCTTTAGCTAGAAGCTCTTCTAAATTTCTCTTGTGATGCGCATTAATTTTTATTGGTGTTTTAGTTAGTCTCACCCTCAAAAAAAGTGAGTCGTCATTTTCTTGCTTGAAACCTACGGTTCACCAAAATCCAATGTCAAGCACTGGTATTGGCGTTGTTGCAGTTTAAGAGTGCCCGGAGAGGTCCCAAATGGCCGAATGGATGCCAGAGTTTCAAGGTAAGCACTGTCTATGCAAATATTTTACTTTAAATCAGTTATATATAAAATGATCTTATCTAGATATCCTGCTCATCTGTTGAGAATTAGGCCCTCCTCTATTTCCATCGGATTATAAACCTTTTGTATTGTATTGCCTATCTTATGTTCTGGACAGATCTTCTTCAGAGGGCAGGGCCATGACTTCAAGGCTTAATGAAGCCTGCGGGTTTTGTTTAACCAGTTTATAGATAATCTGAATGATTCATACAAAAATACAGACTAAAAAATAACTTGAAAATGCAGGAAAAATAAAGAAGAATTGAAACATATTTAGCCACAAAAATGCCCCAGTAGAAATTCTAAAAACAGACAAACTCAATCCACATCTGTTGGAGGACTGAGTTACATTGCACTTTTAACTAGAAAATTTGTTGGTAAGTGCTGGATGGTGCGATTGAGATCATGCTTACATTTTTGTGGGTAGTGATTTTTGCTCTTTATTTTTGCAGTCTACATTTTTAGTCTTTATATATGTCTTTCATATTTTATAGTCTATATATTTTTTAAATGGGCCCAATATTAAAAACGAGCTTTCAAGCAACAACTATAAAGGAGAGACTGCATCACAACAGCGAATTCTATGCCAAATGGCAGTGAGCCCTCCTTTTCTAAGGTCTCGGCTCTAGACGGCACGTATGCGCTGTCTCGGACCGAGACATGCTGTATGTACTCTGTTGGGTTTCATCGCACCCTCTGCTTTAAATTGGTGCTTTTGTGTGTCTTTTAAACTCTGTGCCTTTTTTGTGGTGAAACTGTCCCAAATGTCCCGCCTTTATTGTTTTTGTTTCCACCCATGGCCACTGGCCCTTTCACGTTTTCTTTCTCCAGTGTGCATTTATGTTGTTTTCGACTGACTCATTTGTTAGTTTGGCTTGCCATAGGATTCTGGAAAGTTGTGTTTTAGAGGTGGTGAATAAACTGCGTTTAAGCTTATGTAAGTTTCGAATTTTTTAAAGTAAATGCACTTCTAACGGTGCATGCTTTGTTGAAAGTTTTCCTGTATGGTCCATGTTGTTAATCACTACGAGCGGCATTTTTATTTTTAAAAATCCTGTGCCGCTGCTGCTGCTACACCAACGTTTGTTATATGTTGTTTTTTAATGCACTTCAACCACTGCTTCAGTGTTCTCTTACGTGTCCACCCTCGGCCTCCATAGTGACTAGCAGCAGAATCGAGGAGGGCTGTACATATGTCAACACTTAGGGCCTTATTACGACTATGGTGGTCCGCTACCACTGCGGCACTGTGAGCCGCATTTGTAGTATTGTGGTCGGACCGCCACAGGATCGCTTTGCCCGCTGGTGATCCTGGATCTCTCGGCGGTGGTGCAGTGGTCAGGCACAATAATATGCATAATATGAGTTGCCTTTTCACCACCCTTTCCATGGCGGTGAGCCCACCACGGAAAGGGTGGCAGAGAAGCCACTCGGGTGGCTCTTACGGGGAGAGGAGGGGGGCTAGCAATAATCCATCACAACACTATTAAAATAGCGTGTCAGACAACCAATAATACAGCCTGGGAAGCGCTTTCATTCAATGCTGGCCTATCGCCCCATCACTCCTTCAAGGGGATTCTAATGTACCGACCACCAGGGTCCAGAACGTCGTTTCTAAATACGCTAGGGACCCTACTGGAAGAAGGGCTCTGCTCCAACTTATTTACCATTCTGGGGGACTTTAACTTCCACTTGGAAGCCCCCATGGACCCGGATACTAAAGCCCTATTAGACATGATGGACAGCGCGGATCTGACCCAACTTGTAAACGAGCCCACCCATACGGCAGGACACACCTTGGATGGGGTCTTCTCCAACCATCCATACTTAACCTACACAGGAACGATACCTCTTGTCTGGACTGACCATGCAGGAATATTATTTAAAGTAATCACCCCAGTTGACCATTACAAGCCAGGGGGGGGTGTCAAATCAGATAAAAACAAGGGCCTGGAATAAAGTGGTAGGATCTGAATTACAGGAACTACTTAATACCACCATGCGGCATCAGCCAACAAAGGTGGAAGATGCCGCCAGATGGTACACTCAATGGGTTGAGACAGCCTGTAAAAAGCTAGCCCCGGTTAAACTCGTGCATCCTAAACGAGCCTTACCAACTGCACCATGGTACTCAGAGGAGCACAGAAGTCAGAAACTTACCTGCAAACGGCTAGAACGCAACTGGTGGAAAAAATATAACTCCGATGATAAAGAAGCATATAAGCAAAGCCTCATTGCCTACAAACAAGCTGTTTTCAATGCAAAAAAACTTTTTTATAAATCAAATTAACCTAGCAAATAACTCCTCCAAAGAACTTTATGAAACCGTATCTAGGCTGGCGACCCCAAGCATACCTAGGGTCGAATTAGGGCAAGAATTGAGTGAAGAAATTGCAAGGTTCTTCCAGAATAAGGTAGAAGTCATCTTCTCTGCCTTCAACCAACTCCCGCAAGGAGCCACAGGAAATCCGACGACCTGTCCTAAACAAGTCTTAGGAGTATGTCCCACACTTGAGAAATTTGCCCCACTCTGTCTCAACAATACAAAGATGCTACTGGGCTCTATCAAGTCAGGATCTCCCTATGACCCCTGTCCAGTGACAGTGGCCAACCTAGCCCTAGAACCTATTGCTACAATACTGACATCAGTATTCAATGCCATGTTTGAAATAGGAGACTTCCCCAGTTCTTGGAAAATGGCCTCAATACTCCCACTACTGAAAAAAAATAACCTGGATCCAAAGGATTCAAACAACTATAGACCCATCTCCCGCCTCCCATTGCCAGCAAAAGTGGTGGAGAAATAAATAAATGGCCAGCTGAGTGCCTTTCTCTATGAGAACAAGCTATTGGATCCCACTCAGTATGGGTTCAGAGAAGGGCACAGTACCGAGACCGCCTTGATTAAATCAACAGAAGAAATTACGAAAGCCTTGGATCAAGGAGGCGAGGCTGCCCTCATTATTCTGGACCTATCCGCGGCCTTCGACACGGTCCATCATGACCTCCTGATGGACCGTTTGTCGGAGTTTGGAGTGCAAGGCGTGCAAGCTGCTAAAAGCATTTCTAACCAACAGGAAACAAATAGTATCCTTAGGGAAATTTTACTCTCATCCTTTTTCGCTACCATGTTGAGTCCCACAGGTATCTTCCCTTAGCCCGACCCTTTTTAATGTGTATGTGGCACCCTTGCCCCCTCTAATCAGATCACATGGATTTAGTCTTTCCTCATACACAGATGACACACAAATTGTGGTGTCACTGCTACCAGGGCAAGAAGTAGGGATGGGCAAGAAATTTCATGACTGTATGGGGGCAGTGAAATCCTGGATGTCACAGAACTGCCTAAAACTAAACTCAGGCAAAACCGAGATACTCCTGTTCGGAAATAAGGCCAACTTCTGGACGCCAGACTGGTGGCCATCAGATCTGGGCACCATCCTCAAACCCACGAGGAAGACAAAAAATCTGGGTGTACTGGTAGATGATAGACTGAACTTTGAGGATCAGATAAATGCCACGACCTCGGCCACCTTTCATTCCCTCAAACTGCTTAAAAAGATCAAACCTTTCCTGCCAGAAGACAGCCTACGAACGGTTGTATCATCCCTTATCTTATCACGGCTAGACTACTGCAATGGGCTCTACTTAAATATGCAAGAGCGGGATCTAAATAGATTACAGACTCTGCAAAACGCAGCAGCCAGACTAGTGACGGGCACCCCCAAGTTCGCATCGATAGCCAAAGAAATTAAAAGACTACATTGGCTGCCCATTAGGAAACGGGTGCAATTTAAGTCACTATGTATTGTCTTTAAGGCACTACATGGTCTGGGCCCTGACTTTCTGACACCAGTTCCAATGGTACACCCCTAAAAGAACCTTGCTCTCTCTAGGTGCCAAACTGGTGAACGTACCACCTGCGAAGAAAGCCTTGTGGGGAGGCAGAAGCTTCATCACAGGTGCGGCCAAAGCATGGAATGCCCTCCCCTGGAGTTTGAGGAACTCCTCCGACCTCCTCGAGTTCAGGAAGCTCCTGAAAACTTGTCTTTTTAACCTTTAGTCTCCCCCAGCTACGTTTCCGTGCCGCCCTGTCTCAGTAGAGTTTAGCTACCAGCGCCAGGACACCCTTGGGTGCCTGCGCGCTTTATAAGTATTATTAACATAACTTACAGGGCCCCTTGCCGCCTCTGGGCTTGGTGGTGCATACAGGGGGCACATGCTGTGCACCCCAGGTATTGCACACCCAGTTCCTGCACGGGAAGGAATGGTGCATTCCTTCCCATGCAGGAACGTGCAGCGGTGGTGTCATGGTGGTGGCAGTCTAAGGCTCTTCTATGTGACACCGCCGCAGCACCGCCTGCCTGCCTAGGATTACAATTGTAATCCAGCGGGCAGACACACTACGGGTTTGGCGGTCCCCCTGCAGAGTGCTGGTGTGGCGCTCTGCAGGTGGACCGCCAAACTCGTAATAAGGTACCTAGCAAACCTCAGTGTCTCCTGGATCGGTCGGACAGGGTCCAGACTGGGCCGGTTCTTCTCCCCAGAACAAGGGTTATTTTTAATTTCCTCTGAGCTGCCCCGTCACCCAGCCCCCTCCCTGAGGCATGCAGATCTTTCGTAAGAGTGATGTGAGTAGTGGTCACTGCTCTTACACAACAGTTGTCCAGACAAAACGTCCAGGTAAACAATAGGTAGGCAGCCCTCCCCCTCCCCCCCCCAACATCGTCTGAAGTGCGCAGGCGCATGATCCACGGTGCTCACACCGATGCTAGGAGTGAATGCACGGGCTTTCTGTTATATTCACACATCAGCCACCCTTGAATCCACTTCCTGCTGTTTCCCAGACAGGACTCAACTCTCCCTTCCCCATGTAGAAGAGGCAGTGTTCTAGGATGACATAATTTAAGCATAACTTTTTTTTCTGAATGAATGTGTAAAGTATGTTATTTAAAACGAGAAGTGTAGATTTTTCTATTTTGGTTTAGTTACGGGTTGAATTACCCACCCGGCTTTCGGTATTGCTTTGTATTTGGATGTTTCTTTTGAATGTTTATTGACTAGTTGTCAGCTAGTCATGAGAATGACTTTCAGGCAGCCCTGCAGGTTTCAGCAGACAGAATTAAAGCATGCTGGGACTTGTGGTTTTATCTTCCCCATAATAAGCACATTCCTGTCAAGTCATCCACAGTGTGTGGGTGTCATCTGCATTTTGGGTTAAACTCCCTCAAAGTAAGGCTGTCACCCACAGATACACCGAGCTGCATGCACGCCTACCTCTCAGTTGAATTTCATGAATGACTAATCTCATGTCTCCGGAATCAGTTCTTCTCAAAATACTAGGCTGGCAATGTAAATGCATTAGGGTACGGCTCTGGGGCTGTTTTTATTAATATACATAAATACATTAACATTGCCAACACCATAGCTCTCAGAATGCCGAGACCTATTGGCTTTGCCAATGCTTGTTCTTAAATGGCTCTCTGCTAAGGTTTTTACTTGGCCTGTTTTCCAAATAGTTACCTTCAGTGTCATTTTACTATTCTGTGGAAAAGGCTCCTTTTACATCCAAAGGAAGGTGGCAGTGACTTGACCTGGATCTGAACTGTAAAGCTTTGACTCCACTGACCTTCAAGTAGCCTTCTTTGTCCTTGCCATGTTTTGTTTTGAGTACCCTACAGCGAAGGTGATAAATCAGCCAATCGTTATTCAGTCATGGTGGTTTTAATTGGAACGTGCCCCATGGTTACACAAAATCAAAATGGCCCCGGATTCTAAGCTTTCCAAGAAAATTCCTCATGCCTTTATAGGTTTCTTGGAATCCAGCTTGGTTATGGCACGTGTGCTCTTCTTCAGGGTGTGTTGAGCCATGGTTTTCCTGTCAAGAGTAATGCAGTGTTGTTAATCTCCCTTTAGTTCTGCATTTGTTTCTTTCACTTTAACAGTTGCTTGTTGCCATGGCGATTAAAGCTCTTTTCTAGGACAGATTTTGGCCTGTCTAAACAAGTTAGCGGATAAACTTGTAATATCACACCACGCTGCCGTTCATAAGCTTTTCGATAAAATCTATAACTAATTCTGTGGCATTCTTTTCTTTATTACCCAGCATGCTATAAAATCCAGCTAAGAGTGCTTGTGGGCGCAGGGGAGGGTTGGGTTATAACAGTCATTTATTTGCTGTCATCCTTTCATGGAAATTATTGTATGATATCTTTGTCCTAACACTTCGTTGGAAACCAGAATTTCATGGCCCTAAAACTTATCAGTTTAACTCTTTATCTACCTACGTTCTATTGGAATTTGCTAAGTGTTATTCGAGCATGTGAGTGCCTCCGGGTTGTCAGAAACGGATATACCCTTTGATCACATCCAATGTTATAATGACTTCCACTGCAAGTGGAAAGTTAGAATTGGACACATTAATATAATTTTCCAGGGTCTTTTTTGCATCCAGTTCCATGGTTTCCCACATGAAATGAGGAATATCTTGGAGAAACATTCTTTACGACTGGTTATACCTCATGGTTTCCCATTTCTGGTCTGTCAGCACAAATTCATTCTGGGTGTTACGTGGATGGATCGGTGCATGTAAGTCTCTGGGTGCAAGTGCCATTTGTGTATAACCCATGCTATCAAATCTGATGTAAACACTTTTCGCCTGGTTTGACAGTTACAGCGGCTTTCAGGATGAGGCCAATAAAATAATACCTTGTGTGTTTTAGGATGCTCACTCCTTGCTGATTCATTCACCAAGCCCCTATTTTGTCCTTCAGCAATGGGGCATCGTTCTGCGCATCGGTCCCCCAGACACTACACTGGCATCCCCATTGCAAGAGGTTCCAATAAGCCACCTCCCTTCTAGAGCTCATCTCCCACATTTTACTGCCCTTCTCCCATGGCAGATGTGCCACAAATAAAGCTCTTCGTAATAATCATCCCAACATTGGTGAGCATCAAGTTCAGATCCTACTAAATGGTATGCTAGGATAACGCGGACGGCTGGTTGATCTTGGAGACGCAGCGTTGTTGCTGTCCTTAGTGTACTGTGGCACCTTTGTTTATTGATTGTGAGTGACGCTAAGCAAGTCAAAGCTGGACCATGCTTGGGCTGGGAGTGAATGCAGGCGTCTTCCAAAGGGGCTCTTATTTTTTGGCATGGGCTCATATGATGGGAGCAGCAATTAGACTAGCAGACCTCGGCAGGGCCAGCTCTTCCACAAGGTAAAATAGCATCCATTGGACACTTTGTCAAAGGACCGAAACAGGCCTACATTTCCAGTTTTTCAATGTATGGGAAGCACTCCAGCTGCCAAATTTATATTTTGCAGGAGTGCTGAAAATTAGAGGTGGGGATAACTTTTGTAATTCCATGTAGCATACTCAGGCGGAATAAGCTAAAAATTACGCGAGAAGAGTAATTTTGCATTTAGCACTATTTTCTTAGTGCAAAACTTTACCCTAGCGAGGATGCATTGTGAGCTACGAAATAGCACTAAATGCAACAGAACACAAATAGCAGTGCAAGCAGCCGCTTGCGTTCGCTAAATATGCACTTGGGGTAGGATATTCCCCTACCTTAATGCTGGCACTTAGCCCTAGTTTCTGTGCTCTTGTTGTAGGATTTTTTCCTCCAAATTTCTATTAATTATGCAAGCAGGCATAATTGCATTATTATTGGTTATTCTGTGTGAAAGAGTAATGCAGAATTACTGAAACTACCCTGAATACTCCGGTGTAATTCAAATTACTCCCAGGCGTACTAAAGATTCTTACACTGTTCAAGCCTATGGCCATTCAGTGGACAGCCACCCACCTTATCACCAAATAACCCACTGGG
Organism: Calotriton arnoldi; assembly: GCA_963921515.1. Lineage (NCBI taxonomy): Eukaryota > Metazoa > Chordata > Amphibia > Caudata > Salamandridae > Calotriton > Calotriton arnoldi. The sequence continues at coordinate 1,269,700 of CAWUFW010002210.1, forward strand.
ATACAAGCTGTTCTTACCTACGTTTTGTAATTCTATTGGTGTTTGATCCAATCCACACACATTCTGGCTAAGCCAGAAAAATGGGTCAAATTTACTATACACTCTACTTTGGAATGCAAGACCTCCTTGTCAACCCTAAACCAAGCCTCACACTCTCAGGTGGAAGCTGATTGTAAGTGGTCGCACCTCCAACTCCCATCTCTCCGATATATGATACTGTTCTCCCTCAATTCAGAAAAATCCTGAAGTCCAAGCCTATAAGGGCTGCTGCCTGCTTCTGGACCCCTCCCAACACTTCTACTGAGCAGCCGATCAGCCTGAGTTTTCCAATGACTCTAGTTTACTGCCTGTAATATGCACTGCAAGAGACATGTGTGGAGTTACAAGGGTATTTCCTTCGCAACTTTGTGAAGTTTTCTTTTTTTTCCAAATCTTTACTATGTCTGTGAAACATTTACGTGCAACAGATACCTTAAGGTACGTTTTGTATTAACCCCCAGGCCTGCAAAAACTGACCTATACTAGTAAAATTGCCTCACCCCAAAAATGTTTTTGCTGTAAAATGTCCTGTAAAAACATTTTTAGCCCGAAGATGGCAAATGTAGCATAAGCCTGAAAGTATAAAATTTGTCCCACCGCTACCATGTAGGCAGTACCAATATATGCTATATAAACTTCATAAAATAAAAAATAATTTGTTTCTCATTTGTGCCTTTTCTCTCAGTTACCCCGGAGAAGGCCTTGCACGGTGCCAAGATGGCTTCCAGACTGAAGCCAAAGTGCCTTGGATTCCAGGGAGCGCGCCAGTAAGGCCCACAGGGATTGCAACACGCCTGGCCTGGGTGACGCAGTGACATAATGCACTATGAATAGCGTCATTGTCTGCGTAGCTTAGCTGCATTGGAATGCCATCACTTCTGCCTTACTCAACAGTCTTGGCAGGGTGCGTTCAAACCCTCGCCGCAGAGTCCTTTATATTACCTAGAAGATTTGTGCAAGTTTAGAACGCTGTATATACCTTAAATCAAGGCCTGCATAAACAGCCAGCCCTGGGAGGAGATACCTTACGCGTCTCCTGGCACCGGGGATCCAAATACTTACAGAGTAAAATAAATAAAAGTCATTGTTCCAGGTTTTCCCTACCTAACTCAGCGATGCTCTACCTATTGACTTATAAAGGTTGAACGGCGGCGTCACCCCTGCTGGGATGATTTGAATGTTCAGGTTGCATCCAGATCCATGCATGGGGTGTTCACTCTGCTGACCTAACTTACTGCTACGCCCCCATTATAGAGCATGGACCATATTTATTTATTGAATTTATGAAGAAGTATTTGCTATTGTGTGAACCTTGCCTATAAAGTGGCAGTAGAGCGCTTCATAGCAAATATATGTTTTTTATGCAGCCATAAATTAAGGACGCCATGTAGCAGTGGTCTGTACCCATAAGTGAAAGATTCGGGAAAAGGTAGAGAATACATATGGAGTTCTGTAGGGCACAAGAGCCTAAGCAGGTCTCAAAAACAGATCTATATTTCCGGAGTCATCTGGAATCGAGTTTATTTGTAAATCTTGCAGTGTATTTTGAAAGCATCTAGTGTAGGGGCGAGTTTAATGTGTGTTGGAAAAGTATTGGAGATAGCGTGGGCATTGCCTATGAAAGAAAACTCGAGAGTGTACCTTTCTGAGGGGTTTCTAATCCTAGTGTCTAATTCCATTGTTAGCAGCTTTACCACTGCATTTCACATCTCTTCACGCTGATCCGATGCTCAGTTATTTTTAGGATGCTAGCGCCAAGACGCCTTTTTGGTATTAGCGCGCTCTATAAAACTCCCATAACATAACATAAACACACTGTGGATTTACTCCCCGGTTCCCTCATGCCACCAGAAATAATGTAGTTGTTGTGTTGGGTAGCTTGGATTTTTCATGTGGAGTGCTTTGTAGGCAATGGGTGGTGTTTTGAATTTACTTCTAGATTCCAAATGTGGAACAGGGAATATTTGGTCATATTTCTTGGTGTTGGAAACGTGATATTTTGTGAAGCTGTGAAGGACGGCTTAGAGTAAGGCTAGGCATGTTTTAGGGAGTCCAAGGAGGAAGGCATTTCCATACTCCATCCTAAAGATCACCTCTGCATTCAGCACAAATTTTAAATCAGATTTGGAAGGAAAATAACTTATAATCCACAGCAGTTTAAGTTGGCGCTAGGCTCACTTGACTAAGGCTTTCACAAGAGCGTTGAGTTGCATCTTGAAGTGAAACTAAGAGATTTGACAGTAGTGCCAAGTCGAAGGTCTTTCTCCAAACATTTGTGATTTTCTAACCAATCGAGGGAAACTTGCCATTGTGTGCGAGAGAAAGAAGGAAGAATTCAATCTTTATAGGCTTAAGCATCAATTTCGTCATAGTCATCCATGCCTACATTTTGATTGGTCAGCTGGACAGTTTGAAAATGTTTTGGTGCCTTCAGTCCTCAAAACCACCCATGAAGATATTGGTATAAGACTTTCCAAGATTAGTCAACAATCCCCAAGAGGTTCCACTGAAACATTGAGGAGTAAAGGTGCAAGTAAAAAGCCCTGACGGAAACAAGAGGTAACCAGGGAGGATTCAAAAATTGACCTTCCAATCTTAACTCATTGAAGTCTGTTTTCTATGTAGCTTGTATTCCGTTCTTTTGTTAAGTTTATTAAGAACATCTTGATTGGCCGTATTGAAAGCTGACGAAAGAACTAATAGGACTAGTAGTCATCAATAGCCTTCATGAAACAATTGCATGGTATGATCTACAGCCATAAGAAGAATGGTTTCCATACTATGGCTGCAACCAAACCTGAAGGGGGCAGGCCCAGGAAGTGACATTTTCTGGTATGGCTTAATGGTCAGTTCTCAAATCACCTCATAAGTATCGCTGTAAGATTGATCTCTGGTTTTTAACCTTCATAGGATCAGAAATATGCTTTGTTAGCAATGAGTGAACATGTCTAATTTATAGAGATTCAATGACAAAGCCATGTTCCAGGGAGGCACTGATGACACTCGGGAAAGATGCTATGGTGGGCAGAGGTGCACGAAATGCCAAACTAAATCCAGTTCTATCTACTGACCTTTCTCTAGTAGCTGATGTCCCTACTTCTTGTGCCATCAGATTTCCTTGCCGTCCATTGGTGTACCCTGAAATCGACAGCCCTTCTCATGTCTCTATAAATACTAATTTAACCACTTTCTGACCCTACCTCCCTCCCCCACCATCCCAGTGTGTTACTGCTTTTTCATGTCTCTCTCTAGATTTACTTCCCATTCCTTGTGTGTCTTCAGGGTTTGTTATTGTTTGTTCTGTGCCCCCCCCTCCCCACCCCAAGTATCTTTTCTTCTTCCCTTCAGTTTGTATCTTTAGGGTGTCCCATCTCTTCTCCACGTGTCTCTAGGTTTGGTTTCTTTTATGTCCACCATGTGCATTTTGTTTTCTTCATATCTCCATATGTGATTTGCAGCGTGCCATGTTCTTTTCTCATAGATTACACTAAGCTCTCTATGTGCCCATCGCTTCTTGCATGTCTCCCAGTACACATCCTTCCTGTCAATGCCTACACACGGTCTGGCTTGTCAAGAAACCATGGAAGGGGTTGGGCGTGCACTCGAAGCATCCCAAACACAAATAAACACTTCCTTGACCTGAGGGGCTGCTGTGAGGACGTCCATACACGCTCCTAAGCATCTCATGGGCTGCAGCCTGACATTCATTTGAGAAACTCTGTAAGTGATTCCCCCTTTAATGTTTAACTTCCATTCCCAATTGAGATTCGTCATCCGAAGAGAACAGGGGAAGCCCAGATCAGCACCACTCTCCACCGCCCCTTGTGTTCTTAAATCACCTTCGACCAGACATTTGTAAATGTCACCAGAAACCAGAGATGGCAATACTGGGCCATGTAAAACAAATACTTCCTGTTATGTGTATTATTATTCATTTTTATATTATGTTTACTTTGGTGCTCTTGGCATGAAAAAGGGACATTTTTAAACAGGGAAAACCTATATTGAAAACAGTAAGTCAAATATTGGGCTATAGTTGTTTGTAACTGATATTACATTTATATAGCGCTTGCTATCCCTGATGAAGCGTTGAGACTCTTTATGCCGGGCAGCATGCTGCTACGGAACCCAAGGTTAGTGGTTAGTCCAGTGTTATTGGCACGCAAGAAAACCATTGCATGCATTCTTTCCAGTTTCTTTGCGGTGAATTCAATTTGTAGGAGTTAAGTGTGATTATTAGCAGGGTGGATGTGAGTTCATGCAGGTGGTTAGTGGGGTTAATAGATGAGCTTGAGGAGATTGGACCATGGTAGGTTGTGGGGGTATGACTTTCAAAGAAGGAGAGGTTGTGCGCAATTGTCAGGAAAAAACCAATACTAGCGATGAAGGCAAACATGCATGTGACTTCGAGAAGGCTGTGCTCAGACAGAGAAGCATGAAGAGGATGGAAGGGACAGAGAAAATAAAGAGTGGCAACAATCAGAGGCTTTCAATTTAAGTAAAGGTCTGTTTTTCTTGCCGGATTTAGAAATATAAAAGATGCTTTCTGAGACATGTTGCAATTTGAGGATGCAAGAAAGACTGTAGAGAGAAACAGCATAATTTGCATGGTTAGATAATGACATATTAGGCACTTTTCATGGGCACTAGATTCAGGTGGACAGGCTATCATTAACCACCTCCAGCAAGGTCAGCTAATCAGCTCAGGGGTTGGAAGCATTAAAAAAGAGAACATATCTAATTATGTAGTCAAAAGATAGGGTTTTAGTAATAATATGTTTTGCTTTTTTAAACTTATTCATTCTATAGAAGTCATTCTGGGTTGTCTTCAAATGGGAGAAAACCAGCAGTTGGTGTCTGAAATGAAGTCACCAAACACTCAGGTGTCTACTTAAACTATATTTTCTGTGGGGCTCCTTGTACCTGCAATATACATTACTTTTGACCGACTCTTGTTATTATAGACGGTGGTAAACGTATTGCACCTGAGCTGCTAGAAATGATACTGGTATGAGGGGTGATCGAAATGTGCATGGTTACAGAACATTTCAGAAGAATTACCCGAAATACAAAACGGGAATCTTGCACAATCTTTAGCACGAAGTGCGTCCTCACCTCCAAAATTGACACAAGGATGTACTTTGTGCTTAACAAAAGTACAAAAAAACACATGTACTGCGAACAAGAGCTGCTCATGTTCTGTCTGTTTGTATTGTTCCTGTGCTCCTGCAATACAATTTTTTTTTACCCAAGCGACCCCCAATTACACCATATGGCGTAATGGCATATTTTTGCGAAATTTTGCATAAAAACCAAGATGCCAGCAATTACACAAATCGAGCCAGTGTTATTGAAGTTATGCTTGGGTCTAACTGGTATCTGGTACCATAAACCGACTATTTTGTGCTGTAGGCCGTATATTATAACCATTTGGAGGTAATGCCATGCTGCTCGTGGTATCACGTGAGTGCAATTTCACAGAGAGTCCTACCCGCCTGAGTGATATTGTTGGAAGAGCAGTAATCTACTGCTGGGCCTGTTTCTTCTGTTGCACAGACATTTTTGTTTGCTCTTGATCATAAGTGAAAAAGGTAATATGAGGATGTTAGTGGAGTCTCCTCAAAGCCCTGGAGGGGGGGGGGGAAGTGTATTATGCTGTTTGCAGTTATTTCTGCATAGTAATTGCCCTGTGGTGCAGAGGATTCATCCCCCCAGGTCTCTGTTCTCCTCAATTCTGCCCCTCACAGCAGTGACGTAGTAATTGCCCCCGCAGTGCGGCGGGCCCCCCGAGCTCCAGGGGCCCCCCCTCTGGCACCGTGCACAGGCGGCGGGCCCCTAGGCTGAGAACTCCTGACTGAGTCAGGAGCCTTGGGGTCCCCCTCCATATACTTTGCAGGGGGGCCCCCTCAATTTAGTTACGCCACTGCCTCACAGCGCCAACGTTCTGTGACCAGTCTCCAGTTTTTACACTAGGGCACGTCATTTGGATACCCAAGTTGACAACTGTCGCAATTTCACCAGTGCTACATTCAGCCACTTCCTCAGCCAGGGTCACCTTCAGCCCTCAAAGACTTGTAAGCCCATTATTATAATGGAAGAAATTAAAATACAAGTCCCGCAATCCACTGCAAAATTGCCTAAAAGTCTAAAACTTGGCCGAAAATGATAGATGAGATGGAACAAATTGGCAGCAAGATTTAGGGTAAGCAGTTTAACTTTTTAGGGAGGTCAAGGGGCACTTTAGTCCTTTTCAGAAGCATGAGCGAATCGGAGAATGTCCTCGAGTTCAGAATATGTTGGTTCTCGGCCTAAAGGGATATCTGAATTTCACCTTGAGGACCTCAGTGGGGGTGTTCAGTCTCAAAGTCACTCAGAGGCGAGTCAGTGCCCTCAGGGTCCCCTTATCATACATCTGCGGCTTGACCACTCCTCCCCACGAGGTCACTGCTGGGGCCGCCTAATAGCCCTCTCTGAAGGGGCCCTGAGGCCACATGCATTTTTTATAATAATTGCAAACACGTCCCTGGTAACCTTACATCCTCCAGCGTCCTGGCAACCTGCAGGACTGCTCGAAAGGCTGCAAGAGCAGGAAACACTTCTGATCTTGCCCTCTGGAAACACATGTTTGCGGGGTTCATGGGGGCAATGTTAGTGGCAGAATTCTAGCATGCAGAGGCAAGCAAGTGAAGTGTATGTGCAAAGATCCAATCCGGAAAGTAATATGCCGATTACTCACAGGTAGTCTTCATTACTTTGAGACCTAGTCTTTCTCGTCCCAGTCCTTCCTTATTCAAGGCGATCCTCACCAGAGACAGATAATCCCCCCTATACCATCGCTGGGAAGAAGACTGTTGATTCATGAGTTCCCTGAAGTAAAGTCTTTCTTCCCTTTCTAGTTAGCCAAAGCATGCTGAGGGGCAGAAGGTAATTAGACGTGCTTGCGTTGCTGCAAGCAATGAAATAGACAGACTAGCAGGGGAGCAACCATCCCTGAGAAATTAAAGATGCAAGAAATAGTAGGTCATTTGCTAAGAAGGGTTTGGGGGTGTTGTGGAGTGGTGCAATGAAATCAGGTAAAGATAGGATGGCGTAATGGTCTCTCATTTGTATTGGCATAGAGTTTTTTTGCTGTGCAGAATGTCCCTACATGACAGAAGGGGTCCCAAAAAGGCAATGCATTTTAAACTGCACCAGGGTCATAAAAGGGAGCATATGTTTTCATAGCAGTGATATTTCCCAGTGCTTTTTTGCAGTGGAGATGGCTTTATGATATATCTGAGCCGTAAATGTTTGTGTGTAGGTTCAAAAATGAGAATGCCTTATTTATAGCTTTCTAAATAAAGGCTAGTAAATGATTCAACTGGAATCACACAATTTGATAAAGTAGGGAAGTTAGGGTTTTTATTCTGATGTATGTAATTTTGCAGGTGAACATCTCCTCCCAAGTAACCCCAAGTGAACTTTCCAAAGAATGACTGTCAACACAGATTCGTTGACATTTGATGCAGCAAGGAAACCATTTGAAAATTAATCAAATGACAGCCAAAAAATGGCAAATATGTACTTTTCATTTTAGTTTTAAATTTTTATATTCAAAATCCGTGAAATACTATGCAATCCCAGAATGTCAAATTATCTTCTGTGTACAAATCGTTTTTGTCAGCATTTTTATCAGATAGTTTCTAAAAAACACGATCTTGCCCACCTTTTTCTTAGAGTGGATATTGGAAAAGAGAAGCTGAAAGTTCCCTTAACTAACTTGTTGTTTAAATCGTTTTGAATGCTGTGTGTTCTGTGGAAATATATCTGAAAGACTAAGCCATACATTTTCAAAGCCTCTGAGAGTGGGGATCGCCCGATATGTGATGAGCTTACTAACAGAATGGAGGTATCACAACTAACATGATGGAGCCACATATCCAGCTCCTGGGTGAGAATTGTTCCACGTTAGGATGTGTTAACATGTGTTAGCATTGTCCAAATGGTGTTGACCTGAAGAAGGCTCTTTTACTTAGAATGCTATTACAAACTGAAACGCTGATTCTTGCCTGGATCCAACTTAATTATCCGTAACTTGAAAGAGTGTAGTTTCTGGAATCCCCTCTGTTTTTTAGATGGCTAGTTTCTTCTTGTACATAAATTGTACATTTTACTTTGTGCCTATACAAATACTGTGAACACTAAATAAAATCTTCCTGTTGTACATAGTGTCTAATACTACTTTATTTATGTTTGTTACATGATAACATTCTTGTATATTAATTCATTCTGTGCTCATGGTGCAATAAACCTGTTCTAAATTGGTTATGTCAATCAATAAAGGTATGCAGTTCCTAACTGGGCAAGGGGAGACAGGTCAACTAGGTGGTGAAGCGTCCTCACTTAATAGCAGGAGGGAAGGGGAATTCCTCCATTTGGAATTAGGGCCCTCACACACCCAGCCAGCTGGGTGTCATGCTTCATCATAGGGCGTGCTCCTCGTCAGGTCGGCGCTGCAATACCTGACGGGCTCCCTATGAGGGGCTCTTTGGCGGAGATCTTTTATTCTATGCCGTTTGGTGCCGTGGGTGTGAGGGGCCTATAGGTGTAGATGTATGAAGTGAAGGTTAGTGGTTGGTTATGCTAATCTTTGTATGATGTGACTGAATTGAGTAGTTTGAACAGATTGGGAAACCACATGAATTAATGGAAATGTGGAGAAATAATTAACTAGAAGAACCACTTGTACTTATAAATATTCTATTCTGTCAACAGTATTTATACTTACAGTTAGATTCCATAGTGCACAAGTAATCTTTGCTATGTTCGAGGAGTAATAGTCTCCCCCACACTGATGGACATATCATCAAACTGGGGGTTTTCCTGCACACAACTTTCTAGGTAGCTAAAGGCAACGGTGGCTGCAGCTTCTCTCCATATATTCTGAGATGCGGTGGTAACTCTATTGGAATCTCTAGTATGTTAGCTAAGGTTTCATGCCTCATTTTGTTTTCTGGAAGTCCGTAAAGTTAAGAGCACCGTTCTGCCCTTATCCCAGACGCACAGCTTAATTCAAGAGATGTCCACACAGACTCCATTTTTGTTTCATGATCAGTTTATAACCATTTTATTCCATTTAATCCATGATATTTTCATTCTTTTCATCATTCACATGAAAGGCGTCATGATTTCACTTTTCTTCTCATGCTGAAGATATGCCTTCCAGGCCTTTGTCTAAAGCACGCCGGTGCTCTATGAATTTCCACGTGCGTCGTGACCACATCTTAACCCCGTGCAATACCTCCAGGTTAGCATTCGCACGAGAGAGGCACTAAAAACTGGTGGAGCTTGATTTATTGTTTAAAGTGAGCATGAGGCGGTTGTAGAGGCATATGAAAGGTGAGCGTGTGGTTGATTTGTTTTTGGTTAATTTAGATGGGCCGTGAGCACGAAGTAAGCGTTTTTGGTAACATCAGCTTTTTTGAAGTTTATTTGGAGGTATTGCACGGGGTTAAGATGTGGTCACGACGCAAGTGGAAATTCATAGCATACATGGGGGACACTATTTGGCATTCTTTCATTGTTTTATTTTTTAGGTTTTATAAGCGCAATTGCAAGGTCACAATTATTAATGCATGGATTAAGTTTATTTAGAATGTGCTTAATGTAACATCGATTATGTCACATGTTTTACAAGAGTAAAAATGATTAAGCGTGGTTTTCTCCAAATTTGTAGTTACCCCTGAAGAAGGGCTAAAGTAGCCCGAAATGCATTGGATTGATATGATGAAGATTACTAAGGAGTAAAGTGATTTCCGGCGTGCTTTAGACAAAGGCCTGGAAGGCATAACTTCAGCATGAGAAGAAAAGTGAAATCATGACGCCTTTCATGTGAATGATGAAAAGAATGAAAATATCATGGATTAAATGGAATAAAATGGTTATAAACTGATCATGAAATGAAAATGGAGTCTGTGTGGACATCTCTTGAATTAAGCTGTGCGTCTGGGATAAGGGCAGAACGGTGCTCTTAACTTTACGGACTTTCATACTCATGCCACTGGGGCAAGGCACTATCCCCAGGCTGCACGCGTGAGCAATACATTGGATAAAATTTGGACAAATAGTAAAAAAACGGTGTGCATTCTATCCCTTATTTGCACATCATTTTGTTTTCTGACATGGCAGTAATCAAGAACAAACCCAGAAACAGAATACGTAGAAAAGCACTTAAAATCGCATACAACTTGCACTTCAATATTTCTGATTACCACTAAATTGGACTCTTGAAATTCCACAACCCTAGCTTCGATAGTGCCACCACACCTATTTTTGTGACAGCTCATACAGTTTGCCTGGACAGGTTCTGGAGTCCATATTGTTTCATGTACTCAAGCTAGGCTTCTGTACTGAACTTTGAGTTCTTAGGTTGTCTCTTTTCTGGTCGGTTTTTCTTCTACTTTTAGTTAAGCCCAATGCCAAGAGTGTTTTGCCTTGTTTACTCAATGAAATCTTTAATATCTCCTCTTGAGGACATACAGTATGTTCTACTTCCAAGACACAGTGTAGGGTGATCTTGCACGTTCTCACATTTAACAGCTATTCGTTGGTAGGTCATCAGGCGTCCTCAATTCCTGTCGAAAATGGTGCATAGTTACCTCCTGTGACCACCACCAACCCTAATATAATCAAGTGATAAAATATACAATAAAATGTGATTCAAAATCTGAAGTGGATCAGGACAGACCTGGAAGGAGTCGGGCACCGTGGTTATGGCTCGCCATCTCTGTGGTTGTGTGTGTTCAGGCCCACCTAAGGGAGTGTCAGAATAAGAGATCGAGTAATAATCTTTGATTTTTGTCCTTCATTTGTGCACGTGGGCCAGGTGGAGACCCTGTAGACCAATGGCAGGGCCTCGCGTGGCAGCTGAGAAGATACTTAGAAGTTACAGATACTTACAATAGTGCCGCATATCGGTAATGGCTTTTGTACCATGAAATTACCAAAAAAGCAAGTTGAGGTATCACTAAAAACTCAGTGTCTTTACCACACATTCCCAGTGGGGACCTGGTAGACCAATGTTAGAGCCTCACATCGCAGCTGACCAGATATTTGGAGTCACAGATAATGGTACTGCAAAGCGTTAATAGGATGTGTCCCATAAACTTCTGAAAGTAGCACCATGAAACCACTAAAATGTCAATACCTTACCTCCTATATCAATGTGAAGGGTTTCCAGATCACTCTGAAGTGTCCATAGGTGACCATGCAACTTACACAATGCAGTATCATGAATTTTCAGCAAGACTGCAATACATAGTCTGTTGCGTGTGTTCTTCTGAGCAGAGCTACAGTACTACAGTACTGTCTCAGTGCCTCTCGTTAGAAATCAAAAACGTCAAAATCCCCTCTCAATTGGGTTCCATTATACCATCAGCACCTCCCAGCAGAACTGGACCACTTAATCTGCATTTCACAGTAGGGCTGCAGTACATCATCAGCCATTCGCAGTAAGACTTCAGTACTTCATTTGTACTTTTCGGTTTTATGTGAATTTGACGAAAAGCCAGTCTGAAGAAAGTGGTTCTGACTAATCATTTTTCTCAAACCTATTTTGTTGGGTTTTTTTCCATAAAGAATGCCTTTCGCCAAGCCGACATAACCGATCCGTGGATGCCCTTCATGGTAGAAAGCTTTCCGTCAGGTTGATTTTTCATTTTTTTTTTTAATGTGTCCCCCTCCCTGTAAGGCTGGCTTCCTCCGCTTGTATTTTGGTTTATGTCTCTCTCTTTTTAAGCACTGGTTCCTCCTTCTTAAAGTCCCTGACCCCCTTTTCCCCGTGCCCGTCCCCCTACCCTTTTCCCCAGTCCCTTTGTATCCCTTGTTTAATTTAATTGAAGGAGGCTTCTGCCCTAAGTCACCCAGACTCCACTCACCTTTCCCCACCCCTTTATTCCCTCTTGTTTGTCTTCCTCTTCCACCCCCTATATCCCTCCTTCCTCCTCCACCCCTTATATCCCTCCTTGCTCCACCTTCCTTGAGGGTACTGTGATATTATTTTTTGTATCCTGCGTTCCTGGCAACCCCTAACACTCCTGGCACCCTCCCCAGCTCTATTTAAGCTACCATTCCCCCTCCCTAGCCGACCCCCTTCTTCCTACTCACCTTTGCAACTCTTTTTTATTTTTTTTCAGCTGGGTCACTTTTGAGGTCAAAAAGACTGATGAGACCCATTTTTTAGATTTTTTTTAAAGAAAGTATTCTCACAATTCCTAATACGCCAGATGTTTTTTTTAATAATGTATATGGTATTGAAACCCGGTACCTGAGGTTCAGATCCACGAAAATCTCAGTATTTTTGTCGAAAAGGTATTATGTCATTAACTCCTTTACCCAAAATGAAGTCGTTCTTCATTTTGGGATTCTGTCATAATGACGGAATACCGTACTTCTCTGTATTGCTTTACTATCACTTCACAGTACATCTGCAGTATTTATCAGCAGTGCTGCAGTACCTTACCAGCACTCATTAGCAGAGCTTCAGCAATTTCTTAGCACATTTCATCAGAGCAGCAATACTTTCTCAGCACTTCCCAAATGAGCAGGAGTAAAACAAGGGCAGTGGTTAGCAGGGTTACAGTACATCATAAGCACTTTTCACAATATAATAAATACATCAGTAGCACTTCTCTCTAGGACTGCCGTACTCTATATAAGCACTCTACGGCAGGGCTGCAGTACGTGAGCATGATGTGTCAGTAGGGCTGCAGTACATGAGCATCACCTGTCAGCAGGGCTGCAGTACATGAGCATCACCTGTCAGCAGGGCTGCAGTACATGAGCTTCACATGTCAGCAGGGCTGCAGTACATGACCTTTACATGTCTGCAGGGCTGCAGTACATGAGCTTCATGTTTCTGCAGGGCTGCAGTACATGAGCATCATGTGTCAACAGGGCTGCAGTACATGAGCATCATGTGTCAACAGGGCTGCAGTACATGAGCATCATGTGTCAGCAGGGCTGCAGTACATGAGCATCACGTGTCAGCAGAGCTGCAGTGCATGAGCATCACGCGTCAGCTGGGCGCAGTGCATGAGCATTACGCATCAGCAGGGCTGCAGCAGGTGAGCGTCCCGTGTCAGCAGGGCTGCAATACATGAGCGTCACGTGTCAGCAGGCCTGCAGTACATGAGCATCACATGGCAGCAGGGCTGTAGTGCATGAGCATCACGTGTCAGCAGGGCTGCAGTACATGAGCATCACGTGTCAGCAGGGCTGCAGTACATAAGCATCATGTGTCAGCAGGGCTGCAGTACATGAGTATCACATGTCAGTGGGGCTGCAGCACTTTACCAGCAGTTATACGCAGAGCGTCTGTGCTTTCTGTACATTTTTGGAGAAGACAGCAACACTTTACCAGTGCTTATCAGCATGCGTGCATTTTCTTAGAAGGTCGGTAGTACTTTATCAGTACTTGTTGGTAGGGCTACAGTACTTTCCCAGCCCTTCTTAACAGAGCTGTAATACCTTATCGGGACATCCCAACAGGGCTGTAATGTTTCACCAGCGCAGTACAGGAGGGGTTATTGTATTTTACCAGCATCCCTACAGCAGCAGCAGCACTTTACTGTCACTCTTCAGGGCTGCAGTACTTAAGCTGTACATCTCATAAGGGTGCAGAATCTTACGTGCCCTACCGAGCTGGGCCACAGCACTGTACCAAACGTGCTGCTGAACTTTACCTGTTCTCCCCAGCAGGATATGCACAGCCCAGAAGGCATGCAGAATTGTCCATGTCCAGCAGGACACCATTACTTTACCTGCACCCTTCAGAAAGGCTGCAGAAGTCTACCTGTGCCCTCCAGGAGGGGCGCAGCAGTACTGTGGCTGATGCTTTTGGAAGTGCACCCTAAGCCTTACTTGTAAAAGGGTAGCTGCCTGTAAAGGTATTTGGAAAACAAAACCCTCCCTGAAATATTGTGCTGGCCACGGTTGGAAACCAGACGAGCCCAGTCGCATGATGTGGCCCAGTCTACTGCGGACTTACGTCATCGAAGACGTGCGTCGGGAGACGTTTCTAAGAAATGAAAAATGGCTGATATTGGTTAATACATAAGAACTCTTTTACGGGCGAAAAATGTGAGAACTGAGCAGAAACGGGATAACAAAAAACAGAGTCTAACGGTTCAGACAGAGCGCGTTAGTTGATTATGGCCTTTGTCTTTCGTCAAATCGATGTATCACAGTAGGCCTCTAATTGACCAGGACAAGACGGAAATAGCAGCGCTGATGCTGGCTGGCTGCTGTGCTCTGTCGGCCGGACAGGCCCTGCTCTGGAGCCGCCGTCTGCACCTGAGTGCTTGTAGTCTGGTGTCCTCGGTGAGCAGAGATAACTGCAATTAGTTTATTAAGTAAAAGAGGAAAGAACAGGCGGGGCGCGTCGATCTCTGCAGCGCTGCATGTGTGAAACCCTCTTCCAAGCGCTATAAGGGCGCTATAGCAGGGCGATGTGTCCAGTTATTCTGATCTAGCAAGAGTCGTGTAGTTTTTTCAAAGGTAGAATGGACGCCATGCAGTGCTGAAAATGGAAAGAAATAACTCCGGGAACCCATAAATTGGAGGTCAAGGCGTGGAAGCAAGAAGGGCGTGGAGTCATAAGGGGCGGAGTCATGAAAAGCAGAGTCTGACAGTCAAATTACACATTTATTTTTTAATAATGATAAAGGAAACAAATTGGCAACAAGGCCGAATGTGACAGTAAACATGTTCTGGCTTACTTTAAAGATCACAAAGAACTTGTGTTTTAAAATATCTCATGGGGTTAAGGCACCTGCTGCAGAAATCTTAGCGTGTCCAGCAATTTTCAAGGGATAATAATAACAGTAAGATAACTCTGGTGGTTAATGCACTATGAGAAATCTGTGTTTTTGCGAGCCAGAGTTGTACTCATAAAGTAGCATAGAGGGTTAATGTGCCTGCTGCAAAGCACATCATATACCGTGAAGATCAAAGATTTGTATTTTATGTAGATAGCTCAGCGAGTTACCCCTTTTTTTTACAGAAACCCTTTTGCTACTCGCAGTGCATTGGCATCTAGTTCTTAAGCACCAGATGGCTATTAGCCAGGACATTATGCAAACAAAAGGATGGCTGATGGCCCTTTAAATAAGGCCTTTGGTTTGGGACCAGCTGGAAGTGAAAATGCAATGCCCCCTCATCGCTTGAGGGATGCTGCTCCAAATGGAAAACAGACAATGTACGGGTGCTGCTGAATGTGTCTCATGTTAGCAGATTACACTGGGACAAACTCAGTATATTTCACAGGGGTCAGCTCAGAACCCTGAACCAGCTTGATAAAAGTTGCCTGATCGGGATCCGGTTGGATCCCCTTGGTTTCCTTCAATGATCTTGTGACAATAGGAGAAAAGGAGCTGGATGTTAGATAACAGGCCAGTGTATAAGCTGGCACTGGTACAGTTCAAAGGTTTTCCAAAGTAGGGGTGCTTTCTCACTTTGCCATAGTTCTCTTATTTTTCTCCTTCTTTCTGTCTTTTTCTCTCTCTCTTGCTCCAAGCCAAGGTCCACGTCCCAAGATAAGTGTGCCAGATCCCACCACCTGCAGCCACTGGCACAAGTTAACTGTGGCCACCATTATTTAATCAAATCTGGGATGTTTTGCATCCCAAGACATCAAGACACATGCTGCATCTGTCCCCATTTTAGACAATATACTGCTCTCTGTGGGTGGCAAGTTGAGTGTTTTTTTAAATGTTGGTTTTTCCGGGTGGATTGTGCTATGTACGTTATCGTATTTATCTCACTTCCCTTGTGGGCCTTATTTGATCAGTAGGGCTGTTGTGTTTTTTTTTTTTAACAATGCTTATGGTTCCCAGGTCTTGGTCCATCTAGACCTGTTCACACGTGATCCACAGTCCTTCACCAGCTGTGTGGCAAACATTCAATTCTAGATGAATGCTAACTTTTTAATGTTAAATCCCACAAAGAAGGAAATAATGGTATGGCCAAGCAATGTTGCAAAGATTGTTCTCCTTTAAATGCAGGACAAAATTAGAAAAGCTTGAGATCCTTTAAAAGATAGCAAAATTTCAACAGCGCAAAAAGCAATTCTCCAAATGTAGGATTTCCTGATAAAACCTCACTGTTAGAAGCACTGTCCCACAAAAAGAGTTGGCAAAAAAATATTCTGCATGCAGTGTTTACTTTGCAACCTTCACAGGGTGAAAATGTTGTGAATTTTGCAAACTTTACCAAGCAAATTGTTAATATGTCGCTCACCCCTAAATTCTGGTGGTGAATAGTCTTTCCCGGGACAGACCTTGCCTGGTGTTTCTCAGCTGTCTGGCCTTTGTCCTGATCTACACACGTTTGGGAACAAGTAAAGGACAGTAGTTGGACTCAGACCTCTTTCTAGCACCATAGACGGCTCATGTGCTTAAGGTCTGCTTCCTTCACTTCGGCTCGACCAAAAGACTGATGACTGCCCGACTCCACCCGACAAGGCCATTGTGAGTCTCTGGCCACTGCCGCAAGGCCATTGAGAGTGGGTTCAAAGATGAGCTCTCTCCAGCATTCAGTTTGTTTGATGTTTGTGGATGAATATGATAATATAATTCAAAGTACTCTGTCTTGTGGTTAAGGCTGTCATGCTGGCCTCGTATTCTTCGAGAGTAGGCTTGCTCGATATATCCCATCAAGGCTGTTAAGCAAGCCTTCCCTTCAGGGGCGTAACACAGGCCCCCGCAGCCCCCGCGGTGCGGTGGGGTCCCCAAGCTCCAGGGTGCCCCCTCAGCAGAGTACTCCAGCCAGAGAGCTCCTGATTGTGTCAGGTGGGGGCTCCTCCACGTACCTTGCAGGGGGGCCCCCTCAAGTTTCGTTACGCCACTGCTTCCCTTAACCTGCAGCAGGTCCAGAGACCCCACCTTGGAGGACACCACGTCTCTGTTGAGGCATCTACCATTTGGAAATCCTTCCTGCCCAAACTATGCTCTATTGTTACCTGTGTTTTCTGTCTCCCCATTGGATGAAACTGAAATGTGGATTTAGACTCAATAACGCCTAGAACTAAAACTGCCTTTGAGATTTAGTTAGAAGCAGTTTAGCAATAGCAAACGCGGTGCTGTGCAGACAGAATAGGGTGTGAAAGAGGATAACGCAGGAAGCAAAGTGGGAGCAAGAGCTAACCATATAAATGTGCAATGAGACGCAGGTTATCATTATTGTACATAAATCTGATGGGTGAGTGGATCAAACGTCACACTGTAACTGCAAAGTTTAAAATAATGAATTTTAATTAATCGGGATCCAGGCCTCTTATAATGGACCGTCCCCCAAGGTCTACCTGCCCACTGGATTGGCACCCCCATACCTTCTGCTTAGTAAATTTCTCTGTGAGGTGGTATGCTAAGAACAAGCAAATGTGGCATTACTTGAAGTTATTTTAGCACACAGGGAAGGGTCCTTCTGGTCCGCAAGCCCTTTAAAATGAAAACACTTAAGTTTCAAGTCGAAAACCATATTACTCCAAACCATGGGGTGCCTCAAAAATCAGGACTACTCTAACCGGCCTCTTAAAGTTGGCTCAACGGGGCATTATGTACATTAATGCTCACCTCCTAGAGACAGAGTAAGGCATGAGTTGTATATAAGTTGGTGGCATGGTGCCGTGGGGGCAAAGGGCAGCGGGTGGGAGGCGGAATGTGCTACGTCTCTTCAGAGAAGTATGATCATATAGGGCCAGAAAGGCATACGTTGATGTCACTGCCTCCTATTTTAGTTGCCTGGTCTTTACACAGGTACCCCATAATTGTAAATCCAGCCAAGATACGGGGAAAGTGTGGCCGGCGGAAGTTGCTGAATTCACCTGTGTGACTAGATTTACACGACTGGGCCCTTCCCTACCCCATAAGTACAGACGATTCCTTCCTGTGATACATCAGGTAGCAAAGCCTTGCGCGTGGTGACAGTGCGGGCCTGCCAAGAGCGCGGCTTGAGTCAACAACAGAAGCGGGCCTTTTTCATGTGACGATGGAGCGAGTCCCATTGTCTTTTTGTTGCTGGTCCTTGACCCAAGACGAAGGTGCTCTGGTGTGTACCTGGCACTTTCTCACACAGTCTTTGTACACAGTGTGGATGCTGCAAGGACAGTAGTTCCTCTGTCGCTCACTTTGCGTGCCACTAACCCCTGTTCACCCGGCCCCAAATGCAAATAAAGGCAGTTCAAATAAATAGTTTAGGTGCCTGTTGTAGGATCAGAAAAGCGGCTGTGTATACTCAAAACAAAGAATATAAACTCCTAGGAGATGGATTTGTAGGACGCGGTCAGAAACCTACCCTCAGGGCACATCTTGGTACTTCAGTTCAAAGTGCTTGTCTATAAAGGTGGCTTTATGTGCCTATTTATTCATTCATTCACTATAAGCCAGGCCACTGCAATTATGCGGCAGGAGAGGACCAAAGTATGCAGCTGGGCTGACTAAATTATGTGGCAAGCAAAGCCAAATTATGCAACTTATTGCGGCACATTTTGTGACAGTATTACTTCATTACTTTGTCATTTTTACTCACAGTAACACTGTCTGGGAAAAGATTTCACCTCTCCATTACCAGTTTAACTACCAAATACAGCAATATGTAATTTAAAGATGACCGGTAAACTTTTGAGAAGGACCTTCCACTGCGCCGGGAACACATGTTGCAACATTTTTTTAACTTTGAACCGTTTGAACTAGAAACTATTTTGGTACAATCTGCAAATGATGCAGCACATGTGGATTATGTAGCAAATGTGACAAATACATAATTATGTGGAAAACGCTGCGGCCACAGAATCACATAATTCCAGTTGCCCTGGCTCACTGCAAGTTACTGGGTAATAGGAGAGACGTAAACCTCAAAGACGCTGTGTCTAGTTCATGAAAGTGCAGTATTCTGCTACATGTGGCCCGGTACTCAACAAAATACAAGGTGGTGGAGGCGATACAATGCACGGCATTGACATCACAGGGCTGACCTCCTGTCCCACCCTCAGTTCCTGTTTGAAAGAGGCTGCAAGAAGGAAAGAAGTTGAAACTACAGAAAGTAAACAGGGCTCTTGGTATCTTGTATTCTTCTGGTTCCTGTGGCATCCTTAAAGGGGCCATGTAATGTCGGGGGAAAAAAACACTGCTCTGTTTAGCTACTTCTGCACTGCTAACAATCACCCACAATAAGCATTCTTGAATGCTGCTTTGTGTGATAATAATGTAAGCTTCGGATTTAAGAGCGGTTGTGACGTCTTTCACTGGGCGTCCCCTTTAATGACCCCTGAGACCAAAAGGAGCAAGGGCAGTGACAGGGTTAACAAAGGTCAAACCTAGAGTTACTGTCCCTATCTTTTCCAAAATGGCATCCAAGCTGCTAAATGGTTCTTGTGCCAGCCCTGCACTGTAAAAGACTGAAGAGACATCTTGAGGTCAGGGGTGTGCACATTTGTGGAAGGGGCCATCTTTAAAGGTGTTGTGGTAGTGGCCATCTTTAAAGGTGTTTACCTTTTCTTATTTGCCCTGGCATTGGAGCACATAGAAAAAATCACCCTGGATGTACTTGGAGGAACTGAGCCAAGATACTGGCGGGTTTTGTTTTGAGGAGTTTCTTGGATAATTCTGCACTTCTCGAAATAGCTGGTGAGTGGGTGTAACTGTGAGGGAGGGAGGGCACAGCTTCAGAGGGAAGAGAACAGGGACACAAACGAGGAAGGAGGGTCTGACGAGGAGTCATCCGAAACTGCACCAGGACGAGGCAGCCTGGCACGCGGCTATGCCCGCGGTACTCGTGCTCTTGAATTTCACCCCACAGCACCCTGGAAGAAGCGGCGGGATTTTGGCAGACATCTTACTCTCCGTCATGGATGGGTCTGTAATTGCACAGTGAGGCTCCCGCGGCAGATTTTCGCGCGCTCTGGCTCTGCGCGAACAGATTTGTTTTGATGAACTGTTTTCTTGGCCATACGTTGATGCAAATTCATGAGCGCCCTGTTTGGAACAGGCATCATTTGGGATGACTCCATTTCCAAAATTCACTCTTTTCTGTCCCTTATTCTGTTCCAGACCTCACCAAAACCGTGCATCCTTCCTAGGAGTAGCTATGGAAAGATTGTGTAATAGTTGCTACTGACCAAGGTGCCTTCAGACAAAAGGTAGTATGGGAAAATATGGACTGTATAAAGTAGAGGCTACAAACATAATTTATCTACTAAAATATCCACCTTAATTTAACCTCACCATCATGCTCTGTGAATATGCTTGGACTGGAGCTGGAACATTAATTTATTCCAAGTTCTTTCAGTGGTTGGCAAGCGAGCTTGGCTACATTTTGGGAACTTTAACTGAGTGAAATTTAAGTAGCTAGATGTCTATATTTTTGTAGTTAGCACTGTTGGTTCTTCATTTTTAAAGTCTGTTTCTTCACAAAAAACTGGAAATGTTGAAGCTTGGCCATACTTGGTGAGTCTAAGCTTCGTATAAGCTCGGACTTTCTATTACCTTGTGATCACACCTGCTGTTGAAAGCATTGTCACTAATGTAATGACACATGGTGGTATCAATTTTGGAAACGATTGAATTTGGTGGGGAATAGGTTAATACACGACTTCTTGCACCAATTGACTTGTTTAGTGGAACCCTGCCATGCCCCTAAATATGACAAGAGGGCGGAGTGAGATAACACTCGCTGCTGACATTTGCTCTGATCTCCAAGTGACGAGTTCAAAGAGCGTCAGGGCCAACTTAGCTTTCCATCCTTGCAAGGTCACTTAATTGATTACCATTAACATCACTAATAGTAACACCCGTGAGTTACAACGCTGAATTGTGGTGTGAAGCACTTTAAAAAAGTACATTACTATCCTTTCGTCGTTATCAATTCTTTTATTGAGTCTAAGCCTGTATCAGGGTTCACACAATGATGGCTCTCAAAGTCCTTCGCTGGCGCCCAGTGGCGCATCTGCGCCATCTATAAAGCAAGTAAAGGCCGCTGTCCAGGACACTTACAGTGTCTTTTTCCAAACTACATACATGCCCAAATGAAAATCTGAGACCAACACAGCAAACTTGATTCCACAGGCCAGATTTAGCAACAGAAATAACAGAGGCAGATTGATCCAGATGTTGTGTCCAGAAAGATGGACTGACTGTGCCCAGATCCCAGAAATCTTTTGAATCTTGCAGCTGTCAAGGAAAACAATAAAGATGAGCCTCTCCAAAGGGGCTGATCCATCCCATCATCCCCACTACAACAAGGGACCGGCTGTTCCAGTGCCAGAGTCCAGAGCACAATAATCTTCATGAGAGTACCCTTCTAATGCAAATTCACATATTCCATCTCCTGGGAAGAAATCTGGTAAACTCAAGAGCTGCCGCCAAACAGTTAGCAGCACCATAAAGTGCCTACAAGCCAGCACTTTACAAAACAATTGATTACAACTTATTGTTCAATATTACACCTTCATATACGGTCAAGAGTTGTTCTAGAAAATTTTAGTCTTAAATACCAAAACATACTGCTGTAGCTAATTCCAGCCATTTCCCATTTCCAAGTGTGTCCTATTTACTGAGTTGAGCTAATTGCAACCTATTCCAAGTTCCGCAGGTTAGGCAACACATGCTGAACCGATAACCAATCAATCAATCAATCACGGCATTTATAGAGCGCGCTACTCACCCGGGAGGGTCTCAAGGCGCTGGGGGAGGGGGTAAGTTACTGCTCGAACAGCCAGGTCTTGAGCTGCTTCCTGAAGGAGAGATGGTCCTGGGTTCGCCGAAGGTGAGTGGGGAGGGAGTTCCAGGTCTTGGCTGCCAGGTAGGAGAAGGATCTTCCTCCGGCGGTGGTTCTGCGGATGCGTGGTACGGTGGCGAGGGCGTGGCTGGTTGATCGTAGCTGGCGGGTGGGCGTGTAGAAGGTCATGCGGTCGTTGAGGTACTTTGGGCCCAGGTCGTGGAGGGCCTTGTGTGCGTGGATGAGGAGTCTGAACGTGATTCTCTTGCTGACGGGGAGCCAGTGCAGGTCTTTCAGGTGTCCGGTGATGTGGCTGTGTCGGGGATGTCCAGGATGAGTCGTGCGGAGGCGTTCTGGATGCGCTGGAGTCTTTTTGAAGTTTGGCTGTGGTTCCGGCGTAGAGGGTGTTCCCATAGTCCAGTCGGCTGGTGACGAGTGCCTGGGTGACGGTCTTCCTGGTTTCAGTGGGGATCCATCTGAAGATCTTGCGGAGCATGCGCAGGGTGTTGAAGCACGAAGATGAGACGGCGTTGACTTGTCTGGTCATCGACAGGGAGGAGTCCAGGATGAAGCCCAGGTTTCGTGCGTGGTCCGTTGGCTTGGGCGCGGTGCCCAGGGCCGGGAGCCACCAGGAGTCGTCCCAGGCGGAGGGTGATGAGCCCAGGATGAGGACCACATGTTTTACATTTTCTGCATTTACACCCGCACAAGTCCAACAGTCTCTTTCTGGTGAAATGTGCCCAAGGAAAATCCTGCATCTGCAGAACTGTAGCAATACTCAGAATCCTGATTCATGTGCAGACTCCTGCTTGTGAACAAATCAGGGTGTCTTCAGAACTCAGAAAGAGGAGTTAAATATAGTATCAATCCAGCATCCAAAGTCACTTACTGCTCAAAGACATGTGACCTATTCACACTTCTTTATGTGATATCAACAAACACTTATCCACTGTAACC
This sequence comes from Calotriton arnoldi, assembly GCA_963921515.1. NCBI lineage: Eukaryota > Metazoa > Chordata > Amphibia > Caudata > Salamandridae > Calotriton > Calotriton arnoldi. Next base: position 1,292,446 of record CAWUFW010002210.1, read on the forward strand.
ATATTGAACTACCAACCTCCTCCTCCCCACTTCAAACACTGTTCTCTCAGTCTACAACTGTATTTTACAGCATTGCCGAGCGACTGCTAAAAACTCTCTTGAGATTGCTGACTTATTTCTCCGTAACAAGCTTGACCTATTATTCCTAACTGAACACAGCTGAATGACTTCCCAGCCTATGATGGATCTCCCATCCCCCTGGTTACTCCATTCTCGACATGGCCGAAAAGGTCAAATTGGAGGTGGTGTGGCAGACATACTCAGAAAATCAGTTCATTGCAAGCGTTTCAAGTGTGAATAGTTCTCCACCACTAAATATGTATCAGAGGAAATTAAAACAGTGTACCTCCATCATACCATATTCAAGCCCAAATACCACCTGTGAAATAATCGCCTATTTATCAAGGAACTGATGGTGCTCACTGTTGATAATAGGAGCCCCACCTCCAATAACATCTTCTTAGGAGTCTTATCTGTACTCCAATGACTAAACCAATTACATCTATCTCCTTTCCTACTAAACAATGACCTACTTTAGTTGTACTCTACTCCCATTCATGTGGATGGCGCTATCCTAGATCTTATTGCCAAGGAGGCCGTTCTCAAAACTGAAACACTCATCTCATAAGATTGGTCAGCCAATTTTTTTTGTCTCTTTCTCCTCCCTCTCTCCACATTCTTAACCACATAGTCGATCCCACACAAAAAAGTGCTCAACTTGTCCTCTAAATTTCCTCTCCATTTAAACCGGTCCCGGCAGAACAAGCATTAAAGTTGCTCCCCAGAACCTATAATGATCATTGATGATCTCATGCCACTCAAATTTAAGAGATTAAGAATTACAAAAAATCAAACAACCGCTGCTGAACCAAGAGTGGAAATCTCTCAGATCTAGTGAATGCATTTGGTGAAGAAGTCGCTTCCAGACAAATCACAAAACTCTTTACAAAGCAACATTCTTCAGATTTGAAATAAACTCTGCTAAAATGTACTCCCAAAAGCCATGCGAGATTATGAAACAGAACTCCACATTCACTCTTACACTCAACAACTCAAATGAATTTGAACTTTTTGCCAGTTCTTTTAGGAGAAACTAAATAACATTGCACCCTCACTCATCACTCACTCAACTGAAAACTAACCCAGTTCAAAACAGCTCCCACTTGAATCAGCCTGCTTAAGACCTTCCTTCAGCAAAACCACCCAATCAGAACTTAATTGATAAATTTGGGAAGCTCAATCAGTTAATCATCCCTTGCTTCCGGGATCCTATCCCTGCAATCCTTCTGAAACCCATCAGCACTTGTCTTGCCCCTCACTGAACTAAACTGGTCATCTCACCCCTTTATTAAGGGGGAGTGTAAAAGAACAGCAGTGTATCTGGACAACTTCCGCCGCATACCCAACCTCTCCTTCCTTGCCAAAGCTTTACAAAGTTGCTACTAAAGTAGTTCACCTCGTTAAACGATCTCCAATTTGTAACACGGCGTTAGATCTAGCTGTAACATGAAGATCATGGTTCTTCGACTAGCCGCCTCTCTCCTGGCGATGACATTTCCATCTTTAATGTCCTAATGACTCTGATGTTAGTTTTTGCTGCTGCCCCCCACCCTTCACCGAATCCCGCTACATTCATCCATCAACACTACTCTTTTACGAGATGGATCTGTGCATAAGTGTTCTTTTGTGGTGTTTGATTACTGTGTGATTGGATTGTTTTATTTGTCGCATGTATGTTGTTCTTCTGCTGTCACTGTGCACTTCTCTTTTCTAACTAACGTGCTGTAATACTAATCCCAGGTCTGGAAAGAGCTGTATAAAAGGACAAATACATACATGCTGTGTGTAAATTTTGTAACCTCTTGATACCTCTTAGTGTTTACTGCCATATTGGATCTACTCAGCCTCTTTCCTCTTTAGGAAACAAAACCCCATTTTAATGAACAAACCCTCGCAGCAAACACCCATTCTTTTGGTATGGTTCACGTTATATCAGAAACTACTTTAAAATAAAAATAAAAATATGGCAATCTTATGCAACACTGTCAGTTCCAAAATAGCTTCTAGGAGAGGAGGGAATTCACGGATCACACTTTCAATTGTTCTTAATTTTACTGTAACACGGGATGCTTAAATCCTTCCTTGCTATTCTTAGCTCACACCACCCTCAGCAGTTGGGGTTCTTTCAATAGGTTTTTCCGCGATGGGCGTTTGCTTAAGAAAAGGTCCTGCTGGGAGGGCATGAGCCCCAGGCATAACTATTGGTGCCCCCAGTTTCTGGTTTCACACAGGGTGCTCTGGTTCGTGGCGGAGGAGGAGGGGTGGGGGGGTGGAGTGGGGAGGGAGGGGGCTCCATCGAATTTACTCTTGCCCTGCCTCTGAGGAGTTAAAAGAACCGGAGGAGCGAGGCTGGCAACCTTCTGGGGTTCGTTGTGCTACACCCAAGGCTCTTTTGAATGCCCGAGCGGAAGGTTACACTCATCCTCGCAGTGTGTCACTGTAAGGCCTTCAGGAAACACTCCAACGTGCTCTCGCGCACGACCCCCCCTCGCGAGTCTCTCGTCATTGGTCCCTTTAAGCCCTGGCTGCTGGGAGTCTATTTTTACAGTTTCCTTATTGGACACGGCTTGAGTCATTCCTGCTATATATAAAGAGCATCTCTGACCTGATTTCTAGCTGTCACACAAATCAAACCACGCATCTGGACGTGTGACCTTGTCCAACTGTCGCCTGTACCGACCATCTTTAGGAGAGAAGCTTCCAGCTCCTCGCGCAGACTTAAACTGTCTTATAAATCAATGAAACGAGTGTTTTTCACATTGTTGCCTCACAAAAATGGCCTTGATCCAAAGGGAAAATGAAATGAAGACGTCTCTCACTTGAGAAACCTAAATCACGTGATTTTATCTTTTGTAAATATTAGACTGTATTTTCCGTAAGATAGTTTGAGCTGTCAGCTGCAGGGACATCTTGTTACACGCAGGCCACATGTTGCTGGCATCCCGTTACCGGGCTTCTCCAGGTGGCAAACAGACCTACGCCTGAAAAAAAGCTAAATGCATGCAAAAATATGTACTTAAATCACTCACATCTACGTGACTTGTACAGTAAGCCTGTTCTACGTTTGGGCGTTCCAAGGGACAGGTCACTGGGGTTGTCAAGGAAATCCTTGTGTAAATGGCGTGAGCACCAGCTCAAATGGTATTCATCAGAAACAAACAAGGCCTAATCTATGCTGTACACTTTACAGCACATGTAAGAGGCTGAAGGACTGGCTCTTCGGGTAAGTCCCGCTCACACACCTGCAAAACGTCAGGATACCATCACAGGTTACAGGCATTATACAAATACAGATAACATAACCTGATTGGTTCAGCTGTAACAAAGGGCTGCTGATAGTAGCGGCAAGTGCACCATTTACTTCAGTTTTTATAGGTGGGGTTATGGTAAATAGAGATTTTCTCGGGAAAAGCTTTCTAAACAGAAAAGCTAAGGAGCATCAAAAGTTAAAGTAAAAATGTTTCAAATTGCCTATCTCTAAACTTGCATATACTATGTAAGTTCTAGAGTACCCACACGTGACGTTAGGAAAGCTGGCTTAATTGTGTTTTATTCATGAATCGCATGCAATTAACACAATTTCCTCCAAAAAGCAGGGACTCTTTTTAGAGTAGGAACGTTTTGTGAATAGTATAGTATAGACCGCATTAATTTAAATATGGCATAAGTTATACCTGGTTTCCATCATGAGTCCTTTCTTTTCAATTCAGTAGCATTTACACGCAGGGGCCAAATAACAAAAGGAAAACTTACTTCCAAATGAACCCACACAATTTGCATATTTAGTGTATGCATAAGTAAACAGTGCAATTTTCATGCATAGCGTGCACTGTGTGTAATGTATGCTGGACTTTAACATAAAATAGTTTTACTAAAGTTTTTAGAATTAAATAAACTTTTTTGTTTACTTTTCCCCAATGCTTTATCATAAACCCCACAGTGTTTGAGATCTCCATAAGTAAAGTATAGGGAAAAGTAAAAAAGTTTATTCAACCTAAAAAAAGTTTGTCATTTTTTTACGTTAAGTATTATTGTCAATACATTTTGTATATTTATTTTAAATGTAGAAGAAGAAAATGTACATCGCTATTAACTTAATATCAGCTGTACCCGCCTGATGAGCCCGAACTAGGGAGAATTCCATCCTGATTTGCTTGTGTTCCGGTTCATGGGGGACCCGGCTTGGCAGATCGGGCTGGACTCTTACATTGGCGCAGGGTCAAGACTGATTTGCATATAGCGTTGTCCAAACTGAGGTGACATGGTGTGCAAAATAACGATGGATTGGGATGCGGCCCGAGTGATTACCAGTGGCTGAGATGAATTCAAGCATTCCATCCATCACTTTTTTGTATACTGGAATGGATCCATTAGAGGACATGTGGGTTTTGGGACATCTAATAAATGGTCATGGAGAAAAAAATAGTTTTTCCAGTTGTCATGTTACTGGTTATCCGAGACCAGTGTTGTCTATTAATTTCTATTGCTATTATTATTTAACAAGCGCATTTCCCCCTGTATTTTTTTCCTCTCTGCATGGATTGTACAATGTCTGAAAATCTAATACCCCAACCGAAGATGAAGCCACTTTGAAGAGAGGCTAGCCAGGTAGGTACCTCACATTTTCCTTATTAAGCTTCACACAACTGACAGTCTACTGAGTCCAGGCCCTACTCGGCTCCCATCCTTAATCTGAAGCAACATTCTACCTTCCTAGGAACCCAGCACACTTGTAACTGGTTAACTGGATTTTCCAGCACAGCTATCATCACCCCCAAAGCAATAGTGCGTGACATCCACATAGGTTTCTGGGCCAGATTTGCCAGCTTTGGACGCTTTTTGAGGCGAGAGGGACAGGAAAGAGGTACATCGCCTGTAGGAATGTTTCTAGGGTCACATGGGAAAGTGCTTCTTTTGAAATGGGACACACCTCACAAAATTATCTTACATTGTAAGAGAACAACACCTCTGATGAGTGATACTTGGCAAGCCTGACATGGGATTTGAAGACTTTCTTCCCTGCAGGCAACGCATGGTGCTGCACAAACTGAGTCCTGATTTTGTTGCTTTTTCTTCCCCATAGAGCCTCAGCCTTTTAAGAGGCATAGAGAGCAATTGCGGCATCAGCAGTAAAGCACAAGCTGGTATATGGATGTCAAAGAGCCCAGGATGAGGAGTAGGCATCGTATGTGCATAACTAGGCTTTTCCCAGAATGCATCAATCATCTAGCCGATACAAGGGAGACTGGAATGAGGAATAGCTGGCCCATTTGCATGATTAATCTACTACCAGCATGTACCTCTGTGAAGATTATTTTTTTTAATTATTCAAAAAACAGTGGACTGGATTTGGCCAGGAGTGTATATATAGAAAGTTAAGAAGTGCTGGATGAGAGGGGTAGTGATATGTACATGTGTGCTCACCATAATATATAGGAGGAACTTGTAGCTATAGGAATGTGATTACTAAGCAAGCATTGATCAAGGTATGAGCAAAATTCCGAGGAAAGACTCTGCCTGTGAATTTAGAGGGGTGATGATCAAGTCTCTGTATTCAAAATCACCATGGGCCAGGCAAAATATGACTGCCAGGCTGCTGCATGGTACCTCCAATGCGTACAGTGGCCTCCAGTGTCAGAAGGATGCTGCTTCATAATTTTATGGACTCATAAAAGGTTACTTAAGGCCTGATTACTGGTTTGGCGTTCCATCGGATTGCCAAACCCGTGGTGGAGGTGCGGTGGCGGTCGGGGACCACCGCACCAGTGGTCTGACCGCGTATTACGTGTATGGCGGTTAGATCGTGAGTGAACCACCGCAGCAATATGCTTTAATTTTTCCTCACTGCGACCCTAACCACTGTGGTGAGTTGGCATTTGTTAGGGTGGCGGTGAGGAAACAGAGGGGACCCTCCAGGGCCCCCTGGTGCCTCATGGCATGCATGCAGGGGGTCACATGGTGTGCCCCCCTGTGTGCATGCACCCCCTTTCCTGCACGGCATGGACTTCACAGTCCATGCCCAGAAGGAACGGGCTTTGACGTTCCCATTACGGTGCCTTTTTGGAAGGCATCACCATGGGAACGCCAAAGGACAACCTGCCAGACCAGGAGAAAACTCCTAATCTGGCGGGCGGCGGTCGAGTTTGGTGGTGCGGGAGTCGGGCAGTGGCGTGCTGCCCTGCTCCCGCACAGCCAAACTCGTAATGAGGCCCTTAGTCTGCCATAACCACGGAACTACAGATTTCAGTGACCTGGTTTAAAATAAACTACCCTTCTCATTTTTAAAAAAAGGTTTTTAATAAAGCAAATGAGAATATGCGTTATCTTATTCAATAATTGAAAGAAATGCGCTTTTTTTTTACCACCTACTATAAATTAATGTGCACTGTTTATTCAGTAAAGGAAAGGAATGTGTACCGTTTTATACTATAATGAAAATAAGAGAACACTTTTTTATTAAGTAATTGCAAGACTTTCACTGTTCAGTAGTGAATAGAAACATCCAGTTGTCTGTTCTGTAACAATGATCAATTGCAAAGCCAATAGATCTGGCCTTGGCGATTTTTTTCCAATTACTGTTTTTGAAAGCAATTAAGAACAGGCATTAAAATGCATTAAAAGTGTAATACAGTGTAAAAATGCTACTGTGTAAAGATGGAGTGCACATGCTTCCAAAACAAATATATAAGAATTACCCATTGCAAAATCATACTAAAGCAAGCATAGGCAAAGCCAATAGTTCTTGCATTTTGGGGGGCACGGGTTGCATGTGGGAAAGCACCTAACACCGAGAGAGAGCATGTGGGGTGTTTTCCTGGGGGTGGGGAAGCACATGATGAAGAGAGTAACATAGATCACAGGGGTGTTGCAGGGGTGCAGCACACAAGGGAGAAGGCAACATAGAGTGTAGGGGAAGCACGCAAGGGAGAGAGCAACATGGAGCATGGGTGGTGGGAGAGTATTAAGGGTGCAGAAGCACACGAGGGAGAGAGCAACATGAAGCATGGAGGAGTTTCTGGAGGAGAATCACATAAGGGAGAGAGCAACATGGAGCACAGTGGTGGGGAGATTTGCAGGGGAGAGGGCAACACTGAGCGATATCTGTATGCTATTTTTTAAGAAAATCGAGTTCAGATGGAATGAACCAATTTTTAACCATTCTGTGCCACTGAACAGTTTTGGGCAGGTTTTCATGCTGGATGTGTTTCACAGTCTGTTTTCCATAAAGGAGGTTGGCTGCTTTAAAATTCACTTAAAAACCTGGCTATTTAAGGTAGCTTGTTAAACTGCTCTTACTGTGGGAATTTGGGCCATCTAATCTATGAGAGCTGGGACACTCAATGGAGTAGCTGTGTGCTTTATAAGAACTTTAAACTTAAACTTTTGTATAAATTAACTCACTTGTGGGAGAGGTGTCATGTGATCAAGATCTTACAGGTCGAAACACGGCATGCCCTCCTGTTGGGCACGTAGAGAAGGAAATAAACGTACAGCAACGACATAGTGACCTGCTGGTATTTCTTTTTTGCAGTGGAGACCAGGCCCCGTCCCTGCGGTGATTGCGTGATTGTTTAGAAGCCAGGATCCTGAAGCATATATATATATACATATACACACATATATATATATATATATATATATACACACATATATATATATATATATATATATATAGACATATATATATATATATATATATATATATATATATATATATATATATATATATATATCGAGAGAGAGAGAGAGCAAAAGATGTATACACACACACACATATCCTTTATGGGTTCCGGAGTAGCGTGTTACTCGCCGAAAAAGCGCTTCAACGCCTCGTCAGGGGTAGTAAGCGCTATATAAAGGCAATTACAATACAATATATATGCCATAGGCCAAATTTTGAGGTAAAGACCATACCTCAAAATGTATTTGGATTGGATTGGGAAATTAGGAAGAAGAGACTTATATTGAATACTGAACACTTTTTTTGCCTAAGTCAATAAGTAGGTAAAGGGCATGAATCTAGAACTCCTCCTCTCAGGAGAATCCTCCAATTCCTTTGAACGGACAGCAGGAAGAGCTGGTAAGAGCTGAGGCATTTTAAGGCATGGGCAAAGTGGGCAATTGTCCAGTGCCCCCACCTTCTAAGGCACCTGGGTAATTGAACTTTCTCTCTTTCTTACTTCTGTGTATTTCTGTATCTCAACCTTCAGCATATAATTCAGTATTCTTAGGCAACATTGGGCTTGAAACATGGGTAATAAAATTCTAAGTTGTGCCAAGCATGGGGCTCCAAAATATTTCTTGCCAGGGGCCCCCAGAATCCCTAAGATGACATTGGGTGACAGCACTTATGATGGCTGTCTTAGATTACTACAAAGTCAACTACATTGGGTTCCCAAAGAAGTTCACCAACATGTTTCAGAGGCTCCAGAACCAAGCAGCAAGAATGTGCATCTGTACTATGGCTGTACAACCACATAAAGCCCGGCTGAAAAGCATGTCACTGGCTCGTAGTAGGTTCAAGAGTAAAATACAAAGTTCCTTGTACCATGCACAAGGCGCACTGGTGATCTGTGTCAAGACTGGCTCCTTTACTAGGTGCCCAAGAGAAACCTGTGATCAGCAACATCAAGTCTCATCTCCCAATGAGCCTTTAGATGGAAAAAATATGAGGCAGATCTTTGGGAGTCCCGGAGCCCGGATTATGTAACTCATTGATCTCGAGGCTCAGGGCAGAACCATCCTACAAGCTTTTCAGTAAAGGCTTGAAACGGAGCTGTTCCAACGTGCATTCCACTAAACGCCACACCTCAGGTGCAATGACAGGAGAATATCATACCAGGAGCTTCCTTTCACCAGTTTAACTCGGCCCCTCTGTATCTTATGTAGCGCTCTGAGGTAACCTAAAGGAAATGTACCACTTTATAAAAGCTCCAAATAAATAATCATCACAATATCAGATGCTTAACTGCAGCAACGTATGCCACATCATGTTTAAAGCATGTCTTTGAACCTCACACACCTCATGTATAGGACATACTACAGCCTTCTGACCAAGCTCACCGAAATGGCATCAGGGAGCCTTTTGCAAATTGAGGCCCTTACTGACCCTGTCAGAGGTCTGAAGCTTTATGTAAGTTCTAAAACCAGGGCTTTAAGTGGGCCAAGTCCCTTTGGGTCTCAGACCCAGAAGCAATCAAAAATGGACATTGAAATGGGTTCTTATTGGGCACCATTTTAATGTTCCTAAGTTTACAGGCAAAAACACTGATCAATTTCTGGACATTGAATGTAAAAAACGTAACCGTAATCCATGTCAGCGATTTAACTCTTGTTCATATTTCACATGTTTTACATAATCTAGCATTCCCTAGAGTGTGTTTGCTATTTCCAGGATGTTATGTTTCTGTATTTTTTTCGTGTAGCATATTACTCTTGTATAGTGCATGCTTTGAACGGAGTCACCTCCAGAGGTTTATAACGGGCCACAATTGAGAGCTCTGGAGTTGAGTCTGAAGGTTGGGTGAGTTTCTCACAGTGTCTTCAGTGGGTCAGAAAGGTGTTCCGGAAACATAGATGTTTGACCTGACAGCCTTAGGGTGGTCTTCCATCCAACTTTTTGCCTACCTGCTTCACTTTTCTTACCTCGTTTGTGCTGACTTTAGGACTCTGTACACTTTACCACTGCCCACCAGTGCTAAAGTGCTTGTTCTTTATCCACTAAACATAGTAATATTGGCTCATCCCCAATGAGCATATTAAATTTACTTATAAGCAGGGCCACTGGAATTATGCGATTGTGCAGCCGTGGCAATTTTCACATAATTATAGATTTGCCACATTTGCCACATAATCCATCATCTTCCGCATAATCTGCAGATTTTTACAAAAAAAAATTGTTTCTAGGTTAAACAGTTCAAAAGTTACTAAAAATGCAGCGACTTGTGTTACAGCGTAGTGGAAGGCCGTTTGCCAAGCTGGACTGGTCACCTTTCCGTTGCCTATTGCTATATTGGGGTGTTAAAATTGTACTAACCAATGCCCATACAGTGTTACCAAGTTTAAAAATGATGAAACAAAGAAATAATACTACTACAAACTGGGCCGCATTATGTCGCATAATGTGCCTTTTCTTGCCACATAATGTATTCACCCCTGCCGCATAATTTGGCCCTCTTCTGCCGCATAATTCCAGTGGCCCTGCTTATAGGTCCATAGTAACGTGGTACTACATGTGCCCCGGGCCGTAAATTAAATGCTACTAGTGGGCCTGCATCACTGATTGTGCCACTCACTCAAGTAGCCCTGTAGCCATGGCTCAGGCCTGCCATTGTAGAGCCTTATGTGCAGTTTCTCACCGCCATGTCAACCTGGCAAAACAACCTTTTGCCAGGGACAAACCTTCCCTTTTTATACATATGAGTCACCCCTAAGGTAGGCCCTAGACAACCCAGAGGGCAGGGTGCAGTGTATTCAAAAGGCAGGACATGCACTTTCAAATTTTACATGTCCTGATAGTGAAAACCTCTGAAAGTCCTTTTTCACTACTGCAAGGCCTATCTCTCCCATAGGATAACATTGGGATTACCTTACTATATTTTATCAGAGTAATTCACAATCTGGAAGAGATAAACTTTTCAAGTTTGGTGTCTCTGAAATCACAATTTAAAATCACAATTTTGGTGGAGTCAGATTTTAAATTGCAGTTCTGAAACTTCAACTTTTAGAAAGTTAAACAGGTAATGGTGCTTACTAGAGATTTGTTTTTCACAGAAATATTTGCCACTCTATTACTTACTCAACATGTCTAACCATGACATCATAAATCAATTAGCACAATGCATATTTTGATTTATCTGATTAAATAAATTCCATTAGCCGGGTGTATATCTTCTTTTTGGGTTAATATCAACACACATGCATAAAATTAGGAGTTTGCAACAAAATCTTCACTTACAATGATAACAGATATTTCAGTTATTATCCATGGAAGTTAGCTAGTCATCAATGTATGGATACCCACTTCCTCTAATGCCGTATATAGAGTCTGTCCTATACATGGGAACTAGATCTCTGAAATAAAAATTGCCTGGCACTTACCCTGACTGGGATTGTGATTGCTGTTTGACTAAGGTTTACACCCCCGTCAACCAGCAACTCAATTTCTAACAATAGTCATCCAATCCTTGGCTTCACTGCAGACTGCACAGAGCAATGGTCATGTTCTCCAGTTTCTATAGTGATTCTGTGCAAAGTAAGCATGACTGCTCTTTGCCAGGCTACCAGAGGGTGAGTAAAGGTTGATTTAGCGTTTTCATGACACTTACCCTGCCTGGGATTGTGGTTGCTGTTTGACAAAGGTTTACACCCCAGTCAACCAACAACCCAATTTTTATCCAATCCTTGGCCTCTCTGCAGACCGCACAGAGCAATGGTCATGTTTTCCAGTTTCAATAGTGATTCTGTGCAAATAAGTGTGAAGTAGGTAAACAGTTGCCAAAGTATTGACAAGGTGAAAGTAAAAGAAAATGCAGCTCTTACAGGTGAGTTGGTGTGTTGTGTGGCTGGTGGTGCTGAAGTAAAGAAGTGCGAGAAAGTGAATTCAGGAGCGAGCGTGTTGAAAAGGAAAGAGATGAGGTATAAGATATGCAGATGAAAGATGTGGAGAGAAAAAGGACTAACATGTCTAACATAGAGTGAACAGGAGTGATTGAGACACTGAACACTACCAGTTCCAGAGGCCTCAGTAATGTTTAATTAACAGTCTCATAATTTCAGAATTAAAACATTTCCATTATTATTTACGAAAAAGTCGTTGTTACTAATTTATCTGAAACAGCTAATAACCATTGTTTAAGCTAATAGTCCTAGCTGTTTTGAGGTGTAAGTCAGTTGTTTTGTTATATATATCTGGATGAAATGACAGTGGCGTCTCCTCCGCTAAGGCAGAGGAGCGTCACCCCACTGCTTTAAGAGCAGTGCAAAGGAAAAATAAAATGATAATAACGGATTGTTAGTCACAACGCTGTTGTAACACAGCGTTGAAATTGACTAGGGGTGTCTGGGAGCCTTTGTGCTTCCTGGTTCCTGCGTCAGAGAAGAGGCGGCGGCTGGCGACCAGCAGGTAAGTTTTATTTTTTCTAACCCACTCCATCTACCCTCACCCCCACCACGGTTCCCTACCAGCCGCCACTGTGTAATGACAGAAAGCTCAAAGAGGCACCAAAACACATTGGTGGCACACTATCAAAATCACAGAAATGCTGTTTATGTGTTTAAGCCACACCCTTAATTTTTAAAGGCCACCCCCTTTTTAGAAACCCATCTCCCCTTCATTTTTTCATCCCACAAAAAGCCCTTTCTAAAGCAGAATACAGTAGCAACCCCCACCAGACTGGGTTTTAATGGGGAGGCAGAGGAAGGTGCCACCCTTGCTTTGCCAGCAGTGCAGAGCTGTAAGGGATTGTCAAGCTTTGGAATGAGTGGCCTGGACGGGTATCTCCAGACTCCCAAACAGCGGCTTCTGTTTTTGTAGGGAAAGGAGAAGCGATGGAGAAGGCGCCTCTAAGCCACGACTCATTCAGCAAATCCTGCTTATCTAACCCATGAATGAATCAGGGCTGTAGGCCTGACATCCCCTGTCGCTAAGCACTGGTAATTAAGTGTCAAATCATCAGGGATCGTCTATATATAGACATGGCTACTGCATAGGTCATGTGTGTGCGTGAGGAGGGTAAGTGGGCCTGACAGCTCACCGTCATGTCTCACTGGCACCTCTTGGGCGGAAGGGCGTTATGACGCACACGAGCAGTGACCCTCCCCTTTCTCTCCCATGGCAGCATACGCCATGCTCCACCCCCAGCCTGAGTATCAGGTGCAGCATGTATGAATAGTATTCTGCATCGACGGCTCGCATTCCACAGAGGATATCAGAATTATGCTGGCCCTCTCACACCGACCTTTTCTGAAAAGTGCCTCACGTTGGAAGCGGCCTCTTCAAATTCAGATACGATTGCAAGCGTCGTGTCTGCTGAACTATGGTCAAGCAGGGACGTAAGGCAGCATGATGGGGCCACCCCTGCAGAACGCGGGAAGGGGCCCCGCCTGAGACTCATATACCAGAGATACTAATAGGCCTCAGGGGGGGAGGGAAGGAGGAGGGGGGGGGGGCTCCTTTGTAGCAGGGCCCTGCGTTACCCGCACGTGGTCCATGAGTTCTTAGCTTAAACTAAGTTTTGTAAGTCACACATTTTAACGTGAGATGGCACAGGTGGAAAGTGAAATAGCTAATAAAAAATCTATTTACCAAAGTCAATTGTAACCTTTCAATATTTCAAAAAATGTTCCAAACTTTTGCAGGAAAAGGTTCCTAAATGTGTTGAAGATTTATCTATAATCTGGGCATACACAGAACAAAATAAATCTTTACCAATGCACGTGCAACCGTCATAGCATAAGATTATGCCTCAATCTTGTCTGCAGACCCTTTGCACATCTGTACGACAGTGGTGTACAAGCAACACTCAATTAATCCAATGTACGACGCAGAATACACATCCTATCCGAAGTCAGACATGCCAGCACGTGCATTCCTCTTGAAGCCATCAAGCACACCGACGAAATACACTTGTGTACAACATTCAGACATCCACACATCTCACTGAACCAAACACCTTCTTCTACTAGGATTGATAACACATCTATGTGGCATTTTGATGCTCAAGCATGCAAACGCCTCCAACATTTGCCCTACTATTGCCAGGGCTTTAAGTGGGATGAAAAAACTGGGGGAGGAGGGTGTCTAAAAGGGGCTAGGCTAACCTTTTAAAGGGGAGGGGGCAACACAATTGGTGCGGTGGCCTAAATCATGAGAACTAGAATAGTGTGCTTAAGCATTTTTTCTCTGAGAAAGGTGTCAACCTTAACTGTGGACTGCAGGACTTTGCATCAACTACCAAAGTTTTCTCCACAAAAACAAAAACGAAATCCACACTTTTTATTTAAAAACATGAGACCTGTGCACAGCCAGGCACGACACACAAATTAGCATGTTTAAAGCAATAGTGGTGTAGGCAGTTTGTAATGATTTCTAGTGTAAGGAAGGAAATTGCCCCCTGGCTGCTGTTTGAGCTGTGAAATAAACTAGTAATCAGGATTTAGTGGGCCCCTCAGACCTATGGGCCCCAGTGTTACTGCACCTGCTGAACTAATGGAGGCTACGCTCCTGCTTTCAACAAATGGCGGCAGCAGAGAGGCAGACGTGAATGAAAATAATGGCAAAGGCTTCAGATGTTAAATGGCTGTAGCATGGCAGCCTTTTAAAGAGACTGTGAAAGAAACCATAATATTTTTTCACCAATGCCTGAATGGAAGGATGTTTTGAATTTGTTTGCACCAAAGACCAAACATGAGCAAAACGTCCACAAACATTTTATGGTGTCACCAGAGGTGGGTGAGCCACCGGAAGCTTGCACTATGTAAAACTGCCAAAAATAAAATACGGATTCTGCCTGTCACCCAAGGTCAAAGTCGGACTAGCCTATGGGGCAATCAAACAGTGATCGAAGGACTGGTCTGACATTCCAGTGTATAGACTGTTTTTTTAGGCCATCTGATGGGCTTTACTGTTGATTTCCCTGATATTAAAACAAACATTGGCTTCAACTAGCTCAAATCTATGCAGGCTTCCATAACTCACAAAACACTTATTCTGTGGGTCTTTACAAGTTCAAAACTGTCCAATTTGCTAAATCTGCCACTTTTTTAGCTGTCTGATTCTCTCATGGAGGCCACATTTATTTTGACACTCAGGCTTATTTTCTGCCCAAGTCTGACTCTGCCCACGCTTTAAACTCATCCTCCAAAAATTAAGGACAAATCATTAACCTTTCATGTAATTAAAGATGGCTAATGTTAGGCTTAGGCTCAAAAAAGGCCTAAGCAAATACTCTATTTCAGCGAACTTCTATTTTGCGCATTATCACTTATGTGAGCACCTTCAAAACAGTGAGTTCAAGAGGTGTGCTATACAAAAATCTCTCTTGTTTGTTTTAAATGCCTATAATGTTGCTTTATGTATAATAACCGAGGCCAAATATAGGGTACACTGACTTGCCTCTTAGTTCTCTAATATCATTGGCATCAGGGTGAGAACAGGAATGTTTCTCGGTGCATGTTTAAAACATTCACTTTTAATATATGCCTCTCATTTGCTTGAGAGAATATGATGCACTTAGTTAAAATGCTACTCCGTATTAAAGAAATGCACTTTTTTCATTTTGAAGACAGTTTATCATATTCAAACGTGATGCTTGTTGCACAGTTTACATTTATGTTCCGATCCTGACCACAGCAGACCCAGAGTACACATTGTCCCTAGAGGATGTGAAGACATGCAAGTAGAAGGCAAGGGGATCCTAGGGGAAGCTTACACAGCTATGTAGTGACTTGAATTCCCATATTTACTTAACATCATGTGCAATTCCTATAAGTAGCACACGTGCGTCAGTGTGCTGTGTGTCGAAGGCAAACCTCTATCTCAGCGGTTCCCAAACTGTGCGCCGCGGCGCCCCGGTGCGCCGTTATGAGTTGCCAGGGGCGCCGCGCACGATGTGGGAAAATAGCGTCTGGTCGTGTGCTGAGCAAGACGCTCTACCAGGGCCTGAATGCAGCGAGCAATTGAAGGTTATTCCAGTCGTAGCGCAACATAAGGGGGGAGTTAGAAATGCCACCTGCATAATCCAGGAACAAGAGCGCACTGCCGCCATACGTGCATATGTACGTGCTTTCCTTCACAGACGTAGCCTCCGCATACGCCGGCATACGCAGCAGTGTTGAGCGTTATTGCTGCCCGCCGTGTTCTGCCGTGCCTCGTGGGACCCTCTTCTCAAGTTACATAGGTAAGAGGGCAGAATCACTGCTCGCTCATGATTAACTCATTTATTTTGTCAAGTCGAGTTTGAAAGGGACAAGTGTTAAATAAATGTGCAGTGGCCCACAGTATCGTCGGAAAACAGGACAGCATCTTAAAGAACACGTAGGGCAGGCTCCTCGCAGAACAAGATAAACTTTAAAGATTTCAAATATTGCTACTTCACACAGCCCATGTATAATTATATGCTGGCTGCTGTTCCCGCACTTTATGTGAACTTGAAACACCGCGCCTGATTTTATAAATCCGAAATTCCAGTGGGCAAACTCGTGGCTGTGGAAATAGGCAGCATTGCAGCCAGGATTAATTTCCCGGCCCAACTCCTGGCCCTGACCCTCCGTACATTTTTCCATGTTTCAAAACTTTTTCTGGGACTGGTACTACCCGTCCCTATTTCTTACACTTGACTAGCCTAGCGCTTCAACCTCGGACGAGACATCGCAGCGCTGATATTTATGGTCATTCTCCCCACTCAAGGAGGGTGAAAGGATTGTTTCCTCGCTGTTAACAGGCACGCACTGTGTCTTGTATGTACCGGAGCAGCCTGTGACCCAGAATTGAAGGACACAAGCCTCTCTGATTAAAAAGACAGGGATATATCAGTGCCCTCCGTACCCAATGCACATGAATACAGAGCAATCCAGAGATGTGGATGTGGAGTGTAATGAATATTCTTTAATTAGGGCTCTTGTATTGCAGGATATAATGCACAATTTGGCTGGCTGGTTCTACTCCCGGAAGCAACTGGCAGAAGCCCAGGCCTGCATCCACTCCTACTGTACTAGCCTCTCATGCCACTTGTTCTTCTGCTGCCCTGCTGTCTTGCCATGTGACTTGCTCGGTTGAGATGTACTGGCCGGTGTGCAAAGTGACTTTCTCTCCCACCGTCCAGCAGACTTGGCATGTGACAGGCTCGCCACATGAACTTGCTTTGTGCCTGGCTGTAACCCAGACCTACTTGTCTGCCCTGCAAACAGAATTAGCTTGGTCCCCCGACTGACTTTGGCCAAGTCCTTCTTGTTTGTCATGCAATCGGTCTCAGTCTCAGTCCAACTGGCATGCCATGCATATCTTAAACTGGCCACCACTGACCTGGGATGTAACTGGGTCTACCACCTCCACCTTGTGCAACTGACTCTACCTTATCCATACCAGCATGCTACAAAACTGCCTCTTGCCCGTCCATTCTTCCTGCCATGAGACTGGCTCTACCCCAGCCCCACTGAGCTGGCTGGATCTTACGCAGCCCTGTCTTCTGCCATTCATCTCGTTCTGCACCCAACCTTACTGTCCTGCTCTGCCTCAGCCCCTGTTACCTGGAGTGTGCCTACTAGCTCTGCCAATGCTCGCTGACCTGGCCCCACTGACAGTATATTACTTGCTGTTCACCAGCCCTCCCAGTCTGCCATCCAACTGACTGCCCCATCCCTACTGTACTAACTTTACTAGGCGACTGCCTCTGCCCGTGCACAGTGACATGGCATGCGACTGTCACTGCATCACCCGGCGTACTGGCATAAACCCATCTTTGTGGTAACTTGACCTGACCTGTTTTGGCCTGCCAGGGATCCTTTAATGATCACAAAATGCTCCAAAACGTGACTTCCTCTGCTTGTCATCAATTGGAAAATCAAAAAGTGTACTCACAGAAATATTCAGAGTTGCCAGCTGAACAAAAAAGTTAGCGCTCTCTATTTCCTAGTCTTCCCTTGAAAAAAATGATGATTCTATTACCGATTTTACCCTGTTTCCAAATTAAGAAAGTACATATTCGACAACAATTTGAAAAATGAAATAGTCAACAGGTGATTGTATCGTTTCTCACTTAACGAGTTCTTATTGAACAACTGTTATATTTTTATTTTGTTACAAATATGATTATAATACATTCATCGCATCCCAATTAATTTCAGGAAGACAACTGGAATCAATCAATCAATCAATCATGTCACTTATAAAGCGCACTACATACCCGCGAGGGTCTCAAGACGAAGTACTCCCGAGGTCGGGCTTACATCCCCCCACTGGTAAAAAAATGGTGGGGAGCCACGGCCAACTGCCAATTAGGTCAAGGGAGCCACAGGTCAAAAAATGTGGGAACCACTGCTCTATCTCATTGTTGAATGTAGAGTGGGGGCGCATAACACACTCCAGGCTTACCTGCCCTACTGTGAGCAATTGCACTGCTAGTAAACGAATAAACATGACACACTCACAATGAATGCCCACAGACGTGTGTCTCCTCCATGCCACATAGAATACAATCCGACTTGTGAAACTTCCCGAATCACAACTCATGACCGGCATAACTTATTTTCTTATGGGTAAATTTGGCGAGTTTGACATTCACGGCTTCACATCAACTTTAAGGCTAAACTATAACCACATTTGTGAGCCGGCAATATCAGGCAGTTAGGAGGATGAAAAGGCACGACAAAAAGGGGAAATGCAAGGTCATGAAAGCATTACATAAAACAGGCCAGTCCCAGCCAAGTACCATCGGTGACTCACCTTATTCTGATGAGGTATCTGTCCAAGGGATGATTCCGGTCCCAGACCTGCCAACCTTCAACAATATCTCACTGTGTGAGAGGAAGGGACCTTGAGCCCATTGCCTCCACAGCCATGAAAGTGCTTCAGAGGGGGCGTGGCTCTTGAGAGGGGGCGGGTTTTGTGCTGGTCACTGTCCGTGCCCCATTGTAAACCCCCCCCCTGAGGAAAGTTTTGTCTTTCACATTATGAAGGGGGGCAAATGTCTCAAGAACTACTTGTAGAAAACCGACCAGACGACTGGTCAAACAAGATACCAATAAAATGCAAAGCAATACCACAGGAAACAGTTTACACTTTTAGCATAACCACTAATCATCATGCTTCAAAAAAGATGTCCAGGAAAAGTATCAATTTATGTTGAATCTGAGAAAGGAGGCAGCTAAGAAAAGATGCTGATGTACAAGGACATCATAGACACTGTATGTATGTATATGGTATTTCTGGAGCATGAACCCAGCCAAAAGACAGCTGGTTTTGAAGATGGTGTGGGCCAACAAGGGGAGCCAATGGAGTTCTATCAGGATTGAGGGGTGATGTGATCGTATTTTTTCAGGCCCTGGATGAGACACGCTGCAGCTTGTAGGATGCCCCTAAGGAGTGCCAGAGTGTAGTCTGGCAGACCATGGAGTAGGACATTACCATCATGGAGATGTAAGAGTACAAGGGTTAGACACTGTTGCTCAGTCCACTATTGCATGTATGAGACAAGGGTATTTAAAGTCATTAGACTTGTGTTGTGATGAGGTCATCAACTTTGTGTTCATCTAACAATGTTTCAAACCTCAGTGCCTTAGTGGACGAGCACAGCAGCATCAAAAGCTAGCATGTCAGGCCCATTTACTTGAACACCTTCCATGTGAGACCGGCCAGGCTCCAGTCCTTCCATGTGGCTTTGGCCTTTGAGTTTCCAAAACAAGGGCCACATTTTACCTAAAGCCTCTGTGTCAACCTCATGGCTCAAGAAGAGATGCTCAGATTTAAGTCCAGGCCAGATCAAGAAGTCCCAATAACTTCCCTGGGACCCAAGGGCTCCTTACTGCTTCACCACAGGAGGTGTAAAACACACCAGTGGGAGTAAGGCTTTCACTCCATTACCAACACTGGTAGATCACCAATTACTCTGTCAGTTTTCAGGAACACATAAACTTATATATATTTGCATATAGGGAAATTGGACTATATTGGACCTTGCACAGGTGCCCTCAGTAACACCTTTCCCCAAGGTGTTGTTACTCACAAACTGAGTTCGTGTATTTTTAAGAGCCACCAAATTGTAAATCAGATTGCTTGTTTACATTCTATGGCTCCAAAATGCAGGATTATCTCCTCCTTCTTCAGAAGTTCCTGGGATATCAACATCAGCTTATGTTGAGTTCATGTACTTTGAGGAACCAAATGTGTAATTAGATTGCTCGTTAATGCTCTGATTTTGACCAAAATATATTATTTTCTTATGATTCTACCTTACATTTTTATATGTTTTGAAGTTATTATAGTCTATAATAGTTAACATTTTATATTGTGCTCGTCTGTATTTTTATTGACAATATTTTTCCCTTCACATGCAATGTATTTAAAGTCGATTTTTGTATCCTTGATATTTTTTTGCCAACATTTTTGTCGCCAATATTTTTGTTGATGATATTTTGCCGTCCAACCGTCTGGCGAGTGGACTGTCAGAAATATTGTGTACCGAATACGGTTTACAAAAATGTCGTCCCATTGGATTTAGATTTTCGATTATTAAGTCAAATAGGGCAATATTTTTGTAAGACAATATTTTGATGAAGATATTATGGTTCCATGTCATATGGCAAGAGCCGTCCCTCAGCGAGAAGTGGGTCATTCATCAAAGGGGCAGTGGATCTGTTCCTAAAGCCTAGCGCTTTCATGGCCTTTTGGTATCAGAGGTTTTTTGGGACTGCTGGTCTTGTGCATAGGGTTTTTCCTCCTATGCTAAACTATATTTAGGATTCCTACACACTGGGACCTTGTTAATCATTTTAAGCATGGCCTGGTTCACTCATATCTAATGCCTTCTCTGTGATGATGGGCCAAACCCACTGCTACTTTCGCTTATTACAGCTGCAGTTGTCGGTCATGACCGATTCATCTCAGCATGGATAGGGGCTCACTGTTGGACCATGCCCATTTAGGTTTTCTGGGGCAAGTTAGATCCATCCATGTATATAAAATACATGGAGTTGAAGATGATGATCCTGATCATAAATGCTTTCTTCCATGTGATCAGGTCTAAGTTGGTCATGATACAATCCAGCAACACCACTGGCCTTTTCTGTGTCAGGAATCTAGTGGACACTTACGTGCACAGCTTATTTGGCTGGCAGTGAGACTGTGTCACAGAGGTAGGTTTGCCGTGGTGTGCCGTACAGCAGATGCGCTCAGTCTCCTGCATTGACTACCATCAGGTTGGGATTAGGAGTGATTCAGAAGGTAGGAGGAGATGAGGTTACCTTTATAGTATATGTAAACCCACTCCTACTCCCACCACCCTGTTTACTAGCAGTGTAGGTACATCTGTGTGTGTGCTTTGTCACAATGCAAAAAAAGACAGGTTTGAGAGGCAGTTTACTTTCTTGCCACGTGATGCCGGCAGAGTAGGGAATAGGACAGAGCCCTCTAACTACCAATCATAAGGTGTTAATAAAGCAATTTTATGTTTCTGAACCTATAATGCCAATTTTGGGGTTCTGGCGAGAGCTGCATATCACTTACACTTGGGGCTTGCAGGTGATGATATTACCAGAGCTTGTCGCTGGCATAAAAACCTTACTGCACACCAACCTCCCTCTGATAGAACACTTTTCCTGATCACCGGAGGACTTCACGTTGCCAGTTACTTTCACAGCGAATTCTGATGAATTAAGAATTGTGAAAAAAGCACACTAGTGGCCATGACATGTGCCCTAGAGCACTACTAACCACAGGCCTGGCAGTCGCATACTACCTCTCCCTGTTTTATTTGAAGTTGTTAGTGTGGGGAAAGGTACACGCTGTTCCCAGTGTTCGGTGTTCCGCAATGAGGAATGGGATTCCTGCCTGGTAGGCGCATGCTGTACTTGGCAGGAGCTGCAAGGGAACCAGCTCCATTTCAGTCACCCTGCAGTTCTCTACCTTAGATGTGTTGTGGAGTCCTTTTTAGGTCTGGCTTAACAGTGGAGCTGTCTGTAATCTATAGTTAAAAATTATTTAAACTATACATAGTGTGCTCCTTGGCTCCTCCCAGTGGGGTTAATGCTCTCTCACCACATGTTATTGGTTGTTGGTTGTATTAGTCCGCCTCCTGTGGAGTGCTTGTATTGCAATGCAGGAGGAACTATTCTACATCTCAAAGGTATACTGTTTCATGACAGATTACATTTTTTATCTCATAGATGTGTTATATGCTGAGAGCAATCTGTTTTTCTTTCGTTTTTTTCAGTGAAGAGGGCTTTTTTAAATGTTTAACTCAGGATTCAAAACACAAGTCAGACCAATAGGCTTTGCCGATGCATGTTGTAAACGCATACCTGCTGCAGACGGGCCAGTGTACACTTTTAAAGGGTTCTCTCACTGACCAGATGCAAACAAAGCAATGCTGCTACAAGGTAAGGTTAGACAGCAGGTATAGGGCACTAACAAGGTAATGGTAAATAACAAAGGAGGACTGGAAAAACTGCCTTTTTGCTAGCAGATAGCGATCGCTCCAGAAGCAAAATGTTGCTTTGCCTCAGGTTCTCTGCACTATTCCTGGATGCAACCTCTTGTGGTCTAGTTATGTTAGCAGGAGATGATTTAGCAACCCATAAAGTTCGAGAGATCTTCAGTTCGCGAAGTTTACGTGCGAGAAATCTATATGAAAATATTTCCTTGGCAGCAGCCCACCTACAGCGACATCAGTTGTAGTTCTGTGAACTAGCATCCAACACTTATCACAGGAGCGTATTCGGGTCTGACAGCATGAGATGCACAAATTAGACCACAAGTGTGCATTTATAAGCTCATTAGCTTTACATGATTCACTCATGCCCCAGTAGGCTTCCTTAAGTGAGTCTGTCACTCCAAAATTGATTTTCATGCTTCTGCTGATCTTCATTACTGATGCGGACCTACGCAACGATGTCATCAGCACGCCTCAGTGGTAGAATCAATTGACCTATTGGGAACCAGAAGGAAGAAAACGGAAGGAGAAGTGTGGAATCAAAGTTATTTTGAGATCGTGACATACAAAAGTGTCATGCTAAGTAGACCTCTAAAAGTTCAGTTTCTTTGAAACGATATGGAATACTGTGATTGTATTCAGGGTAAATTAGGCCCTGTGTGAGGTATTTACCACCTGTAGTAACTACCACATATTCTGAGTATTTAAAAGGAAAATGGCGATTAACATACAGAATCGTTTTTTAACACACATCGATTTCTGCATGTTTTGTCTTTTTTCTGGGACTTTTCTCCCGGTACGTTTTGGCCTCCCAGAATTTATTAATGGAAAACTGCAAGGGTGTGATAATTATAACACAACTCATAATTCGCGTTCCTGTGCAAACACATTTTTGCTCAAGAAGTGGAATTTAGCCCTAAACTGGCAAAGATGGCCTTAATGTTTTCCCTTGAACTTGCATTTTGTTAGTAGACTGGCCTCCTATTTCTGATACATCTTCCGTGTCAGTCTCCAAATACCCCCAATTGCACCCTACAATCAGAGAGTAGGGCGCCAGCCTTGTATATGGAAACCGTTTATTGAAATGTAATGTAGCATCGTCCCCTTTTCCCGTCTCCTTGGAGTAGCTCCCCGGCCATTTGAGGGCCTCAGCTTTCAGTAAACCGTTGCCAGCAAGGGGTAGTACGCCCAGTTCCCAGAGGGGGACTCGCTGCATCAGGCAGGCTTGGTATTAGTTACTTAAATGCTTTCTCTGCCCTGGAGCTTGTGGTGATAATCTGTTTGCCCGCCTGTCCATTTTTCCATAGCAACCGCTGCGTTTATTCAGGGTCCGCGCATGGAGCAGATGAGGTGGTTTGTACGGAGGAAAGCGGATTTTGAACAGCGTCTGCTCCAGGGAATTCAATTATACGGTAGATTGAGAGACAACAGGCAGGCAGAGCTTGAAGAACATGCTGGAGTGTTTCTCGGACTTCTACTAACCAACTAGCAGTACTTATGAAGATTGTTGTCTAGCAGTGCCAGCGTGCAGCGCCGCGCGCCTCCATTACGTGACGCACGCCCACCACGCAGTCTCACAGCCCGCACCTGCTCGCGCCCTTTTGTAGGGGACTCGTCACAGATAAAGAAACGTCTGTTTGCCCCGAGTGTTTCTCATCGTCCAAGGAAGCAGGAATATTGCAGGAGCTGTTTACACGTGGCCCAAGGTTTTATTTATTTTTGTATGTTGTAGGAAAGGGCCAGAGAACTGCTGTTCCTTGTCTGGCTTAAATCTAAGTCACAAAGACGAGCCTCTTTGACTAAACTTGATTGACCCCTTTCAGTGAGCCCACCCCTTGTGTTACGCCCCCATACTATTTCCCGATAGGTTTGCGTGATTCCCGAACCTTTTTGGGCCCTTGCCTTTCCTGTTATCCCTCAGGTCTTTCTGCACGTTTCTTATGGATGACCAAGTACATAAACGATCCTTTGAACACCAAATGTATATTTTTCTTTGGAAGTGAAAAGCTTTGAAATAATCATTCAACACCGGGCATGTAAGTTGTCAAAAGGGGGGGTTGTACAGGGGCAGCTCCTCCGTGTGGGCGGAGGAGCGTCGCCCCACTGCTTTCTCGCAGGGCGAGAAGCAGAAACATAAAATGGTATTATAAATACCATTTTATGTTTCTGCTTCTCGCCCTGCGAGAAAGCAGAAGGGTTTGGTTGGGGCGGGAGGGTGGGCAGTCCTGCTATAGGGCAGGGGAGGAGTGACTTGCCCACTCTGAGTGCGCTGACTGTTTGGTCGGCCAAACCAGTCATACGCACCGTCATTTTCTCCATGTAGGCTGCGTGGCCTCCCCATAGCCGCCTGTGTGGTCAGCGTCCCAGCCAATCACAATGCTGCCATTGCAGCCTTGTGATTGGCTGAGGGGAGGGAGGCTGCCTGCTTCTTGTCAGAAGCAGAGAAGCAGTGACAACACGGGACCGGGCCGGCTAAGGTAAGTCATTTAAAAAAAAAATTAAATTAAAACTCCCCCCGTGCGACCTCCCACCCGCGAGTTATGCCGGCCACGACTGGGGTTGTATTTGTTGACTTATTGGTTTGTTGCAAACAAAACAAAATAAAAAAGAATAAAACAAATAATTAATTGAGCATTAAGGTATCAATTTAGATAAGGTACGTGGCCATTGCTGGGCAAAACCTCGGGGGAGCGCTCAGGTATATATACATACATTTCAGCATTCAACTGTCCACTGTTTCTACTATATAAAATAAAATGCAAAACCACTTGCAAAAATGCAGAGAAAGTGTACAAGAGTCGATGGGTGAACTGAGACGTCACATCCAGTGGGTAAATTGCAACAAAGACAACCTTTACCCAATCCCCACATGACTTTTGTTTTTCCTAAATGGTGAATGAATTTGGTGAATGTAATGTCAGCATTTGGTAGCCAAACCATGTACCACTTTGGTAACATCCATCGCTACAAATTTGTGTTGGATTCTTTGAGCTTGTAACAAACATCTCCTCACCTTTGATGGAGCATGGCAGTAATCCATGCCAGAGGGGTTTCACTTGGTTGAAAATCATTATAATAGGACACAATTATATAATATCACATGAGTTAATTTACCTTCACACTCAATTAGACAATTTTATAATCTTTCTTTAGATACTCTACAGCATTTATATTAATAAACGCAACTCCGGCTTGCTCTTAGAGCTGATACCTTTAAAGATTTTTCACACATGTTTCCTAGGCCCGACAAAAACCTGTTATTCAGATTGACAGTTTTTCTCTTAACTCTGCATAGTCTCAAAATAACTAAAACAAGGGATCATTAAGCCTCTATTGAAAAAGCTACATTTAAATCCCAAACTTTTGTCCAATTATAAACCCACCACACTGCTTCTTGTTGTATCTAAAATAGTTGAAAGTGCGGTTCCTGTGCACCTACATACCTTCCTTAAAGAAAACCATTTCTTAGAGGATGACCAAGTAGGCTTTCTACCCAACACAAGTACTGCATTTGTGTCAACTAAAGACAATCTTCATATGGCTGCTGGCTCAAATAATATGAGTGCTCTGATCTTACTGGATCTATGGGCGGTTTTTGAAACAGTTGATCACGATATCTTAATCTCCTGATTCTCCTCCTGTAGGATCACAAGGAAAGCTTTAAAGTGGCTTTCTTCTTTCTTGAGGGACAGATCTTATGTAGTCTTCATTGGCCATTTTATGTCCTTGGCATCAGCCATAAACACAGGAGTCCCGTAGGGTTCTGTTCTATCTCCTCTATTCAACATTTGTGTCCAACCCCTTGGCAAATTAATCAAAAGCTTTGAGTGTAAATTTTACACATATGCAGAAGACACCCAACTTCTTTTTTGGCACAAATGAGTGACTATAAATCATAATACTCTAAATGACTGCCTCTGCGTTGTCAAAAACGGAATGAATAATTGGTTAAAAATCAATTAGGAGAAAACAGAAGTTCTAGTGAAGGGCAATGACCTTTCGACTTGGTCGCATTCTTGTTGACCATGTCCGTTAGGTCCCTTCCCTCAACCAAGACCCAATGTTAAGATCATTGGCTTTAGATTAGACTCCAAACTAAAGATGGAGATTCAGTTCTCTGCAGTAGTCTCCTCCTACACTTTCTATATGCACAATCTTAGACCTGTGCTTCCTGTTCTTTCAAGAGAGGGTAGAAGATCAACATTAGCGGCCAATGTAGATGGGATAATTACAATGCCCTATATTCAGGCATACGTAAATACCTATCACAAGGACTCCAATCCATCCAAAATCCATCTTCAAGATTTGTCTTTACAGTGCCTCACTTTGCCAAGCTAAACCCATTCTTCCAACAAGCTGGCTACTCATTCATAGTTGGACCCATATTCCCATTGGTAGAATGTAAATGGCGAGAATATTGGCTTCTTAGGACTTTTAACTTCCCATGAGACATTCCAAATTGCTGTAGCATTGAATTCAAATCAAATTGAATGTACATAATTCTGCATTTTGGGAATACAAATAATCCAAAGGAGACCTTTATCAAATGTTTGCCTATAAAATGAATGGTGCACATGCTATTCCTACAAGCTGCCTGCTTTCAGCCGGTGACGTTTCTAGATGAGGAATATGCGCCTAGATGGCTGCCTCAATTTCTGTAGCCCAACCAAATAGTGTTCTTTTCAAGGTCTCCTTTCATGTTTGTAGCCAGACTTGTGTCTGAAATACGGTCCAGAAAAATTATCCAGTTCAGCGGCACGTCCCCTGCGGTTTTTATGCGTAAAAAGCTTTTTTGTTTCTTTTTTGGTCACTGAAATCAAAGTCCCGGGAACATGAAGCAGCCAATGTGACTCCTTAGTGTTGCAGTTTACCTTATCTGGTGGCACACCAGGCAATCAGATTGCAATTTCTGTTGGCGCAGCCAGCCTAGGCACCGAGAGCTGCTATCAGCTGTATTAAACACTGCAGAAGTAGTTTGCCACCTCCAGAAGCGAGATTAAAGAGCACCGGTTAGGCCAGGGTTCTATACATTAATTAAATACTTGTTCTATGCTTGGCTAGAAGCCCCGGGCGCAGCTTCAGAAGTGGAAATTCACTTTGTTCCAATGTTTCACTTGGGTTTGGGCCTGTGAGTGCCTCTGGACAGCTATCCGTGTGTTGGCCAGTGCATACATGCCAACATTTTGGAAGAGGAAAGTGGAAGATTTTTGAAAAATAATCGGGAGAATGTATTGCTCCCATTGACATCTATAGCAGCCAGCATCGGGTCTATTGGCATGTATGGGACTTGCAAGTATGCTGCTGCAGGATCGGATGTCAGAAATTCAAATATCATTTTCTTCCATGTCTGTCAGGAGCACAGATAAATCACTATGGCAGGCAGAGAAAGTGTGAGAAAAATGTGCACTTGCTTGCAGGAGCAGGTTACTGGCAGTGCATAATCCGAGTCACACAAGACCAGCTCCTGCCACCTGAAGCCCGCCGAGGAGTCGGGTTTTTCTATTCAGAAATCGTGAGCTGGTAGCCTAGCTTTAAAATCGGTAGTCTCACGCCTGAATTGGGAGGGTTGGCATGTATGCCAGTGGCATAACGCAGGCTCCTGAAGCCCCTGCGATGCAGAGAGAGACCCTGTACTGCAGGTGGGCCCAAATTAGCCCAGGGCCTGTAAATATCTGTGAGATACAGGAGTCTCAGGGACTCCTTACAGCATTCTAGACGGCAGCTTCCTCCCTATTCTGTCCTTGCTAGTTCAATCAATCAATCAGGTATTTGGAATGCTCACTACTCACCCGTGAGGGTCTCAAGGCGCTTGGGGGAGAGAGGAAGTTCGGGCTGCTCCGATTCAACCGAAGAGGCAGGTCTTGAGGCTCTTCCTGAATACTTGCAGTGTGGGGGTTCGTCTGAGGTTGAGGGGGAGTTCGTTCCAGGTCTTGGCTGCGATGTAGGAGAAGGTTCTTCCTCCCGTTCTGGCTCTGCGAATGCAAGGGATTTCGGCCAGGGCAAGGTCGGCGGAGCGGAGGTTTCTCTGGGGGGCGTAGAAGGAGATTCTTTCATTCGAGGTATTGGGGTCCAGTGTTGTGGAGGGATTTATAGGTGTGAGTGAGCAGCTTGAAAGTCACTCTCTTTTCGACGGGGAGCCAATGGAGGTCTCGTAGGTGCTGGGTGATGTGGTCTTGCCGTGGGATACTGAGGACGAGTCTTGTTGTGTCGTTCTGGATTTTCTGGAGTTTGTGGAGCAGAGATTTGTTGATTCCGGGGTAGAGGACATTCCCGTAGTCCAGTCTGCTGGTTATGAGTGTGTGGGTGACGGTCTTTCTGGATTATGGGGGGATCCATGTGAAGGTCTTGCACAGTATGCAGAGGGTGTTGAAGCACTTGGAAGATACGGCGTTGATCTGTCGGTTCATGGTGAGGGAGGAGTCGAGTATGATGCCGAGGTTGCGGGCGTGATCCGCGGGTGTGGGAGGGTTGCTTAGGGTGGGGGGGCACCAGGTGTCGTCCCACGCAGAGGGGTGGATCCGAGGACGAGGTGCTAGTTGGCTTCACTCCTTTTTAGGTCTCGCCTGAGCCAGCGCTGCTCTGCGAGGCTTTAGTAAGGGCTTTAAAACTCTGAACACACGCTCGTGCGTGTGCTTTTTTTTAATCTCCCCCTATTGGCCTTTGCATGCGTCTTTCTAAGAAAGACAGCATGCAATTGGCCCAAGGCGGGTGCATGTCCCGCCTTCTCTGGTCCTTGGCCTAGGGTCCTCGGGAGCGAGCAGCAGCGCCATCTGTTTCCAATTATCGCGTTCGCGTTAATTGGAAACAGATGGCGCTCGCACTCGCGTGCTTGTTTTGTTTCTGCTTAATGCCCCACATGCAAGTCTTACTGGTTATTGCTTTCTGCCTCTCTCTGGCTAGTGGTTACTTCCTACCCCCCTTTGCCTCTCTCTTTAAACCCAGTGGTTTACCGCATACTGGTTAGCGTAACCTTTGCCCATCATTTCTGTTTGTGGTGATAAGTAGTAAAGCAAGACACGTACCCCGGCGCTGTGCCTGCAGTTTGTACGTAAAGCAAATTTTGAGGGTTCTGCTAAAAGTACGCTACGTCTTCAACCTGTCCCCCACCGCCCGACACACGCCCCCCTCAGTTTTTCCTGGGCCAACACGGCGTTGGAACTTCTATCACGCCCACGCACCGCGCAAGCACACACGCAACGGGCACACACGCAGCCTCTTCGCCAGTGCGCAGCCGTGGGCCATCTCCCGCCGGGTCTGTTTGTTATTAAAACATCATTATGGAGATGCGGCGGATCCGCGCGCAGCCGGTGATCTCTATAAATTACGGACGCCTCTGTTCAAGATTGCGCCCCCGGGGCCCAAACACGAGGTCCCGCTCTTTTAGGGGCTCGAATATTAAGTAAGTAGGGTGTTCAGGGGGCGCTGGCGCATCTGACACCCCAGGGAAACAGAGATAAAACACATGCACGCTTCAGACTGCGGAGATCTGACGGGGTC
The DNA here is from genome assembly GCA_963921515.1 of Calotriton arnoldi. Classification (NCBI taxonomy): domain Eukaryota; kingdom Metazoa; phylum Chordata; class Amphibia; order Caudata; family Salamandridae; genus Calotriton; species Calotriton arnoldi. The sequence goes on from CAWUFW010002210.1 coordinate 1,322,148, forward strand.
AGGGAGGCAGGCAGGGAGGGGGCTGTATACAGTATTTCACTCTTAGGGCGCCTAGAATGTATTCAATGAGCATTTGGCACTAGTTCGTTTCAATGTGTTAATTTCTTAGAAACAACTCAAACACGGGTGGGTTGACAACTTAGTGGGCTGAGCACCAGTTGTAGAGGCTGTGTGTAACCTACAAGTTCCATATCCTGTACGAGTTGCCTCCGCTTTTCATCCGCCAGTGGTTGATAAGCTTGCGCACCATTTGAGGTGGGTTAAAATAGCACCTAATATTTCAGTGTCATTTCCTTGCACGTGAAGGTCCCCGCTCGTTACTAGTGCCGGAGCCTTCCTACAGTAAACTTTCGCTAAACAATGCCGTTTGCATGGTATGGGTGCACGTTTTCCACACTCCATACATTGAACAAATTCCAATTTCCCAAACTCCCGGCAAAAAATATTTCTTTCGCTGTTTTCTCAAATTCAAGTGCCAGAAAACTTCGCTCAGTAAATAAAATGTTAGAAGCCGTACTCCTCCTGAACAGCCTCCCCTCCCCACCTCCACTCCCCCTTCGGCTTGTGGAATCTCGGGTGTGTGGATCACAGACACTCTACTGACTGCAACATACACTCCACACAATACCACTCAGTACCACATAATTATTTGCTACATAATTACACTGCACTTAATGCAACATACACTCCAAATAATACCACTCAGTGCCACATAATTACACGCCACATAATTACACTCTACTCAATGCAACATAAATACACTCCACATAATACCACTCAGTACCACATAATCACACGTCACAATTACTCTATTCAATGCAACATAAATACACCCCACATACCACTCAGTACCACATAATTACAAGCCACATAATTACTCTACTCAATGCAACTTAAATACACTCCACATATTACAACTCAGTGCCACATAATTACACGCCACATAATTACACTCTACTCAATGCAACATAAATACACTCCATATAATACCACTCAGTGCCACATAATTACACTCCACATATTTACACTCTACTCAATGCAACATAAATACACTCAACATAATACCACTCAGTACCACATAATTACACGTCACATAATTACACTCAATTCAATGCAACATAAATACACTCCACATATTACCACTCAGTGCCATATAATTACACGCCACATACTTGCACTCTACTCAATACAACATAACTACACTACACATAATACCACACAGTGCCACATAATTATATGCTACATAATTACACTGCACTCAATGCAACATACACTCCAAATACCACTCAGTGCCACATAATTACACACCACATAATTACACTCTACTGAATGCAACATACACTCCAAATAATACCACTCAGTGCCACATAATTACACGCCACATAATTACACTCTACTGAATGCAACATACACTCTACACAATACCACTCAGTGCCACATAATTATATGCTACATAATTACACTGCACTCAATGCAACATACACTCCAAATAATACCACTCAGTGCCACATAATTACACTCTACTGAATACAACATGCACTCCCCATAATACCAATCAGTGCCACATAATTACACTCTACTCAATGCAACATAAATACACTCCACATAATACCACTCAGTAACACATAATCACACGTCACAATTACACTCTATTCAATGCAACATAAATCCACTCCACATAATACCACTCAGTGCCACATAATTACACACCACATAATTACACTCTACTAAATGCAACATAAATACACTCACATAATACCACTCAGTGCCATATAATTACACGCCACATACTTACACTCTACTCAATGCAACATAAATACACTCCACATAATACCACACAGTGCCACATAATTATATGCTACATAATTACACTGCACTCAATGCAACATACACTCCAAATACCACTCAGTGCCACATAATTACACACCACATAATTACACTCTACTGAATGCAACATACACTCCACACAATACCACTCAGTGCCACATAATTATATGCTACATAATTACACTGCACTCAATTCAACATGCACTCCAAATAATACCACTCAGTGCCACATAATTACACGCCACATAATTACACTCTACTGAATACAACACACTCCCCATAATACCAATCAGTACCACATAATTACACGTCACATAATTACACTCAATTCAATGCAACATAAATACACTCCACATATTACCACTCAGTGCCATATAATTACACGCCACATACTTACACTCTACTAAATGCAACATAAATACACTCCACACGATACCACTCAGTGCCACATAATTATATGCTACATAATTACACTGCACTCAATGCAACATACACTCCAAATAATACCACTCAGTGCCACATAATTACACGCCACATAATTACACTCTACTCAATGCAACATAAATACACCACATAATACCACTCAGTGTGACATAGTTATACGCCACATAATTACTCTACTCAATGCAACAAATACACCCCTCATACCACTCAGTACCACATAATTACAAACCACATAATTACACTCTACTCAATGCAACATAAATACACTCCACATATTACCACTCAGTGCCACATAATTACACGCCACATAATAACACTCTACTCAATGCAACATAAATACACTCCATATAATAACTCAGTGCCACATAATTACATGCCACATATTTACACTCTACTCAATGCAACATAAATACACTCCATATAATAACTCAGTGCCACATAATTACACGTCACATAATTACACTCTATTCAATGCAACATAAATACACTCCACATAATACCACTGTGGCACATAATTAGACGCCACATAATTACACTCTACTCCATGCAAGATAAATACACTCCACAAAATACCACTCAGTGCGACATAGTTACACACCACATAATTACACTCTACTCAATGCAACATAAATACACTCCACATACCACTCAGTACCACATAATTACACGCCACATAATTGCACTCTACTCAATGCAACATAAATACACTCCACATAAATGCACTCTATACCACATACCACGAATCAACATAAATGCACTCCACACCATGCCACAATTTCACTAAGCATAATTTCACTCAACACCACAGTTCCAGGCCACACAATTCAACTCCATACATTTCCAATACACACCGCATAATTACACACCAAACAACATATTTCAACTCCACAATCCACAACGTACCTCCAATCCACAGCATATAGTGTCACCACCTGAGCACCAAACATCATTCACCACCACCATTTTGCATCAGCGCACCACCTAAGCATCACGTCAGTCTGCCCTTGGAATCTGGCATTTGTTGATTCTCCCCTAGTGTCCGTCCGCTGCTCGTGTTCTAATTAAATTACTGTTTTCCAAACTCCACTCCCCCGTTATTCATGTCCCGCTCCCCCATAACAAAAAAAATTATAACAAACAAGCATGAGAACAGGCAGGAAGAAGTTGCCAGCAGTGCAAGTACAAAAAAACTAGAAGACATTTTTTATGTTAAAATCTTTTTTTTAATCAGGTTTTTCAGTTGTATATAATGTCGTCTTCGTTTGTATAAAGGTAACAAAAATGCTTAACACTTTTTATTATTACTTTTCAACATAATGCACAGCAGCCACAATGCTCTACATCTACAACATAGCCAAAAGTTCTGGCTAAACACATAAGGTCCCAAAGGCGAGACCTATTGGCTATGCCAATGCTTGTTTTAACATGGGGGAGGAGGGGTCGCGGGGTTGGTTGTGTCAGCTGGCCACTTTTCCCGAGCCTTTGTTTAAAAAAAAAAAAAAAAAATCCTGAGAAGCATACCCTTGGATTTAAGAATTCAAAGCTTAAGCTGAGAAGGGTGTCATCATTTAAACACTGAAAATAGTCTGATTTTTGTATTGAGAGACCCACACCCAGATTTTTTAAGAAGGCGTCTGATATTAAAGAAACATACTTCAAGGACCATCAGTGCTCACCTTGCCCAGTAAATGTTTGAAGAATTGACAAAATATGGCTAATTTGTAAATTGTTGCATCAGAGAGCTAGCTATCAGCCAGTGGCACGCTCTCCTCAGTGCACATTCCTTCTCATTACCGAATAAAACAGTGCTTCGCTTGCATTACTGAACAAAGCAGGGCCTGCTGATTTTGAATCTTGAATGAAACAGTGCAACATGCCTTCCATTGCTGAATGTGTAGTTGTCTATTCATTAATGAATCCATAAGTGCACATTCCTTTCAGTTGTTGAAAACACCAGTGCACATTCCTTAAAGTTATTGAAAACACTAGTGCACATTCTTTCAATTATTGAAAACGGCAGTGCACATTCTTTTCAGTTATTGAAAACATCAGTGCCCATTCCTTAAAGTTGTTGAAAACACCAGGGCACATTCTTTTTAATTATTGGAAACACCAGTGCACATTCCTTAAAGTTATTGAAAACTCCAGGGCACATTCCTTTTAATTATCGAAAATACCACAGTAGATCCCTTTCAATTATTGAAACACCAGTGCACATTCCTTTCAATTATTGAAAACACGAGTGCGCATTCCTTTCAATTATTGAAAACACCAGTGTGCATTCCTTTCATTTATAGAAAACACCAGTGCACATTCCTTTCAATTAGCGAAAACACCAGTGCACCTTCCTGTTTCCATTGCGAGTGTGCTAGTGCCCATTCATTATTGAGTAAATCAGTGCACACTCTTTTCAGTTATTAAAATTCTTTCCAGTTATTTGAAACACCAGTGCATATTCCTTTCAGTTATTTGAAACACTAGTGCACATTTCTTAAAGTTATTGAAAACACAAGTGCACATTCTTTTCAGTTATTGAAAACCTCAGTGCACATTATTTTCAATTATTGAAAACACAAGTGCACATTCTTTTCAGTTATTGAAAACCTCAGTGCACATTATTTTCAATTATTGAAAACACCAGGGCACATTCCTTTCAGTTATCGAAAACACCAGTGCACATTCCTTTCAATCATTGAAAACACCAGTGCACATTGTTTTCAATTATTGAAATCACCAGTGCACATTCCTTTTGATTACTGAAAACACCAGTGCACATTCCTTTCAGTTATCGAAAACACCAGTGCACATTCCTTTCAATCATTGAAAACACCAGTGCACATTGTTTTCAATTATTGAAATCACCAGTGCACATTCCTTTCGATTACTGAAAACACCAGTGCACATTCCTTTCAATTATCGAAAACACCAGTGCACATTCCTTTCAATTATCGAAAACACCAGTGCACATTCCTTTCAATTATCGAAAACACCAGTGCACATTCCTTTCAATTATTGAAATCACCAGTGCACATTCCTTTCAATTATCGAAAACACCAGTGTGCATTCTTTTCAATTATTGAAAACACCAGTGCGCATTATTTTGAATAATTTAAACACCAATGCATATTCCTTAAAGTTATTGAGAACACCAATGCACATTCCTTTCAATTATCGAAAACACCAGTGCGCATTCCTTTCAATTATCGAAAAAACCAGTGCACATTCCTTCCAATTATCGAAAACACCAGTGCACATTCCTTTTAAATTATTGAAATCACCAATGCACATTCCTTTCAATTATTGAAATCACCAGTGCGCATTCCTTTCAATTATTGAAAACACCAGTGTGCATTCCTTTCAATTTTTGAAAACACCAGTGTGCATTCCTTTTAAATTATCGAACACACCAGTGCACATTCCTTTCAATTATTGAAATCGCCAGTGCACATTCCTTTCGATTATCGAAATAACAAGTGCACATTCCTTTCAATTATAGAAAACGCCAGTGCGCATTCCTTTGAATAATTTAAACACCAATGCACATTGCTTAAAGTTATTGAACACGCCAGTGCACATTCCTTTCAATTATCGAAATCACCAGTGTGCATTCCTTTCAATTATCGAAAACAGCAGTGCACATTCCTTTCAATTATTGGAAACACCAGTGTTCAATCCTTTCAATTATTGAAATCACCAGTGCACATTCGTTTCAATTATTGGAAACACCAGTGCACATTCCTTTCAATTATTGAAATCAGCAGTGCACATTCCTTTCAATTATTGGAAACACCAGTGTTCAATCCTTTCAATTATTGAAATCACCAGTGCACATTCCTTTCAATTATTGACATCAGCAGTGCACATCCCTTTCAATTATTGGAAACACCAGTGTTCAATCCTTTCAATTATTGAAAACACCAGGGCACATTCCTTTGAATAATTTAAAATACCAGTGCACATTCCTTTCCATTGCTGGATATGTAAGTGCTCATTTGTTAATGAAGTCATCAGTGCTCATTCCTCTGAATTACTGAAAACACCAGTGCGCATTCCTTTCGATTACTGACTGCAACCGTGCCTGGTCTCTTTTATTCATAAACAAAAAAAGTGCACATTCCTTTACGCTAATAAACTTGTAGGTGGTCATTAATTAGTGCACATGCTTTTCTGTTACTGAAAAATGCCATTGCACATTCCTTTCTATTACTGAATAAAAATGCATATTCCTTTCTATTACTGAATGCCAAAATGCTAGTTCCTTTTTTAAATCTGTTTAAAACAGTGTACATTTCACTCCATTACCGATGACAATATATCACATTCCTTTTCATTACTAAATAAATTAGCACGCATTCCTTCCATTGCTGCACATCCCAGTGCACATTCCCTTTCATTCAGTAGAGGGTTACTAGGTGACTTCTTGTCACTAACGGTGCAGTGGTTCTATGCTTATCCAGAAAATCTGTAATGGACCCAACTCTTGGGCCCACCATCGTAGAGCTCTCAAGTTCCCAGTTCCATGTGTGAGTAACTCTTCCAGTCCAGGTTTATTCCTTGCACGTTGGGACTTGTAATCCTGTTTAATGATCTAGGACCCTGGGCAAATCCTTGCTCCTTCAAACTGCATGGTATTGTCAGCTACATTCTCAGGCATGTAATGAATTATTCACACTAACGAACCCCTCATCCAGTTCAAACAAGAGTCCTTATCTCCAGTGAAGTTCTTCCTGGGAAGAGAGAGGAACTTTCCCAGGTGAATATTCATAGGTTGGCCGGCCCCAGCATGAACCACTTTTTAATATAAAATAATGAAGGAGACAGATGACTGAGGTCAGCGCACTGTGTGTGTGTGGCTTGATACGGGCCAGCGGCACCGTCTGATTTGTCCAATGTGCACATTGCAGATCCCGCCCACTCTGTCTGATTTTAATCAAACAAGTTTATATTGTTGACAATGCATTTGTCAATTGGTGAGAAGTGTCTGTACGACTTTCATGTGCTCTAAAACTACTTGGCAGAAATGTTTAGCAGTAGTAATAGCAGAGTCCAGTTACAGCTTCTTGGGCTTCCGCTGGCCTTACCCTTCCCTTGCTTTAAGGACATCACAATTGTTGCCTGAGTTTATGTGATCAACCCAAAAAAGAGTTTTCAGAAGTACTACGGAGAGGGACTTTGGCACCGCCCACATATGGCTGTTTTGGAGTGCATGTTTTGATTGGGTAAAAATTGAGCGCCTCCACAGAAGTAGTAGATTCCCTTCCCTGCAGCAGTGATTCTTTTGTTTGTTTTGCAGCTGCCTGAACCAACAGCAGTATGGCTGCCTATAGAAAGCTCACAGACATATAAGTGCCAGACTTACAATGTGATTGAGCTTGACCTTTCGTGGCCAGACACAGGGCACTGTAATGCTGTTAAGTCTTAGATAAGTAGATAATTTACGGTGTTTGTTTTTCTCTGGCAGCAGCACAGATGGGCGAAATAGTGTAGCAAGGATGCAATGGGACATTGTACAAACAAGCAAACATTTGACTGCTATTGGGGTAGTAAAATATAGTAATTATCAGGGTTTAATGCAGGGGTGGCTCCTCCGCAATGGCGGAGGAGCATCGCCCCACCGGCTCAGAGCCAGCACATGAAAAATAAAACGATACACTATCATTGTTTTATTTTTCACCTGCTGGGTCTGAGTCAGCGTGTGTAGGGAGGGGCAGGGCCGGGGCCATGGGAGGGGGTGGAGGACTGGTTGTGCACTTCTAATGTGCATTTGTGTTTGGCCGGCCGTCTCAGGTGCGAACTTAGGTTTCTGCACCCCAGCTGTATTGATCAGCCGGGTTGGAGAAACAGCACAGAGTCCTGTGCCTGAGCAGAGCGTCAAATCAGCCTGCTCAGGCCAATCCCCATGCTGCTCTCATAGAACGAGAGCAGCGCGGGGACTGCACAGGGAGTCTGTGATGCTGTCCGAGTGTCTGCTGGGACCAGGAAGCAGCAGAACACCAAGGCGCAACGCAGGAGGTGGTCGGCAGCTTCAGGTAAGTTTTCCCTTTTTTATATTATTATTAAACTCCCTATTAAACTCCCCCTGCGCTGCCCCTCCCACACTCCCCCCTGCACCTTCTCCACCTGCCCCACCACTTTTTGTTTGTGGCGGCCGCCACTGGTTTAATGGGCTGCTTGAGGCTCTGTGCCCTGGTGCCACTGCACCTGCGGCACCAGTAGTAGCTGTGCCCCTGGATGAGAGGACAGTCATGGGGGATTGTACTGATGATTCCAGTCCCAGCACCATCCCCTTCTCTTTGCATCATTAATTTTAGACTTCAGAGTGCAGTTGTATGTTTGAGAGCAGTATAGGGTGCCCAGGGCTAGACTAATCTAAATGCATTTTACATATTTAACATGCCACACATTGAAAGAAAGGTTTTTTTCCCCTACAATGCCTTTATTTGATTTGGAAGACTATAACACAGCAATTTCCCTGGCCCCAGAGTTCAGAAATACAGATGGTGTGAGATGTACTAAGAATTATGAAATGTGTGCGTAATACCAAAAATCTAGTTGAAGCTGTTTAACAATATAGATAGTGGCATATTTTTTACCGACAAAGTAGCCACAATTGATACTAGACCATATGAAAATGGTCTGCGTAAAAGCACCTTTTTAAAGCTGCGTGTTACTACACGGAGCACGTTCATGATGTCTCTGTTACATACAGAGAATACATTTAGTCTGATTCTTAAGGAGGAACCACACACGAAAACGCATAAGAACGCTCTACAAAGCATAGTTCAGCATCATCTTAAACATCTCCCATGGAACTAGTAGATGGATAAACTGCAGAAAAAATGTGTATCTTTCTGTTTTTGGGTGCCAGATACATAGAATTAAAAACTTAGATAATATTAAGGCAGCAAGATAAACATGCTTTTTGTCTACTCTCAACAACATGACCAGCTGCAAAAAATAGATGTAATTTGGACTGCCACAGTGCTGACTTGGTGTGAAGATGTTATTTGTCAGGCAGCTGGGTAAATATCAGAGAATGTTATTTAATCGGCTGTTGCATGTGTGAATGTTATTTAATCGGCTGTTGCTGTGTGATGCACAACCAGCTAGCTAGCAATGTGTGGGTGTCAGCACTGAAACAGCAGATGCTGTTGCCGATTGGGGGACATCAGCAGAGTTATGTGTGAGTCTAAGAATTGTGATCGGATCATACAGAGCTCAATCGAGCCATCGCAAAGGATTGCCTTAGATCAGATTGTGCTTCCAAAGTTCCTTGGCTGAAGTATGTCAACCAATTTTTGCAAAAAGAACAATTGATGGACAGAATGCAGAACAATGTCATACATTCACCCCAGTACAGACATCTGGGCCTAAATCCATTGTTTGTTTGCTCCCCATGCCAACCCAGCCATAAATCAGTCTTGACCCTGTGCCCAATGGGAACAGTCCAGCCCGAACTGCCAAGCCAGGTCCTCCCTGAACTGGAAACAAGCATCCTAGGACTGGTTTCGAGGTTTCACCCCTCATCAGCCAGGATAGCTTGACTCCAGTGGCATGAAGAGCACAGGACCCACGTCTGGGCATACCCGTACCACTCTGGTGACAAATGCAAAAATAACAATTGATGGACAGAATGCAGAACAATGTCATACATTCACCCAAGTACAGAGATCTGGGCCTAAATCCATCGTTTTTTGGCTCCCCATGCCATTCCAGTTTGAACCCAGCCATATGCAATTCAGCCTTGACCCTGTGCCCAATGGGAACAGTCCAGCCCGAACTGCCAAGCCAGGTCCTCCCTGGACTGGAAACAAGCATCCTAGGACTGGTTTCGAGGTTTCACCCCTCATCAGCCAGGATAGCTTAACTCCAGTGGCATGAAGAGCACAGGACCCACGTCTGGGCATACCCGTACCACTCTGGTGACAAATGCAAAAATAACAATTGATGGACAGAATGCAGAACAATGTCATACATTCACCCCAGTACAGAGATCTGGGCCTAAATCCATGTCGCCCTAAGTGGGAAGGGTATGCCCAGACGTGGGTCCCGTGCTCACTACACCACTGGATTCAAGCAAGCCTGGCTGATGAAGGGTGATGCCCTGAAACCGGTCCCAGGATGCTTGTTTCCGGTCCAGGGAGGACGTGGCTTGGCAGTTCGGGCTGGACTATTCCCATAAGGAACAGGGTGAAGACTGATTTGCATATGGCTGGGTCCAAACTGGGGTGGTGTGGTGAGCAAAAGAATGATGGATTAAACCCAGATCCTTGTGACTGGGGGTGAATGTTTGCATTGTCCAGCATTCCGTCCATCAATTGTTTCTTTTACCAATTTTTGACTGGCATAGGTCATTCTGAATATTTCGATCAACCAGAAACACTGAGCAGTATACCTAGAAAAGCGCTAAACTGGAGTGCCTAGCATTGCTTGAGGAAACCAGGCTGTCCACTGGAATTCTTAAACCATCCGTACTTAAAAATCAGATGACTTTAACCACCTTTGATGTACAACCCTATTAAGCAAGTGTACATAATGCTCAACATAGATTTGTTGTGACATGATTCAGGCTGGACATTTTTCATCATTTAACCAGCTTTCCTAACATTTACAATTGGTGATGTGAACTAGTGCATTGCCCTTGTGTCAATTTATCTAAACAGTCTACTATGCACATATTGTTTTTTTGTAAATGTTATTCAGATTTGAGGCACTCATTAATTAAGCCACTGGTGAAGCCCTTAAATTTTATGCAATGTCGTCCAGCTTTTTTATATTTACAATTACTTCCAAACTTGTATATATGTTTTGTTTTATTAACATTTTTATTGTCAGTTATTACTCCGAGAAAATTGTTAACGTGGGAACCGAGAACTGCTGTTCCTCTTTAAGCTGTATCTACATCTGTATCTTATCTGTTTTTTAAACAGCGTATTGTATTTTATCTTGCACACCGTACATTGGTTTTCTTGTGTATGCTTTTATGATTCACACTGTGATATCTAATAAAGCTTATTTAAAAATTTTAATTGAATTATGATAGCAGGTACAGCAGCAGGATAGAGATTCCTTAGGCACACTGTGCGTAAGTTTAAACACGGAAAAGTCAAGGGGTGCTACAAAACAGGACCCAGAAGCACTGTCAGAGCCACAGTGGGTTAAGCATTGTGAAATCAAAGGTTGCTGCAGACTTGAGGTACATAAGCTGAGCTGTTTCTGTTTGCAATGTGTGCGAGACAGAGGTGCACTGTTAGAGTTGTGCATGGGCCTTTGTGCTGCAATAAGAGTGAGATATATTATCAGAGGTATGTGTATGCGTGAGTCTAAGCACTGTAGTAATTGCACTCATGTGCATTTGTTGAGATCAACCTATAATTGAGGGCCTGATTATGAGTTTGGCCGTCCAATGGACCGCCAAACCCAAAGTGGTGGTGCGGCAACCGCCACACATGCAGTCCAACTGCCAAATTATGACTTTAGCGGTCAGACCGCCATAGAACCGCTTTTACCCCCAGGGATATGCGATCCCTGGCGATCTTGCAGCGGTCTGAGGCCACAATATGCTGGCAGTGCAGCTGCTGCACCACCAAGCATATTATGAGTTTCCCCACTGCCCTCCTTTTCATGGTGGTGAGCCTGCCATGAAAAGGGTGGCGGTGAGAAAAACTGAGGGGTTCCTACAGGGCCCCCTGGTGACTCACTACATTGGGGTGCATGCAGGGGGGCACATGCTGTGCCCCCTGTCTTTCTGCACCCCCAGTTCCTGCACGGCATGAACTTTGCAGTCAATGCCGTGCTGGAATGCGCTGTGGCAGTCCCACGGCACTGCCTTTCTGTGGCTCTCCTATGAGCCTTTGAAAGGCAGCGCAGTGAGCCAGGTGCTGCACGACCGCCCGCCAGGATTACAACTTGTAATCCAGTGCGCGGTTGGCGGTGGAGTTTGGCGGTGTGGGAGCGGGCGGTGGTGTGCTCATTGAATGGGGCAGGCATCGAGCGGGGCCTAGATGGCTACACTGCACTCAAGTTTAAGATGTCCAGCTGTGTGTTACACATGCACCACATCCACCAGACAACCCTTTTATTGATTTATTTAGTTTTTAGATAGCAAACATCAGGCCTACCATGGCTTCAGAGTTTCACATAAAAAGGAGATATATTGTACAGGGAACAGTATGGTCACGAAGTCGGTAATTATGTTCAGCATCAACGGTAGGAGTAAATAAATGAATTTCTTTAAAAGTTGACAGGTGTCTAGCTAAAGCACATTGCCAACTAGATTAACTTACATTTTTTATTTATAAGGACCAAGTAAAAGAGATATCCCTGTAATCACAAAGCCCTTTTTGATTCATATACATTTCTAGCACACTTCAAAAGAGACAGGCAGAGAACTTGCTGTAAAGCATGGTTGATTTTAAGAGAATATGAACTAAGAAATATTTTTTTTTTTGGTGCAGCTGAAAAGAACCGTTGCCTCCAGTGTTTCATTATTGAACTACCTGGTAATTTCATGCTCCTGTGCGGAGTAGATTTTGTGTTTGCTTTTAGACTGTTCTTCAGCGTCATGCTCCCAAGAGCCTGACCAAAACCCGTGTTCAATCATCAGATGTGCACATTTTTGTAACTGCAAGAGCTATGTCCTGTTGAAAGGAGAATGTTTTGGATAGGGTCTAACAGTTTGGAGAACTATTGACGCTCTTCAATGGGAGTTTGTGTGAGCGGCAGAGGACGGGAAAGGGGGCCAAGAGGCACCCTACAATTCGATTCTGTATTTACAACTACAACGCAGTGGCGGCTGGTAGGGAAAGGGGTGGCGAGGTTTTTTTTATAATATTAAAAAAGAAAACTTACCTTTTTTGCCACCTTTCCGTCTCTGCTTCTCTTCTCCAGCCCGGTCCGGAAGAAGCTGCAGGAAGCTCCCGGGCACACATGCTCCCCTGAGCCAATCACAGAACTGCAACTCAGGATTACTGCTCGCCTATTATACCACTGTTCTTGAACTATCTGTCTTATCATTGAGGATATCCCACCCTCATCTGGGATCTGCCATATCGTGTACTGTTTCTCGACTTTTTAATATGGATTTTATGTTCCCTGCTCGTCAACATGTGTAAAGCGCTCTGATACCCACGAGGGTCTTGTTCGCGCTAAATAATACCTTCAAATAATAAATAAGTGACTGTGGTTTTGGATGTGGTAATCGTATTTATGGTGGTTGTACTGGTTTTGGTTGTATTGAGGGTGATGGGGGTATTAATAGTGCCATTGGTGATGGCATTGTGCTTATGGTATTAGTAGCGGTATTTGTGAGGTGGTGGTATCAATGGTATTGTTAGTGATGATGGTGTGGTTTTGGTGTTTGCTGTATTAGTGGTGGTATTGGTGGTGTCAGGTGGTGACAACTGATGCTAGGAGTTACTGGTGATAGCAGTTATTGTGCCTGATATTTATGGTAGTATTGGTGGTGGTGGTAATAATGGTGGTATTGGTAGGATTGGAAGTGGTGGTGCTATGGTTGAGGGTATTGCATTTATATATGTATGTTTCTAAGTATATGGTATTTCTATAGCACAAACCTAGCCAGAAGGCAACAGACTACTGTACATGTGGTGATATTGGTGGTATTGGACTGTGAGGGGAGGGTGGTATTAATGGTAGTACTTGTGGTAGTACTGGTATTGTGACAGTGCCATTGGAATAGTGGTGCTGCGGTATTGTTCATGGTGGTGGTATTGGCATCTGTGATGATGTTATTGATGGTATTGTTGATAAAGGTGTTGATGGTATTAGTGGTGGTGGTATTATTAGGGGACACTATAGGTATTGGTGGTGGTGTATTGGGGTGCATGGGGTGTTGATATTGATGGTGATATTGGTGTCATCAGTGTTGTGGTATTCGTGCTGGTATTGGTAGAATTTGTGGCATTGATATTGATGTAGGATTATGGTGGTATTGGTAGTGATGGTAATATTGACATAGGACTGGTAGTATTAGTAGTGGTATTGGCAGTGGTGGCAGTACTGGTAATGGCTTTGATGATGGTGGCACTGGTGGTGTTATTGCTTGTGGTTTGGTGTTAGTGGTCTTTCTGGTGATGGTTCCACTAGTGGTGTTATTAGAGGTATTGTGAGGGTGTGGCTGGTGGTATTTATGGTACTATTCATGGTATTAGAGGTACTGGTATTGTCTGTAGCAGTTGAACTAGTCTTGTAGTATTGGTGGTTGTGGTAGTAATGGCTTTTTCATATAACCACATATTAGCATGTGTAGATCTCGCACCTTCTAAATTGTTTTTACTATGTCACAAGGTGGCCCAAAATAGCCTCCTAAAGTGATAAACAAAAACAGATAGGGGGCAATGTTAGGATCTGGCTCACACGTCATGTCAGATCTGTTTAAAATGCTTTCTCTCATAAAATAAATATATAGATTGCTTTCTTGTACACAGTGCACATATGAGATAACCAATTTAGTGTGACAAAAGCGTGATGGTTGAAAATACTTTTTAGAAGTTAAATAGTTCTTCCTGCATTGCAGTGCAGGAATGAAAAAGTGGTCAGTGACAGCTATTTAGAGGAGAGATGAATCACAATCTCTCTGCGGTGTGTTATAAAGGTAACCAATACTGATTATTAATATCATATAACGAAATAAATGTTTTCTTAAATGCATACAGTTAATGTAAGGAGCACTATGTCAGAGAGACAACTACGTACCAAGAAACCAATGTAGAACATGCAGTTAATGTCAAAAAAGAGAGAAAAGAGCGCCAAAAAATGTTCAATAGCAGTATATTTATTCCATATACTTAAGAGCACTTTATGCATTTGCAGTCGTAGTAAGGTTGCAAGGAAGGAAGGAAGGGTTTGGGATGGTTGTGCTCGTGGTGGAGAGGGGTGGGTAGAAGTCACTGGTTAAAGAATACACATTATTTCAATCATTGCGAAATCAGACTGGTAAAGAAGACCAGTAGACAGAACCTGCCCTTGCCAATTCTTTAGATCACAGTAATACAGTATAATAAAGCATTAATGCAATGTCAGGCAATGGGGGGAGGGAGAGAAAGGTACAGGTCCCATGTGAGTGGATGGCGTCGACGCTTCTAGTGCACTTGAACTTGGCAGGAGGCAGTTTCGAGGCGTGCGGCGCCCGAACTTTTCTTTCAAGGTCTTGACATACAAGATTAATTCAGATGTCAGATGACGTTGGATAATGTATTCACGGTTTTAAATACCGGTGAGGACTTCACTAGTTGGGCCCTCACGAGTGGAATTCAGCGCACTCCTTTGGAAAGCTCTGACTGGACTGCTAGACACTCATCCTTCAGTGCAAAACCTGAGATGCCAATGTGGCACCGGGATTAGGTTGCCCCCCCCGCCCCCTTTTTTCATCCTGAAGAAGACTCGCAGCAGAGGTACAAGTCACCCTCTATGCGTTAGCCGAGTCGAAACGTCGACGCCATCCACTCACATGGGACCTATACCTTTCTCTCCCTCCCTCCATTGCCTGACGTTGCATTAATGCTTTATTATACTGTATAACTGTGATCTAAAGAATTGGCAAGGGCAGGTTCTGTCTACTGGTCTTCTTTACCAGTCTGATTTCGCAATGATTGAAATAATGTGTATTCTTTAACCAGTGACTTCTACCCACCCCTCTCCACCACGAGCACAACCATCCCAAACCCTTCCTTCCTTCCTTGCAACCTTACTACGACTGCAAATGCATAAAGTGCTCTTAAGTATATGGAATAAATATACTACTATTGAACATTTTTTGGCGCTCTTTTCTCTCTTTTTTGACATTAACTGCATGTTCTACATTGGTTTCTTGGTACGTAGTTGTCTCTCTGACATAGTGCTCCTTACATTAACTGTATGCATTTAAGAAAACATTTATTTCGTTATATGATATTAATAAGCAGTGTTGGTTACCTTTATAACACACCGCAGACAGATTGTGATTCATCTCTCCTCTAAATAGCTGTCACGGACCACTTTTTCATTCCCGCATTGTACCCAGGTCTGGTGACGATCATCGGGTTACCCCATTATTCTGTAATGTGCATTGCAGTGCAAGCATGTCATAAGAGGTGGAGTGACACACCAATCAGCGAATAGAATGGTGCGGAGAGAAAATTAATCTTCCAGGCCTAACCTCTCTAACATGTGTTTGACAGTATTTCAAGCCAATGACTGAAAGCGGCTGATCCAAAAAAGCGAATGGCTGTAGGGGCTGATCCTAATCCCACTCTATGTATATTGTTTGCAATAGGTCTGGCAGAGAGCTGTGTTTGTATCCAAAACTACAGCACAAGTAAAACGGTTTCTCGCAAGTTCTCAAATGTTATCCCATTGGAAAAGTGTCGCTTGACAGGAGGACACAACGTGTTTTGATATTCAGTATTTTCACCTGCTACGGTTTGGGGTCTAGGTTGCATTAAATATGTAGAGTGCTTCTAGAAAACACTTAGGCCCTGATTACGAGTCTAGATGTCCACGGACTGCCAGACTCGCGGGGTCGCAGTGGTGGCGGTCTCCTGACTGCCCTATCACGATTTGTGTGGTCAGACCACCACAGCCCCGCCGCAGCTGCCAGGGAACCACCGTTCCGTGGCGGTGTTGCGGCGGTATTGCGGCTGCAATATGCTTGGAGGGACCGCCGCGGTCCCACCAAGCATATTACGAGTTTCCTAAGCGCCGGCGATGTCATGGAGGTTCCTCCTCCATAAACACAGTATCATAAAGGAAACAAAGGGGCCCTGCAAGGCATCCTGTGCCTCCGCCGCATGGAGATGCACACTGGAGAGCACAACATGAGCCCTCCCGTGTGCATGCGCCCCAGTTCCTGCACGGCATGAATTTTTGAGTCCGTGCCATGCAGGAACTGTTTTTGACGTTCCCATTGCAGTGCCTATTTTTAGAAGCACCGCTGTGGAAATGCTAAAAACCAGCGTGCCAGACAGGAGGAAACTCCTAATCTGGCAGTTTGGGGTCTAGGTTGCATTAAATATGTAGAATGCTTTGACCATAGCTTTGGCGGTCCAGCGGAAGGGCAGACCTGGCGCCGCACCGCCAAAGTCGTAATTAGGCCCTTTGTAGTTTTTAAAGGTGAAAACCTCCATTTCAAGTGTCACTCTAATGAACAAATATGAGATGGAACAGAATACGTAAAGCGTTCTCATTATCCTCAGTTTCTGTAGTGAGCACAATAAGAAGCTGAGTGGGTTGAGAAACTGCAGCGGAGCCTTGTCTTACAAGCTTGTGGTCTGGTGGAACCTAGTTAGCCGTTCTCCTTCTGCAGTTGATAAAATCAATGCCTTTGAGGTTGGTAATAATAGCACCTCATATTGAAGTTGTGGTAGAGAATTCATTTAGTAGCATGTTGATTATCCAGGGAGGTTTGTTCTTTAAAGGCTAGGATGGGCCGTGAAAGGCCTGCAGTCATACTCCACCCTCTTAACCGCCCTCAAGTTTCCCTTGGTCCCTGGTGGCATCATCACCTCACCTGACTGTTGCATGTCTTATATGTCTCTTTGAGTATCGGTGTGCTGAATTCTTTCTTCTGCAGCTCAGTGGCTGAGCTTCACCTCCTGAGGTCTTTCCATCCACAGGATTTCCACCCTCCTTTTTTTCTATTGTTCTCCCTCCGTTTCCGCAGTTGACCTGTTATTCCTGTTGATAATGACTACCTTATGCCTAATAAAATATTCCCTTTCCCTTTTTATTGCTTTTGCACCACCCCCTATTGTTAATAAAGATATTATTGAGATAACTGTAGGCACGCCTCTAGGTTGGCCTCACAGTGAACAAAACAAAGACTTCATAGCAGTCTGCAAACTCTTGCACTAGTTGATGTGTTACAGTAGTGTGCTACCCATCCACCGACGCACATCAGGGCATTATCCGTCGGTAGTGTGCAGACTTAGCACAACTCTGCCTGGCAATCGTAACTGAGCTCGGCGTGGTGGGATTGGCAATGTTTCTATAAGCGATCATTGCGGACATTGGATTTCACCTCCTCATGGTCTTTCAGAGGTTATCAACGAAGACGGTATTCATCCCTGCCCTTTCAGGAGTGCTCACTAACTTGGCAGCCTCTAAGGCAGGGTTTGCTAGGATGGTTGAGAACCATTAAGGTGAGCAGACGGCTGTAATGAGGTTGTCTCTTTGGGCAGATCAGTAATAACAAACTTAGGGCTGAATTTATATGTTGGCCGAGCAGAAACTCCGGCACAACCATGACGGTGTCCCCTCCACGCCAACAGAGTGGTCCACCAAACTGATTTAAATGCAAGCGGACAATATCTTTAATCATGGCGGAGACTACACCATCTCTGCCGTGATTAAACCCCTCTGACGGCCCTGCAGAGTGAAGGAATTGGAAGCAGACCTCTAATTCCACCCACCTGATGTAGGTGGGTAGAATTAAAGGTCAATTTTCACTGCCCGCCACTGCCAGGAAAAGCCTGGCGGTAAGGGGCAGTGAAAACTGATTAATGCTCCCCTCACAATGGGAGAGGACTCCTATGGCAAAGGGAGAATGTTCTATTTGAAAAGAAAAAAAGAAACAGTTTGGTGCAGTGCTCAGTCCTGTTGACGATGCCTTGCACCAAACTGCAAAAAACATTGACAGGAACCGTGAGAACGGTTCCTGCCAGTGCTTTAGAAATGTATTTCTAAATTTGGCAGGCGGCATTTCCGCCAGGGCGACGGAGTGATTTACTCCATCACCCTGGCAGAGAAATCAGGCCCTTAGTAATGTTAAAAAAAAATGTAGCAGGATCGCAATACTGAGGAACTTGTGATACTTTGTAGTGTTTCGTGGAAAAGAATTTAAACTTACTTCCACCGCCATCTTGTCCGAGGTTGCAGCTAAAGCCTTGGAGGTCACTTCGTCACTCTCAGGTTAGATACGGACAGCTGTAGAGACCTCCTCACCTGGTTCCA
The DNA here is from genome assembly GCA_963921515.1 of Calotriton arnoldi. Taxonomy (NCBI): domain Eukaryota; kingdom Metazoa; phylum Chordata; class Amphibia; order Caudata; family Salamandridae; genus Calotriton; species Calotriton arnoldi. Next base: position 1,341,369 of record CAWUFW010002210.1, read on the forward strand.
TCTCGTAACCAAATTAGGAACCTACTGCAGGGAGGTGGTCAACAACGTGCTGTCCTTACCCCGGTTCCCTCCTTGTCTCATTGCATTCCTCTTCTCAGTCATCATCCCTGTGATGATTGGCTGAGACCAGAACCAACAGTTCTGAGAAACGCAGGAAGTTATCTGTAGACCCACTGGATTTGTCTTCTATTCTCAGTGCTCTGAATATTGTTCTTCGGGAATCCCGCCCCCATTCTATTATGCCCATCACCAATTTCCAAATGTTCATCTATTCCTAGTGGATTTATTTAAAAACGTTGTGTTTGTGTCTTTGCTTTACACTGTTCAAATAAATCAGTCTTCATGAAATCTGAAAAGGGAGTCTTAAAATTAGACATTGATCCAGATTTATTCAGATCCAAACAGAGCACAATCATAAAACTAACCCCAAGGCATGCACTAACCTCTTACAGGCCCTGGAGCAAAGGCCATGTGTTTAAAATAACATGCCACTTGGTTAATAATTGGCAAAGTTATTATTTGCAACTGTAAAACAAGATTTAACATTGAATCCTTGCTGTGACCTTTACCAAGGAGCCACTTGCAAGTGGCAGGTGTTTGCTTTAGATAGACAGATAATCTATTGGTATCCATATACTGAGCAGATAGAAAGACAGACAACTTGGTAGGCGGGCAAGTAGGCATACCTGTCTACCCGTGAATAGGTAGATAAACTCAAAGACAGATGGATAAATCAGTAGAATGTACAGACAGACAGACATAGACAGATATGTAGATAGACTGTCAATCTGATAGCAAAACAGAACAGGATACTGCTGTTGGACAGACTGATAGACTCACAGAAGACAAGATACACTGACTTAGAATATACAGGCAGACAGTTAATAGACAAAATGACACCCAAAATAATGTGGATGCTGTCGACAAACTAATGGTCAGACTGACAGACAACCTGATATAGAGACAGGTAGATATATAGATAGATAGTCCAAGTTCCAGATAGGCAGACAGTAGCGAGAGCGGCTGAGATAGCATGATGGAGAGACTGACTGACTGGCAAGCTGAGCAAAATATGTACCCAGAAACTGAGAGACTGCTGAAAATAAACAGAACTAACAATTTTTTAGAGCGTTAGATGTGGTGCCAGATCGATAGAAAAAAGATGTAGATATGTAAAAAGACAGACGGGAAAAGGTGACAGATATATTGATAATTAGAAAGGCCAAGAGACATCATATTATACAATTAGAGGCCTTGGTTGAAGGGTCTAAATGCAGATGGCTGTGGATGCCTGATTTTGGCACAAGGAGATCTGTGGTGGTCAGACACCTCTCTGTGGCCCTGGGGATCTGTGGAGGTCAGACACCTCTCTGTGGCCCTGGGGATCTGTGGGAGTCAGACACCTCTCCGTGGCCCTGGGGATCTGTGGGGGTCAGACACCGCTCTGTGGCCCTGGGGATCTGTGGGGGTCAGATACCTCTCCGTGGCCCTGGGGATCTGTGGTGGTCAGACACCTCTCCGTGGCCCTGGGGATCTGTGGTGGTCAGACACCTCTCTGTGGCCCTGGGGATCTGTGGGGGTCAGACACCTCTCTGTGGCCCTGGGACCTGGGGTAGTCAGACACCTCTCTGTGGCCCTGGGATCTGGGGTGGTCAGACACTTGTCTGTGGCCCTGGGATCTGGGGTGGTCAGACACCTCTCTGTGGCCCTGGGATCTGGGTGGCCAGACACCTCTCTGTGGCCCTGGGGATCTGTGGTGGTCAGACACCTCTCTGTGGCCCTGGGGATCTGTGGTGGTCAGACACCTCTCTGTGGCCCTGGGGATCTGTGGTAGTCAGACACCTCTCTGTGGCCCTGGGATCTGGGGTGGTCAGGCACATGTCTGTGGCAAGCGGTGTTACTGCATCTGCGCGATGGTCCTAGAATAGGAACTGGGTACCCTTGCTATTACCTCTTTAAGCCTCGTCTTGCCAGCGGCGGCTCCTCCGCTAATGCGGAGGAGCGACGCCCACTGCTCTCAGAACAGTGGAAAAAGAAAATGATAATAACACAACGGTATTATCATTTTATTTTTAGTACGGGCCCAGGTTAGGGCGGGGTGGGCTGGGGTCACAGAGAGGAGAAAATATGTGTGCACCATAAGTGCGCATGACAGTTTGGCTGGCCGCCTTGGGCAGTCATGGGCATGTAGCATTTCTTCACATGTCTGTGCTGCACAGCTGGGGGAGGACAGTCCCATGGCTCCCAGGCAGTGTCTGAGCAGCCAAACAGGCCGCTCAGACCAATCACAACGCTGCTGTCATGTTGGTGACAGCCAGAGGCGCAACTAGAGCCAAATTTCCGGGGGGGACGGAGGGGCTAAGAAAAAATTTCGGGAGGGGGGCTTATTCTTCCAACAATAGGCAGAGTGGGGATGAAGGGGCTCTAAAAAGGGGTGAAAAACAGCAGAGCTTCATTTACAAGCAAATGGTCTTTAAAGACCTGTGAAGTACTCTGGTGCGGCTGTGTGTGTGCCCGGGAAGCTGTCTCAGCCCGGGCTGACACACGACGGGGGGGAGGGGGCGGGGGCTGAAGCCCTTTGAGCCCAATGGGCGTTGCGCGCCTGGTGACAGCAGCGTCGTGATTGGCTTAGGAGAGCCTGTGAGATGCCGGGAGCCAGGAAGAGTAGAGGATGGAGGAGAAGCTGAGGCCGTAATCAGGTAAGTGATCTTTTTATTTTTTTATCCCCCTCACCCCTGGTTCCGTAGCAGCCGCTACTGCATCTTGCCCTCTGAGTCAACAAACACACTCATTGTCACTGTTCTCATCCTCTGCCCTCATTAGCCTGTGATGTCTTTCTTGGCATGCCATGCACAGCCGGAAGTCACAGTCAGGCGCAGGTGCCTTTGCCCTTCTGCAACAAGCATTGGCAAAGCCAATAGGTCTCGTCTTTGTGCCCTTTTGGCTCTGACAATGGTTTTTAGCCCGGGATGCAGTTCAGCATGGCTAGTGTACCTTTTTATTTTTTTAAAAAGCCTTTGACACGAGCGCTGTTTCATTTTATAGGCACACGAACCATGCATGACACATTTATGCTCATAGAGTGCTTAACAGAAAAAAAAGTAGTGCTTGAAAAGCAAGCAGACAAACACAAGATTAACAATCTGGTACATGAATAAGAAGCAGACAAATGAGAGTGGCATGGAAAGCCAATTAATGGTAAGTAATGGGGGTGGGGGAGGGCTCCAAGCCCCTCTATGTATTTGGTAAGTCACAATATGCCTTACAACAGACCGCGCATGTGCTTTCTAATAGGCTCTACCTAAAAATGGACCTTCTGTAGAAACTGACTTTCTGTAGAAATGTTAGAAATACACCTGATTGGTAGAAATCATGGGTGTCTGCATCAAAGATTCCAGCATCGTGGTATCCACCCCACAAACTCCAGCTCACCCTTAATGAGGGTGTCCGTGTCCAAATGGGCCGAGTTCCAGATTGCTACTGCAGAACTTGAGATGGTGCACTGTCTTGGAGGCAAGTGTAAGACCATGGGTCTGTTCTGAGGATTCATTATCGGACCTCTGACTCAGCAGTTACGATTGCAGATGGTGAAATCCAGTGCTCCACTGAGCATTAAAGAACATCATGGCCAAATACAATCTGGTGCAGAGGATAATAGATAGTGCAAATAATTATCATAGGGTGTCGTTTGCAATGGATGCTTTTCAGCATCCATGCTACTGCAATCTGCACTATTCCCTTGTGAGGGACACATTTAATCTCTAATAAAGACACAATAACCCAGCTGCATCGAACAATAATTTTCAGTCCAGTGTAGACAGGAGGAAACCAGAACTAGGACCTTCAGACAGAAAATTCACGATTCTGTCTCTGCGCATGTAGGCCGGGCACAGGTTAAAATTGGACTTCTTGAGCACACAGCAGTGATTATTAAGCTCGGACTGACCAATAGGTTATTTTTCCATAGCATCAGGACAGACTGCTTTCAGTTTCTGTCGATTGGAAGACCATGTATTGCCTGACCCGGTGCGTTGTAGATGTTTGCCTTACTACAACTTTTTCAATTGTCCTACTAAAGCTATCAAAAGACTCCAAATAGGGCAAACACTGTAGCTTGGGTACTGCTGTGGTCAACTCACAGAATATGGAATTTGTCCTGCAGAAAATCATGTAGTGGTTCAGCGCTGGAACTGGCCAAGGACCACCATGTACGCTTGAGAACGTCCAGGCTTATCAAAGACCAGGACAGAACATAGCAGAGTTTGCTCACGAGCCACAAGCAGGGAGGGTCTTAAAAATCTAGAGGTGGTACATTTGTGGCATGTCCACCTTCTGCTATCGAGATTCTAGCAGAAGTATTTCAGATTCCAAATGATGCTAATGCCTGAACTGTAGGGTGTGTATATGTGTGAAGATCACCTTTTTTCTGTGCCTACAATGAACACTAATCGCTCCATACATCTGCCTCTCCGTCCTCTGTACACCCACCTTCGCCTAAATGTATTCCACATGACTCTTGAACATACATTCTGTATTGTATGGTATGGATATTTATATAGTGCTCTCCATACCCCTTGAACATTATAAACAGGGCTGGACTGGCTGTAGCAGGCACCAGGCTTTTTCCCGGTGGGCCGGAAAGAAGGGGGGCGGTTTTGGACCGGTGGGGGCCGTTTTTGGTACAGGGGGCTGGTTTTGCAGCAGTGCTGCAATATCGGCCCCCTGTACCAAAAGCAGCAGCAGTGTTTCCCACCAGAGAACCCCCTCCCCCGGGCCGGTCAGACTTAATTGCCAGGGGTGGTTTGCGTTCCCAGTCCGGCCCTGATTAGTGTGTCAGTGGAAAGTTGAACCTGAACTCATAAACAGGGGTGTGTGATGTTGCAAAGTTTGTGTCTCAACCTTCATAAAGCTCTATTGAAAAATCAGCATACTTCTAGAAGTTGCAAAATGTAACTTTACATTTGCTTGAAGAAGGTGACTTTGACGACAATTTGTCACTGAAGGTGCTTCTGCAGACAAAAGATATGCATACCTTTTTAGGTCTCGCCTTGGCAGCGCTTACGCTGTCTCTTCAAGACATGCTGTATTCAGGATATGTACTATAAGCTCCACCTATGTTCCACCTATGTATTTTATTGGCTCCTTTGACTGTCTTTTGGAATTGTTTTTATTTTATTGGTTTATTTGTTTAGTAGTCCCTCCTTGTCCCTCTTTAGTACCTCCTTCTTTTCAGTTGTAACCACCCATAAGGACATCCCCTCTTACATGTGTCCTTACTCTGTATGCTTCATTAACTGGTAGTGAGCACTATTTAGTTAATATCTTGTTTGTAGTTGCTGTAGCAGGCACAACATGCTCTCCCGCGACCACCATAAGGTCTATCTGTATTGTGATGCTGCAGAGGACCTAACTTTTCTTACTTGCGCTTTAGTTTATATTTATTTTGTGAATTCAGAAAGTAAAATGCATTTTTTAATTTACTACGGGCACTTCTGTGGGTGCATGTGCAGCTGCGTGCCTTTTATCAGCATGCGGCCCGCTTCATGACCGCCACACTTCATGTTTCATGAAGCTCAGCGGGCGCTGTGTTGGTAAAAGAGTGCACGTTGCTGCTGCTACAACTGCCATCTAAATCTTTTGTTTAATCTAAACATGTCCGCTGTGATGCGATTCTTCTGTTTGCAGGTACGTGTGGGCTGTGAAGAAAGCACCTCAGGAAACAAGCTGTTTCTTAGCTCTTACGTGAGAACAACCACAGAGCACAGCCTATGATCAGGGGACTCTGCCTCCCGCCCGCCACTACCTGTTACAGTGATTTTGAGCCCGTCGCCTTCACTTTGTTTCATTTAAACATGTCCGCCATGATGTGCTTCACATTTGCTAATGCTTGCCCCCCTCCCCATGGCTGCTGCTGCCTCCTGCTTGTTTTAAATTAACACAAAGCACTTCCAGTGTGGCACAACGGAAAGCTTTATGTTTAAATATGTAGGTGCGAGCAGGCACAGACCACAGCCTATTATCAGGGGGCTCTGCCTCCCGCCCATCACTACCTGTTACAGTGCTTCTGCGCCCGTCGCCTTCACTTCATTTAATTTAAACATGGCTGCCGTAATGCGCCTTTTCTGTCTACAAGTATGTACTATGTGGGCTGTGGTAGGGATTAGCCCGATGGACTCTTGCAAACTTGCTGGAGTCACTGCACCCCGGACCACAAACTCTTTGAACAAGCGCCAGGCCCAGGCTGTGAAGGAAGCACCTCCGGCTCCAAGCTGTTTCTTAGCTCTTCTGTGTAAGCAGGCACAGAGCACAGTCTATGATCAGGGGGCTCTGACTCCCCCCCCCCCCCCTCACTGCCTGTTATTTATAGTGCTTTGGTGCCCGTTGCCGTTATTTAATATACTGTGCCGTCCCTTCTCTCCCCCGCCTGTCGCTGACACCTTTTGCATGCCTTTTTTTCACGTGTCTCTTACTTCCTTTCGCTCTTTTCTTTCTTTTTCTACTCTTCCCCTCCCCCTTTCTTTACCAAATCACTTTCTCCCTTTCTTTCCTCTTACCCCTCACCCTGCCACCCCTTAAACTTCACCCCACATTTCCCAACACGCCCCTTTCGGTCCTTTTCTCCCGCACGCCTCCCCTATGCCCCCTGGATGTAACCAATTTCAGGGACGATCTCCAGCCCCTCGAGCCATAGGAAGATGAGGCTGAGGGGCCGGGCAGGCCCGTTCCCCCCGTCAGTAGTGTTAGCAGCGTCACCTCCCCCACCTCCAGTGCCAAGCGCATCCCTTTCTTTAAGGAGGTAATGCTCAGGCCGGCGTGGCACTGCTGCAAGCACCTGGGGGAGGGGTAGCATCTCCTAGCAGGCACCATGCAGGGCACAGTGGTGTGTATAAATGTTTGAAGCTTTTAGTGTACAGTGTCACTGTTGGAAAGTGGATTATTGGTAGGGGCAAATGTAGGTCTGCCACTGGCAATAAGGCCACTAACACAGTATAGGGCTCAGAATAGGTCTTAGAAAATTATTCCTATGCTCAACCCTTGGTAACGTGGCTGCGAGCAGGCAGGCTTAACTACAAAGACAGGTATGTAAAGCATTTAAAAACACCAATTCAGTAAATAATTAAGACACAACACCAAATAAAAATCCAACACCAATTTATAAAAATAGGAAATATATATTTTTATCTTTTAAATGACACCAAAACGAAAAAAATCCACTGTAGGGAACCAGAGATATGAATTTTTAAAGATTAGTCAGTTTCTAGTGCTTAGAATCCAACAGTGCCCCTTTTAGTCATTTCGTTGCCTCTGACAGGGACACATTCATCTTTAGCAATTGTTCTGGAGGATCTCTCACCAGTCTTGTGCTGCCCCTCCAGCAGGCTGGGTCCTGTTAGAACTCCTTCCTGAAGTTCGTCTTGTGGGTCCCAAAGTATCCAACACACAATTCAAGGTTCTGGAATCTCCAAGAGGGTCCTAGAAAGTGTGAGACTTCAATTCCCACAATCCACTTGAACAAAACCCTTACAAATCCACTAGTAGTACTCCAGGCTGGTGATTCTTGTGGTGTTGTTCCAGGTGAGCTCTGTTAACCTGTAGCTTGCAGGGAGTCCACTCTTTAGTCCTTTTACAGCAAAGTAATCCACAAGCTGTAGTTGCAGAGGGTGCAGTCTTCAGAGTGCAGGCTTTTGGAAATGAACATCAAACTTCCAGCATGCCCCGTCTTGCTTTCTTAAGGTTCAAGCAGCAGACCTTAGGGGCTCTGCCCTTCTCAGATACTTATTCCAACTTCTCTGGGTCAAGCAGGAGGTCACTCCTGTCCAATGGGCTGCAGGGTTCCACCCAAAGGTCTAACCACGTCCTGCAGAGTGTGGCAAAATGCTAACCCAGAAACCACTATTCTTCCAAAATTCAATATGTCAGAATTTTCAGCAGGGAGAGAAGAGCTGGCTAAACACACCCCTGGGATGGCTAATCTCCATAGTCTCTCCCCCTTGCACCTGCTCATTCCTTTCTTAAGCCTAGCATCTGGCTGTAGGTGAACAGGGTAAAGTTGTAAATGACACTGGGGTCCTCCCCTTACTCTTGAAGTCCATGGTTGACGACTCCTCCCCCTGCTCTGGCATTCCTATGCCCAGCAACCTCTCCTCCCCGAGAGGCTTCCTAACCCCAGGGGTCATTTATGACCTCTTCAAAGCAGCCAGGCTCACCCACTTATCTCTGACGCATCAGGGCAGAGCAGCACACGGTTGAATTTTGGCTTACAGACAAAAAAGTCTTATAACTTCTTGTCTGTACATTTTACAATAAATTCAACAATACCATATTGTTGGATTTATCATTACCATTCTACTGAGTCCTTTAATCCTAGTTTTATGGCTTTTCTTTCTCCAGTTATTAACTAACAACATTTTCCAATGTTAACCTATGGCATAGGATTTGCAATGGGAAAAGTGACTTGTGCCACTTTTCCAGGACCAGGGCTTATAAAAACATACTTTATAAGTACGCTACATATATCTACAGGACCCCCACCTCAGGAACACCTAGGGGAGACTTTAGGGGTTCTGAATATGTAAAAATATTGCAGATCCTCCCTCCACAGTGCTCCTACCACCAAAGTCGATTTTGGGCAGCACTTTATCACAATGTGGGAAGTGAAATGTGCAATTTCACTTTACCCAGGGCATATAAAACTCATTTTATAAGGGTCCACCTTATAGATACCTGACCCCCCACCCTTGGGACACCTAGGGGAGACCCTGGGGGTACCTAATATGCCCAAACATTGTAGGTTAACCCTTGTAAGTGCCCCAGACACAAAAGTCGAGTTTGGGCACAATTTACTTTTTTAAAGCAGTCCTGCCACACAGGGCTCCTTTTAAACTGACCTCAGGCTTCAGCAGGGCACACATGCAAGTGCAGAAAAGGCTGCTGGCCTCTAATCTGCCATGCCCTATTATGTACTAGGGTCTGATAGGTAGTTTCAATCCCCTTGCCCTATTATGTACTAGGGTCTGATCGGTTAGGTCATGCCAATCACAGGGGTACCCCAACCCATAGTGTACCTTAGTGTATGTAGGTGTTTTCACTGTATTCTAAGTGTCTCTTTCAGCATAGCACTGGCCCTGGGCCTGGTTAGGCAGAGCCCAGGGTCAGTCAGAGTCAGTTACCACCAGTACTAGTCAGCAAAAAGTTGGGGGGTGCCCAGGGCACAGGATGACTTTGCAACAGTCACTGCAAAACATCCTTTACAAAAATTCAAAAAAAGACATAGGATAAATATCTCGGCACAAAAAGTCGCCCTGCACATAAATCCCTGTCACGCACATATCCCAAAATATAAGCATAGATCATCCACAAATATAGTGTGTGTGCATACATTTATTTATTTCTTAATATGGTGCATCTTGAACCCAAGAGGAATTAGATCATATGGCATAATAAAGACATTATTTCCAAATAATATCTGCTTAACTTCGTGGCCATGCCTTACATACCTGTGTTGTTTTTGTGGCTAAGGCAAATCCCTTTGCTTTTTCAGGTTAGAGTACAAACCGTGATAGCCCACTATAAATATTACTTTTGTAAAAAATACGTTCATACCCTTGTAAGGCTACACTTAATTTTAGTAGGCTGTTTTAAGTTGTTTTAGTACAGCATTGGTAATGCGCTCCATGCCGCCCAAGTCTCTTTGGGGAGAGTTGACGTGTTAGGAGGATGTATGGTCCAAGCAGCTGGCATACAATGTTGACTGGTTTTTACTTATTTATTTTTAAAAAGTTTGCGTTAGTATCTATCTAATAGTTACATTTCAGTTAGACATCACGGATCCTTATTTAAAATGGAGACGGGGTAATGCAGTTACATTTATTTTAAGACTGCATTACAACACAGTGAATAGTGGCAGTCCATGAACTCAGATAGAGCAAGGTTCATGCACTGCTAAACAATAGTGCTTCAAAATTCAGTGCATAGTTTTCAGCGTGAGGTGTGTTAAACCTCTCATTGTGTTAATCTTAACTTGCCCTTCACACTCATTCTTCAGGCTGTTCAATACAGTCGCACAAAAAATCTTATAGTGCTGTTCACTTGCATTAAGGCACCTGCCTTTCTGTTTGTGCGTTAAAAAGCCTTGAAATGTGTCCATAAATGTTTCCAGGGGCAAGCATGTATTCCTGATTCATACTGCATGACCTACTGTATAGTAATTGTATAGCTATTCAACCCCTGGCAGCACAGCACCCAGAAAATATACTGCATCACTAAACACTTATAAGGTCCCAAAGGCCACTGCACTCCAAACCAAAACACATAGGTAAAAGACATTGTCCTTTACAATGCCAGTAGCTCAAACTTTCGCAATTGCAAGATCTAGAGCATTGCAAATGCTTGTTACTTCTTGACTACATTCAATTAAAGTGTAAATTATATCACAATGCGCTGAAAATTATCTCACAATGAAAGAAAAAAATTTGCAATACAAAAGCAAACATAAACCGTAATTTTTCAGACTTAGTGATGTACATCAACAGAAATATTTGCAAACCTTCACCAGTACACACAAAAAAAAAAAAGATTCGCACATCCCTACTGATAGGCTCGTGATCTTGATCCTGTCCTCACACTGTGTCATTTCTATTCAGGTGTCTTCACTTAAGTTGATTGCCAGTTCCATCAATAAATAAGGAAGCGGAGACTGCGCCATGACCTTTGGAGTTGCTGGTGTCCTTGCCGTCATCACGCTGCTTCTGTTCTCATGGGAAGCGCCCTTGCGCCATCCAGGGTGTGGCAGCCCATGGCAAGGTTGTAATCTGTTGTGGTAAATCACAGGCTCCTGGCACAGCACGAGCTGCTGGTTTATAAGCGAGGTGGTCAGCGCGCTCCCTGTTTTCGTGTACACTGTCAGCAGTCCTGCCCTTTCCACCTGCAAATCATTGCTTTCAGGTGTGTTAGTCTAATTAGTGCACTTGGAGCAAGCTAAGACTACAGCGCCCAGAATGCATTAGGTTTTCACACAAACACCCATGATGACACGCAAGGAGATATCCATACTCCTAATAAGTGCTTGTCTGTAAAACCACGGAATGGCTGATGGTTGACACATGGCACGTTGGCAGCTATGGATTTTGACCCAGCCAAGGACTTTCCCACAAGTGTTTATATAGGCTTGCCACATGGTTCAGGTGAGATTCCAGTCTGGACCTGAGAGCTATTCCGTTTCTGAGGTCCATGCATTAGTAGATCACTAAGTCCAGTGTTCTTTCTATCTACAGCTTACACTTCCAATATTATAATGAGATAAACAGTGGCATAACATTAGCCCCTGCAGTCCTTGTGGTGCAAAAGGGGGCCCCGTGCTCCAGGGGCCCCTCTACCAGAATGTGCACGGGCGGCGGGCCCGTTGCCTGAGAGCTCCTGACCGGGTCCGGAGCATGGGGGGGCCCCCTCCATGTACATTGCAAGGGGGGGCCCTTAAATTCTGTTAAACCACTGGAGATAAAAAGTACCAAAATGCAAAGAAAAGTAATGAGGTTGGATAAGCTACTAACACATAGACCATTAAAACCTAACAGCTCTGTGATTTTGTGCTGTCAGGTGTTCATTGTCGTCAGTGGAACATGTTGCTCCAGTTGTATAACAAATTAGCGGAATGCAAATAAGAAATTTATGACACGAGAAGCAGTTTGACATTTTTTAAAGTGATGTCACTGAAATGCATTTCCTGCATAGATGTCTAGTGGCACCATTCCATGCATATCTTCAGTCAATCCAGAATTTTAACCAAAAGCACATTACATGCTGGGATGTTGAGTCATATTTACAAAGTTAAAAGCCAAGCTTAAGTCCCAGAATGCAACATACCGCTGGCTAAAAAGTCAGGACTAGTTGCTGGTGTCACAGGTCTTGGGGCTACTTGGCAGCCATGTTAAGATCAAGATGAGGTGATGCCCACCTTCATTTTCAGACAGTGTCTAACTAGGATATTTCCTGCAATTAAGTAAAACGTATCCATGTGTCAGGCACTCATTAGCCACGAAACACTCATCTGTTTCGGAAGACTTGTAATTAGCAAACTGCTGACAACAGTGGTGTCGTCCAGTAAACAAGGCTTTTTGGGAACACTGGCTTAAAACCCAGCAGTGTTTGTTCAGGCAGTGAAGCATTGTTCGAGTGTGGCCTATGCATGCTTTGTGTATGGTGCTGTGATTAGGGTGGCCCCCTCTCTCCAAGTCATTGCGGACAGGTTTTCCATTCCTGGGCATTTTGTGTGATTTCCTAATGCATTTTGAGTATTGTCATCATGTCTTGCTTACAGTAAACTAACACACCTAAAACAATGATGTTCATGTGAAAAGTTTGTAGATGGAGAGAACGTCATGGTCAGATGCTGTGGAACAGGGTTGGTATGTGCTCTCTAGCAGTGGTACCCGCTCCTTGTCTGCATCAATTAGATAAGCACTTCTGCCCACTGGTCCTCTGTCAAGAGGGTGACTTTGAGGCAGTCCTGGTTTTTCAGATAACATAATACGCATTCTGGGATTTGTAGGCCAGTAACTCATAATAGGAAACTGGAGCACCCAGCAAGCTTAGCACTTTTGGCTGAAACCAATATCTGTCCATGAATTACCTGAACCGGAGACTAACTGATCTAGGAATCTGGAAATTTACTATGAAATGTGTGCCTTTGATCCCCGTGGGCATGATAAGAATCAGTCAACTTCTAGAGGTGCTGGTGGTGTATTCAAAACGTAAAATTACTTAGAATGAGTTGGGACTTGTAGATGTGAAGAACTCTGACCCTAGTCTAGAACATTAGATTTCTCATTTGTAAATTTTGTGAACCTTTAGGAGAAAATCCTTCTTCTAACTGTGTAAATCCACTTTTATTTTCAAAGTTACTCATTTGGTATTTTTTTTAGATCATTCTTAATTTGCATTCAACATACTTAGGAGGTCATCACGATGTCGGGCAGAATCACTTCTGCCCGACACCGCATTGGTCATGGGACCGACTGGCACCCGGTCAGCGGTCCCGACCTCCTCATTAGGATGCGACCGAACACTGTTCAGTCGCATTCTTACATTTTACTATGACCGCATGCATTCTGGCCGGAAACCGGAATGAATGCATGCTCCCATAGGGAAATGGGAGATGCGGTTCATCCCTGCACTCCGTGGCAGGCACCTTAAGGTGCCTGCCACAAGGTGCAGGGATCAACAGGGGGGCCCATAGGTGCCCCCTCGGCCTCCAACCGGAGGCCATGCACCCATAGGGTACCATGCTGGGGGGCCCCCAAAGACACTTTCCGACATGGTTTCCATGTCGGACAGGCCGGCATGGAAACCATGTCAGAAAATGTCATCGTAATCTCAAGGGCGGAAAGGCCCGCTCTTGAGATTACAGGCCGGATTCCGACTGGCGGACGGGCTGTCCAAGCCCATCGGAAGCCAGCCGGAATGACCGGCAGGTTTCCTTTCCGACTGCCTCCATCGTAATGAGGCGGTCGTAAAGGAAACCGAACGGCCCATTATGATGTGGCTGTCGGAACCTTTACGAGCTGCATCGTAAACCGCCCCTAAATGATTTATACCCAATAACGTGTGCTTCTGCACAAACATTTACAGTGTTTCCATCACGTAATCATATTATCCACTATGTGAACCCAATTCATTTCTGCACTGTTTAGCACCTTTATCAGGGATATAATGATCCACTCTATTTCTGCATACAATAAAACAAACATTTTATCTATGGCCGAGACATTTTATTGATTGAGCCCCCAAATTCCATTTAAAGCTGTGTCTAAAAACTGGAAGAATCTAATTCAGGAAGTCTCCTTTGATGTGTTGATACCCCTTGACGTCCTTTGTTATTGGTAGTTGAATGTTCATAGTCTTTTTTCCACTCATTATATCAAGTGACGAAACCATAATTATTTTCTTCTGTAGTTTTCCAAATTAATTTTTTCTTTCTTTATTAATTTTGTTAGCCTGTTGTAGTTTTTCATAGAAGACACATTTCACAGAATGAGTTTTCATAGCAATCTTGGATCTCCTTAAGACTATTTGGGCTTAAAATCTGTAAAAGCTCTATCCATTGATTTCTGTATTGTTCTAATCTTTTTTACAGTGTCCGCCTCTTGCTGTTGGTACAATACTTTGTAGAATTTGAAATCTGTATAAATCATTTAGTATGTAGAAAATGTAATGGCTAATAAGAATAAACTATAAACACATTGATTCACTGTATCCAAAATAAAGATGGTTCAACAATTTTGATAACGGGGCTATTAATTCACAAATTAAGTCAATATTTAAATACTGTCAGAACTTAAATTAATTAATTAGTACATACGAAGCGGGGATTCATTCCAAGTCCAAGTGTAAAGACATCCATCCACTATGAATTGTCGGGGTCTAATACAAGGTAAGATCAAGTTTATTCTGAGTTCTTGAGGAGCAGAAAACAACAGCCAACACGCCTTTAACCCCGTTGTGGTGAGTAGGCCTGGGGCTTTTTCAGTGCTCATAAGGTTGTGAGATGCTTAGAGACCAATCTCACCACAAGGATCGGGAATTCATAAATCACTTTCTGTAACATTTAGAGTCAGGGGATGTTAAAGAGGCTGTTAGGTAGAGAAAGCAGTCGGTGTATAGTCAGACATGCAGTCTCATGCGGTCTATATCAAATGCCTGTGCACCACAGCGGAGCAAAATATGTTGGCTGCTGTTTTCTGCTCCTGAAGAATGCAGAATAAAATTGATCGTACCTTGTTTTGGATCCTGACTGTTCATAGTGGATAAATGTATTTACACTTTTACTTGGAAAAAATACCTGCTCCAAGTTCTGACAGTATTTACATTTTGACTTAATTTGTGTATTAATATCCCTGTATATTCAAATTGTTTAATCACATTGTGAGGGGTGGGAGTCCTGCCTTCATGGAGATAATTACACACTCTCTAACACACACAAAATACGGGAATATTAGAGGACTTTGGATCTAAAGACCCCTTCCTATAGTATTTTGTAAAATAAAGGTATATTTGACTGCCAAGAGTCATGTGCCTTTTGTCTATGAGTACTAGATTGTCTCCATTGGAAGAGTTGCAGTGCAGAAAGTAAGAGTAAATCAGCTGCAATTTGAGTCTGTCACAGGTGACTGGGCTTGTTCACAGCTCCAGTTCTTATTCTGTTCAGGACCCAAGGTAGCTGTTAACATTTAGCTACATCTTGTCTCTCAAAAGAACAAAAAAGTATTCACAGATATTGTCATGAATTATTAAATTAAAATGCTATGGTTTAGAGAAGATGTGCCAGTCCTCGACTTTGCATTGACGAGTCGCTCTTTACATTTTTTATAGTCGAGTTGGGGCAAACTATGGGCCTGATTCATAAAGGTAAACTTACACTTATGTGTAAAGGTAAACTTACACTTATGTGTAAAGGTAAACTTACACTTACGTGTAAGTTTACTATTGTTTGGTATTCATAAACTACGAGTTTAATTTTACTAATAGTAATTTTATGACTGCAAGACTCCACATAGAAAAAGATAGGCCTGCCTTAGCTGCGGAGTCTCCGCAGTCATAAAATTACTAATAGTAAAATTAAACTTGTAGTTTGTGACTACCAATAGAATAGTAAACTTACACAACAGTATAAGTTTACCTTTGTGAATCAGACCCTATGACCGCAAGCCCCAGACCTTATTCTGCTTCTTACAGTCCAGTTGGAGCAAGCTATGACTACAGGTCTCAGACCTTATTCTGCTTCTTACAGTCCAGTTGGAGCAAGCTATGACTACAGGTCTCAGACCTTATTCTACTTCTTACACTCCAGTTGGACTACTATCAGCCGCGGTCCGTGGTAGGAGTGCCGGCCAGGCGGTGACGTGGGGCGGGGAGGGCAGGGTGGGGGTAGTAAACCACGGATTACGGCCGAATACAGGTAAGTAAACATTACCTGTATTCGGCCGTAATCCGTGGTTTACTACCCCCACCCTGCCCCTAAATCCGTGGTTTACTACCCCCCACCCTGCCCCTCCCCGCCCCACGTCACCGCCCGGCCGGCACTCCTACCACGGACTGCGGCTGACTACTATGATTCTACTTCCTGTAGTCCAGTCGGTGATAACTATGAGAACAGTTCCCATACAGACCCAAAACAAAAACAACAGCCAGAGTGAAGCTAACGATGCGTGTTAAAAAAAGATCTTCGGAATTCCACATAGAGATAGTAAGCACTATAGAAATGCTACAGTAAAATACAGTACAATACAATACACTGCTTTGCAACTCTGTCCTTTTTTTCTGCTGCATTGGATTTACTATTCTGGCAAATGTCTATTTGCAAGGATTTGCAGAAATCCTGCCTCATGTATATTAATGAGGCAGTATTATCCCTGTGATTCCTTGCAAATGACTGCATATGCAAGACTGGAAGCCATGCTTGTGAGCAGACCCCTGTCCCAGTACTCACGATTGCATAAGGCCATCATTGCAAACCTTCATTCTTTAAAGGAATAGGGGCTCCAACTGAAAAATTAATTGTTGTGATGCACTGAAAGATGAAGGGAAGAATACAGTGGTCCCCTGGGTCCAGTGCTTAATAAGTAGCAATCCAGAATTTTGCTCAGAAGTCCCCGGATGGCACTATCAGATGTCAGGTGTGCCGGAAACCAAGGCTGCGTTGTCTTGATTCCACCTCATGCCTCTTTCATCCACCACCAGACACGCTTTGTCCCTTTATCTCACTCTTTCAGTTTCTTTTTCATCCCTGGTTTTTTTCTTTCTCACTGTTTTTCCATTTCACTCTTCCTCCTTTCTCCCTTTTTTTGTTTTTCTTTCTCTTGCTCTGGGTCAAAGTCTGATGATGAAAAATCAGTGGTGGTCCCCAAAAATGAGTGCCAGTGAGCCCACCTGCAACCACTGGCTCAAGTTAAGCACTGCCTTGTTAGCTGTCTGCTCCCACTTGTTTTTCACCGTATAGAAACTGTTCCTCGTGGATAGCTTACACTTTGCAAATGGATACCATCCGCTTTCATGAATCTGTTTCCCATCAAGATAACTGCTGCAGAAACATTCGAAAACTATTGAGAGACATCCTCGTTGTCACATTGAAGAGGGTATGGCATCCCCTTTTCTGTCCCCTCTGCCTAGCAATTGGGAAGTACTTTCAAGGTGGACATTGCCACTAACACAGCCATTTGCAATGCACACTGTCTGTTTTTTTACATTGCAGTAATGGATTTGCACTTGTAAAGCATTCAATTTTGCAGTCCACAGGACACATGAGAGCAAAAACCTTTAATATATTTGTACCATAGCCCTATCTTATTTTTAAGACCTCATATTCCTTTTCTTATTTGCTCCCCTATATGCAATCCAAGACAACCATTCACACAATGTTGCAAAGTTTTTGGAGTGAATGAATGTGTGATACGTCCCAATAAGTGTTACAATGTAAAAATAACGTTTCCGCATAAGGACACATTGCAATGTCAAGTCAATGCTTATATTTTTATATTGCCTTTATGACTTTTTTTGCATGCGCATTCAGTGTAAATTTACTAGGTCGGTGAATCCAAACAAGCAAGGTGACTTTGAACTTGAATGTCTCTATTTTGTGATAATATCGATGACGTGACAAAAAGTACTGTGGAACTACGTATATATCTGCTAAAACAGCATAAAATTGTCTTAAAGCTTTAGTTTCTACGCTGACAATTAAACCCCTTGAAAGTAAAACAAAATTAGTGTTTGAAGGTTGTGTGCCTGCATTCTCTATAAAGTTAATTAACAGAGCTGCAAGACGTTTAATTATGAATAATCTTTCCATAACTGTGAGCTGTCTGAAAATTTGATGAAAGGGGATAAACATTTTTGGCAACATTTGTTGCCGGGAAGCCAGGCAGCTTGAGTTCCACTTATTTACCCTCAAGGAAAAATCAAAGCCGTGGGATTCAGAGGAAACACGACTTCTAGGAGAGTTGCTCACCGGTGCAGCGCTGCTGAATGCCAGGGTTGCTGAATACCAACGATGCATGATTCCACCTAATGCCTCTTCCTTCAAAGATGGCGTTGCCTCCAGGCGCAAGCAAATTGATCTAAAATGAGTCACAGAACTTCGCCATATTTTCAGAAAATCTCCATAAGGCAAATTCACATACAATAATGTAAAATTGGAATGATTTCCTTAGTCAGTGATTATCGTAAAAACCTACAAGTGCGGCCGCCGAGGACGGGAGGAAGGCACCCCGTTTTATATCATTATGTTTTTGCCCAAAAAATATGGTGGCTATCTGAGAATGTTGGAGTGGTGAGGTACACATTCAAGTCCAGACCAAGAGAGTTTCTTTTGTTCATTTTCGACAAGATTATACTGCCCACTTTTACAATACAAATTTGTTGAAAGTGTGCCCTTATTGCAGCATGGAACATTTCTAAGAGAACTTTTTTCCCTTTGTTTTTTTTTTAAGAAAACAAAATATAAACACTAATCTTGACCTGACATAGTTGCGCCCGGGAGCCTGATGAAGGCCATGGCCTTCTTTTCAGAATGTTGACCTTTGCCCTGCTGAAGTGTGGGATTTTTAGCTTGGCCCCTCTTGTTCTTGCCTCAGCAGAGAGCCTGCAGTGACAAAGCATGCCTTTCATGTACAATGGCCGCAGGGGGTTCTTCTTCTTCCAAGGCGAGGTAGAATGTTGCATCAGCGTTTTTGGTCATTATTCGCTATTTCTTCTCAAGCTTTCTCATTATTTGTGCATCATCCGACAGACTTTCCCTGAACCGGATCATGTTCTCAATTGACAACACAGTTCAAAGAAATGTGTTGGACTGGACATGATGTACGGGGAATTAGACGTCTTCAGGCTATATATTGAGGCAGCCCTATGGCAGTTATATGTCCACACACCAGGGACGTGGCTACAATAGCTTCATTGCAACCAGCTTGCTGGGGTTTCAGGAACCCAGGGCAACCGAAATATAGGAATTTTTTTACTACCCAACTGGGGCCAGTTTTCCTTGATTGCATTATAGCCCATGCATAGCTGGCAAGTTTCCCAGGTTCATGTGTGGGTAGCTGGTCCACTCCAGGTTTTTTCTTTGCATCTGGGACTTGTAGTACTAATTTTATAATGGGATAATTCAACTTACAAGTCCCAGAATGCAAAGAAAAAACCCGGACTGGAGCAGCTGGTAACGCATGCACTTTGGAAACTTGGCAACAGGGGTGGTTCCTCCGCTATGGCAGAGGAGCGTCGCCCCACTGCTTTCTCACAGTGCGAGAAGCAAAAACATAAAATGATAATAACTTTGAATTATTACCATTTTATGGGGTTTCTTTTGCCGGCGGGCGGGTGGGTGGGGTACTCTGCTTATGGAGCAGCAGGGCAGGGGAGGAGTGGTTTGCCCACTCCTGAGTGCGCAATGACTGTTTGGTCGGCACTCTCGGGCCGCCCAAACCAGTCATGCGCACTCCCCTGTTCTCCATGCAGGTTGCACCTGCATGGAGAACTTGCCTACCCTTACAGCCCCTGGCTGAGCGCCATGTCACGGCGCTCAGACCAATCACAACGCTGTGATTTGCTTAGGGGTGGGAGCCTGGCTGTTTGCTTCCTGTTCTGACCTGGGGTCAAGATAGGAGAACAGGAAAGAAGACCCGGGACCCGGCGGCGGTGGCGAGAAGGTACATTTAAAAAAAAAAAAATGTATTCAGCTGCACCGTCCCCCCTCGTGCGACCGCCCGCGAGCCATACCGGCCGCCACTGCTTGGCAAGGCTGGGCCATGCCACTGGTACTACAGCACTGTTCAAGGTTCCGAGGCCCGACAGAAAAAGAATTGTTATGTTATTAGGCATTTCTAAAGCGCACGTATGGCAGAGTTTCTTGAAGGTATCTGAAATGACTTGCATATGAGAATGAAGGGTAACAGGAAAGAAAAAAAACACCCTTAAATTCATGGTATAATTTATTTAATAATTTTTAAAAGCCACGTTATTTATTGCGTAAGTGTACACAAATCACAAATAAGTTTATTTCATTTGTTAGCAGTATGTCTGAATATAGAATAACTAATGATTTAAACCGAATCCTTTGCTCTATAGCAGGGTTCTCCAAAGTCAGTCCTGGAGGGATGGATCCATGCCAGATTTTTAGCATAGCCCCTTTAGATAAATGTAGTTATCTTAAAAAACTGGCATGGATCTGGCCCTCTAGGACCGACTTTGGAGAACCCTGCTCTATAGGCAACCAATATGTTTAACAAGAATGTACTTAATATGTTCATTGCTAGAATACCTGGTTATCAGATGTACTGCAACAGTCTGGACCAACTGATGTCTTCATCATACAATATTTGGTAGAGCAAGATAACACAAATTGCTGTAATTCAAACAAGACTGGATTAGTTCATTAACCATATGCCTGTAGCAAGTAATCTGATGATATAAAAGACAGAATGTATTTCAAATGCCTGAGATGCCCTAAACAGTTACTAGAAACTCTTGAAATCTGAGGTTCTAGTGTGAGTTTTGAGTTCATGATGATACCCAGATTTTTTACCCTCTTAGGAAGAATGGGAGGAGAACCCATAACCCTCCGCTCTGTTTGGCTGGATTGAGTTTGAAAACATGTTTTAGCGTTCCTTAATCAGACAACCCTCAAAACTTTGGGGCTCATTACAATGTAGGGCGGATCACCACCGACAGGCCGTCGATGGCGGTCCGACCGACAGTCATGGACTCAGTCCGACCGCCGCTTTACGATGCCGGCAGTCGGAACAGAAAATAAAGGGGGAAAGATTGGCGCCTCCGACATGATCTACGATCCCGTCGGGGCGGCGGTCGTAAATCATATTCCCTTAATGGCAGTGGTGCTGAGTAGGCACCGCCGTCGGGATTATGATTACCATTTCCCACAGCCTTTTCATGGCGGTCCCACCGGTATAGAAAGGCTGTCAGAACGGCATTTGAGGGCCCCAAACAGGCCCCCCCCCCTCCATTGTGGGCCACTGAGAAGTGGCCCTGGGGGCACATGTAGGGCCCGTACACACAGCCATGAACTGTGTGCCATGCACCACACGGTGAATTGCACAACGGTGCATGGATGTGCACATATTGTCCATTTCCATTGCGGCATGTGCTGTGGCCCTTTAACTGGGCTGCAGCACAAGCCGCAATGGAAAAGGACAATTTTCAACTGCCACACCGGCGGTCCGATCATAATATGTCAGTCAGAACGACCGCCTGCATGTCGGGAGGTCTTCCGACCGCCGTGATGTCGGGAGGTAAGGCCCTTTATTCCTATCAAATAGGACATTTTAAGCTTTACATGACAAAAAGTTTATATGAGTAATAGCTGGTCATCATCAGCATACATATAAAACTGGGCACCCATATATTGCAAGGCACACGCCAAAGGTGACATTGATGTTAAAATACCAAAAGAGAGAGCAGTGATCCCTAAAGGACCCCTAGTTTATTAATATGGATTGTGATGTGAATGGCTGGAGAAGAACAGTTTGATAACGGTTAGAGAGAAAAGTATTAAAATATTTAGTGGCACACAGTCCTTCAAGCCTAATGCTTTGGTACTGTCCAAGAGGAGGGAGTGATTTATGGTTTTAAATGCAGCATACAGGAGGTGCAGAACAAACTTCAACCTCTCCCCTGTCAGAGAATCTATGAAGATCCTCCAGTCCAAAGGTCACCACAAGTTCAGTGCTACTATCTGGTCTAAAAAATGTAAAAGGATTAAGCAGATCATTGGAATCTATGTATGTTTGTAGCTGGTTAAATACCAACTTTTCTAGGATTTTTACCAAAATGAAAAGGAGGGAAATTAGTCAATAATTACTCGGATTGTCTTCAGATAGAGTGGATGTTTCACGTAAAGATCTTACCATAGTTGATTTCCAAAAATCTATTAATTTACACTGAATAAAAAAATGATTAAAAAGAAAAACCATGTCTGAAATTAATAAATGAGCCAATTGCTTCATTTTATCAACACTGATATCCGCAGGTGAACTCGCAGGTCTAGCACCGGTGATGAGCCTGCTTATCTCAGTATCAGTCTCTTCACAGAAAGAAAAGTAATTAGTTCCCAGGATTATGTTAGCTTATGTTTATTAACGAACAATGCAATGCAGCATGATCTTCCTTTATCTCTGGTATAATCTCATCTTATTTATAGATGAAAAAAGAAGATAAATTGTGGCAAAGATCTTTGGAGGGCGTGTCTGAGCCATGATTGAACTTAGGAGAAGCCAACTCTTTAATCACGTGGAACCGTTCCTTGGCTAGGTTTGGGGCATTATTAATTTGACTTGAATAATAATGCTATTTAGTGAGGCGTATGCGGAGTCTATGTTTAGACTGTGGGAATGTGTATTGTAATTTGCCTGAATAATCATATATTGATCTCCAACATCTGTCAACTTTGCAAGTTTCAGGTTTTGGGGAGGCCAATTCTGATGTAAACCTTAAATTAGCTTTACGTTTGTGGGTAGCGGACTGAAAGAGCTATTCAGTGGTAGTATGGAATCAAAACGAGTTGTCACCTTTTGATTAAAGGAATCCTGAAGATCAGATATCTATCCTGAACCATTTGACCATAAGCGAGAGAAAGAGCCTTTTGGAAAAGTCATGAAATGTGAAAGGAAGAAAAAATTTTCCAGCCCAGTGGGTTCATAATAAAGTAACAAACTGTTAAATATTTCTATGTCTTTTAGGGAGTTGGAAGCAGCTCCTGTAGGTTGTTCCAGCTAATAATTGAAGTCACTCAGCACATGGCGGTTGTTGAAATTAAATTTAATGATGTCATCCATGAAGGCTGCAGGCGCCTCTGAATTCATGTGTGGAACCTGATATATTATTTTTTTTTAAATTAACTAGCAGAACCAATTTTACATTCACAGAACAGAGTCCACCTAAATAGGTGCTCTGGAAGGTATATGCCCATGCTGCATGTCTTGAGAAGGTTGCCCTTGTATGACCTTTCTATTTGCATACTGGGTAGAAGACAATTGCTGGAAGCATAGTTGTTTCTTGGACAAGGCAATATTAGGTGAATACCCAGGGCACCATCAGCAACTGGTTCCATGTTAGCATTACACGTAGCAAATGAAGTTTACCAAGGGGGTGGGCATCAATAAATCTCCTAGCTCGTGGTAGCAAAACCCTTTGCACCTATCCTAGATTAATTCTGTGTAGATAAAGTTGCACTTTGTTTTACCTTTTGTTGAAAAATCATGTTGCTTGTTATTAGGTTACGTTAAAAAAATAAATACCTTGGATTTCATACCTGTGACTTGCCTCATTCTACCATGTTTCCTGGAAGTCCGTATAGCAGGCTGCGGCTCTGATTCTCTGTACAATTTAGCAAGAATATATATTTTTTTAAATATTGTCATGCAATTTGCTCATCTTTTAAAATGGAAAAAGAATCCCAATCCAGTTTTTGCAGAGGGAAATGGAAGAAGAGGTGTAATTTGCTTCTTTACATTACAAAAGGGCTGGCATAGGGTATGTCCAGAGGAGTGGTCAGGTTCGGATTTCAATAGGAAGTGTACTTTGGGTTTAAAACGGCTAGAACGGAGCGCAGGATGGAGTCCCAGATATAGGCCATTTTCACGGGATGGTGTTCTTAAGCTTCTTCAACTTACCAGTTACACAGGTTCCTAAGTACAGTACACCACAAAATTGTAAACCATGTGTTAGTAAATTCAAGGCTTGAATATGCCAATGCTCTGTGTTTTACGCTATCTAAATGAATCTTATATTGTACAGCATGCACCTTCAAGGTGCAGCAGAGACCAGAAGGAGTAGAACCACAACCAGTGGCAGTATGTAGAGGAAGAAGTTTAAGCCATGGTGAACTAGGTTTAAGTTGTCATTTTATTTGGCTGGAGCTCCACCTAAGGCTTTTGAGAGGAGAGCGCCACAGCATTTGCTTCTTGGATCTGAAGAGATTTGCCTCCTACAGATACCAGACTGGACTATTTCCAATAATTTGGTCAGCGAGAGAGGGATGCTGGAGAGAGCCTTTATTTCTCCAACTAATTTGTTGGGGAGCTGGGAAATCTCTTTGGCAACTTCCCTTCACGTGTCTCCCTAGCCTGGTCACTCATCCCACCTTCCCTCAACCCCCTAGCCTGGTCACTTATCCCATCTCCTTTCAAAAGGTCAGAAGTCTGGGAAGTATGTTTGATTCAGCCCTCAAATTCACACCTCGAATCAATGTTCTGGTCACGGTGATCAAATTCAAAGTGCCGATCCTCTGGAAAATCCTACCACTACTCCACACTATGAAGTAAATTGAGCTTGTTTGTTCCCTGGCCATGACCCGTTTATACTACTGCAATACACCGGCCTCCCAAAAACACCTCTTTATGAGGATGCAAAGATTATAAAATTAGGCAACCGCGATGTATCTGCATCTTCAAAAACAAGACCACATTAAGTCAGTCCTGCCTGGTCTCCATTAGTTCCTTGTTGAATTCAAGGTCAAGCTCAAAACTCTATGTATTATACACAAAGCATATTGAGGCAAATGCCCTAGATACCTTCGAAGTCTGACATGCCACCAAGTTCTGGTTAGAGGTTAGCAAATGTAAGCAAATAATGCTACGTTCAGAGACACAAGTATGGCATGAGATCGATGGGGGTTCACGGTCTAGAAATATGGAACAGCCTTAGCCTCGCCTCTGTCTCCAAATGGAAGTTGTTTAGCTACATTTCAGGAAAGTTATGAAAAGCCAAAGTTTAAAACATGATTTCAAGTAAATGCAGGTTCCACGTGGTAGTAATTGAGGAATGCAAGATCTAGGTTCATCCTTGGCATCCAGCTGGACTTTGAACTCCTCGTTGCTAAGTTTATTTTTGTTCTATCGATCTGACTTAGTACAGGTGACATGTAGTGCTATATAAAACATTAAAATGAAGCATATAGAGGAGAGGATGTGGCCAAACTGGCTAGGGCGGTTGATCTCAAATCTGGGGAACCGGGTTCGAGCCTCGGCATCGACGCTCAACATCCTGTGATTCTGGGCAAATCACTTAATCTCCCAGTGCCTAACAAAAATGAATGTGTCCTTGTGTAACGTAACTGGTACTCATGTAAAGTGCTCTGATACCTAATTCCTTCGGGTCAAGTTTGTACTATATAAAACTCAGAAAAAAAATATATATATAGGCTTTGAAACAGGCAGCCAATGCGGTGCATGAAGGTAAGAAGGAATGTGTTTGAATTTTTCGGATCAAAGCTAATGGGTACTCATGCAGTTTTTTAAATGTTGACGCCATTGTAGAGCATAGTACTACAGTCCCAGGTGTATTCCATTCCGATGATCAAATTTAGAGGAGAACTATGTATTTACTTATGGCAAGCGGTGGGGCAATGCAAGAAAGGGAAGGCCATGGCACAACAAACAAAGCATAATAATAAAAGCAGATTTTGGTCTTCCCTGATATATAGGGCCTGGTGAGAGATTGGAGCCCACCAGTAGCCTCAAATTCTTTATAACGATGATTGGAGTGTAGCAGCTGTACTTGAAGCAACGCCAAAATGGCGATTCGTCCAGTCTGGACATGGCCTCACAGACTTTAAAAGTCTGGTTAAAAAAAAGCTTGCAATCCAAAAATCCACAAATTTACTTATGATAGAACTGGAGTGATCTGAGGGACCCAGGCCATCCCTTATATAGATGGATTGAATGTCATTAGAATACATGGAAAGAGTGACGGGGTAAGGCAAAAAACTTTAAAAGTCAGTTAAGAGGCTAAAATGCCAGTGAGTGGCTTCCCACGTCACTGGCTTTGATGTGGATTCATATGGTGCCAATGCCTCATATAGAAATGATGCAATACAGATAAGAGCTATGCACCAATCACTGGCTGCAGGATGTATATGTTGGCAATGTACATACATCTTAAATTAAAAATAGTGAATCTATGCTTACCTATATTAAATTACTTACCATTATTTTGATTTCAGATAATCTGGCTATAATATTTTTGTAGCAAATCTTTATAGTGTGATATTCTAGTAGCAGATCATTGGTTGGAATGGGACTCTGGGTAGTCCCCACTGCAAGATGGGCCTATATTTTGATTAATAATGTGTCCTTTGAACAACTCCAACACAATTTGCGAGCGAAAATCCCTCGCTTTATTCTGGCAAGAACATTGAGATCAGGCAACCAGGGACTACTTTGGGTTCCAAGCTCTTGCTGCTGATGGATAGGTGATTGAAGATACTCGGCTCCAGGTCCCAAATTGTGGAATACCATGCGATCAGAAAATGACCCTCATCATTATTAGGAAAAGAGTCAAAACCCATATATTTTCTTGATCATCCCTCCCTCTGAAGTTATGATGTCCTATATTGCCCATTGACATGTTTTACTGATATACCATCTGGTTTCCAGGTGCAATTACTTTGCAGTGTGGCCAAATAGGTAACTAATTGAAAAATAACAGTAACAGTTACAGTGCAAAACACCTAGAAACAGGTGCTTCTCAGTACAAGATCCTAGAACGTGGAATTCACTTATTTTAGAAATACTTGTCTCTCAACTCTGACCCTCCTTTGGAAAGCACTCAAAAGGCTATGGGGCCAGATGTACTTAACAATGGTTGCACTAAATTAGTCACAATTTGGAACCAGTATTTTTGTATCTGGTATAGATTAGTACAAATCAATCTATGTCCTAATAGTTTCATAAGATTCCAGTTTGGAGTTGGTCATAATCCGTACCATCCCCTTCAAAGGGGCCCCTTCCCTTTTGCGAATAGCTAAGCACCCCAGCTGAGAAGCCTGTAATTTTTCAATATTTTGCAACCAGATTCCAGCCATCTAATACTGAATTGCTATTTAGAAGGGACACCTACAACCCGAACCTTCCAAATAGTGATTCATTATGGAGTCAAAAAACACTTTTAGGAGTCAAATTACTGACTTGTAACTGCCATTAGTGCATTTCAAAAACTTTTTTGTGGTTGCAAACACAGATTCAGACCATATAAACATTTAGTATATTTAGCCATTATATTCAACTGATCTTTGTATCCCTGATCTGTAACCAAGATGTGCTAGTAATACATTCTTTGTGATCTAGGAGGCCAAGTGAGGATTGAGTCCATTGTGTATGTACAAATAAATAGTAATAAAATCATGAAACGATGTTAAAGAGTTTTTGGTACAGGCAGAAGCAAGGCATCTTCCACCTTGTGGGGCTAAAATCATTTAAGAGCGACATTGCTTTTTGCATAATCAATGGAAAGAAAGCAATTCGGATATTCCAGGTAGCAATGTATTACTTTAAAGGGAGTGCTTAATTTGTAAAACAATAAAAAGTGCATGGACCCAAAGTTTTTCTCCGGAGTCCCCAAAATTGAGTGCCAGTGCTCTTCACTAGTAACCAGCGGCACAAATTAAGCACTTGTTAAGGTTAGTGGTATCTTTAACATAGTGAATTGAAAAGAAATATTTAGAAGCATACCAAATATCATAATGTAGTACCCTGCCAAATATCCAGTAGTTGGTCATGTTTTCAGCTAATTAGTGTTTTTAAATAACTTTTAATATTTAAAGTTTCAAATTTGATTTTGTTTCAATGTGACTTCTGTCCTCTTAACATTTTTCATCACAGTGTATGCAGCTAAAACATTAAAGTCAGAAAATAAAAAAATCACGAAACACTTTAATTTCAAATTGTAAAATGAGCATTCTGTATTTCAAGTTTTGCTTAATCTGAATCAGTTTATGGTAATTGGAATGCTCTTTAACTTTGAGTGTTTCAGCTTTGAAAAGGTTAACATAAAAATATCCACTTGACAAAGGGAGTAGCTCTAATTTTGTTGGATTTTATCTCATACCAATTGATGGTTGACTTTAACCCATCCATAGAAGTTGTTAGAGTTCTATGAAAAGCTTGGTGCTGCCCTTCATTGGCGAGAGGCCACCTCGTCTTGCCCGTAAACGCTGGCTCCTTGCTGCCCCAGCTGGTGTTTGCTATTACCCTGCGAGATGTCTTGTTGAATGATCATTCAGCATCTCCACCTGTCTGCCATTTTGTGCACTTGCCCACCTGTAAAGCGAGTGTGCCAAATAAAGGAATGAACAAACACATTTGTGCGTCTCCTCATGTCCGTAATGTGCATCTACAAGGACAGTAAGAGACTCTTCCAAGAACATACAGTGGCTCGGTAGGCATTCAGGACTCCAATATGAGTGACTCGACCACTAGATTTCACCGCCTTCTGAATGCTCTACCAATGTAGGTATTAATAAGGAGCATAGGAATACGTCCGGAGATTCTGCCACTGAAAACTGAGATCAAGCTTCTATTCCTTCTGATCCCGAACCAGCATTTGCCTTCTGTTCTAGCTCAAGCTAAAGTAGAGTGCGCCTTCTGAAGCTGGAGCCGAGTATGTCTTCTGTTCTATCGGTTCTATCTCTGCCCAAAGCTCAGTGCACCTTCTGTTCAATATCAGCCTGAAGACAAGTGTGTCTTCTGTTCTATCTCGCCACAAAGCCAAGTGTATCTTTGTACTATCTCAGCCAGAAGCCGAGTGTGTCTTCTGTTCTTCTAAGTCTGGAGCTAAGTGTTTCTTCTGTTCGATATCAGCCTGAAGACGAGTGTGTCTTCTGATCTATCTCGCCACAAAGCCAAGTGTATCTTTGTACTATCTCAGCCAGAAGCTGAGTGTGTCTTCTGTTCTTCTAAGTCTGGAGCTAAGTGTTTCTTCTGTTCTATGTCAGCCTGAAGACGAGTGTGTCTTCTGATCTATCTCAGCCTGAAGATGAGTGTTTCTTCTGTTCTATGTCAGCCTGAAGGTGAGTGTCTTCTGTTCTATCTCAGCCTGAAGATGAGTGTTTCTTCTGTTCTATGTCAGACTGAAGCTGAGTGTGTCTTCTGTTCTATCTCAGCCTGAAGCCGAGTGTGTTCTGTTCTCTTAAGCTAGTTTCTTAGTGGTCCATCTCCTCTTGAAGCTGAGTTTCTGTCCTATGTCAATCAATCAGACCAAGTGTGTCTTCTGTTCCATCTCATTTTGAAGGTGAGTGTGCCTTCTGTTATATCTCAGCCTGAAGCTGAGTGCACCTTCTGTTCTATCTCAGCCTAAAGCCGAGTGTGCCATCTGTTCTATCATTCTCGTGTAGTCTGAAGCCGAGGGTTTATATGTTATATCTCAGTCTGAAGTTGAGTGTGCATTCTGTTCTACCCTTCTGTGCAGCCTGGAGCCAGTGGTTCTGCTGCTCTATGTAAGTTTGAAGGCGAGTGTAACTTCTGTTCTATATGACCTTAAAACTGCATGTGCATTCTATTCGAGCCACCTGGTATCGCCTGGAGCAAAGGGTTTTTTCTGTTCTATTTCGTCTTGAGGTCGAGTGTGCCATGTGTGCTATCTCTGCCAACAGGCAAGTGTTTCTACTGTTCTATCCTTCTGGTATAGCGTGGAGCTGAGGGTTTCTCTATTTTATGTTCGTTTGAAGCTGAGTGATACCTTATGTTTTCATCTCAGTATGGAGCCGACTGCGTCTTCGGTTCTGTTGCAGCCCAAAGCCAAGTGAGTCTCTTCCTACAGCCTGCTGTTTGTGTCTTCTGCTCTATGGCAGCTAGACAGTGGTGGCTGGCATCTAAGGAGGGGGCACGACTCCCTCCACTCTGGACCTCTTCTTCCAGGACCTGGATGCTGCAACTCCCTTGACCAATCCTGGCGCTGCTCTAACCAGCATTAGAGCAGCGCCCTGATTGGAGGAAGCAGCCTCCCTCAGCAGTCCAGAGAGCTCTGGAGGCCTGCACTTGCTCTAACACAGCTGTCTTAAGACAGTTGGGTTGGAGATATTTAAAGTGTGCATGTGTGGCTGGCCGTCACAAAACGGCCAGCCCAAAAGACATGCACACTTTAAACAGCGCATAGGCAGCCCACCCTCCTCCATGCTGATGTCACTCAGCAGGCCCCACCCCTTCCTGACGCTCTGTTCGGGATGGGGGATGAAAAGTAAAATGGTAATGAATTACCATATTATTTTTCATCTCTGGGGCTTTAGGAGATTTAAGTGGGGCGACGCTCCTCCACTTCAACAGAGGAGCCTCCCATGCAGCTAGGCCTGTTACTCACTCTTTCTCAGCCCGACTGATCTTTCAGTGTTTGTTATCCCCTAGAGAACTCAAGGTTTAAGCCTGTATAGGAGTACTTTTATAGATTTTTAGATGAAATGAATCCTCTGTATTGCACTGTAATGTACTTTTGTTAAATGCAGAAGAAATGAAAGATTCCCAGGTGTGAGACTCTATTATAGTCAATAAACCTGTTAGAAGGTGTGATAGTGAGACAGCGCTCCTAGATGTCAGGCTCATCCCAGTCCTGAAAGACGCAAGAGGTCTTTGGCGCGTCTCTGTGTGTAACAGCACTAGCTTTTAATTTTGCACGGGCAGGGCGAGCTCTCACGAGTGACAAAATGTACCCTTTCTTGAGACAATAAAAATATTTTTAGCCCAGTCATGAGTCTCTTGACTGTATTCAAAATGGCGCCGCCCAGAGCTGTGTAATGAGCCTCCGATGCCAGATCAAACATTGCAAAAATTAAATATTTACAGTTTTTTTGCCGCCACCACGTTCTTTTCTGGACGCTTCTAGCGTCTGTTGGCTCCTAGTAGGAGCCCTCTGAAAATGGTCTTGGTGTCTGAAAATGTAACAGTTCCTGCTGTGTTTATACTCTGCCATCAGCTGTGAACACTTCTGTACCACGACCATTACCACGAACACAAAAAGAGTAATTGAAATCCACGTAGCAGATGCTGCTTGGGGTCAAGATGCGTTTTATTTTGTAAAAAAAAACTGTTTTATGTCTCATGTTTTTTAAGGAATAAAGCAGAGTCCTGTCTTTTCAAGCACCCAAACCTCATTGCTTTCAAGGAAACGTAATCCCAGCCCAGTATTTAATTTTTAATGTATTTGTTTTTGGATATTGTGCACTGATTTGACCCTCAGATGTGAGCGCATTACTGAAGGGAAACATATATGGAATATAAATGTTGAAAACATGTATTATAAAAAATGCAGATAACACAAAAGACAGATAATTACTTGATTTAGGATGTAACAATATATTACAGATAGTTGGAACATGTAATGCATGTTGAGTATTATGCTATGTTGTAAATGCATTTATATATTGCTTCATACATACCCGTGAAGCAGTGGTGGCTGCCATGTCCCTCAGGCGGTGTGGCAGGAGGGGGCACCAGGGAGGACGCAAAAAAAAGAAATAACATAAAAACAAAACACTAACCTTGAGGCGCGCCGTCCTCCTCCACTGGTCGTCTCTTCCGCGGGACCCAGCCAGCTCCCCCTAACCAATCCTGGTGCTGCTCTCACAGCATGAAAGCAGCCCCAGGATTGGTTGGAGCGGCCTCACTCAGTGCTCCCCAGAGCACTGAAGGCCTGCGCTTTCTCTAACCCAGCTGCCTAAGACAGCTGGGTTAGAGAACTTTAAAATGGGCATGTCTGGCTGGCCGTTGCAAGACGGCCGGCCAAAGGGACATGCGCATTTTAAAGCGCACAGTTCCCTGCTGCTGCCACTCGGCAGCACTGGCCCGCCCCGTCCTGTCACTCAATTCAGGATGGGTCGGTTGCTGAAAAACAAAATGGTAATAAATAAACTTTATTACCATTTTATTTTATCAGCTCTGGCCTGTGGGGCGACGCTGCTCCGCTCAAACGTAGGAGCCGCCCCTGCGCCTGCAGAGATGCTGAATGCCATTAGCGGACGGGTAGCACACTACACCATAGGGGAATGCTTGGATGGAATAGTGTTGAGAACATAAAGGAGTATGTTGAAAAGATCAGTGGGATCATGCATGTCTCATCCATTAGATAGCGATGTTGGTTCATGGATCTCTGGCAAATGCTCACAAAACAACCTGTGCAAGGTTCAGAAACTGCCTCAGCAGTGCTTAATTTGCAGAAAAAAAGATAAGTGCACGGGTAGAAAGTTTTTCTTATGTGTCCCACACCAGTGGTGTGATGTCGAATGTCGTGGTTGCCGCATACCAGGGCTTCCTAGTGTTTTATCATAATTCAAGCCCCCTCAAGGGAGGTAAACAGCAGTAGCAAACGGCTTTCTTGTCTTGACGCACCTCCTGCCTCTTTCTTCCACCATCCTACACTTCCTGGAAATCTATCTCTTGCAAGATCTTTTCCATCCCTGCTTTCTTCCTATGTCACTGATTTTCTATCAGTCTCTTCCTCCTTCTTTCTCCTATTTCTGCCTTTCTCTCGCTTACTTCAAGTCTAGGTCTGAAGAAAAAAACCTATGTCCTCAAAAATGAGCGCCGCCACCTGCAGCCACCAGCATAATTTAATCACTAGACTTCAGTGGATAGGTGCTTTTCCAAATCTAAATAATGCTAATTGGAAACCTTTGGCCCAATTTTCTTCTCATTTCAACTAGATTGATATTTGACTAGTTTCCACTTGTCCTCAGATTATTACAGTTGCTGATGTTTTTTTTCTTCAAGCCAGCTGCTATAGGCACTTGTTTTATGTATGCATACATGTAATATTCACTGGGCTTGTATCCCACACAAGTAACTATTGCCTAGCACCTTTGTTTCTGGCCTGAGTTTTGTAAAGTGGAATATCAGGGTTTCTTGAACCATTCATGACATACAAACTGTATTTATATTTACTTTAAGCTACTTTGGGTCCGTCTCATTCAGTCATTCTTCTTTTGTTCCAGAGTTCTCAGCCATTGGCTGAAGGCATTGCCAATCACATCTTGGCTCATCCCACAAAATGTTTTCGTCTCAAGTCTTTTTCTATTATCCGCTTCAGTGTATTCTTCTACCGCAATTAAAAAGAATGAACTATTTAACATCTGAATTCAGTCGGCGAGCGGTCCAGCAGCTTTGGATAGTGAAACCAGACAAAAGCAACTGAAATATACACTTCAGGAAATATGGATGGGACTCTGAGTCTTGACTAGGCCTGGGCAAATTTTAAATTACGCCAACATAATTCGGGTAAACTGGGGAATCTGAAACATTTACTGCGAACCCACCATTCGGGGAAAACGTGTAATGCAAACGGACGGGAACAATGGAATGCAAATGGCTGTTTGATTTCTTCTTTTTTGCACTATTCTAGCACAAACTGTGTCCTCGCATAAAAAATGGACAAAAGGACGCATTTCACACTAAACACAGCACCAAATGGTAGTTCACATAATTACGTGTAATTTGGTGTTATTTTGCCAAACGTTCGTTTAAATACTCAATAGTAAATTATGTGAATTTCGCACACCTCTAGTCTGGACCATCTATTTAATGACTGGTCCTTTCCCGTCTGGACGGAGGAAACGTCGTCCATGCCAGTGCCAACTTGCACCTCTGAAGAGCATCCTTCATCTGACTACAGCACTTATCATGGGATAAGTAATTCTGAATAAACCATCCCTGATGCAGAGCATCCACTTCACCCCCTGACCAACCATCAATTTAAATGCCGCATCACCTTCTCCCCACCAAGACATCTTCATTGTTTTCACATTTCCATATAACACATAAAAAGTTTAGTTGGTAACAAATGCACATGAACCATTTACAAACGCACCTTTTGTCCAGAAGATGGTTTCAGTTCAAACATCAGTCCTATCTCTGGGACATTCCTATAAGCCATCCAGGAGTTCAGAATGTTTTCTTGGGGCATCCCTTACCCTCATATACGTATTTTTTGGCCTGCATGCACCAGTCCACAGTGGAACACAATTCTGACTGAGTCGGAGCCCTAGTATTGCTGCACATCCTGGTTTGAGTATAGTATACTCGAAGCAGGATCTTTAACTGTGCTAAATCCGATCCTGACAGCCACTCGGTGTCATGATCATCTATATACCCCCCTG
Organism: Calotriton arnoldi; assembly: GCA_963921515.1. Lineage (NCBI taxonomy): Eukaryota > Metazoa > Chordata > Amphibia > Caudata > Salamandridae > Calotriton > Calotriton arnoldi. The sequence continues at coordinate 1,375,285 of CAWUFW010002210.1, forward strand.
GTCAGGTGCCCATTTGGTCTTGAGCTGGCCCAATACAGCCGATGTGCTATTGATCAATCAGTATCTTACATGTCAGTGAGACCGCTTTCATCAACAGCCTTTCCAATTGTACTTGTTGTCCAATCCGTGATAAAAACTTCTTACCCAGCATTACCTCATATGGCATGACCATTCTGCAGATACTTGCATTTTTCAGAACTTGCCACACTGTATTCACTGTTGACTTGGTCAAACAATTTTAAGCCCCAGAGACCCAAACATCCCTTATAGTGCTAATCCCTATCAAGACCCAGTTTCAAGTCGTATCAGTTTCCCCCGTCTACTACTCACCCACACTGGTGTGAGTTCACTCAGCTAGTCTTCTCATCCCAAATTCTTTGTTATCACTTTCCATACTCCAGCCACTTTAGGTGTGTGCTACGCCAGGAAATAAATGTGCGTAGAGCCTTACAGTGCGCCAGGTCTCCATGGCCACCTCTAGTGTGCCTGTCTGCCCACAGCGACGGTTCTTATTGATATGCAGAGAACCATTCCTGCACCACCGTGAAGGCAGTGAACACCAACACACCAACCTACACCACCACAACACAACCACCAACCTAAGCCTACACCACCACAACACAACCACCAACCTAAGTCTACACCACCACAACACAATCATCAACCTAAGCCTACACCACCACAGCACAACCACCAACCTAAGCCTACACCACCACAGCACAACCACCAACCTAAGCCTACACCACCACAACACAACCACCAACCTAAGCCTACACCACCACAACACAACCTCCAACCTAGGCCTACACCACCACAACACATCCACCAACCTAGGCCTACACCACCACAATACAACCTCCAACCTAGGCCTACACCACAACAAGACAACCACCAACCTAAGCCTACACCACCACAACACAACCACCAACCTAAGCCTACACCACCACAACACAACTTCCAACCTAGGCCTAGACCACCACAACACAACCACCACCACAACTCAACCACCACAACTGCCCGTGCTGGCAACTATGGCACATAATCCCTCAAATTTAGGTTTCAAAAATCATATGCTGAGGAAATGAATGGTGCCTTGTTTTCACTGCATAGACCTTGCCAATAATCCTTTCTTAACAGCTGGGGGATCCATCCAAGAAATGTGAACAGAACCAACAAAGCGGACTCTTTGATAGGGTAGGGACATCGGCTGTCCCCACTGTTGTTGACTACATGGAAACATTTTTGTCTCGTGGGCGCTTAATGAGCCCTTTTTCAGCAGCTGTAGGAGGCGTCACCGAAACGGCGGAGTTATGTGCAAATAATTAGCTCTGTTCCCAGTGACCAGGAAGAACATTAATTAATTGTCAAAGCGAACAAAGGTTGACGGCAGCAATAAAGGGCTTGTTCATGGGAAGGGCAGCTCTCCTTCGCTCCTCCGGGTACCGGGAGCAGCATCTAATAAAGGAGCCTTGTATCATACCTGGGCATGGAGGGCGGAGGGAGGTTGGTGTGGCACGAGCAGTTCGGGTAACAGGGGCTCCCTGTTCTCCTCAGAGATGCTTCACGGGTTTCGAAAATGTCCTTTATTTATGTCGATGCTGATAGGATCGGAGCTGTCTGTGACAGGTTGATACGCCAGGAAAGACTGTCGTTTTTGGGCCTACGTTGTCATTGGTTGATTTGTTTCCTCAGTTATTAGTTGGAAGGCACGGCTCGGCATTGTTCCATGGTAGTTCGTTGGCCTGACAGAGTTCTGTTTTTGCCTGACTCAACAATGGTTCGCACGACCGACTGGACACTGGTTCCTTTAGGCATTGCTGAATGTGTAGGCCTGACACGACAATGGAGTCGCCAGTGTCCCAGACCGGCACGTACCTTTTACAAACCATTGTAATCTGGAAGTTAATTCCAAATGTTTACATTGATGGGAACAAGACTGCAGCCACCGGAATGCCTTAGGTTATTTAAAAGCCAAGCATGGAGCATTCTGCCCTTAGTAACAAGGAACCGTTCATGGCAGTCTTGGAACAAAAGCCAAGGGATCAACATGTACTAGAAGTGGTACATTTAGTTCAAAGATTCAGTGCCCATCACAAGTCCTAATTAAGGTTTTCTTGTGTCTAAAATGGCTCCAGATATTTCACTTCTACCAAAAGACGAAAACGTTCTAACCTGGCACAAATGTGAGCAAACGCAATTTATCAACACCGTTGGGCCAATTCTTGCGAATCCTGCCTTGGCAAAGGGAAATAGCTCGGAGAAAATCCATTTTGAATGCGATATGCATATTTTGTTCATGGAAGGTTTGTCTGCACAGAAGTTATCGCTTTATGGTCAGAATGCTATGGGTAACCTCAAATTTGTTTCGCTGGTGTTTCTGTTAAATAAGTCCACACAAAATGCAATGTGCCTGCTCATTTGTGGGCAACCAAAAAAGGTCGAATTTAAAACTTTTTGCCTGCTCCATAAGGCATTGCATAATTCTGCCTCCTGGTACCACCTCACGTTATTCACTACTTATATTCGCACCAGACACGAATGGTCAGGTTGTTTTACTCCACTGTCTCCAAGGCACAAATGACTTAGGGGAAGTACTCTACCTTTTTAAGGCTTCTTCCTTTACAACACCATTCCCTAATCTCTTCCACTTGAGGAGGTCCTCGGAAGAATCTAGAAACACCTATAAGCCTGACTCTTCCAGAAAACTTTTAGCCTTAAACGATTACCGACTCTACCTAAAGTTATACCCAGGGCCAGACAGAAAACAAAAGCAGCCCTGGCAAAATGTTCAAAGCAGTCCTGAACTACATGGTTGGGCCATGGCAGCCCACCCTGGTCTACGCCAGCCCCCCAGCCTACCAAGGACATGTCAGAGTGGCAGAATAGCCAGCCCAGCCTTGGTATATATGATGTTTCCTCATCCCCTCCACCGCTTATTTAACACATCCTGACGCATCCTATAATTGCCCTGGAACAGCACAAAACCATACATAAAATATATTAGGGGGATATTGCCAACATGTTTTGTCTTCAAATAAAACTGAACAATACGTTTGCTTCTGCAGCGAAAGACCCTCATTAACTTCTAAAATGCCAGAGAGCTCAGGGTACTAATATCGCTGAAACTCGCTATAGAAGTGAATGATCACAAGAGAGGATGGGCACACCAGTAGCCAGATCTGTTGGCTTAGTCCACTAATACGTCCACTGTACGGCCTGTGTTTGACCTCCTGGTCACTGGTTCAAAACTCAGCCTTTCATCCTTCTGAGGTCGATAAAATGAGTCCCATTGAGTTGGATAACAATAAACATCTGTTATTCAGTGCCATGGCCCGTTCTGGGTGAACGTCTGCTTTAGAAATACACGTTATGTTATGTTATTTTATGTAGGGTTTTTGCAACCCTTTCAGAATCGCAAACAGCAAGGGGTGTGAAAGAGACATTCTACTCCTGTTTGCGAGCTGCAAAGGAATGTCTCAATAGTTTGTTGCCTTAGTTGCGGTTACAAACTATTGACAAGTTACCACCTCTCAATTTGGGTTGGTACCTGATAGAGAAAGGGAAGCTATCCCCACAGGAAAAGCTTCCACTTAGAAGACTGTGTTGGATAGGATTGGCGGGAGAAAGTAATGGTCCACTCCATGTGTTCTCAAATGGGAAACTTTTTTTTAAAGTACCACCTGTCTCGCTAATGGGCACGAATTCCTTTAAAAAATGTTTGTTTCTTGTTTGAGAAAGCAAATGCAGGGATGGTAAACTGCTGTCCCTTGCAGGTCACTATCCCTGCCCTGACAGCCATTCTCATGGGGAGGTTGCAAAATGCTACCTGACAAATTAATATGTATTGGGCAGACGATATTCTGATTCCCCAAGTAAAAGGGTAGTTTGCAATGCGACCTCTTAGTACATAGGTAAAATTGCAAAATACATCTATGTTCATGAATTTGCACACCCCTAGTTTGCTAAGGTGTCTAGTACACCAGCCCATAAATGTTTAAAAACTCACAAAAGACAGTGACAGATGCAGGTCAGCCACCATCCCATGTGTTGTAAATGGTGGGAGAATCGGATGAGGTGATTTGCGGTCTTTCTGTTGACTGTGGGCTTTCCTGCAGTCACTATCATTCTTGATAAATCCGGGTCATCCAGAGCACCCCAAGAGCCATGCCCTCAGTCTCCGCCGAGTCTGCACCAGCTGATGTTTCACTGGGACTGCCTCGTTCTTGCATTTCTCAGTAATTTTTGGTATTTTTGTTTGTTGATGTTATTTTAGAGACTTTGGAATGGGCAGGTAGGAGCATTAGAAAACACCCAAGTAAACATGTCCCCTCTCAGTATGGCGCTAACCTCATAATGTTAAAGGAATGAGTGTTCACACTGGTAGCTCTGTCTTCAGCACTGCTTTGCACTGTTTTGTATCTTTCCAAGTCTTTATAAATGATAAGATTGTGAACATTCATTGGGTAGAGTGGATTTAGCAACAACCCTTGTGGCCAAAAATATTCTATTTACGTTCGCAGCCTTCATTGGAACCTATAAACTGCGGCCTTAGCTCCATGATCCAGTCTTTGCCCTCTGGCGGTGGCTCATGTGACTAAGAGTCCTGTATTCTGTCTCTTCTGTCTCACAATGTAAATGTTGTCTCACTCTGGGTGAGCGTACATATTTCGTTTATTTTTTATTTTTAAATAATTGGAAGATTGAAATAAATTTGTGCTTGGGACAGCGCATTTTGTTTAGCGTCTAGGTCATCTTGGAAGATCTACAAGGACACCTTTGTGTTTGCTTATGTATTTAAATGTTCAAATGCGCACTCTAAGCACGTTGATGTTGACAATGACGATGATGATGGTATTTGTAAAGCTTGTCTGTTACCCTAATAAAGGGTGTCCTGGTGCTTGTAAGACTGTAAAAAGGCAAAGCATGCGACTCAAGTTTATTGAAATAACCATGCTGCTCTTTAACTGTTCAGCCACACTGGTGTTATACAGTTAAGTCAGTGAGGTAGCCCTATGGCTTAAGCACAGCAAGTCTGCCTCAACCTTTTCTCCTCTGTAAGATAAACATAGATTTCTGTAGTGAATACACTAATCCACTAACCTACATTATCAGCAAGTGATTGACTCTTGTGCCCACTGTATGTTGCTAACCAAAGTAGGTCTCCTTGCTCCTATTAGCCACTGACCAAAGTATGTCATGTTTAAGGGTTTTGAGAAGGTATGCCCTCCTGTAAGCACCCGGCTGCATTGGACAATGTCCTGCTGAGGGTCCTGGGCCAAGGTATGTCGTCATGTTCTGGATATTTGGTCGCCGCAAATCCATTAAAGATGTTTGCATGTGGTCGACCAAGGGATGTCCCGTGTGGTGGATTGGCATAGCAGTGCTCACCTAGACGTAATTGCCAACATTATGTAGTTAGTTGTCCAAGGAATGGCCTATTCTTGGTCGGCTGACAAAGTATACTCTCTTCTTGGTGGATGCTGAGTCAAAGTATGTCCTCTGGAGGAGAACTGCTAATTTAGAGTCCTGTTGGGAAGGGTAAACATCGTTTACCACGAAAAGTTTTCCCCGCAGGGAATTACAACGCGGTCATTACAACGACCGCGTTGTAACCACGCATACCATTACTCCGCAAGTCGGAACAACGACTTGCGGAGGGGGCAGAAGGTGTTGGATTTAAAATCCAACACCTTCCCTACTGTCGGCACAGACTGGAGTTGGAAATAGTAAATTATACTATTCCAACATCCAGTGCCCCCCCTCCGCAAGTCGTTGTTACAACTTGCGGGGTAATGGTATGCGTTGTAATTCCCTGCGGGGAAAAATAAAGCGTTAAAAAGAGGTATGTTCGTTGGGAAGTACCCATGCAATGTACAAGAACATACATACCCAATACATGTCATGGATTCTAACTACACCCCTCTGGAATGGTGGGCCATCATGCTGTATAGTGTAAACTTGCAATACTCCTGCTTTGTAATATGTTTGCCTTGTGCAGGGGACATTATTTACCAATGTAGTTGAGGAGCTGAAACTTGCTGTGACTGCTATGTGTGCTATGTTCTTTCCTTGTTTTTGTTTTGAATTAACAATAAAGAAATATTGTTTTAAAAAAATTAGAGTTCCTGTAATTGTTTGGGTATTGGAGCATGTTCATATAGGCAATTTAACAATTAATTCCTCATGTGTGAATTTAGGTTGTTGACCCCTGTATGCAGGTAACAAACATATGTTCAATGTATGTGCTTGGTCAAAGTATATCCGCCTCTAGTTAATTGACCAATGTTTGTCAACTGAGTGCTGAGCAAGGTTTACCGTCTGTAATTGATTTGAACCTGTATGCCCTAATTGTCTGACGTACGTTCACTCTGGTTGATTGGTCAAAATATATCTAGACTGACCAAGGTATTTCCTTTTTTGCTAAGTTATGTTCTGTGATGGTCTTTGACTCATCTATGGCCCTTGTGTTTGGTATGCCCTCTTTAAGGCATTGGCTGTAGTGTAGTCACTGTAGGTCATGGGTACTCATAAACATTTGCCCAGGGGCCACAAAGTACGGTCTGTGGTGTGACCGAGGGCCGCACTGATGCCAGCAGGGTGGCGGTAGGGGGTCTTGGTGGGTCAGGGATTGTGTAAGGAGGTCAAAAAACATGTTAAATAAGCGGACAAGCATTTATTTGCAGTTTAATAAATGCTTGTCCGTTTATTTAACATTTTTTCCTGAATATTAGTGTTCATCAGCTAGTGCTGCTGGTCACCAGGGGCATGTAATGGTCAAGAGGGCCGCAAGCGGCCCCCGGGCTGTACTTTGAGTATCACTGCTGTAGGTGGTTGGTCAAAGTACCTCTATAGGTGGTTGGCCAAGGTGGGCTACCTGTAGGTCAGGGCCACAGGAGTGTGCAGTTCTGCAGCCGCTGCATCTTCTGCCTATACTCCACTATTTGCCTAAGAATTTACAGGTTTCATAAAATTAAAATTGTGCCCAGCTCAGTCAGTTACTTAAAAAATGTGCTACACGCGGTGCCACACAGCGGCAGACCCTTTGCAAAGGTTTACAGGTCAGCCTTTTAGTTGCGGATTGCAGTATTTAGGTACTTGACTGGTAAATTAACATTAACATAGTCATCAGGTTTAACTTTTTTTGCCAGCAAGTAGTAATATGTTTTCAAATATCAAATGAGTGAATTAATTATTGACCCAGAATGTGCGGAGTTGCATCCTATAATTAGCCACTGGAAGGAGTCCTGCTCCACCTGGTTAATACATGTGACCTCCAAAATGCGTTAGAACTATGCCTAGCTCTCAAAGGATCAGCAGTTTGGGTTTCCTAAAATATTGCAGGGCTGTGGTGTGTGATTCTGTTCTGCCGTGAGTCCTGGAGGAACATGTTCTTGGCCCGCTCTCCTGTGTACGCCACAGGCGCGCTTCCTTGTTGTTTATGGAAAGGAAAACTTTCCAAAGCACCTTTACATTTCCTGATGATCTGACAAATATACAGTTGCACATAATTCATGTGTGAGAACCGGTAGGAGGATTTGAGGGCTGTGCTAATTTTATGGCAACTGAACATGCTGTGCAAGCAACCATTGCTAGCTAAGGCTGTACCTGTGCTCCATGGGAAAGAGCAATTTTTGGGTCTCGCCTACATAAAGCAAAAGCTGTCGGTCGTTAAAGACCTCCAATACAATAGATACCTGTATTAGGCTTTGGGCCCCTTACTCTTCAGTCAATGGTTTTCTTCTCTATTTCATTTCCATGCTTTATACTTTATGGTTTTCCTCCCTATTCAATGTTTTCCTACCTTTGGACCATTTCTTCTTTATCATATTCTGATTCGTGATTGGATGATTTGCATCTTTCCACTTCTTACATTCAGGGAACTACTTTTTTCTTTTTCCTCTTAGCACTGCCTGTGCGTACATGTGTTTTCTTGCTCTCTACCCTGTGTGCTACTTTCCCACAAACATCAGTTCATCTATTCCTCCTCCCGCTTGTCCTTTTTTAAAAATCACCTCTTGCCATTCCTCCACGCACTCACCAGTCGACGACAGTGGCGCTCCCCCCACCTGCTTTGCTTTCTCGTCATCTCCATCCATTTTGTTTTTCACTTTTAAGGTCAGTCCAGAAACTGCATTTGGCTACCTGGCTGCTTCTTTGCGTAAAGGTGCTTTCGCGGACCTTTTATTCTATTTTTTTTTTTCATTTACTGCTCCAACATTGGCATCTGCCATCTCAAAATGGCAAATTTAAAAAAAAACAGCTCCCTTGTCATGATGCTGCAGCAATATTACAAACATTTTTTTTTCTTTTTGCCAATGATGAGAATCTGCAAAAAGCATTTGCCTCTGCCAAAGGAAACAAGCATTAGTGAAGTCAAAACCATAACACTCGTTTTTAAAAGGCGAGACTGATTCACCTTCCCAATGCTTGTACATATGAACTATGAACTCAAAGGAAAACAAACACATGTAAACAAGATTGCTCTGTGTTTAAAATGCTGAAAAGTGTAAAAAGAATTTCCTCTCAGAAGGCAACCTTACTATTGTTATGCAAGTATTAGTCCTCTCCAGGTTGGATTGTGATAACTCTGTGCTCTCTGGCTGGCAGATCTTACTATCACCCATTGAATTATAGCTTCTTGCTGGCACCAAATGCCTTTGTCACATCACACCACACACTTCCAACCACACACCCTTCAAAGTGTAGCGTGCTACTCATGTATGTAAGTGCTTCAGTGCCCCACATAGCGGTAGTAAGTGCTATATAAATATTGCAGGACAATACAATAGGTCACTTCCCTGTTCCATATCAAGGCCAGATTTATTTACAAAATGGCTCAGTCTCAATCTCTCCATTACCTGGCCGTGAAACTGATAATCTTAGGCGTCAACTCACTCTCCGCTGTTCTGACTTATCGCTCCAGGAGGTTCAAGGTTTCCACAAGCTATGTACTCTCTTGCAACCGTTCTCAGATACTGCATTCAGAAACTGGGACTTCTTTCTCAAGCCGTGCAAAGTATTCAGAATTTCAGTTCCAGAGTCCAAAAAGTATCGCTGGTTCCCTCAAGCGACCCCTGACTTTGAAGCTACCACGACAAAATGTAAGCCCTATAATTGCAAAGGCGTTATTGCATTCCTACCCGTTACATTACCCATGCATATGTACATCATAGTCTGTGCCCCTCTCTTCGTCTCTTTGTTGTCGCTTATATCCCATACAAAATCACTTGTGCAGCTATTCTCCAGCCAGCTCTCCAGTAATATTATTAGATCCAAGTCATCTCTGAGCCTATTAATAACGGGATAATGCACATAATATGAGCCTCCTGTCATGACATAAAATCCTGCAGCTGCTATTGTGAATTGGGAGTACAGCATGGGAATCTGGGGCCCTTACATTTATTTGATGGTCCTGGTTGTTTATGAAAGTTAAGATCCGAATAGGACCTTCTGCACAATAGGGCCTAGTTTGCCTGTATACACTATGGTATGTGTAATTTGATGCGTCGGGATAGGGTCGGTGAGTGAAATTCAAAGGCAGAGAGTCAGTCGACTACCCGGGGTGATAGTCAACTTTTTCTCTCCTAAAATTTACCTCACTCTCATCCTAAACCTGTAACCTTATACTATGTTATCTGCAGTGCTTAATTTGAGCCAGTGGTTTCCAGTACTCGGCACAGGCACTTAATTGTCAACACCGGGACCTGTGACAGTCTGCCACAAGGTGGCGCAGTCTGAATAATTTAGAAATGACTACAACAACAGTTAATATTTAATTCAATATACATTAAAAATTGCTATTACCTGCTGCCCAAGCTATTCTTATAGCTGTGGCAGCCTGAAATAGTCCGAATTGTCACACTTGTAGGAGTGTGTTGGTTAGTAGTTGTGTTGTTACTATCATTGGCTGCATGACAGGGGCTATGTGTGGTGCAAGCTGCAGTGGCCTCCTGACGAGAGCCCTGGCACTTATGTTTTTTACAAGTTAGGCACTGGTGAACTTGGGTCCTTATATAGTGCTTTATGCCAGCCTAAGTCCGCCTCAAGATGGTACGAGGAGTCATCATGCTCCAGTATAGGGAAATAAAGGGATCAGGGGTGAATAGTGAGATAGCTTCGCTTCTCCCACACTCCAGATCTTAAAGAACACTTAACAAGTAACTTCCATAACATAACACCACACAGATAGTCTTCTATATGCCAAAGCATTATAAAAAATAGTCTCGAATATAATTTCCCATATGTTGACAGCAGAGATGTTCAGGTAACTAACAACTCTCTGGAACATTGAATTCTGATGTAAGAACCATGTTTCCCAAGCCAGAAAGTGGTGGTTGGTGGTAAGCTACCACTGATATAACAAGACTATGGCATTCATTTCTGGAGCCCTGAGCATATGAAGTTAATACCTGGAGTGAATGTGTTAAGCACGAGAAATATGGATGATAGGAGACAGCGGCCCAGAATGTTTCTTAATGGTTGTTGTCCCCTTGGTCTCTCAGCAATCCCCTCCTCTTTCCCCAAAGTCCTTTTGTTTTCATTTTTCGAGGCCCCACTGAGGTTTCCCTTTCAGATTAAGCAGGATACTAACATGATTAATAATGTGAGACTTCGATTATTGGGTGGGACTTCCTTTAGGGTTGCAGCACGACACCTGGGATGGGATATTATATAATTCTGGTTAATAAATACACAATTTCTTTTGTGATTCAGTCATTTCAGATCTAGGCCTGGTTTAATTGGCTGGGTTTGGCCAAACGGATGCCTTGTCTGAATGACTGTCTTGTCCTAGCTTGACTCTGTATCTCTTGGGCGCAGGAAGAACAGAGTCAAGAGGTGAAAGCTAGGGTTGGACGGTGTTGACCATAATTATTCATTTTCCAGAAGAGTGAAGCGGGGCGTGTGAGGTGAGAACTGGCCTGGTCTGCGGGAGGGACATCATGGTGATCAGTAGCTTTTTAGTTTATAGACCAAATTATGGTAAGCCGCGTCCTCTGGGTGTGTACGTCAAAGTGTGCATGCACATGTGTCGGAAGTGTTGGGCTGCACGGCGTTATAGCTCCCAAATTAATAAACCACGCATCTCAAATTAAAGCTTATTATGCCAGCTGCCTCAAACTAGTCAACACCTTGATGAAACAACCTGTGAACAATAGGAACTGCTGTTTTTTTTCACAAGTTCCTGTCTACACCCTACCTCCCAACCTGAGAAAAGCCATCACTCCAGATCTCAAGGTCAAAAGCCTAAGTGTCACTGTTGACTCATCATGACCACCATGTCTCTGACAGCTTTTCAAATGAAGATTATTATTGTTATATTTTTTTTCAACCGCCCCATATTCCTTAAAGTAAACAGGGCTGAACCTATATCAATAGAGCTTTTGAAAGGGACAATCCCAATATGCCCTTCCAAGTACTGAATCGATATGGAGTCCAAACCCATTTTAGAAGCCGTTAAAATATTACTGATTCCTAAAATGGGTTTACTAAATAGCAAAAAAACATTTCTGAGGGCGCATACAGCTATTTGGACTGTTTGCAACCATAAAAACGTTTATACCACTTGCTTCATATCTGCCCAAGATCAGACAGTTTGGTGAAGCTGAAGAACCAGAACTACAATTGTTACTTGTTCCCAGGATCTTGGCTTTCCCACTACATTTTGATGAGTGATCAAACTTAAGCTGAATTCTAAATTCTTCCGATCTTGTAAAGATAACCAAAGACAGAAAATGAATGTCTAAGATCACACAACTTAGCCCTATTCGGAGACCAAGATTAACAAGTATTGGCATAGCCAATAGGTCTCGCCTTTGGGACCTTTTAAGTGTTTAGCTAGAGCTATTGGCTATGCCAATGTGTTAAAGTTATGTCGTAGAAAAGTGTGGCTGCTGTCTAGCATATTGAAAAATTTTAATAAATAAAAACAATAAAAATGTGTTGGTTCCTCTGATCCACTTCTTAAATGGAGACCCTGACATTGTCCTTCTGGCTTCTGCTTATGTTACGGGTGTACATTAGTGTATTATGCACATGGAAAATATTTGTCTACGAATAAACCCTTATCCATGTGCAAAGAAAAATGAGAATGAACCCTCCCCTTTTCCACCATGTGAGAGCAAAGCTTCCTTCCATAAACAGAAGCAGTTTCATTTGCCTTTCATGGGTAGGAAACGGCGTGCAAAATATTTGTGAATAAACACAAAGGGGTGAGTCCAGGGTGTTTGTGCCATGGTGCCTGGTTTCACGCTCTATCTTAAAAGCCCACTCACTTCATGCCCCACCCCTACCTCCTATTGTTATGTGGGTGTAAGATCCACCACACCAGTGTCTCTTCCGCCGTCGTAAATTAATGTTGCTCTGCAAAAATGAATGCCGGTTTGTTAATCAGGATGTAGAATTCAGAATGGCGGGAAACATTGTATTTGAAATTGCATTTATATAGTGCTTACTACCACTGACGAAGCATTGAAACTATCCCTGACGGTGCGTATTATTCTGTGACGGCGCTACTTGGGTGCACAAGCTCCCCTGTAAACCAGGCACAGAATTCTTATTTATTTATTCATGCATTTTTATACAGCGTGTCAGAGCGCTTTAGAAAAGAATCAGTTACATTACATAAAGACTTCAGCGTACATGAGTAATATAAAAGATACAAACAGATAAACTCTAAGCTCACATAACAATGGTAGTAAGTACAAACATCTACTACAGATACTAGTGGTTAGAGTTAAATAATATACAAGCCTCAAATTCACTCTTGTATTGCGAACATTCACTTAAGCACCAGTTTTAGTTCTGCATGTAAACAGCGTGTGAAAACACGCAGGTCTCAAGAGTTATTGCGGGCCTACAAAAATACATGTGAAACAGGTCATTCTTATGAAGACAACAAAGGCCTCCTCCTGTCAGCGCAGAACAATGTCTTGGTCACGTGGTAGTGGCATTTACTCTAACAACTTCAAAGAATGGCCATTCAAAGTGAATTGTCTTCCGTGGTCAATGGGAAGGCACTGCCCACTGTTCCGGTACCGCTCACACCCCACTGGCAGTCACTACCCAACGGGGTGTCAGGTAAACTCGCCTCACTGCTGCAGCAAACAAATCGGGAGCGTAAAAGTAACACTGTCCGACGCTGCTTGAAGGCAGACTAATAGATTTCACTGCCCTACTGGTAACGGGATGAATCAGTCAGCAAAAATTTAGTGCAAGTAGGCAATTCAGAGCAACAGTTAATCCTAAATGGCACATCACAGGATAAGGCCAAACATGTCCACGATAACCGGACGTTGTTTTTTCGGTCATGCCATTCACAGCAGAATTGTTTACACTACATTGTTTTCTGGCGCTCACTGGCGGCCGCGAAAGTTAAAGAGTACAAAGAGTACTCGTGCATGCAGAGCGTTTGCCTTGCGGGAGCGAGCAGCGGCAGGGAGATAATTGCTAACAGATGGCGCCACTGCTCGCACCCACAAGGGAAACGCCAAACGTGCACGCGTTGCAATAGAAAGCAATGCAAAACGTGCACGTTTTTGGCCAAAAAGCTGATCGATTCCAAAAGGTCCCTTCCTATGCAGCGCATGCGCGCTGCATAGGCGAGACCTAAAAACCATTCCCCCTGGTTCCACTTTTTCCAAAATGCCCACTAGATCACTGATGTGCGGGTGGTTCTGATAGCAAGATGCAAAGATGGCTGTCCCCAGGGGTATGACACTGTTGGGTGCCAAGCCCAGGTTTTAATGCAGCGTTTATTATCAGCATATTTTGTTAAAGTGGGAAAGGTGTGGTTAGACCGCAAAAAAAAAAACGTTCTGACCCTTCCCTCCTCTTTCCTTTTCAATCCAAATAACAGACTAACATGTCCACAGCTCAAATTAATTTCCTATTTTACTATACTAATTCACCACTAATCCTTTATGGGTTCCGGAGTAGCGTGCAACTGGCCGAAAAAGCACTTCGACGCCTCATCAGGGGTAGCAAACGCTATATAAATACAAACCTTTTCCCTCTTCTATTCCTCCACTATCCTTTTCAATCCAAATAACAGACTAACATATCCACCGCTCAAATTAATTTCATATTTCTCTATACTAATTCAACACTAATCCTTTATGGGTTCCAGAGTCGCATGCTACTCGCTGAAAAAGCGCTTCTACGCCTCATCACGGGTAGTAAGCGCTATATAAATGCAATTACAATACAATATATGTTATGCGACAACCAATGATTTTGCCACGTTCTTGGTCTCTTCCGTGGCCTCAAGACCTTCGCCTTTGGGTAAACAACTCAGGAGTTCTTGGAACCAATATAACCCCTTTTTTTAAATGTATTTATTGGTTTTAAACAAACAGATTGCACAGTTTTCCCCTTGCCAAGAGTTTATCACCATTTTCACCTACAATCAATAAAATACATATAAGTCTACAACAGTTTCGGACAAGCCCTAAGTTAACAGTGGACTTAACTTCTAAAACTTAGCATTACACACACGCTCGTCCCTTTTCTCTTTATGCTGACTTTGCCCCCCTTTGGTGGCCTTAGGATATTATCTATTTTCTTCTGTCCTGGTAAAGTACATGGAATGCCCATTTACCATACTACCACTACTCCTCTTGTGTTGCACATCCCCCTTTGGTATACACATATCCCCCTCTGGTTGTTCCACTGGGTTTCTTGGGCTGCCCTTCCCATATTTTACACTTTAGTATCTCATTCTTTTTCATTTTCAATTTCCCGGTGCTCCTTAGGCTTTATTCCTACTCACTTTGGCCACTTCTCTATATGAGCCAATAAACCATGCTGTCCAGGAGATCCGTCATGGATTTAATCATGGTTGCTCACTCCATTAAGTGATCCACTCTTTTGTTGTCCCATCTTACTCTTTTCACAGGTACCTCTTCCTTTATAACCCACTCTATTGTGTCTTTGATACAGCTTTTAAGCTTTGGAGGTCTCTCACTCGACCAGTGAATTACATTGCTCCTCAGCCTCCCACTCCACATCAGAGCCGCGTCCTCTCCTTGAATCTCGCAGAAAGCTGTAGACCTGGCTTTTCAATAAACCGACCTGCCCTAGGCGGGGCTAGGCACACACACCTGCCCAGCTCCAGGCTACCATTTTGCCGGTGATACTGCGTTTTAGAAATACAAATAATATAGCATAACATAACAGTGCTCCTTTTAGAGAGGACAAAAGCCAAAAATGCAAACCGCCTACCTAACCGACCTCTTTTCTTTTTGGGTCGAAATCCCAGTAGGTACTCTTTCATTTTGGATTGTACTAAACTTGCCGATGGACCTCCCCAGTTTGCATGTCACTTCCGAACAAAAATTCTAGGTAACTTAACAGGACTGTGTAACGTGAATAAAGTCTGGTTTCTCGTCATGGCATACAGGGCATCCTGAACTTCGTTCAGCATATATTTCACTAAGTTTGACTGAGGTCAAGTATGTTATATGTACATAATGATATTGCAGGAGCTTAAACCGGGCATTAACCGACGTTCTTTTAACTCTGAAGCAGATGAGACCCCATTCGTTATCTGTTAGTGGGTCCTCAAGCACCTCTTGCACCTAGTTCGGGCCTTTACTTGTAGCATGGGTCTATCGGCACATAGTGCCCTCTATAAGTGTGTAATCAGTTTTTTGTTTGCAGCCTGGGTCAACATTTCTATCAGTGTTTTGTGTGGGTGCTGGGCAGTGCTTGAAATGGAAAATAGAAGTGCAGGCACTCTGGACTAGAGTACCTGCTTGTTACTGAGAAGTGTCTGGGAACGAGGGCCATATTTCCCTGTCGGCGGATGGTATTTTTGCGTATTGTAAGAACTGACCCAATTCTATTCCGAATGCTTTTTGCGCTTCTGCAAAGGTTACAGATCTGTTCTCCTTGGGAAGGATCTGCCATCATCAGACCGACGCCCCGCCTCCTCCTTACTGCCATGGCTTGGATATCCGTGCAAATGTATACATATTCCGAAAGTGTATTTTCAGCACAAAAGGTAGGCGCCTAAAGATCCTTTTAAACCAATCGATCCCCAATAATACATACAAATGGCACGTGGTTTGGGATTCCCTTGCCTTTTATCAGTAAATGTTCAAACTATATAGTCCCATGCGTTCCTTCAAATAGTCTCTTCTCTCAGTTATCGCCCTCATCCAACCAGTGTACTGCAAGTGCAGGCTAGCTGCCATATGACGGGGCTCCATGTGCCGCATCTCACCCTCTCCTTTATCCCATTCCCATGTGAGTGTAGTGAGGTTTACCCTGCTTCTTTTCCCTGCCTAGAGTCACTCAACCAGGAGCTTGTCAAGAGCAGTGAACACTTTCTGAGGGAGGAGAGGCATTACACCCTGGAGCACGTACAGGCAGGGTGTCAAAAGGGTGTCAAAAAGCAATTTTACCAATACAAACCCTTGACTCAACTAGGCGAATCCCTCAGTCTTGCTACCCCAAATACCTGATGCACACTGCAGCCACATGTCAGCCATAATCATCACACACTAAAAATACTTCACTGGGTCTTGGGAGTGGCTAAATGTTTGAACCTCTGCTTCATTCACAAATACATCATCCAAAAATCTCTAATTACAAACCAATCAAATTAAGCATTATGCTCATGGGTGCTCATTCACTCCACCAATCGGAACCTGCTCCAAATCATCGCTGTTCCTTTGGTTCTGCAGTCAGACCCTAGCCCACTTCCCCAAAATGTTTTGACGCTCCCCTGGTTCAGCCAGTCAGAATCAATGCCACACCCCACTCTGCTTTTGGACTATCCCTCCATTCACCACTCAGTCTACTCCACATTCTCCTGGTGTCCCTGGCAATGGACCTGCACTGGCAAAGCCAAAAACCAAGACCTGTTGGCTTTCACAGTGCATGTTTGTTCAAGGTTCCATTTTATGCACCGTAGGTTTATCGATGTTCTGGCCCACGGTGTTGATGTTAACAGATGCGAGCAGTCAGTCCATGAGCAATTCAGGCAGGCCAACGGCTGGTTGCGGTGGGCTGATGGGCTGGGGTTCTGGTGGTCCTATGCAGACATGGAGGAGAGAGGAATTTGTCTACTATCAAGTTCTCTGATTCAAGACTGTCTTTGAAGATGCTACCTTCCGTTCTTTAATTCCAGCTTCCACACTAATATCAATTGTGTGTTCTTGGGCAAACCACTTTCTTCCTATGTCCCAGTTCCCATATCTGACAATTTAAATTATTTAAAAAGCAGGTTGCGCCTCGGTGTTAAGCTATTGATTTAAAGTAGTACATTTACCGTCACAAGTTATGTTAATTATATATCCAGGCCCTGTGTTTCTTGTTGGACTCATGAGCTGCTTCATCCATGGCTGTTTTGAATTAGACAATGGCATTTATGGGAATAATTCCTCGTGTGCCCTCCCTGTACCAGGGATGCCTGGTACATGGGGCACCTTCACGTACTGTTCCTATTCCGAGTCCGATGCCCCAGAACTTCTTGGCAAACGATACTTTCAGGACACCTGTTACATCCTTTTTTGGAAAAATGAGAAAGAAGCCCAGAAAGAATTATTATTATTTATTTTTATAGTGGTGGGAAAAAAACAGCGCTGGCTCCAGTAAAAAAGAAAAAAGCTGGAAATGGGCCGAAGCTGTCTGAAATATGTTGTTTGACAGTCAAGCATGAGGTTTGGTATGTTTTCTTTTTTTAGTTTGTAGATCATATCTTTTACTATAAAATACAGAAATGTCATAGATTTCTATTTGAGTATCTTCAGCACGTACAAGGAGAGCAGCAAAATGGCCTGTCTGTGCTACAGGGATAATAATCAATACTGCGTCTTCTTCAGGCAGGCAGAAGGGGGCGCTGTGATCACTCCGGACGTATGGTGTTGTAACCTTTCCCGGGATAGATGCAGCCATTTTAAGTGCTGTTCTATATCCAAGTGATGAGCACTTAGATGTGCTCCTTCCTGATGCAAAGAATTAGGCTTAATGTGCCCGATACGGCGGGTTGTAAGGGTCGTTGTTAGGTTTTGCCTACACGCAGCTTTAGCTGTCGTATATTCTGATTTTGGACCTAGTTGGACCTCTTCAGTTGGGTGCTGCTTGGTTTCAGTGGCACAGTGAGCATAGGACCCATGTATGAGAATACCCGCCACACTTAGGGCGTGACAGCATAGAATAAAAAAAGTGATTTATGGAATGCTTGAATTAATCTCGGCCACTGGTAATTTGTTGGTGCATGGTCATTGTATTGTGCCCTCTCCAGAGAATGAAGGTCAGAGCCATTGTTTATGTTTTACCCTCTCCAGAAGTACATAGTCAGGGCCATTGGTTGTATTGTGCCCTCTCAAGAAGTGGAGATTCAGGAAAATGGTTTGTGCTGTGCTCTCTTCAGAGGTAGATGTCCTGGTCCATGGTTTGTCTTGTACCCTCTCTAGAGAAGGAGATTCAGGGTCATTGTGTTCTGCACTCTCCAGGGGAGATGATTCGGGGTCTTTGTCTTGTTCCCTCTTCCGAGGAGGAGGTTCAGGTCCGCCTTTGTACTGTGCCCTTTCCAGGAGAGAAGATCCAGGGTCAATTACTGCTTTAGAGTAGACTGAGGGCCATTAAGGTATACCATCTCCAGAGGGGAAAATGGGCAGTCATTGTCTGTGAAGACCTCTTTATAGAAGGAGGCTGAGGATCTACTTTTGACGCCTTCAGTAAGGGAAACTGATGGCCCAAGTGCGTCTTGCGCCTGATTTTTGGGGAGATTGATTCTGCTTACGAGAGGGTTGCTCTTTCTGGAGAGGAAGCCTGTTTGTTATACTATGTGCTGTATCCTCCTTAGAATAGGTGCCGGGTGGTCAGTTGTTTTGCGTCTGCTTCACGGTGGGGTGATTGATGGTGGAAATATTTATTAGTGTTAATTCTTAGCACCCACCTGTAGTAGTGATTGTGGGGGAAATATTTATTAGAGTTAATTCTTAGCATCCACCAGTAAAAGAGCCAAGGGCAAAGTCTGCTATTGCTGACGCTGCCCTCTCTAGAGGTCACAGAAAGGTAGTACGCCTCCTTACTGCCACGCCCTCTCCCAGAGAACTGGAGGACCGCCTCCGGCTGTTAAACATCTCATTTCACTTCCAAGGGTGGGGCTGTGTATGTTGCAGCACTAAGCAAAAATCAATGTGTATACTACCATCTCCTTAGACAACTACCTGTCATTAATTCCTTTTTAACAGTTCTATTAAACCCAACTCAACACATCCTGAGAGTCTTTAGAGGTGCAATTTTCAGTAATTACTGCCTCTTTGTTCTGCTTTGTGCAAGCGGAACCCTATCAAGTTGTAAAAGCAGATTTCACATAGTAGCAGCAGGGCGCAGCCTTTGAATTCAAATTCCCTGGTGTGTCCTGTTTTCTTTCATCTCTGCTTCTTGTGATCTGACGCAAGAAAACACCGCTTTAATTTTTACTGCCCAGGGATCTGTGCCAACAGCCTATCCCACATCCCAGAGATGAGCAGCTCACGTGAGTCCAGCTGGCCTGCACACATGGACGTACAATATTTGTATTCAGTCCATAAATTCTGAGGTGTTTATAATGTTTTGAGGTCATTCACGAAAGAAGGATGCTGCAGAAAATCCCTCAAAGGGTACAATCTGTACCAAAGGATACCAAGAAAACACTGTTGGACACATAATTTAGGATGCCTTTTAGGTGATCTAAAAAAAGTCTTTTCTGGGCCAGAAAGCATTAGTCCTTTTCTCTTTCCGGCGACTATATGTTATCCGCAAGAATGTTTGAAACTGTAAGGAGTTTACTATTAGAAAATTTATCATTTTTGTGGTCCCCCTACAGAGAGCTCCAGTTGTCTGTCGCAGACAGCAGCCCTCTGATACTACATAGAGGTGATTTTGCGACGGCCTCTTGCTCTTTTTTGGATGGCTTTCCTTCCTGTTCTTGAGTTTGTCCCACCGCTGGAGCATGTCTTGTTTACCATGGCTTTTGACTGGCTAAGTATTGTCATGCCACTGCGACATGATGGAACTATATAAAGACATTAAGCCATGCCATATGTTTCAGCGCATTCAGTCTCAAACCTCACCACGGCTTAGCCAGGAGGAGCTTCATCAGCTATGAAATACTTTTAAGCTCGGTCTATTTAAGCTTGGGCTTAGTGTGAGTCAGGCTAGTTGGGACTTGAGCGATTTTAGTGCTGGGTGTAAGCTCATGCCTGGCGAACAACAGACCAGAAGGAATTTCATAATTTTTTGAAGTCCATTAAGCAGAGTCTGCATTCAACCTGATACCCAACACTTGCTTTTAAATTGTATTAACATTTATACCTACTGTAGGTTTGACCAGCAGGATTTTGTCCAAGTTTCAAGCTGCATTCAATTTTCAACTTGGTGAAAACTTGACCAGTAAGTAGGTACAATTTGAATAAATGATGCGCACTCAGTGTCTTGCCTGCTGAGGGCTTGAGCAGACAGATCGGCTGAATGTCTGACTGCATCAATGACGAAACAAAAACTTTTTTTTTTTTTTCAAGTTTAAAAGGCATGAAACTTTGACCAGTAGAATTAAATTGTATGAGAGCTGAATACAACCACTGTTTGGTGAGTGCTTCACTTGGGATTCACCAGTAAGTGCTTGTTTGTCTTTTTTGTGGGCTTTTTTTGCGGCATTCATTTTCCACCTTGGTGAGTGCTTGGTCTAAAACAGTGTAGCTAAACAACTAAAAATGTGCATTTCAGAAAATGAATTACTTGTCATTGTCCAAAAAGGCTTCAGGCCAGGCCACAGCACATAAACGTCTCTCCCCACTCTAGATGGAGGAAGATGGTTTCAACGTCCTAAATAGTGGAGAGTTGTGCAGCATTGTACTCCGTTGACTATAAACTTTTCATTGATACCCTGAGTAATAGATGGGGACTTGAGGCTCATTACTAAAATGGTGCTCGTCAAGAACTAGATTATGTCACGGTCTGTAAAGTTTCCTTCTTGTTTTTCTAAGAATGGTTGAGTAGCCGAGGTCTAGAGAAGTGATTTCCCAATCGCACACCTGATAAATGTGGTGTTACAATGTTCAAACCAAATTAAATATGTGTAAAAACGGTGCGTGCTACTGAGAGCTTAAAGGCCTGCCTAAAGGCCCTGTGACTACAAATACCAGCGAGGAAGTGGAAAATCCACTCCTGTCTCGCAGTGCACTGCTTTAAGTCCCTAAGGTTTCTATTGAAAGTCAAATATTTGCAATCCAAAAATAATCAATTTTTACAATGCTTCAAACCTGAATGATAATGTTGCACAACATATAAAGTCAACCACTCTGTTTTATATTCACATGAATGGCAATTTTCAACATGATGATTAGTTGTGATAATATATTCGAAGAACAATATATACAAGATGAGCAAAAGCAAAGCTGTATAGTTTCACAATTCTTGAAGTCAGACCCAATGCATTTCGGGTTACTAAGAACCCTTCTTCAGGGGAAAGAGAATATTCAAATGATAAAATACACAGATATTCACCTGCCGGAACAGTCAAAAACGAAAGGAAAAGAAAAGGACAAGAACTTTAGAATGCATCTCATAATACATCATAAAAAACGAAAGTCTGTGCTTGTGCCCTCTGTAAACCAAGCGTAACTTGCATCAAATGTGTGGGTGATACACCAATGACCGTGTACAAATCACCTGTGTGCATGAAATGAATTTTTACCGCACGAAATAAATTTTTACCGCGAGCATGATACTCATCAAAACCTATAAATGTGATTATTCACTGAATCCAATATAAATTACCAACGCAGTAATGTGCATAAAATTCACAGTGATTACCACAAAACATGCGATTTTAAATTGCTGCAATTAGCCGTGTGACAACTACAAACAATTCAGTGAATACTAAGGAAAAATGTGCATTAAAACAACTAGAAATATGCTGCCAAGCTTACCGACGTGCAACATCCGCTGATTTAAAGAAACTGCATGGAACATCAATGCACAGAAACATTAGCGTGTTGATAACTATTGACACAAATTATTAAAGCGCGTTGCAATGCCAAATGATGGCTCGACAAAGAGCTTTACCTTTACATTACGGCTCCCTGTACACGTTGACAGAAAAATCTACAAAACAAAAGAATCCCCAAATTACACGTAGTCAAAATCGTGTCCGTGTCAAAGTTCCCCCGCTCCATACGCGGTAACCTCAAGACCAACTCACCAGCGTCTGACGTATGTACAATATCCGGTTCACCTGACTGCAACAAGGCGTGTCTGAGAGACTTAACCTTTAACTCTTTATATACCAGACCCGCTATGGATTCCAAGGTCTATTAAATTCAACAATATTACCAGAATGAACACACTGAACGTTTTAAGCTAAAATGTGTGTCGCAATTGCCAGAAAGAGCGTGTCTAAGAAGCGGAACTTAATCGTTATAATACCAAAATCACAATGTGTTTCAGCGGTCAATTGTGTTCAAACTTTATTGAAAGTAAGCACAATGACAATGTAACACAACTCAAATATGTGTCTCAATGCTATACCAATGAAGAATCCTACGGTTTATTTACAATGATAGTAAAAATACGTGTAATCCTAAGATTTCGGTGGAGTATAGTGGAACTTAAAAAAAACCCGGAAAACCAAAAAACGTGTTTGAACAATTAACAACACCACCGAATCTACTGGGATGTGATGCATGCATGCAAGTGATTCCGAAGAATTAAATGAGTGTTCAATGGTTACAGTGAGAACAAGCACAGAGGTACATGCCATGATACATACTGTTGGAGAATGTGAATCAACGTTACGTATTTATAGAAAACATGATAATTCATAATGATCATTTAAACCTTTGGGTGTCAAGGTCCCCAGATAATCTATCCAAAAAGTTTCACGCTGAGCTAATAATGTATTGTATTCTATGCCAGCTCGAGCATTTATACGGTCAATGATGGTAAACCTGAGTTGTGGAATCGTGTGAGGTGTGTCTAACCAATGAGCTGCTAGACATGAATTAGAATTACGAGTGCGTATCATACTCTTATGTTCAATAATTCTAGTCTTAATCTTACGTGAAGTTCTGCCTACGTAAGTAAGACCACATGGACAGCGTATGGCGTATATAACCCCTCTGTATTGCAATCCGAAGTATGTTTTAACTTGATGGGTTTGCCTGTATGTGGTTGATGAAATATGTTCCCTGTGATTACATTACCACATTGTCCACAATTAAAACATTTCTTCATGCCTTTATGTATTGTGCCCACTGGTGTAATTGGTGACTTCAACAATTCTTTCAAGTTTTTGGATCTGGTATGCGCAAACAAAGGTTTATCCAAAAATACATTGGCAAAATCTGTTTCCTGTTCCAAAATCTCCCATCTCTTCCTGAGAATTTGTTTTATTTTTACTGCTTGAGCGGAATGTTTTAAAACAAAAACCTCACGTTTGGTGGTAGTCTTGGGTACATGAGAAAGTAAATCTTCACGTGTCTTGCGCGAAACCACCATTTTAGCATGTTCTAATATGTTGGGCGGGTAACCCCGTTTTTGATATCGAAGTGTTTGTTCATTCATTGATCTGTGAGATTCCTCTTCGTTGGATGTAATCCTTTTGATCCGGATCAATTGTGACACAGGTAAATGTTTTTTTAGGGATGGTGGTTGAGCACTTGCAAAGTGAAGAGCATTATTTCTGTCTGTCGGTTTTCTAAATACGGATGTTTCCAATCCTGTTGAAGTTTTTTTTATCTCGATATCCAAAAAATGTATCCGGTCAGATTGTATATTGTATGTGAATTGGATGCGGGGATTGCATTAATTCAACAATAGGATGTTATTCTCCAGATCTGATCGATTCCCATGCCAGATTACCAGTATATCATCTATGTATCTCATGTAAGTACCTAGATCTTTCTGCCAAAGTTCATTGTTTAGAATATGTTTCTCCTCGAAATATGCCATAAAGGTGTTCGCATACGAAGGTGCCCCTGGAAAACCCATGTCGGTGCCAGTAGATTGTAAAAAATAGCGTTCATTCCATGTGAAGTAGCTGTGATACAACGCGAATTGTAAAAGTTCTAATAAGAATACATGATTTGTATCTTCTTGCTGGCTGTTCAATAGCCTCCACTCCACTGCTTCTATACCTTCTCCATGAGGAATTGAAGTGTACAATGCTACCACATCAATGGTACATAGTAAAGTGGATTCATCAACGTTTAGGCGTATGTTGTTCAATTTATTCAAACAATCCGTTGTGTCCTTTACGTACGAGGTCCAGGATTGAACCAAAGGTTGTAAATAATAGTCAATATATTGACCAATCGGTTCGTGCATTGAGCCACAACCAGCTACAATAGGTCGAAATGGCGGATTCTCAGCATCCTTGTGCATCTTTGGGAGCATATATAGGTGTGGTGTTTTTGGAACAGTAATTTGAAAAAAACGTTTAGTGTTGTCATTTATCCAACCCATGTCTACAGCATGGTCAAGAATCTGTTGTAATATTCTTCTGAATTCTTGTGTGGAATCTGTGGATAATTCAATGTATGTGTCAGTATTCGAAACATGTTCATCCACTTTCTGAACATAAAATGTTTTGTCCATAACTACAATCGCACCCCCTTTATCAGCGGGCTGAAAGGTTAAAGTAGTATCTTCACCGAAAGCTCGTAAGATCCTCTTTTCTTGTGGGATCAAGTTCGAATGTTTGGGTGGAATGTATTTAATGTTGAAAAAATCTTTTTTGACTAACAATTCAAAGTTATCCAAAGTTTTGTGCGAGAAAGGTGCTATAAAAGTGCTCTTAGGTCGAAATTTTTCACAAGGTTCTGGTGGATTCTGGTCTTGGGCAATAGTGTAAAAATACCATCTTAGACGCAATTTCCGCATGAACTTGAAAAAAGCTATCTCAGTTTCTAAAGCATTAGATGTGTAGGATGGTACATAAGACATTCCTTTATTCAGTACTGCCATTTCTACTGAGGTAAGGTTTCTATGCGAAATATTCATGACAAGGTTGTCGTCTTCTTCACAGTGCGTTGAGGTCGGGATGTTTCTCCTGGTTTTTTGCTTTTGTCCCCGCCTTGTCCGTTGCCTCGAGCCAATTCTCCTTTGTCTGGGGGATGATTTGTCATCTGACCCTGTTCTAAAAAGACTGTTTGCCACTTGTGATGGGGGCATCTCTTTCAGGGGTTCTCAGGTTTGGATCTTTGCTAGTTGATACTGGAGGTCTTTGTAGAACTAAATCTTGATCATGTGCAATACTTTCTTCTGATGACGATTGACCTGGTTTTTTATAAAATCTTTTTTGTGCATATACCTCTGCCCAAGAATACACCTCATCCAATTTGTAATCAATAGTGTCTCTCTTAAATTTACGCAATTTGCGGTCATGTACTTCCTTCGCATGTGTGTCAAGTTTAGTGTTGATGTCATTGAGAGTTTTTGTCCAATCTTCTGTTTCCAAGCGTGTAGACAAATCCTCTTTCAGTGTGGTTATCTCCGTGGCGAGTTCATCCAAAATCGATGATAATTCCTCTATAATAAGAAGAATAAGATCCAACGAACATTTATTTAATATGGCATACCAACGTGCCATAAATGTCTTGTTGTACTTAAATAGCATTGGTTTTAGGGCGATCCGGAGCCCTCTGGGTATGCATTTCACCTTGTGGTATTCAATAAGGGTAGTGGCGTGCAATCGTTGATTTATCTCCTTGCGCATAGTATACTCAAGTTGGCGAATGAGTTGTTGAACTGTTCCGGGGGTGGCGCTGAAAGTTCTGGCTTCCTGTATAAGTGAGTAAATGGATGCTGCGTCTTCTGTGGAATATATTTTAATGTCTGCTTGATTAGGTGTGAGGTCTGCTATTTCCTTAAACGACATGATTCAATGGGTGCGAGGGGAGTTTTTTAGGCAAAGGTTAAACAGTCTAGAGAAGTGATTTCCCAATCGCACACCTGATAAATGTTGTGTTACAATGTTCAAACCAAATTAAATATGTGTAAAAACGGTGCGTGCTACTGAGAGCTTAAAGGCCTGCCTAAAGGCCCTGTGACTACAAATACCAGCGAGGAAGTGGAAAATCCACTCCTGTCTCGCAGTGCACTGCTTTAAGTCCCTAAGGTTTCTATTGAAAGTCAAATATACTTGACTTTCAATAGAAACCTTAGGGACTTAAAGCAGTGCACTGCGAGACAGGAGTGGATTTTCCACTTCCTCGCTGGTATGAGTAGCCGCGGTGCCACCCTACACATAAGTGTCTCCATAAGGGGTTGCCAATTGGATGACAATGCCCAAAAATGGCAAAACACTTCTTGGAAATATTATAGCTCTTAATTGATGATGAACATTACTCAGAAGTAGATAAGCAAAGCACTAAACTCTTCCTGCCATTGAGGAAAAGGAAAGAGACAAGCAATGAGATCGAGTAGTAGATCCAAATGGAATTCAGGTGCAGGACAAATAATAGTTGAAGTGAGCGTTGAATGCTATGGAAAGTAAGGGAACAAATGTGATGATAAAGCCTCGTTTATATATAATGCAAGCAGAAAATGACAATTCAGGAAAAAGACTCAACTTCATCTTGGATTGGGAATGTCACGCAGATCTATGTAGCCCAACTACTATCTTGGAAAGGGCAAGTCATAAGGCTTGACCGTGCCTCTCTCTTCTAACCTTCTAACAAATGGTGTTAACCAAGAATGCAAGGAAGAAGCCCAAATTTGACATCTTTCATCTGATGCAGCACTTCGTAGTCCATCCATCCAGCTCCCTTCCTGCCTGACACTCCTCGCATGTCATGGCGCACCCCACCAGATGACCGTGACCGAGGAAACGCCAGAGTGGTCTAGACCACTGTGATGGCCAGCTGTGCACTGAGTGGGACATCAGGTAGCATGCTGCCTGACAGGACGGTCAGCGGCCCCTCTTCGAATGGCTCGCCACCTCTGGTAGGCTCTCAGCATGGATGTAACAGTTCTTCTCATGTCTCAAAAAATGTAAAATAGAAATACATAGAACTTGCCTGTATACCAGACATCCAACAATATACCACAGATTTCCATACTTACTCCCCAAGTATTCAGCTTGTACATGGAGTCACCTGAGAACTTCCTAAATTATCTTGGCATCAACTATTACCAGTACACTAATGACACCGGAGAACTTCCTGAATTATCTTGGCATTAACTATCACCAGTACACTAATTACGCTCAGTTCTGTCTCTGAATAAACTCAGTTAATAATCACTAATTTTCTTGAGCAAATTAACTCCTCCATAACACTACGTAAACTCATTACAAAACGGAGCTCTTACCGGTGTCTCTATCCCCGGATAAATCCTCGACTATCAACTGGATAAAATTCCTCAAAATATGTGGCTTCCTGCGGTGCACGCAGTGCGCCCTCCTAAGAGGGCGGCCCCTTAGTGCCAAATTCTGGCACACTCACCCTTGCTCCACTCTTGGGAACCCCTCGGGGAGTCCCTCTATTCCAGCCTTCTCCCCCGTCATTTCTGGCACCTGGGGGGCTGGGGCCAGGTACCTATACCTGCCCCATCCAGCAGCAGGCCTCTTTGTTCCCCCACTGTCACCCACCCTATCCCATACCCAGCGTGCCGGCGGCGGAGTTTTTGCTTCCTGTGCTGAGCTTGTTCATTATTTATCTGTGTTGCATGCAGAGTTTCAGGGCGATCTAGAGCCAGTTTGGTGCATAAGGGTACCATCTTAGGGAGCACCGCAGGGGTGCTCCGTGCCTAACCCCAGACGTCTTTACGGCAGAACCCTGGGATGTGAGCGACGGCGCCCCGTTAGTCACTCGGGCGGTTGCACGCCTGAGAAACCGGGGGCTTGCCTGGTGATGCTCCACCACTTAAATGGTATGAGTAATAATCCTGGATTGGTGGTCCACAGTATTTAAGGGAGGAAAACTCCCCAAATAAAATTGTAGCACGGAATGGTTTGGCCCACTGTGCCGTTTGGCTCAGACGTGTGGGCAGCTTAGGTTACTCATCGCTGCCTGCCCTTGGATCCCCTGTAAGTTATCCCACCACATTGGCACACTTCATTTATGGAATAAACCTGCAGCAAACTGTCCACCTAACCATGTGCTATTTGATTTATTTAATTCTTTGTGTGCTAAGTAGCCATTTACCATTGTTTGCTGGGGAGAGTTGCTGGTGTCTGCACTATTACTGGTTTCAACTACAGAGGCTAAAAAAGCAAATGGTTACATTTCATACTAGGCAGCAGACAACATTGTGACAACCACCTGAAAAGGCACAGTCAATACCAACTGAAGAGTCTAAGGAAAATTAAACCATTTATTGCAAAAGATGATTGTACCATATCGCACAGAGGAAGGGGTGTGATCGGAGTGCACCTCAATTTTGGAACTCCCTCCCTCTTGAACTGCGCCTGGCCACCTCCTACACCCAATTCAGGAAATTACTCAAAACATGGTTATTCTCTCAAGCTTACAATTGAATCCACTGTCTTATTTCTGCAACCGCCCCCGCTCAGCGCCAAGAAACCGCCCGGTGAACGTGCGCTTAATAAGTTATTTTAACATAACATAACATGTATCAATGATGTGTGACTGTACCTGTGGCTGTAAACCAATGATGACTTACCGACTCCCAAGTTGCTGATAAATGATTCACAAAGACAAAGGTGTCCCTTTCCCCTTTGTGAATCATGTCAGCGACCTTGGGGGCGCAGGCAGTGATCCACTGCCTGCTCCCCGGTTGTCTTTCCAAACGGGGAGCCTTATTTTTACGTTCCTTTCCAACACACATCTGACACCGGAGATTGAAAGGGAATGCCTATTTATTGGTTCCATGAGACAAGATGTTCAGTCATGAAGACCAACCAGCAACACTTCTCTCCAGATGTAAAACCTTTCTCCTAATCCTTCCGGGACTTTACTGCATCATCAGAATCTAATGACGTAGTTTATGGGCAATGATATAGACAATTAATAATATAGAACCCACACATATGTAATTAAAACTGTAGACCGCCAACTACATACACAACTAAGATACAACAATTATTTTAAAAGGAGTACCTGTGCCTTTAATGGAAGCAAGCTTCTTTTAAGCAAAAAATTGTTTTCCATTTCGGAAAAACAAATACAGGGGCCGAGGTGTGCTATGCATTTCAGGCCTCCATCCCTGCCTTGGCAACAGGGCCGGACTGGGAACAAAAACCGGCCCTGGCAAACTGCTCGGCCGGCCCCCCCTGGGGTGAGGGGGAGTGCAGCCGAGCAGTTTGCGCGCGCCGGTTTCGGCCGATTTTGTTACCGGGGGCCGATATTGCCGACCCCCGGTAACAAAACCGGCCCCCCAGGGGCCCAAAACTGGCCCCCACCCTAGCGGCCTACCGGGGAAACGCCCGGTGCCCGCTATGGCCAGTCCGGCCCTGCTTGGCAGTCATTTACAGGTGGGCTCATTGCGACCTGAATAATTAATATTAATTAGGCAGATTGTTTTACGGCTCCGTGCGAATAGACACTTTCTGAGGTGACCTATTAGTGCATATCCCTGGTTCCCATATAGGAATGATATATTGGGCCCTTAGGCCCCGCCCTGTCCAGTTCCAGCCCTTACTGGAAGCCATGGGTCTGTGGTTCTTTCTCTCCTGGCAGAACCCCTCACCTGGCCGCTTATGAATGTTCCACGTGGAGTTTTCGCCAAAGACATTTTGCAGATAAATAACTACGTAAGAACCCTCATGCAGATTTGAAGCAAGGCTTGGACAGCTGGAACCCCTGTCAACACTCATCTGCCTGGGCTCTATCTGAATGCCTGACTCACCTTGTTATGGCTTGTTCCGTATGCTTTCACCAAAGTGCTAAAAGCCATTTGACTGTTTGAGCGTTAAATGGCTATTACTGTACGCAAGCAGAGAACACTAGTTCAGAGGTGGAACATTTCCGCTTTCGGTGCACTACGCCGCTTGATATGATAAGATGAGAACCAACTGGAAGGGGTTTTGAAACAGGAGATTGCTGGGTTGCAAATCCCCGACATTCCGCTGACTGGCATAGTAAAGAGATTTTAGCTGAGATCTGAATGGGTTAATACCAATTAAATACTGTTTTTTTTTTTAACTAAAGTGCTTTTCTTTTCTGATCTGATCTCAGTATGCATCTCTGTGCCTTTTATATTTATTTATTTAATTATAGAAACTTTTCGAAGTTATTTGTTTTCCAAACAGCAATACACTTCTTGGATAAAAAGAGAGCTTGTAGGCCTTCTGACCTCTTTTGGAACATTAGAAGGTTGAAGGCTCAGGTCTATGCTTCTTCTTTGACAGTGATCTTTACTGCCACCGAAAGCCCAGGCAGGTCGAGCAGAACTGGGCTTCAGGCCTGCTATAATTAACTCCCGCCACATCACTTGCTACCCCAGTCCTGTACCCTTTACATTTCCATTTCCTTTGATGGTTGTGGAAGGTTGATGGGAATCCCTAGTACATGTGGCTTAGTCGTTCTCATAAGCGGTAGACCTTCAAGCATTTAGATGTAGTAGTGTCATGGAATGTCACGGCTAATTTGATTGAGCTGTTGTTCCAAATCCTAGGTGCTTATGGCTTTTATCATTCAAAGCAATAGGCGGCGCTTTGATATTGAAAATTTGGGTCATTGCTTGGTAGAAAGAACAAAATTGCAGGCCCTGTTTTGTTGGGTGGCTTTGCTCCATTTAGAAAGGGCCCGGCCTAATACCTCAGTCTGGATCGCTTTTTCGGAGTGAGGTTGGACTGATTGGCATATGGTCGGCCACTCTCATATGGAAAAATTTAAACCTGAAAAAGTGACAGAATGCAGCTCAGTGTATATAGTACAATTGCTTAGATGGCAAAGCAACAAGCATTCCAATCAAAACTTATGTGTGCAACTTGAAAACAGGGCCTCACATGGCTGTAGTGCTGATTTGTGGGTCTCAGCGATGGTAGAATCCGAAGGTAGGAGAGAACCTCAGGTTGATTAATGAGATATGGTCATCGCCAAACTAAGAATTGCTCTTCAAGGGTAGTCTCCACATACGGATGCAGATTGCAGCTTCCCATTTCATTTGTTAGGGCATTTGAAGAAAGGCATGCAAATCTAGGGAAAACGTCCTTGCCAACAACCCCCACTAAAGGTCTTTCTGTGTTTTTTGCTAAAACTACTGAGCAGTTGGGTATTACAAAACAGTTAATCTTTTGGTATCTACAAACAG
This sequence comes from Calotriton arnoldi, assembly GCA_963921515.1. Lineage (NCBI taxonomy): Eukaryota > Metazoa > Chordata > Amphibia > Caudata > Salamandridae > Calotriton > Calotriton arnoldi. The sequence continues at coordinate 1,406,494 of CAWUFW010002210.1, forward strand.
TTTGGAAATTTCCTTGGCTTGGGATAGAAGTTAAATGAATATTTTTCTTTCAAACAAATAAAAACAATGCCTGAAGGCACAGCACGGATTACCTGTTAAATCAGTTGTTATTTGCAGCATTTAACAAGTTTTATTACAAAACGTACAATAATAAAGTCTGAATTACTAATGGTACATGGTTATGGGCAATGTTCTTTATAGATGAGTGAACAAAGTGACTTTTATTAAGCACTGCTTACAGCACAAAGGGTTCCTTGGCACCAAAGGTAAACAAGCAACCCGTGGTTTCAGTGTAATTCAATGGAAATGTTCATGTGTAATGGAAACTAACAGTGTCCTCTAGGTGGAAAAGTTTGAGTGAGTGGTAAATTAGTCATTCGGCTGAGTGTTAACTTGCACATTTATGTCTACTATCTATTTGAGTGTATTCCCCAGAAATGCCAATCGCTGGTAACCCTGCCTTACCCTCCACAATGGATAAACCAGTTAAGGCTACCTTAGATTGACTACAATTACATAAGATGAGACAGCTGTTTCCCGATGGTAGATTTCTTACCATCCAGCAGTTTCGTGAAGCTGGAGCAACTAGTGCATTAGACGTATTCACATACTTTAGAATACGACAAGCGGCCATGGCTGTTTGGAAGAGAGGCCTGTTAGGAGAATGGAGAATTCTATCCACTGAGCAGCGAACACAAGGGCCGGATCGCCAGGCTATAAACAACTGCCCAGCTCTAAGCCCACCTAAAGCATTGTGAGAGGTCAACCTTGGGGAGGAGATGCCTCATGCTTCATGGTGCTACTGCTGCAAGCAAACCAAGCTGGTGTCTGTTGACTGTAGTCACAACCTTACTCACTTTCATTTTCTTGCACAGACTATATTTCACTCCCGTCTTCCTTCCGATGGTTGACTATTGCAGACCATCTCATTCTTAACATCCCTAAAAAGATGTCAGTTAGAGAAGGCATTCGCACGCTGCACTGGCTTCCTATTAGGAAGCGCATCTCCATTAAGGCTATTTTCCTGGTCTTCTTAGTCCTTCATCATACAGGGTCTAAATATCTTTCTGCTCTTTTTTAACTGGTATGTGCCAGGCAGGTCTATCAGATCCTCCTCAGGTAGGAAACTGACCATCCCCAGGTTTCGCAAAGTTAGATGGGTCTACCGTTCTATCTCCGTGGCTGCTGCCAGTTATGGAACAGTTTGCCTGCTCATATCGCTACGTTCGACTCATTTGTCTTGTTCAAAAAATCTTTCAAACCTACCTATTTTCATCTTAGTTCTTCATGCACTATTGCTATTGGGCTGTGCCTCTTCGGTCTAGCGCTTAGATACTTGAGGGTTTAATGCGCTTTTTTAATGCAAATTTAATTTAATTTCTTTTCATTTCATATATCCTAGGCGATCAGAAGACCCTGCTGATTTCCTACACATGGCCCGGAGATGCTCCCCTGTGATTAGGTTTTGGGGGAAGTTGCAGGAATTCTTGAAGATATCACATCCCGTCTGCAGTGCATACCGTTGGTTATGATACTGGATTATGTTACTGTTGCACCAAATGTGTCCGAAGGCTAACTGCCCTACTACTGGTTCTGGCTAAGTATAGAGTAGCAATGTCGTGGACCAAGGCCCCTAGGCCAAAAACAGAAGACTCGCCTAAATATGCTGGCGCATGTATCAATTTCATTGATGCATTTTTAAATTACATCCTTTTACAGATAGGCCCAAAGTCATCTGGGGACCTTTCAGGGAATACTTAGCAAAGATACTTCTGTTAATTATGCAATGGCTTAAAGAGTATATGCACAATAGACGCCACTGATGTGCTCTGGATTGTCCTATATTTCTGTGTACTATGGACCTGTTCAGTTGCAATGTTATATGAAAACAATCAATAGATATATAAAAAATTATATAGTTGAGTCTGTGAGTACGAATGCTCACATAGTGCTAACATGTCAGTAGGCTTGATTCTTGGCACAGCAGATGGTTAGGTCACTGTAGGGAACCATATAAAAACAAGCATTGGCATAGCCAATAGGTCTCGCTTTTGGGACCTTATAAGTATTTACTTTTGCAGCACAATATCCTTGGTGCAACAACATCAGCTGGTGCATGGCTAAACCTTGTACCTTATAAGTGTTTAGCCATGCAACAGTTGATGTTGTTGCACCAAGGATATTGTGCTGAAGTTATTCAGCACAATATCCTTGGTGCAACAACATCAAGTGTTGCATGGCTAAACATTTATAAGGTCCCAAAGGCGAGACCTATTGGCTATGCCAATGCTTGTTTGCTCTGTTCTTCTGTCTCAGGGAAGCTGGCGGGGGCACCTAGCTCTGTCTCAGGGGCACCTCTCCTCTGACAGGGAAGGCTTCCTCTGCTAGGGGTATGAGGGTGCTGAGTTTCCTTGGTGCTCCCTCCCACTATTAGCAGCCAAAGCCAGAGAGAGGGAGGAGACACAAGAGGCTTGCGGGATGGAGAGAGGAGAGCAAAGAGGTAAAAGGGAGACGAAAACTGAGGAGGGAAGAGTGACTGGAGAGAGCGGAGGGGGGAGAGTGACTGAGTGAGCGGAGGAGGGAAGAGTGACAGAGAGCGGAGGGGGGAGAGTGACTGAGTGAGCGGAGGAGGGAAGAGTGACTGGAGAGAGCGGCGGAGGGAAGAGGTGACTGCGAAAGTGAAGGACGAAGGAGTAAAGACAAGCGACTTCAGAAAGAAGGAGGCGTACAAAGTTAGGTGTGATGGGGGGGTAGGAGCTGCAGAGTGGAAGGAAAACAAGGTGCTGTTTAAGCTGAGAATGCAGCAAGAAAGGAAAGAGTTAAAAAGAGAGGATGTCTATAGAGACGCTACAAAAATACGGAAGTGGAAGAAACGACGCTGGAAGGAACAAGGACTGACGCAACAATTAAAGAGAGGATGGAGGGAGTTGTAAGAAAAGTAGAGAGAGCAGGACAGGTGGAGTACACAGAAAACAAGCGAATGGGCGAGGAAGGAGGGAGTAAAGGCAGGATATGCGAGTTATAGTACAGTAAACCCAGGGGAAGGTGAACTATCAGGGGATGGAATAAAGAGAAGGAAGGAATAAAGATAGAGGAGGAAAATGAAGACGGTACCGGAGCAAAAAAGTGTAGGGGAGGACGGAGAAGAGGGAATAAAGCAAGGAAGAAAACTGAAAAATGGAAGATAGGGAAGAATAAATGAAATAGGGAAATGAAATAGGAACAGATGGTGTCAAAGAGGAGAAGAGAAGAGGAAGGTGGCAAGTGCAAGGAAGAAATAAGGAAACAAGTAACCTGAGACGAGAATGCAGCCTGCAACGGGAGTTCTGTGCCCACGCGAAAGTGGAACGCGAAAGTGAAACTGATCGCGGTCCAGATGGCGCCTCAGACGGTGAGAGGCTGACGAAAAGGGAGGGGGAGTGCGAGCATAGGAGCCTGATTACAGCAACCTAGATGGCAGCTGTGCACGTGCACGGTCGCGTGAACGCAAGCTTGAGGACAGCAAAAGCCTCTGGCAGCGAGACCTAAAAAGTCACTCACTAAATTTCTCGCATAGCAGCGCATGCGCTGGCTCAGCGAGACCTAAAAATAAATCAGCTATGGTGTACAGCAGCCATACTGTGCAACATGGCTAAAACATTGACAAAGGGATTAGCTCGCACAACGGTGACCTCTGGCTTTGCCAATGGTAGTTTGACTTTGTTATTGGTGCTTTATAAAACTAAACCGGCAGAAACACGCATTACAGAAACCTACGGTTTAATCATAAAATTCCAAACTCCGAGCCCTATCGGGGACTAATACGGCCTTCATGGCTGACTCACTTAGCCTCCTTTCAATGTAGCAACTTTGCATTCTAGCTCCTCTGTACCGAAACTATTGACCGTCTACGGCGACAGATCTAGAAGTCCAGGATTGGTCCTGCCACCTTTTGACGACACCTTCAGATTGGTGGGGAGAACCCTTTTTGCTTGCGCTTTATTTCAACGTCACTTAATTTGGAGCGCTGCTATTAGCCGCGATATTTGGGCGGTTTGAATGCCAATGGCGGCCCTTTCGGAAGTTCAGGAAAAGTGAGAGGAGGGGCGGCTGCAGCTTGGAGTCGTTGCCGTGGAGTGACAGCAGAAATCCGGCGAAACAAAGACGGCGTCGCCCGACTAGCACTGAGCCTGCATGATCCGCGAGGCAGGACTTTGATTCCCAGTTGGTAGTAGTGCCCGTTCTTACCACTAACCTCCCCTCTGGCTCCCTTGTTGCTTTCCCCGTGATGGGCATACGCTGCACTGGACCCGCAGCTCCGCCTGGGCTTTCACCCCAGAACTCAGGATGAGTTGGAGCGGAGCCCAGCCATGGCACAGCCGGTACCTGTGGCTGCAGCTTCAAGCTCTGGGCTTTAAGGATGCGCCTCCACCCGCCGGCAAGACGCTGAACCCCGCGACCCTGGGAGCGTAAGTGCAAAATAAATGTTGGCGGGGTCTTAGTGTAATGTATGGTAAAGAGTTTGAAGCACAGTTTAAGCAGTAGGGGTATCGAGGGTGTAGAGGGGATACTGCGTCACTGATTCGCCGCCTCATTTGCCTTTTGCTTGCATCTGTTTTCCCTCTAGATGAACTCTCCCTAGCTGAAACTCTGCTTTTATTGCGACTCCAACTCTCCTAAGTATACGTATTATGTATACGAGAGTCTCGTGTATTATTCATTTACATGTTATGACCCCCTTCCCCCCCCAGTCCGGTTTTGGAAGCTTCTATGAAAGAATCTCACACAACTAGGGTAACCAGGCGTCCCGGATTTGCCTGGCCAGTCCCGGTTTTCCACCAGCAGTCCCTACAGATTTCGGCAATTTTGGCTCTTGTCCCTGTTTTTAGAGGGGGTCGACTGAAAACAGTGAGAGGCCCTTTTTTGGGTGTTTCAAAGCTGTGCTTGTTAGCAGCTGTTATAAGTGAGCAATTTAATTAATAGGTGATGTTGGTTGTAGAAATTACATTTTATTTATTTTCTTAATGCATCTTCTGTGATCCTATGTTGATGAGAGCTGCCATTCTGCGCCATTCCGTGGATGAAAAACTATAGTCCTTCTATTTTTCGAAAATGTCCCGGTTTTTAGTTCTCAAGATCTGGTCACCCTTCAGACTACGCATCTTTGCCATGGCCACTTCTCTAACTCTACTGCTTTTTTCCTCGCCTAGAGTATGCAACCTGCCCAAAATCCTTACACACCAACCGATTACTACGCCGCCCTTTTGTGAAATCACATTAATCGACTTACACCAGCGGTAAAGATAGTTACTGGACAGTTGAGCACCACGGGTCCGGCTCCTGGCACTACACTTGCCACTCCAGACTACTCTTGCATTTTCCGGCTCCGCTGCGTGTCAGCGGGTTGTTGTAGGATTATCTAGACTTGCACAGTGGAACCTGTGATTTAATCTTGTTCAGTGGAAACTTGCGGATGTGGTAAACGAATATGATCGTCAAACCCCACGCCTGGTTAGCACCTAAACAAGGTTTTTTTTAGGACCCCGTGCACGGGTCTAAAGTTTTACTTTTATTACGCATTTATGTTGCTTTAACTGGAAGTTTTGCTGAGAACTTGGCTACCCAGTAAAGTTTCCTTGTGCTTACAGACTTCAAAAGGGGAGTAGGATTAAATAGAAGAAAATAGCAAATCCTTAAGCTGTTTTACCGTAAAATATAGCACGACACAAGGAACAAGCAGATTAAGTGACGGCACTGCAAAAAACCTCGTGACCTGTCATGCACGAAGTAAACAAAAGAAAAACAGAACCCTTAACACGAGCAGAGGCAGGCCAACACAAGAGAGGAGCGGGGGCGGCGCGGCAGCCTGGGCTTTGAGCTGACCAGACGCTCGTGCGTCATGGCCTTTTCCCCGCACGGCCTGCATGTGTTTCCAATTATCGCGCCCGCGTCTGGTCACGATAATTGGAAACACATGTCTGCCGCGCGCGTAACCGCAGGTAAAAGGCCATGACGCACGAGCGTCTGGTCAGCTTTTCAAACTCCCTAACTATAAGTCTCGCAGAGCACCGCTTGCGCGCTACTCGAGGCTCGACCTTATGACTCCAGAACGGTGAGCAAGAAGGAGGTTTGGCTGAAAAACCAGAAAAAAAGATACAGATCTTGGTTGCTGACCTTGCAGTTATATGGTTTGCTTATTTTAGACAGTGCTTTGGAGAAATGTGGAAGTTAATTGCCCGTCTGTCTGGAATGGTTTTAGAATGCGTTACAAGGACCATGCCCCCTTTAAATGTGCATTCCATGATTGGCTATTTGAAATACATGCAAAGTTATGGCTTCTTCATGAACACAAAACAGGGATGGATTGTGCTCTTGAAATCATACTTGTTGAGGTGTAAATGAAATAAAGGAAAAGCTCTATCTGTGCTTTAGCGCCTGAACCCTGTGTAGTGCTTAACAATGCTGCTGTATTCGTCAGTATGAATGACCTACACAGACCGCACCTCCTTCCCAAAGCCACCAAGCTGTTCATCCCGCATTAAGGAGGATTGAAAGGTCAATTAGATTTATTTGGGACTGTAATCCCGTTAGTGCAGAGGAAGCTAAGTGATGCATATGGTGTGTGATTCTGTTGCAGTCAGACGAGTCACACACAACCGTTCAATGGTGAACGATGTAGATAGTTTGCATGCCTCAAAGAGGCTTGAATCAAGGCCTGTCTAGCCCTTAACATTAAGTGTAATATTCTCCCAGGATTTCTGAATTCCCCCTCCCCGCCATCTCCTCATCTACAGTGCAAGATGGCGCTTTAAATCAACATTCTACTGTCTACTTCCTCCAATGACAGTACTGAATGTCTGTTGATCATTCGAAATAGTAAACTAGAGTAATGGGTACATTAAATGGCAGCCATCCTGTCTCCTGCAAGTCTCGATTTCTGAAGTCTGGCAAGTGGCAAAGTTTTAGCAATTGAACCAATTCCTCCACGGAGATAGTTGTACAGTCCAGTCTTAACTGTGGCCGCTCTATCACTTCCACCATTTACACTAATATTTGCCTGGAACGGTTTAAGTCCCTTGAGGTGGAGACCCGTGGAAGGCCAACAAGATTACTTATACACTCTGAAGAAGAATGGATAGAACTGGTTCAGAAAGTAATTCGTTCTAAACACTTCGAATTTCAAATTCCAATTATCAGAAAAGTTGGAACTATCCCTACCCCATATTTTGAGTATTCTCTTCCCAGGCCATAAAGTGTGTGCATATGTATTTATATTAGTAGAGTACATGATAGTCTCTAGGCGCTACCTTGTGAGATGATCAGATAGTGTTGTTTGCCGCTGAGGATATGCAAGTCAAAAGACAGGGAAGAAAGAGAGAGATATTTCTGTTCAGTGAATTGTCACTCTTAGTCAATTCCTTCTGGGGCCTCCAGACCCTGTAGACTGCACCTCACAGCTGTCCTCTTACTTGGCCCACAGACTCGGAAGCTGACCAAGGCCGAGCGCCAGCGCTTCAGCGAGGAGGTGGAGATGTTAAAGGGCTTGCAGCACCCCAACATTGTGCGCTTCTATGACTCCTGGAAGTCCAACGTGAAGGGGCAGATCTGCATTGTGCTGGTCACGGAGCTGATGACCTCTGGCACCCTGAAAACGTAAGTACTGGCCTCATGACTGTCTTGGTTTCATCTGTGGACTCTTAACCTTTTTTTCAGTAATTGCAAAGCTCTAATCGGTATAGTAGTGCTTTACATAGAACTAGTGAAGGGTACATGCAATATATGTTTACCAAAATTACAAACTGGTTATTTGGAGCCTTAGGGAAAATTGGAGAGGGGAGGTATAGGGAAGGGGGTTGAGGACAACCAAGAAGGGCAAAAATGTTTACAAAAGCAAAGAACTGGGTATATAGAATCTTGGAGGGAACTGGGGAGTGTAAGGCAAAGGGAAAAGGTTAGTGGAGAAGAAATGAACTGTTCAGGATTCAAACATCAAACAGCATATGATTGTTTTTAATCAAACTGGCATTAGCTTATAAGGGAAATCTGTAAAACTTGTGATTTTTTTTCCCCGGCAAGCGCTCACCCCATGTAAAACTTTTGCCAGAGTCACAAGGCTACATTTACCGGAGTCACAAGGCTATTTGTGTGTTCAAGTCCTACTTGCATAAGCAAATATTTTGAATTAAAAGTGCAAATCTGCACAAAAGGTGAACTTGGTCTTGTAAATAAATTTACTCTTGTGCAGTGTAACCCCACAATGTAATTAAAAATCCAGATGAGTAAATCCCTTTCGAGGGTGAGAATGGGAAATGAACACCTCCGAAATTAGTGAGGATGTAGCAGAAGAAGTTTTTCAATGTAGAAAAATCTTAAGTAACAAATAAAAAAGTACAATAATATACATATCTCCATGAGAAAACATGGCCTTACTTTGGAATTCACAAACGTTTTCCAGTAGAACACCTGGAAACCTACAACCGCGCCTGGAAACCTGCAACAGTTGTAGATTTCCAGGCACCTCTAGTCAAATCTGTGGACATAATGAGGCTTGGTGCAGCTCCTCAGAAAATACCTCCTCTGATATCTCCTACATGGGAAGAGTTCTATTCGTAGACCAATGCTAACACACTGACCAAACACCAACCCATATAACTACAAGGGGAACATAGAGGAAAAAGCAGTCCCTGGAATGAAGGTGCAGAAAATGCAAAACAAGGTAGGGTTCTTGCTTATGATACGCTATACTGTTGTGATGCCCATTGCAAGGTCAACCTGGCTAGGCCAATTTCGTCTGGTGATGGGTTGGTGGTGGTGGTAAGAAGATCACAGTGCATGCAGGCATCAGTGTGGGCAGCAACATCACGTGGTCAGTCTTTCGAACTGCAGTGGGAACTTCCGTTACCAAACCTGGATGGAAGACATTTGCTCCCAACCTCAGTGTAATAAAATCTCAGTAAGAGTGCCATTAAGGATATGATGATATTGACATGCACACATCATAACAACACATCTAGTAGTGCTCACACAAGTTAATAGACCAGCCACCCAGGATGCTAACCCACAACTAAAAATTAGCAGTCAAGGTGACAAAGATCAAATGAATAGCGAGAGCGCCCAACCATTTAAGAAGCCACAATCAATAGGAGAAGAGATTACAAACTAGACTAATAAGGACAAATGCCCCATGGTCAAACACCACAATTAAAGAAGAGGTACGTATACACAGAATGAGTATCACAAGTGATTTCCCCCCAAAGAAGCACTCTCCATTTTAAGCTGCAAGCCTACCACCAGGCGTAAAGGTGTAAGCAGCAGCAATGTGAGATACAAGGTAAAGACAACATATAGAGACTGCAAGATCATCGGTATTGGACCCTCAATACTTGTAGTAGTTTGTAAATTATTGTTATCAAACCTAATGGTAATACGCTGTTGGATTGTGCTAAGCTGCTGTCTAATGCTGTTTCAAAGCACTGAAGCTCGTTATCAACAGTGACGTTAAGAAGTGAAGTACTTGAATTATGTTGTGTTAGTAACACACCAGAATGGTACTCACGTGCATCCTGAGCAACACTGAATGACCTGAGGTGGGAATGGGAGGCGGGGGATACTTAGCGTAGAAATGCATGAAAAAATTACTTTCCCTGATTGCTTGATAATTGTCCTCATAAAATGTCTGCATAATCTTTAGAGTGATGTAGGAGGGATCTCTTATGCAAGTGCTCTGTTCTGCTCTACCTGCTCACAGCTACCTGAAGAGGTTCAAAGAGATGAAGCTGAAAGTGCTGCAGCGTTGGAGCCGGCAAATCCTGAAGGGCCTGCACTTCCTGCACACTCGCTGTCCACCCATCATCCACCGGGACCTCAAGTGCGACAACATCTTCATCACGGGGCCCACCGGCTTTGTAAAGATCGGGGACCTTGGACTAGCCACCCTGAAGAGCGCGTCCTTCGCCAAAAGTGTAATAGGTATCACTTATGGAGCTCTACTACTGTATCATTGTTGGCTTTGCTCTGGGGGTTTGGAGGGCACTGGGTTCAATCTCATTGGCTACAATTTAAATTGAGGAAAATTCATAGATTAGCATATGCATCAAGATAACTCCTCATAGAATCTGTAAAAAAATTATCAAAAACAGACCAAGTGGGAGTGCCCACCTGTTAGAAAGTAGTTGTAATCGTGGTAGGACTGATACCAGTACTAGCGGTACCAGTAATGGTATGAGTAGGTACAATAGTTCTTGCAGAACTAGATGTAGCATCCTTAGTAATACATGAATTAGTATTCATTTTTCAGCACTACTTCTAGTGGTAAATGTATTCCTACTAGTAGTTGCAATACTACTAGTAGAGGAAAGGTTTTACTGATATTTGTAGTAGGAATAGTAATGGAAGCAGTCACAATATTAGTTCCAGTCGTTCTGTCCCTATCGGTAGTACTTGTTGCAGTATATGTAGTAGTAAGATCCAAAGTAGGGGTTCAAGTAGTAGTACAATAATATTGATAAAATTAGATCCGATTAAGTACTAGTAGTAGTGTCTGTGTGCTGGTGCTTGTATTTTTTTTTTGTTTAAATTTGTTTTTATTATAGTTTGTAACTTTTCCAAAACATCTGATATATCTGAAAAGTGTCACACCCGCAAGCCTGTCTAGGCGTCGTCGGCTGGGCATTGGTTACCACTCCCCTTTTTGCGTGCCTTATTCGTCATGCTGTTGCCTACCCCTCATCACTCTCAGGTACATCCGCTAGTGTCTCCGAGTGTCCCTGTCAAGCCGTGCGAAAGTCTGTTAAAATCACGTCCCATGCCGTCGCCAATGGCTGCTTTCGCATCCCCATCGCGGCGGAGCGCTATACTTTCTGCTTGTGCCCAACATAATAGGGATTGATACCAGGCCTTTGCTGCTGGGGGGGCAGGGGATTTCCAGTGGCGCGCAAGCAACCGCTTGGCCACTATGAGGCCCAGATATATGTATCTAGACGTCACTATGTATTTTTTGGGTCTTTGATACAGTCCTAGTATGCATGTTTCCCATGTCCAGTCTAAGGCATGTTCCGTGCACTGGGTTAAGCACCTGGTGACCGCTCCCCAATATGTTTGAATAGCTGTGCATGACCACAGCATAAGCAATAGGTATGCGCCTGCCTCATCACACCTCGCGCATTTGGCATCTGTGCGGTCAAAATATTTGTTTATTTTTCCCGGCGTCAGATAGGCTCTATGTGGTATATAATACTGGATGAGTCGAAATCTGGCATTGCGGGGGATCCGTGTGGGGCTCCCAAGTATGTTTTCCCATTCCCGTTCCGTGCTGGGTCTCTGTAAGTCTGTGTCCCAATGGGCACGGAGGGAAAGTAATTGCGGTGCCGTGTGGGTTCTGAGGGATTCTGCGAACTATCTGGTGAGATGGCGGCCTGAGCCCAATTCATGCAAATATTGTATGGTTAGATGAGTGGCAGGTTCCTGTGCTACATTTTCCCACGATGCGCTCAGTGTGCGTGTCACTGCGGCATGAAGTAAGAACTGGCCTTGTGGTAGGCCCGAGCCTTCAGCTAGTTCCTCAAATGGGATGAGCTGCTCATCGTTATATAGATCACCTAATGTTTGTATGCCCGCTTCCTCACAGTGGATAAGCTCTGCGCTAGATATTGCTTGATGTCTCCTGGGTGTGCCCAGTATGGGGAGAGACGGTGCATATGGAGATACCCAGTGCGTGACGCAAAGACTGCGACGGTAGCATTGATACGCCACCCGCACCAGTAGCTGTGCAGGTGCGTTACCCTTCCTGCTGGGATGGAACAGCATCACTATCTGGGAATGAGTGAGTCCAGGCATCTGTGTTGCTGTGGCCTCAAGTTGGCGCGCACTTAGCCATCGCGCCACCCATTGAAGCTGCGCCGCCAAATAATAGTGTTCCATGTTGGGCAGCGATAGGCCTCCTTGGGCGGTCTGTGGGTACATTTTGACCAGTGCCACTCTACTTCGCGAACCATGCCAGATGAACTGCTGCATGTCTGATTTCAAACCTTTGAACAGCGGCGGTCTGAGTTGCAATGGTAAGTTCGTGAAGTGATAAAGGAGGCGCGGTAGGACCACCATTTTTAGCAGCGCAATCCAGCCCATAACCACCAGTGGCAGGGTGCTCCAGAAGGTCATTTGTGCCCGCACTGCTGTGATGGCGCGCCCCAGGTTGCCCTCCTGGAGATCTTGTGGGTCCCGATATACGAGGATCCCGAGATATCGGAATGCTGCTAGCTGCTAGTGTACAGGCCTACCGTTAATGACTAATTGCGGGTCTGGGGTAGACTCTGCAAAGGGGTACAAACACTATTTTTCCCAGTTCACCTTTAACCCTGACACTGAGGCGAATTCAAACAGCGTGTTCTCAATCGCCGCACATGACTGCCCAACATCCCTGAAGTATATCAGCAGGTCATCTGCATATAATGAGACCGCATGTGTGCCGTCTCCTAGAGGGATTCCCCATTCGTCTTGAGTACTGCGCAGTGCCTCAGCTAGTGGCTCAATGGCCAGTGCAAATAGTAATGGGGAGAGCGGGCAGCCCTGCCTTGTACCGCGTTCAATGGGGACTTGTTCCGATACATATGGACCTGTCTTGATCCTGGCCATTGAGCGCGTGTATAACAGCTTGACGAGGCCCAGAAACACATCTCCCAAGCCATATTTACGCAGCACAGCAACTAAGAACCCCCATTCTAGGGTGTCAACGCCTTTTCCAGGTCCAGAATCAGGCACCAGGCATGCGCCCAGTTGTCCCTGGGGTAATGCGCCACCCGGAAAAAGCGTCGCTAATTTAGTGACGTGCTACGGGCAGGCACAAATCCATTCTGATCCGCGTGCACTAGCTGCGGTACCAACGGAGCCAATCTAATCGCCAATATTTTAGCTAGCACCTTGTAATCTGTATTAAGTAGTGCTAGCAGGCGATACGATCCTATCAGCTCCACATTTCTGTTAGGTTTGGGCAAAGACACCAACAGGGATTCGCGAAGCGTACCCGGGAGTATCCCTGTTTCCTGCGCATTCTGGTACATTGCGAGGAGTCGTGGTTGTAAGGCCGGCTGGTAAGCTTTGTAGTATTCGGCTGAGTAACCATCCGGGCCTGGCGCTTTGCCCGTGGCCAACGAGCGTGTGGCATCTTGCACTTCCAACAGTGTGAGCGGTTCGCTCAGCTCGTCTCTTTGCTCTGCTGTGACTTGGTGTAGGGCTAAGGGAGTGAGAAAGGATTCTATTTCCGTTGGTGCTGCGCAGTTCAACGATTGGTATACTTTGGTGTAGTGCATGGTGAACTCACCGTGGATGTCTTGTTGCGTAGTGAGTACCGGCCCCGCCGCAAACCGCAGCCTCAGCACAGGTACCTGCGTATATTCTTGACGGATCATTCATGCCAACAATCTACCTGCTCTGTCCGCCGCTGCATGCGTGCGTACGGCGGGCGATGCGTAATTCAAACAGCGCAGCCGCTCTAGCACTTGAGCATGCTTTTGACGCTGCATGTCTATGTCTTGCTGCACAACATTACCCTGCGCTAACTCGACTTCAAGTCGGGTCAGAGCATCTTCAATACGTTTTACTTCACAGTCCAGTTGTTTCCTGATGTACCAATTTAACCCCATGCAATGCCCTCTGACCACTGGCTTGCCCGCGTCCCATAGGATGCCCGTGTCTGCAACTGACCCCGTGTTGCTGTCAAAATACGTTTCTATCGCTGTGCCTACTGCTTCTGTGAACGGGGGATCCTCTAACGCCAGAGGCTGGAGCCTCCATAGTCGGGTGATGGGTCCCCCATCCTCTCCCTGCAGTGTCATGATATGTGGGTTATGGTCTGAGTGCGTTTTGCCAAGTTAATCAGCGCTGAGGCACTTTGGTAATATCGGCACGCTTGCAACAAATTGGTCAATACGGACATGTAGCCCGTGCGGGTGCGAGTAATGCGAGTACAGTCGTGCCTGCGGGCTAAGGGCCCTCCACACATCTGTCAAATCCCAGCAGCGCAGCCACTCCCCTAGGTTCCTAGCGTTGGACGTTGATACTGTTTGTGGCGTGGTGGAAATGACTTATCAAGTGTTGTGTCCAAGACCGAGTTGAAGTCGCTCCCCAGCAACCAGGGAACTTCACACCAGTGTGAGAATAGGTCTGTCAGTGTGTGCCAGAATGTGCCCTGGTCCTTGTTTGGGGCGTATATGGATCCTAACACCACATGCATCCCATTGAGGCGGCCCTTTGTGAGTACATATCTGTCGTGTGTGTCTCTTTCAGTCTCTTCTGGCTCGAATTGGGCACCCAGTCAGACCCAAATTAGGGCCCCCCTGGCATCTCTGTTGCAATCTGCGAATCTCTGGTTGTGTGATGTGTGTTTCTTGTAGGAGTGCCACGTGAGTTGCATGTCGCTTAAGATACGCATATATTTCATACCTGCAGGCTGGCGTGTGGATCCCCCTAGCATTCCAGGTAACTACGTTTGTGGGCGGCATGTGGCATAGTTATAGGTTAGTATGACTCGTGGGTGGCTTGTTGTGCTAGGGGTGAGGTGACGATATGCTGAGTATCTTGTGGTTGCGAAATGTATCTGTGATATCCATAGGTGCATGGGAGTGCTAACTCGAACAAGGGTTGTGGGAGAAAACCTTATGAGGTTCAACTGGAATAGAGCAGAGAAACATCGCGTGTCTGCCCAAACAGTTAACGGCGCCATACGGCAACTTACGGCTACGTTCGCCGTTTCAATCCTACTAGGAGATGGGGATGGGGTAAAACTTGCAGTAAACGGGATATTTTAATGTGGGCCCGCCCTGCGCGCATAAGTATGTGCGCTGTGCTATGTCTTATGTTATTCGCCCGTGGTCTGCAGCTTGGGGTGTGCGTGGCAGTGCTGGGCCACCCATGTAATGTACTCCAAGTAGTGCATTAGAATGCTTCATGTGTGAGGCGTGTGAGGAACATATGTATCCTCCATGTGAGTACTTCTACAATTGCATGCTTGCGTGTCCACGGGCTATGTTTATCTGCAACATTAAGTCATCCGCAGTCTGAGGTGTTACAACTGGGAGTGATTGCGAGTCTTCGTGAACCGGCCACACGGCCTGCTAGCTGTCCTCACTCAGCGACTGTTCAGAGGAGGCATCTGCGTCTCTGCTGTTCTGCCGCTCTCTCAAGTCCGCCACCGCTTGCAGTGCGTCTCTTCTCTCTTGCAGTACCTGTTCTCGGTTGGGGGCAGTCTTTGATTGCATTGGTGATTCCACTGCTCGCATCCTGCTTCTACTGCGGCGACCCCTCCGAGCTCCCGCATGCGATTCCACATTGCTATCTCTCTGGTTCGGCGAGGTGTATTACCCTTTGGTTTTGAGCCAGTCCCATGCGTCTTCTGCTTTGTTGAAGAAATGTGTAGACCCATCCGCGACTACCCGCAGTCGGGCCGGGAGTATTTAAGGTTCAGATCCCGCATTCTTCTTTTGACAGTGAGGAAAGCACTCCGCTGCCGCTGTACAACCAGGGCATAGTCTGGGAAGAAGAGGACTTGTGAGTTGTCCACCTTGATCACTTCCATTTTTCTCACCTCCCGGAGTATTGCGTCTCTGTCCTTGAAATTCATGAGTCGGAACAGGAAGGGCCGTGGTCCGGCACCCGGTGGTGGGTGGCTCGATGGCACCCTCTGAGCTCTTTCCAGCGCGAAGAAAGCTGAGCGCATGCTCGCTGGCATCAAGGACTGTAACCAGGCTTCTGTTTACGCTACTGCATCTCCACCCTCTGTGCCTTCCGGCAGCCCCACCACGTGCACATTATTCCTGCGGGACCGGCCTTCTGTGTCGTCCATTCTGCGTTCCAGGGAGTGGAGTCTTGATGTGAGGTTTCGTACTTCCGTGGTTCCTTGGCCACTGGGGCGATTTCCTTTATTCCCACCGTTAGCTCTTTGACCCTCCCCGTCAGTTTTCTGTGATCTGCATGTAGAAGCGTAAAGTCCGACGTGACCTTATCTATACGGCCTTCGAGAGATGTACAGGTCTGTGTCAGCGCTTCGCTGATTTGTGTCACTGCCTGGAGTACTGAGTAAATTTTTGATTCCAAGCTGGAAGCTCTGGAGGTGCCTGACGCTTCAGATTCTTGGCCTGACTGGGCTGGGCCCGACGTCGGTCGCGTGGATGCTGCACCTGTGCCTGTGCACTGCCTGCCCATCCTGTTAGAGTGGTACGGCTGTTGTATTTGGAGATGGGGTAGTTCACTATGTTCCCTTGTACGCGTCAGCACGTCAGGGAGGTTCCACGCACGTGGCTTAACAGGCAGTCGTGTGACAGGCTTGAAACTGCTGCTTGTGGGCTAAGACCACTTCGACCTGCTCGCTGGGCCTAGGCGCCCACTGCGCCGGTCCGGTCTGACTTGGCTCCCTATGGCCCCTTGACTTTACCACCGTTGCTGCACCCTCGCCTCTGCGCTCTAGCGGGGTCTTTGCACGAGCACGTCCGCATCCGTGTCGTACTCCTCACAGGCTATCCACTCCGGATGTCTGCGAGTGTGTCCTAGGATGTTTTCAGTCCGGGGCCAACGTTGTGTCTCGCTTCCGTAGTTGGGCTTCGTATGGCTCGGGCATAAGGACTATGACTTGCCAATCTCTTTGTGCTGCATGTCAGTGCCGTTGGTCCCAATGCGTCTTCTTGGGCGCTGTATGCTCCCGCCTCGCTCACCGCTGCAGGCCCACTTAACGACTCGTCAGGCCTCACGCTGCTGTGTGCTTGCTTCCCCCTGCCACCCTGGGATTCAGCGTAGTGCGGTCCTGTAGTTGGGCCGCTGGGCTCTCCACTGTTCCAGTTCACGCTCACCGAGCGCCTGGATCATGCAGGGGGCCCCCTAGTTTGCCTCTATGGACAGCGAGCAGTCGGCCACCACATACCTCCGAGCCCAGATGGAGTCGATGCAGCGTCCGTCTACATGTCATCGCAGGTGCTTGCACCCTTCACCTCAACCCACTATGGGTGTTTCCCTGTGCAGCGCGCAGTGCGGCCCGGGCCTGTTTCACCATCCGGATCGCACCCGCTCCACCGGTTCACCAGTTCTTGGGCCGTGGATACTTTATGGACTCCGTCAGTGGTGGCTCCCGGGGTCGCAGCCCACGCGGCGTCTGCTCGTACCATATCTGTGTAGCCGCGAGCTTCGATGCAGGGCAGTCTCGGGATTGTTCCGCGGCCCTCCACGCTGCCCCGGGACCCGACCGACACCAGGCGGGGGTCCCACCGTGTATCTCCCAGTTTGCTACTGCGGGCGGGAAGGGGGTCACAACACACCTGTAGGTCCGGGGGGTGGGCGGCACCGCTCCTCCGCTTGCTTCACCAGCCATGGATCCCCAGCTGGCTACTTCCCTCTGCAGCCTCAGCGGTGAAGCTGGGTCCCACCCGGGCTCTCTCCACTACCCGGGGACGCTCCGCTTCGCCCTCACTGCATACACCAGCGCTCGACTGGGCCGATGGCTTGTCTCCCCCTCAGCGCCCAGGGCCGGTCCAGCTCTCCTCTCGGTGCCCTCGAGCCGCTCCGCGCACCGACGAGTTGCCGTGCCTCTGTTTTGGGTGACCCTATTAAGCTGCGGCCTCAGTGAGCTCGCGTCCCATACGGCGTCACACGGTCCCAGCTCGTCTCTATGGCGTCTTTACTGCGTGGATGGCCATTTCACAGCCGAGTCGGCTCCCTGCGCCTCCAAACTTGCCGCGCCCACTCCGCTTGCATTCCAATCCCAGCGGGTTGGTTCTGGCGTCTCGATGTATATGCACAGGATAATTAACGGATTATCGGGCCATGAGACGAGTGCGTCCGCCATCTTGCCTGGCTAGCCACGCCCCCCCACTGTGTGCTGGTGCTTGTAGTAGTACAAATACTAGTACTGGTACTAATTGTAGTAGTTGGGTTATGTATAATAGCTCTTTTAGCACCAGTAGAACATAGTAGCAGTAGTAATGCTACAATAGTTCTAGAGGTGCAATTAGTAGTAGAAGTGATGGAGGACTACGTTAAGGTGAGAAACACTTTTTTTTTTATCTGTTGCTCTGTAAAAACCTTTGAGATTTAGTGGCACACAATGATTCTGATTGAATGAATTAATGAATACATTGAGGCGCATTCATAGTTCTATAATGGTAATCCCTTCAGAGGGCTTCCACATAGGAGTCAATGTGAACACATTAGGTCCATTTGTTTTCTGAATGCTAGATAATTGCCTTTGTTGTTGATGTTCATGGATCCCTCCTTCCGTAGCCGACGTCCCGGGAGTGCATACCACCTGCCTCCTCCCAAGCTACCATGAATTTACAGGACTTGGAGAAGGTTTTATAGGATGAGTGCAGGTAGGGTCAGGGATATATCAAAGGTGATGATGGAGGAGCAGATAGTTAACCAGTGTTACTGAGATTAACTCCTAGGGTTTCTTCTCAGCTACTAATCTTGCTTGATGGCAGATCCGCATTAGTCTAAGAGCCAGGTCTTCAGCGCCTTCCTGAAGGCGTTCAGGGAGGGGGCACGTCTGATGTCGGTGGGGAACTCGTTCCAGGTCTTGGCCGCGATGTAGGAGAAGGATCTTCCCCCTGCTCTGGCTCTGCGGATGCGCGGGGTTTCGGCGAGGAGGAGGTTGCGTTTGGGCACGTGGAGGGTGATTCTGTCGTTGAGGTATTGGGGTCCGGTGTTGTGTAGACATTTGTAGGCGTAGGTGAGTATCTTAAAGGTGACTCTTTTCTCGACGGGGAGCCAGTGGGGTTTGCGTAGGTGTTGGCTGATGTGTTCGTGTCGAGGGACCCCGAGAACGAGTCTGGCGGCGGTGTTCTGTATAGTCTGGAGCTTGCGGAGTAGGGACTTGTTGATGCCGGCGTAGAGGGCGTTTCTGTAGTCCAGCCTGCTGGTGATGAGTGCGTGTGTGACTGTCCTCCTTGCCTCGGGGGGGATCCATTTGAAGGTCTTACGGAGGATGCGGAAGGTGTTGAAGCAGCTGGAGGTCACGGCGTTGACCTGTCGATTCATGGAGAGGGAGGCGTCGAGTACGATGCCGAGGTTCTTGCCGTGGTCTGTGGGGCTGCCGAGGGCGGTGGGCCACCAGGTGTTGTTTCACGCCGAAGGGGTGGTTCCAAGGACTTCGGTCTTCTCTGAGTTGAGTTTTAAGCAGCTGTTGTTCATCCAGGCTGCGACGTCCTGCATTCCTTCCTGGAAGTTGAGTCTGGTGGTGGTGGGGTCATTGGTGAGGGAGAGGATGAGCTGGGTGTCGTCGGTGTAGGAGACTAAGCTGAGGCTGTGTCGTCGGACGATGGCGGCGAGGGGGGCCATGTAGACGTTGAAGAGGGTGGGGCTGAGTGAAGATCCCTGTGGGACTCCGCAGTTGATTTCAGTGGGTTGGGAGAGGAAGGGTGGCAGTCGGGTCCTTTGGCTTCTGCCGGTGAGAAATGATTTGATCCAGTCGAGGGCGGTGCCTTGTGTGCTGGCGTCGTGTAGTCAGTCTGTGAGTGTACGTGGGAGACGGTGTCGAAGGCTGCTGACAGATCGAGTAGAATCAGGGCTGCGGTGTGGCCCTGGTCGAGGAGGGCGCGGATGTCGTCAGTAGCGGCGAGTAGGGCGGTCTCAGTGCTGTGGTTGCTTCAGAATCCGGATTGGCAAGGGTCGAGGATGCCGTTGTCTTCAATGAACCTTGACAGTTCTGCGTTGACGATCTTCTCGGTGACTTTAGCTGCAAAAGGGAGGAGCGAGATGGGCCGGTAGTTCTTGAGGTCCGTCGGGTCTGCTGAGGGCTTCTTGAGCAGGGGCCTGACTTCTGCGCATTTCCAGTACTCGGGGAAGGAGCCGGTCTTGAAAGAGGTGTTGATGGCGCGTTGTAATACGGGTGCGATGGTAGTGGCGGCTCTGTGGTATATGTGGGGTAGGCAGGGGTCAGTAGGGGCCCCGGAGTGGATGCCTTTCATGGTTGCGGTGGTCTCCTCGGTCGTGATTGGTGTCCAGGCGGAGATGGTGGTCTGGCTGGCGTTGTTGCCAGGCGGGCTGACTGCGGGGTCGGGCGTGTGGTCGTTGAAGTTGTCGTAGAGGTTCTTTATCTTCAGGTGGAAGTAGGAGCTGAGTTTGTCGCAGAGGTCCTGTGAGGGGGTGATGTCAGTGGCTTCGCTGCGGGGCTTGGTGAATTCCTGGATGATGCTGAAAAGTTCCTTGGAGTTGCCGAGGATTCTGTTGTGGATGAAGGTCCTTTTGGTGGTTCTGATGCGTTGATGGTATACGGTCATAGCGTCCTTGTAGGTGGTGTGGTTGTCGGGTGTCTTACTGTTTCTCCAGTTCTTCTCCAGGTGTCTGCAGGTGCGTCTGGCTTCCTGGAGATCTGTGGTGAACCAGGCGGCTTTTCTGGGGCATTGCTTGTCGGGGTTGCGCAGCGGGGCGAGCTGGTCTGCGCAGTTGGCGATCCAAGTGTGGAATTCCATGGCCGTGAGGTTGGCGGCGGTTGCAGCAGGGGGGGTGTTTCCGTTGAGGGTGGAGTTGAACTAAAACATATAACTGTCTGCATAGTGCTATATCAAATAAAACAAGCATTGGCATAGCCAATAGGTCTCGCTTTTGGGACCTTATAAGTATTTAGTTATGCAGCACAATATCCTTGGTGCAACAACATCAACTGTTCCATGGCTAAACACTTATAAGGTCCCAAAGGCGAGACCTATTGGCTATGCCAATGCTTGTTAAACCTGCTGGTGAGTATTTTTTGGGAGCTACATTAGCCCACATCTGTATAAAGTGAGAAAGAGCACGATGGTGATATAAAAGGCATTGACTACAAAATTTAATTCAATCAATCATTCACTCGGAAAAGCCAAATGTTCAGAGGTTTCATGATAATAGTCTCCAAATTTCCCTGAATTGATGTGGTTTATAAATATTACAAGAAGAGGTGAAACAGTTTCCGCTTTCTGCAAATTTGACGACTCTTGTCAAAAATACAAAAATAAGCAAAAAACCTAAAGCCGGTATTTTTAGGCTTTGTCTATAGATACTTTATCCACCAAAGATAAGCAAAAAGCACTTTTAAAAGTTGTTTCAATAACCCATGACTAATAATTAAAGTAAACATAGACAGAACAGTCATGTTCCAAATGAATATACATAGCTGCCAAGGTTTCAGATTGCTATGTGTGACATTTTCATAATTTCAGTCTAATTATGAGTGACATTCAACGACTATGAGTGACACTTCCAGTGAGAAAAATCAAGCAGTGAAGGAGAGGGAAATAAATATCATAAATGTCACCCATTTGAGCAACGAGAAACTCTAAATTGAAGGACACTATGGGACCCACATGTACCAAATAGGATGTGAGAGGCCCCAGCGCAGATGATCCCAGTTGCCTGCTAATAAATTATCATAATTACTCAGTCACGACAGCTGACTCGCAGAGAGAGTGAGAGGCTGCACACACAAAAGTAAATTAAATTAGGAAGAAGATACCAGTGACTATAACACTTACTAGATTAAAACCAACAAAGTTTTGCCCGTGTGCCTAGCAAAATGCGCTTTACAACCGAGTTCAAATGAACATCACAGCACGATGGATATGTTAAAGAATGTTTATAACTGGCAAACATATTAACCTGCAGCTACTTATGGGACAACGTTTTGAAACTCGCAATGCAGTGAATCATCACAGCTGGCACTCCGTTGAGTCATGCATATGAAGACTTAATTCCCATGCTTTCTGTTCTAAAGAATAAATACATAGATTTAACTTCCCATCTGCAGTTATGCGCACAAAAAAGATAGTAAAAAAGTCAGCCTTAACCACAAGTAACCATAATGAAAATAATTGCTGCTGACTTTGTAATGAAGGCGCACACTCGGCTAATGACTTCTACATACTTCCAGGAATAATTAAACCCATTTCATGACCCTCAAGGCCGCTTGGCATTCACATGAGCTCAACTTTGTAAATATGTATTCTGTACCTGTATTAACCTAATTTTGCCACCTTTAATTTTTTTAATTATCCTGATTGTATATGTAACTTGTTAGAGTGTAACTCTACTTGCGTAACTTACTAGGTTCTATTGTAAAGCGCTCTGACACCTTTGGGTAAAGTCAGCGCTATATAAAACTGCATTAAATAAATAGATACATGAAACTGATTCGGAAATGAGTGGTACCTGCTCTCAGAGTCACAACGCCCATGATCGGACACAACCCCAGGGGACAGCCACGACAAGAGGCTTTACAGCAGCATGTGTAGGCAGGAGGTGGAACACATTCACTCCGACGCCGGACTGCAGCAGCAATTCCTGAGGGCTCGGCCGGGCAGGCAGTAAATTAAAAACAAGTTAAAGCGTAAATCATAAGGAATGTCCGTGTCACCCTCCCAGGCCATTACACTTCATTGCGGCTTAGTAAGATTATGTTATAGGCACATGTTGCAAAGATTAGATGAGCACAGTGCGTGACTCACCTGACTGCTGACAGTCCACAAGTGCCTGGGGAGTGTGTCTTCCAAGCTAGGCTTGCTTTCTCGTGAGCTTAAACTCATCTTGCAGCAGCAGTTCAAGACTGTGTCCTTGAGTGGAGGGAGAGCCACTGGCAGCTTTTGCGCGCTCTGCGGCCTCATGCACCAGCCAAAGACCAGATGAACTACACCCCCATTCAATGTCCACAGTTAAGCAGCCCCGCCCGTGCCGGATGATCCAGCAATCACATGGCACACGTGTGTTTCAGAGAGGCCGGCGGGGCTGACAGAAGGAACATAATTTGTTTTTGTGACACATTCTGAGAGTGTCAGGATTGCCAATGGAGCTTGAATTGTGCGACGCCGGGCCTGTACAAATAAATAGCCATGGGTAGTTTTTAGCTTCTAGTGCCTGTGTGCGCTGATATCGGGAGAAACCTTCAGGTTGCGGTTGGGAGGCGGGGCTTGCAGGTCGCCCAACAGAGTTTGTCGAGCGGCGCAGATTAAAAGGCTTGCCAAACTCTTTTTTTTCAATATTTTAGGCTTTTAGTAAGCAGTGCAGCATGCCGCCTGTGCCGCGCTGCTTATTTAAAGCTTAAAATATTATAAAAATAGAGTTTGGCGAGCCGCAACTTTCATTGGGAGTGGGGTGATGCTTACGAAAGCGAAAGGCATGCTTTTGCTGACAAAAACAAGTGGTGCGCGCGCGCGCGCCACAGCGAGACATCTGTTTTGCAATATCGGGCACGATAATGCAAAACAGATGTCTGCCGCGCGCGTAACCGCAGGGAAAAGGCCATGACGCACGAGCGTCTGGTCAGCTTTCGAAACCCCCTAACTAAAAGTCTCGCCTAGCAGCGCTTGCGCGCTACTCGAGGCTCGACCTAAAAATGAATGTAACCTAGTAATGAATGAATGAATGAATGAAGGAACTCTTATAAAGCGCGTGGTTACCCAGGGGCATCCCAGCGCTAGGACGTCCAGTAAGCTATGAGAAAAGTAGGCTATGAGAAGATTAATGAAAAAGAAAAGTTTTCAGAAGTTTTCTGAACTTAAGATGTTCAGGTTCGGAACGTATGTGTAGGGGCAGGCTATTCCAGAGTCTAGATGCGTTATATGTGAATAGTCGACCTCCACTACGTGCACGTTTAATCTTCGGTACACAGATTAATCCTTTTTTCCCCGATCTAAGGGCTCTGTTGGGTACATAAGGTTTACTCCAGGGACGGGCCTTTTCCTAAAAGTGATTTATGGGTGATACACAGGGCCTTAAATTGCACTCTTTGCTGGACGGGCAACCAATGCAGGGTAGCAAGAGCAGGCCTTGCAGAAGAGCGTTTGGGTATATTCAGGAGTATACGGGCCGCACAGTTCTGTACTGTTTGCAGCCTTTTAATAGTGGCCTGAGGAGCTCCCAAGTATAGGGCGTTGGCATAGTCAAGCCGTGAAAGAACGAGAGCCTGCACCAACAGTCGTCTCGCCGAAGGCGGGAGCAAGGGAAGTATCTTTCTAAACCTTCTTAATAGACCAAAGCAGCTCGCCGCCACTATGCGTGATTGCTCTCTAAAATCGAGATTGCAGTCAATCCATACTCCTAGACTCTTTACTTGTTTTTTAGGAGCAGGAGGGGAACTAAGGCATTTGGGCCACAGGTGATCCACATTTAGGGGAGCAGACTTCCCCAGAAGCAGCAGTTCAGTCTTAGATCCGTTGAGTTTCAGAAAAGAATTGCTCATCCAATTAAAAACTTTTTCAAGACAAGTAGATAGATCAGGGTCTGGTTGGTTGGCTTGCTTCAAGGAGACAATTAGTTGTGTGTCGTCGGCATACGTAATTATCTGTACCCCAAATGGGAGTACTAATTCAGCCAACGAACTCATGTAAACGTTGAACATCGTGGGGCTTAGGGAAGATCCCTGCGGAACCCCACAGGTCAAAGGAATGGATTTTGAAGAGCATTCCCCTTCGAAAACCGAATAAACCCTGTTAAGAAGGAAAGACTGTAACCACTTTAGTGCCAACCCAGTCACTCCAGCGTCCCTCAGTCTTCGTATCAAAAGTTGGTGATTGACAGTATCAAAGGCCGCGCTGAGGTCCAACAGGATAAGCGCAGTGCAGCCTCTGTTGTCAAGGGTCTTCCTAATTTCTTCAACTGCAACTAATATAGCAGTCTCAGTACCTTGTTGGGGTCTGAAACCAGTTTGCGTAGGATGTAGACGATTGTTGTCTTCCAAGAAAGCTGATAGGATTGAATTAATTTATTTTTCAGTAAGTTTACTGACTCCTGGCAGTAAAGAGATTGGACGATAATTTCCCCAATTCTCTGGGTCAAGGTTCGGTTTTTTCAAGAGCGCTTTCACCCGAGCATGTTTCCATTGCGGTGGCACAATCCCGGTTCTAAGTGTTGAGTTTATACAATCAAGTATAACCGGTGATACCACCTCCGCAATTTTATGAAGAATAGTGGGGGGCAACATCTAGGGGGAACCCGATTTAAGTTCTTTAAGCAATCTTTGCAGGGTGTTAAGATCCAAAGAATGGAATTCCTCCAACAAAAAAGGGCGTCGGAAGAAATTATATCACTTGATCCACACACTTGTGGAACAGTCATAGGAGGGAAAGAATTATAAATGGTTTGTATCTTTTCTGAAAAGAAGTCGGCAATTTGTTCACACCGCAATTGAACATTGTTGGTGTCAGTAGGAGGAGGAGTAGGGGGGGTAAGAAGAGAGTTGGCGATTTTAAATATCTCCCTTGAGGAGTTTGCGGATAGAATGATTCCTTGATAATAGAGGGCTTGAGTATTTTTAATTTCATTTTTATATATTTTAATAGCCTCTCGGTATTTAATTCTACTAGCCACAGAGAAATCCTTCCTCCAGCTTCTTTCGTGCTTTTTACACATCTGTTTAAGCTGGCGTAGTTTTTGGGAATACCAAGGGTTTGTTTTTCCCCACCTTTTCTGAAATTTCCTTTTCGGAAGGACACAGTTAAGTGCAAGGTCAAGCCAATTATTAAAATTGTCATTGGCAACAATAGGGTTAAGATGAGAGGGGGGAACAGTGTCCTTTAGGTTGCTAATAAAAGTATCCAAGGGGAGTTTCGACCAATTGCGAGCAATTTTAGTAGCTCTAACAGTTGGTATATTAGCGTCTGGTAGGGTCCAATTAAAAGGGAGTAGAAAGTGGTCTGACCATGGGATAGGAACAGCATCCTCTACCACGAGCTGATTTATGTTGGAGAAAATAGGGTCCAACAAATGTCCCTTAATACGAGTAGGGCTGTTTGTTTTTAACATGAATTGGAACATTGCCAATTCATCAACTAATTCCACTATGGACCCAGATAGGTCGTCATCAAAATGCAGGTTAAAATCACCCAAAATTGTGAAATTAGGGGAAGCACTGGCTAAATTTGCTCCCACATCAGGTAGATCCTTCCTAAAGATCCCTAACGGGCCCGGTGGGCGATAAACCAAGATCCCTGAAAACGTGTACGTGGGAGCTAAATCAATCACAAAGGACATACTTTCACAGTCGGGGACAGGGTTTGCAGTTGTTCTGCAAACATAGTTGTCCTTCTGGATGATGGCCAGGCCACCTCCACGCCCTATATTGCGGTCAAGCCTTTGGATAACATAGTTTGGAGGTAGAGATTGGACAATATCAAAATCCAAATCACTATTTAGCCAAGTCTCAGTTAAAAATAAAGCATCGGGATTTCTCTCTTCAAGGAGTAGATAGATTTCACTAGAATGTTTGGGGAGCGAGCGACAGTTAAGTAGCAACATCTTGAACTTTCTTTCATTAGCAATATCTAATGGAAAATGGATGGAAGTTTGAAGGCTAAATTTGCAGTTGGTACAATGTAAACTAATCCTGTCAGGCAGCATAGCATGGGCACACTTACTGTCAGCCTCTGTTCTCAAGGCGTAAAGTTGAGCAGGATTAAAGATGATTTTTTCCCTCTCCGAACCAACAGAGGTTCCTGCCCCTGTCCCCGTCTGGGCGCAGACGGGCTTGCCTTAGGCGTGCCTTCGGCCAATTTATCGGGGCCGGAATGACGTGCGTTAGCGTAAATCAACTAAACCGCTAACTTGTGCCCAATGAGTCTTCCCCCCCGAGCTATAACACAGCTCATACAGTGCAAAATAAGCAATTTAAAATACCGAGTTATATTTTAAAAACACAGACCATTGAATTTGCTAAAAACTGTTTTAAGATAGGGTGAGGCTAAAAGGAATTACGTTAGCTCTCGTAGAGTCCCCTACAGGCGCCAAAGCGCGGTCGCGTCATCGGCCAATTTATCGGGGCCGGAATGACGTGCGTTAGCGTAAATCAACTAAACCGCTAACTTGTGCCCAATGAGTCTTCCCCCCGAGCTATAACACAGCTCATACAGTGCAAAATAAGCAATTTAAAATACAGAGTTATATTTTAAAAACGCAGACCATTGAATTTGCTAAAAACAGTTTTAAGATAGAGTGAGGCTAAAAGGAATTACGTTAGCTCTCGTAGAGTCCCCTACAGGTAATTGTTTAGATTGTGCTATTATACAAAAATAAATAAATAATTATAACCCAGGAATGGTCTAGTTGGCGCTATATAAAAGCAAACGTATTAATATGTGAATAAATCCACTCCTGACTGTGGCTGGACGTCATTCTTCTGAGGTACTTGCACCCAGTGGCGTAGCTAGGGGGGGGCGATGGGGGCGGACCGCCCCAGGCGGCACGAGTTTTCGGGCGGCAGCCGGCCCCCTTCCTCCCGCTCTTACCTGCGGCCGTTGCGGCCACAAAAATCGGCCGCTACCACCACACCCCCCCCCCCCGCTCTACTATGATTTTGCCGAGGGCGGCAAACGCAGGGGCCGCCACGGGCAGCCTAAGGCCTAGCTACGCCCCTGCTTGCACCCATCATAAATGAGACTGGCTGGCGTGAGATTTCCCCACACAGGTGGCGGAATCGCACCCTTTGTTCGAGAATTCTTGTCTGCCAGTGTGCTGCAGAATGTGGACTAGCGCCACGAAGTTGTTGTAAGACAACACATCACCGCTCCGCTGTATACAATACCACACAGGAATCAATCTTGCTATCAGATTGTTATCCGCTTGGCATAAACACTGCCCTGTGTTAGTAATGCTGACAGCGTCCTACGCACGTCTGGCTCTGTTGTTTGGTACCTGTCTGCAGGAAGCGCAGCCATTATCTGGCAGTCTGTAACGAAGCGAGCCAGACACGTGGGCAGCAGCCTGGGAGAAGCCAGACTCGCAGACCTCCAGACACACAGGCCTGGGAAAGGCTAGACGTCCAAGCCACGTTTCTTTTAACTTGTAACCTAACCACGCTTTAATTGCTGTATTTTTCCCTTACCATTGTGGTGTTTTTATATCTTGCTTGTTTGTGATTTTAAAAACTAGTAGTGAGTAGACTCATCACACATCCACACAGCGAAGAGGCAAAATCACACGGTGAGCTGGAACCCCTTGCACAGGAGGGGTTTCCAGCTCAGGTGTGAATGCTCACATGCTAAGAAATATTCTTAGACTGGCAGGTCTGCAGCCCCCGATGATTCCTCGGGTGTGGAACCAACTGCAAGGAACAGGGTGATCCAGTCTTGGCATGCACGGGGATCTTGTGGGATCCCTGTTCCTTTAGCTGGAGCCCAGGGGGCGTGCCAGGTTTTTAGGGTGGGCGAGCAGTGTCGTGTTCCGGGAAACTGTATCCATAATTCAGTGGGAGGTCTCTACAGCCGAGGGTTACATTTTTTAAACAAATTGTATTCTTTTCAAAGATAATTCCAATTAAATCCGCTGAAATAAATGTACATCAAAGTTTCAGAAAACAAATATCTATAGACTTGCATTGAAAATGAAACTGAAGTAGGTGAGCAAAACAAAACCAGAATATACAACTACCTATATGAATTACTAATTAGATTATATCTAAAGGTCGTTGAATAAAACATATCTGTAAAACATTTGATACTAGTCTCAAACAGAGCTCATCAGCATGTTGCTAGCGCCTCACATTAGATGCTCGAGGCACTGAGGGCGTGCAGTTTCATACCTGGAAGCAAAGCCATGGCACACACTTCCATTGCACCTTCGTTGCACTACCTATGATCTCATTTTATAGAGAACATCTGAAAACCTGGCTATTTTCGTTATCCATTTAATCTACATGTTGTTCTGCTCCTGTCTGTTACGCTTCCCCTGTAGCCCTGTGATTCCTTTCGACGTCGCTGTGCGTTTTACATATTAATTTCATTCATTCATTCATTTGAGTAAAAACAACCCACAGGTTCACCCCATTTTATTCTCCCCTTTAATATACTGACTTTACATCAGGAGTGTCCATGCGTTGGTCCAGAAGGCTCAGATCCATGTTAGATATGCTAGATTACCACCATATAAACCATTACCAGTTAGATTTATTTTATGGAAATTTACCCAATACAGATATCTTTTACATCTGCCATGAGTCGCTTCCTTGTAGACCGTCAGCTGCTGAACATGGTCCCCAGCTATTTAAGACTATTTATGTTAGACCTTGTACAGCTCTTCTACTACTTCTGTCTCCAGGGCCCTCCTACAAAATCTTAGTGTCGATTTTTCTAGTGCTAAGAGGGTGCATCAGTTGGAACACGTATACAAACAGACCTATCGCTAAAAATAAACATAGATTGGGCTTAGGTTCTGCCCTTTACAACTACTGACTTTGTTTGACCTGCCTCTTTCTTGGATTGCTGGGGTGCTGTATCCTTGAATTCTTCTTGTATTGTTCAAAAGTTTGTGAAGTTTGAACTGACCCTAACAGTAGTGCTTAATTTGAGCCAGTGGTTTCCAGTTCTCAGCACTGTCACTTTATTGTGAGCACAGCACTTACAACAGCCTGCCACATGGTGGCGCTGTTTGTCATTTGGAGATAAGAACAACTACAGTTGTTTATTAGTTCAGTATACATTAAAAACGACTAATACATGCCGACCAAGCCGTTCTTATAGCTTTGGGTGCCTGGAATAGCCTGAATTATCACACCTGTATGAGTGTGGTGGTTAATATTTGTGTTGTTACTGGCACTGACTGCACTGGAGGGGGAAACGGGTGGTGCAAGCTGCAGTGGCCTCCTGATGAGGACTCTGGCACCTATATATTTTTTTTTATACAAATTAAGCACTCCCTAATACGTGTGGTCCTGATTTCTCTTTTCCAGGAACGCCCGAGTTCATGGCGCCCGAGATGTACGAGGAGAAGTATGACGAGGCGGTGGATGTGTACGCCTTTGGGATGTGCATGCTGGAAATGGCCACCTCCGAGTACCCGTACTCCGAGTGTCAGAACGCAGCTCAGATCTACCGCAAAGTCACCTCTGTGAGTAATGAACCTTCAGGGGCAGTTTCAAGATTGGGTTTGACCTTTCCAGACGCATCCCTTTTCACCCTTTACTGCCCCCCTACCCTTTCAAACTAATTTCTTGTATTTAATTACTTTTGTCTCATCTTAGCACTTTATTGTAAAATTCTTGCTTATTTTGGGGGGACATCATTTATCATTTCCCCACTCTTTTGGGTACCTTTCTCTTCTGTGATGAAAAATGGGAGGTCTCTCTTTGAAGTAGGGCTTTTTGGAACTAAAAAGAGTATGTGGCACTTAGAGGACAAAAAATGGATTGGATTTTTCTTGATCAGACATAGCAGAAGTTCAGTGGACTAAGGAGCCAACAAACTCATTTTGAAAACCAGCAATGGAGCTGCTTTTGCTGCGTACTTTCTTATTTTGGCCCTAAGGAAGTAGCCATCCTCTTTTTCTAAGCCGGAAGTGATCGCCATTTTATTGATAGCCATCTTGGTTTGCTAATCCGGAAGTGACGTTCACTTCAAGGAGTGTCCTTTTTTGCTATCTTCAAAATGAGAGACACACCAGTATTATTTTGCTAACCAGAATGTGGCATTCGCTCTGGGGGTGGTCCTGGTAAGAATGTTACTGGCTACTCCACTTGCTGTAGCCCAGGGTTCTCCAAAGGCGGTCCTGGAGGGCAGGATACATGCCAGATTTTAAACAGATCCCCATTTAGATAAATGTCGTTATCTTAAAAGTCTGGCATGGATCCGGCCCTCCAGGACCGACTTTGTAGAACCCTGCTCTAGCCTAATGCTACAAAGAAACATGACAGTGACCCCTGTTGCTGGGAATTGTACTGCACCGTCGTTATCTCTGCACATGCAATGCTCTGGCTGTGCTGTAGGTGCCGCCGTTGCTTGCGGGTTCCTCTGCGCCATCTTCCCTGGTTCTCTGCAGGCCCCACAGGACCAGTCCCACAAGCTCCAACATGCAGGAGAGCTGAACTGGATGTCACAGCCCTTTACCGAAACGTCACCGAGAGGCTGGACACACTGACGAAAACATGGTTACACCCCTTCTAGAGGATTTGAGTAAAGCGGGGGTTGAGCTTCCAAGTATAACTGATATATTAGATAATATATAGTTATTTTTATTACAATGTGATAATATTTTTCTATCTTTGCCCACAATGTGAAAATATTCTTTCCGAATGAGTCCATTTGATCCCTGCCAGATATATACAAAGAGCTCCCACAGTGCTCTGATTTTATCAGCCCTGAGTCGGGACACAGGATGTACACACTGCTCCATCGAAAGGACACCTGGGCCCGGAGAGCGGAAATAGCGAGTCTGATAACAGGACAGCCAGGCGACCCCGAGGAGAAGTGCTCCGACAGTGACAGCGACGAAGGGCAGTCCCGAGACTCAGGGTCGCGCTCTGGGAGATCCCCCACGTGCACGCAGTATAATCAGATAGCTGGCAGGCGCGCAACGCCCATTGGGGTCAAAGGGCTTCAGCCCCCTCCCCCCTTCCCCCCTCCGTCGTGTGTGGCAGCCCGGGCTGAGACAGCTTCCCCCGAGTACTTCACAGAACTTTAAAAGACCAATTGCTTGTTAATGAGGCTTTGTTGTTTTTTCACGCTTTCTTAGAGCCCCTGCATCTCCACTCTGCCTATTAGCCCCCCCCTCTCCCCTCCACCCCCCCAAATTTGTTCCTAGCCCCCGCCGAAATTTGGCTCTAGTTGCGCCTCTGATAGCTGGTATTACAGTCCTTCATGACTGGAAACTCCCTGTGTCGAAGCTGAGTATTATACCAAGGCTGCTGTGCTAGGGAATTCAAACCAGGCAGGTGGCAGCTGTCAGTGTTCAAAATCAATCTAATCAGAGCCGACTGTATATTTCACCGACGGAGCAGGATAAAGACAGCTGCTTTCACCGCGAGACACAGAATCAGGTGCAGCTGCGACAGGAAACACGGCTGGGCGCCCCGAAGACAACTCGCCCACATTCACAAATCAGGACTCGAGAGCTTTCACCCAGCACTGTTTTGTTAGCACCCGGGGACTCACGTCTGAGTATTTTTGTGACACGTGGTGCATTTGAATTTTGAAAAGCCATTCGGCCAATAATATTGTGTGAAACTGGTTATATTTTAAAGGCATGTTTACAGAGGTTGTCAGTGTTATCCACTAAAGGAATATTACTCGTATGGTCCGAAGTGCAGGGCCCATACTGGCCTTCGGGGCCAGCCCTCTAGCATTTGCCAGTTGCCGGAGAGGCCAATCCTTGCCTACAGTGCATGGCACAGGTGTGCCAGTGATTGTGGACCAACGCACCTGCCCATACCCAGTTAGATCCCATGGGCTGCAGGTAAGTTACGCACAAACTGATAGGCGTTGATTGACCGCTAGAGTGCATAGGGCAACGCAAGGAGTTTCCGTAAATGCATAGAGGTGTGGGACGAGGGGGTCAGATAAGCCTTTGCATGCCCGCTCTCCATATGGTAAGAACAAGCCTCGAATATGAAAAATATAGCACACTCAAGACCCAAGACACAAAGCTGAACTTCGAGAAAAGATGATGAGAAAAGAGGGCGATAAATCAGCTCACTTGGAAGCCTTCATTTTAATTCAGTTTTATCTAAAAAAAAAAATGCTTGACGCACAGGCCACACCTAGGACTGGATCTCCAGTTCTGTCACAGAATCCTTATTTGATCCCAGGCGCATCAGTATATATTACATTTCCAGACTGCTATTTTTACTTACTTTGTTTTATGAGCGTGGGCATAGTCGTCAGAGAGTCTTTGGTGAACTCTCTTGAACATGGAGGTAGTGGACCATGGGCAGGTCCGCAAAGTCGTGTGGGATACATATGTTTTGGGGGCTGTCTTAAAATTCAAACGTGTTTCAAAAAAATCATAGAATTTGAGTCCCTGCACAAAAAGCTTGCGCTTGGACAACTTTGCATACTAAATGGGGTGCACTATGGGAATGAGTTAATGCGTATCTCGTTAGTGTGTCTAGCAGATACTTCAGACTTTTTCCTCCATATTGCTAGGGGGACCACTGTCGGATCTTTAAACTCAATCTTCTTCTTTAATGGAAGCCATGGTGACCTGTCAGATCCATCATCTGCTGCATGATTTGCACATTTTAACAAAAAAAATTGTTTCTAGCTCAAATGGATCAAAAGTTAAAAAAAACACTACCACGCGTTGCCACACAGAGGCAGGTCCTTAGCAAATATTTACTGGTCACTTTTTAGTTAGTGTATGCTGTATTTAGTAGTTAAGCTGATACTTAATGCAGTGACACCTTTGACCAGATTTTTTAACATCTGTAAAAAATAAAAAATAATAAAGTAATATTGCCACAAAATGTGCTACATTATACCACCTAATTTGCCTTTTCTTGCAGCATAATGTACTCAACTTTGCTGCATAATCCGATTCTCCCCTGCTGCATAATCCAAGTGGTTGGAGTCAATCATTTTGCTAAAAAGCTTGATTCTGAATGTGTAGCAGTTTGTCAACTAATTTTTGGGGATAACTACAGAGTGTATGTTGATATTCAATATAGGCTGCCAATAATTAGGCTATTCTATAGGATAATATCCCCTATGCCAATTCCCCCATCTGTATTTGGCTCTGAATTGTCTCTGTAGGTAATCAATTAACTAAGATTTCAGTAATATAACTTGCAATATCAAACACCTGGCCAATTGAAGCAAATCTGTGCCTTGAGCAGTCCTAATGCTTAATAGCTATTAACTAAAACTATTTCCTCTCTGGGGAACTCTTGTATCCAAATGCGAAGGAGCCTTTGCTATTCTACATTGCTAGACATGAAGCAAGGAAGAGGCGCTCAGACAAGCCAGTGTAATTAGATTTCTGAGACAACATAGTTCAGTTATATTAAATATGAACGCGGTCTGCATAAAATATGTATTATTAGCTAAACAAAGCAAGCTCCAAGCAGGTGCGACAGTCTGCAAAGCAATAGGCGCAGCCTGGCTTCCAGGATATCTTGGGGTGTGCTGCTTTTTCTGGGGTGATGGAGCACAGTCTGTCAGAAAAGGATGGGGCACTGGATGTCTTATTCTTAGCTCCTGCCAATGTTGTCCTTAAGCACTATGAAGGGTTCTGAAGCTGTCCAGAGTGCTGATTGTTTTTATTGCAGGAGTCTATAGTGACCTGAGTTACAGCAGCAATTCACTGCTGGTACAGACGGGGACTGTTATTATTGCACCCCGTGTGATGTAAGTTAAAGTACATCAATATAATACGAAAACTGAATAATAATATATTTTTTGTGCTGCATTTTGGTTATGATCAAAGAATTATGACTTCCACCCTTGCTCTCACAACCTGGTGATTACATTCAGGAGTCATGGCATGGTAGAGGGGCCATTATCCCGTCATCCTGTACCTGTAGTTAAAACAAAAGTGCCCTTATGTAAGGATCTACAGGACCAGGCCTTTGATTATGATGGTCCTATATCGAAATATGAGATTAACATTTGAAGAAATGGTTGCTGTTTTAGAATTCCAACAGTGTTGACCTACTGGGAGTCCTGACTGCTTATTAGATAGGTTTGGAGTGCCACTAAACCCTTGGATCTCTGCAACTTTGGAATCAAAGGTGATTGCATAGAGTGGTTTAGTGTCACTAGGAAGTCTTTTGCTAGTGGAATGTTTAAGGAGAAAAATGTGTAGAGTTTAAGGCCTCCTTGTCAAGATCAGGATCCTTGTTGATTACTGGGCTCCTGGGCATCCTGGCAGGGCATTTGTGGGACTTTTCCAGGACCCAAGACAATGAACATGGCTGTGACCCGTGTGCAACACTAGACCATGGGGAGACTACATGGTGCAAAAGGAGTGTGTCCAATAAGGAGCCACAGTCACTGCTCACCGGAAAATATTTTTAGGTTACACCTGCACAGTGCTTGCACTGTGCTTGGGACATCTCTTGTATTTAAAAAATAATCTTAAAATGGGCATAGAGCCCACCCACTACTTACCATTGGCTGTCTTCCACGCAACTCCTACATAATTTTACTTACCCATTGGCTGGCTCCCACGTGGGTCTTGTTTTCTTGCTTTCTATTGGTCGGCGCCTCCTCCTCGCCTCTGTTTTTCCTCCTGGGCTTCAGTCTTCGTCCCTGCCATGGAGCCTGGACCAAGTACTGCTTGTGGTGGCCAGTTTCCATCCACTGGCCACAGGCTCCTGCATGTACTCTTTTTAACTTCTCAGCATCCACTCTTAGAAAGGTGCATGCCTCGGCAGTCCCTCTCCTTCACCCCCGCCCCGTACACTCTCCCTTTTCTTCTACCCTTGCCTTCTCTGGCATTCTCGTCTCTTCTTTTCCTTTCCTTTCATTTCTCTTATCTTCCCGTCCGTTTTCTGATCTTCTCTTCCTGTGTCCTCCTCATTCTTTACTCTATCTCTGCCTTTTGCACCCCTGCCTTACCCTGTGCATCTTTGTGTGTATGCATAGTGTGAATTATCTATGCAGTTTTTCTTGAGTGTGCCCTCTTTGTGTTTTCTTCTGCCCAGTCTCGCTCCCGACCTCTGTCGTAACACTGCACCTCCAGAGCATCACCATCCCAGGTCATTCGCTGCCCCTCGCCCCTCCTGCATCATTTGCTGCCCTGTCCTTGCTTGTCTGTTTAAATTCTCGTGAAAATATTATCGGCGTTATAAACATGCTATGGGATTCAAATATTGATCGCAATGCACACAAGATGTCAGGGCAGTAATTGCCTGAATTCATTGTACTAGAAGCTGGAGTCTCACCAGTGCTTAATTTGTAAAATATTAAGTGCCAGGGCTCTGACCAGGAGGCCACTGCAGCTTGTACCACCCATCGCCCCTTTCATCGCTGCCAAAACCACTACTAACCATCTCTCTTGCATGTAAATGCGACAGTTCAGATTATTCCAGGTCCCCAAAGCTAAAGGAATGGCTGGGGAGGCAGGTATTAGTAATTTTTTTTAATGTATATTGTTTTCCTAAACAACTGTTATACTGCTCATCTCTAAATTACATGAGCAGCGCCACCTTGTGGCAGACTGCCCTAAGTGTGGTGATGACAATTAGATGCCGTGCCGAGCACCGGAAACCAATTAAGTGCCGGTGCTGAGCACCGGAAAGCTCCGGCTCAAATTAAGCACTGAGTCTCACAGACCCCTTGGTAAATGCTGGCTGATATGTGATGGTAACCTGAAAACTCTGTAACCCACAGTAAACATGGATATGTTGACACGCAAATAAATGGACTTTCAGTAAAGGGACTACTAAGGGGAAAGGATGTGACATAATGGCCAGAGCTGCTGACTTTGGAGCTGGGGAACAGGTTTGAATCTTGGCGTCGGCTCCTCTTTCTTTTGCCTCTCATAAAAGAAAACAATGCTGTGGCATTATGGTGACAAACAACCTCACCTGC
Source organism: Calotriton arnoldi (assembly GCA_963921515.1). NCBI lineage: Eukaryota > Metazoa > Chordata > Amphibia > Caudata > Salamandridae > Calotriton > Calotriton arnoldi. The sequence goes on from CAWUFW010002210.1 coordinate 1,442,709, forward strand.
AGCAGGGTTCCCCTCCAGCTCCGGCGCACTTCTATGACCAAAATTTTTAATTGCAGCAGCGGTCCGTGCAAGTAAGCGCGTTGGGGCGGGGAGGGGGGTGGATGTCGACAGACGATGTAATAGGATTTATTTATTAATTTTTCCCTATTCCGTCATCTGTCGACTTCCCCCCTCCAGCCCCGCACGTCCCACTGCGCTTACCTGCACGAACTGCCGCTGTGTAATTGATCACTGCTTCTTTGATGTGGCTGCAAATGTTACCTCTCCTTTCCAATCAAAAGACAGCAGGGCGGACCATCTACTTGGCACAACTTGGACCGATTTTCTCAGCCCCTCTCTCGACAGATCATTTCCATAGCTACAGTACGCAGCATTTGCGTCTTCTTTTTCGCCCTTTGTTAAATATTTCACAGTGAGCTCGGCGTTCCTTTACTTGCCGTGCAATACCTTCCACAGCTATCTGCCAGCCTGCAGTGAAATACTGTCTTTGTTAACATTTCTCTTCTCAGGGAGACCATAAAACTTTAAAACATCCCCGTTTAACAAAACAAGCCTCCATCCGAGGCTTTTTAGCTAAAACTGTTTATACTACCTCTGTTATTGTGCTAAAACTATTCAGAGTTTTGGTCTCTTAAAAATTATTCTGGCATCAGTGCTTCTTGTTTTGAATGAGCAAACTCGTATTTTATTTGCCTTCGAGAATAAACAATATACAGTTCGGAGTGTCATTTTGCTTGAAGTGTTTGTCTATTATTGACAAGCATTGGCAAAGCCAATAGGTTTCGCCTCTGCAAAATCTATTGGTTTTGTCAATTTTTTTTTAAGATATGTTGCACAATGGCGCTAGCTTCTGTACAACATGACTTAAAGTTTTTTTTAAAAGCGCCATGACACGGACATGTTGCACAGTGGCACTAGCTGCTGTACAACATGGCTTAAAGTTTTTTTTTTTCCTCAAGTGCTATGACGCGGCCAGACTTGACCGCATCACAGCGCTTTAAAAAAAACTTTATACCATGCTGCACAGCATCTCATGCTGCTGTGTGACATGTCTAAAACAACATTGACAAAACCAGTTGATTTAGCAGGGATGAAACCTATTGGCTTTGCCAGTGCTTGTTTCCTTTATTGGGTCTCGCAGGTTTCCTATGTTTTTCGCTTTCGAGCTAAAAGGAACTTGCACAAATCATCATGTGTGTTTTCTTGTTATTCCCTTACTCAGACCTGCCAACTAAAAAACAAAATTCACCATGTGAGGAGAAGGCGGACCTTGGAGGGGGCTGGGCCCTCCACCCCACCAAATCCCGTTCTCCATAAAAAACAAAAAAGCTTGCTGAGGCTGGTGCCGATGTCCTGGGGTGTTTTCAGACCCTTTAAAGGACATCTGCTGTTTAAAGCCTCGAAAGACCAGATCGAAATTCACTCTTTGCAGTGGTTCACAGCTCGTTTTCACTGCCACCATGTGATATCGGCTCCTTTGTTGGTGACCGTGTGAAGAGAGCCTATTTCATGCGACACACAATGGCACCATGTAAGTTGGCAGGTCTGTTTACTGTCCTAAGACTGTACCCTTCGCAGGCAAGCATTGCAGAAGTGTTGAAGGCACATCTAACAGGCGTTGGTCCAGCCTTGGAGAGATGGCCATCTCACATTTCCAGCATCCACAGGCCCACACAGATAAGATGGGTGGAGTCATTGAGGCATCAGGACAAAGGGGTCATTACCTTTTGCGGAGAAGTTTTTCACCATGCCTGTGGCTCCCCCTTGTGTATTTTGATTTTCCAGCCATCCTCAGGACACTGCCAGTGTCAGCAAACCCAGGCCTTTTACTAAAGTTAGACTCTTAGCAGAAAGCTCTGAACCGGCACCCTTGCACCCAACCAGTACCACCTTCCACACTTCAGCTCCCTTTACCACAACAAGTTTAGCCTCTCTCTCGAAATGAAGGTTGATGCATCTTCTCTGCAGATTTAAAACCCAGCTACCTTGCGCAACTCCGTAGTCACCAGGCAGCAGGGTTGAGGACTGCATGAGGAGGGCTTCTCTTCTTTGGTGGATCCAGTCCATCAATCCGCTTTCTATAGCAGACAGTTCCTCCTGCTCCAAGCAGTCTACAGCTCTATTTGCAGGGGTGTTGCCCAGGTTGTCCTTCTTTGTAAGAAGCCAGCAATCAAGGATTCTGGCACCAGAACTCAAGTGATTCTCAACCACCCTTCTGGGTGGATTCTGGCACTGGGCTTTGAGAATCCAACTATAGTAAATTGAGTTATATAGATTAGATTTTCTAGTTCAATGTTGGTTCAAATGAAGGACAGGACTCAACAAGTTTATTGTTCCGTAACGTATAATCCACATAGAAACAGCCAACACGTGTTTCATCACAATGGAGTGGCTTCTTCAGGGCTAAAATGATAGTTTGACCGCCAAGAAGTAAACGTCTAATGTAATTAATAGAGTAGTCAGGTTAATCGATTTATCTTACGTTGGTCCAAATAATATGTTTTCCAACGCATGGGACGGTTGTCTTTGAAGTTCTTGTTACGATGTGTATCAAATCACTTAAAAGATTGATTCCGAAAAGTACGAGTCACAAAAAAACGTTCCTATCAGATCTGCTTAATTCACTTCCTCAATTGGTCAGTATAAGTTCACAGACATCCTAAGTATTATAAACCTTGATAAGTTTCCTGAGCAAAAATCCTTCAGTCATACAAGCTCTTGGCGTCTCACCTACTCAGATCCCCTTACCCTAGCTGTCCACAGGCAAATGGCCTCATATTAAAAAAGAAAGTCTCCATTAGGGAGGCCCATCACACAGCTCAAGTTCAAATATAAGAGGTCAGAAAACGCAAAACTGGGAGTGTACCCACGTTAAAATCTAATTTCCTAACATTTACTCATTGAAGATCGCTATCTGTTGTCCCCTCTTCCCTTTTCTTTTTTGCAATTGTAGCCGGTAGGGGTGGTCTTCTCCAGGGGCTTTTTGATGCGCCGGGACACTCTTTCTGAGTAGCTGTGCGCTATATAAATGCCTTTATTCATTCATTCATTCAAGAGTTATGGGCAACATTCCACATCTTGTTCGTCCTCTGGACAGTGATAGGCACACTTTGAACCTGTGAGAATTCAGGACACTCCTGAAGCCAATGAACATTCCTTTGTTACTCTTTCAACCAATGGTAAACGACCGCTCCTCTCAGCCAGTGAGAATCATGGGCTGCTCTCTCAACCAATAAAATCAAAATATTTTCACGCATAGTGAATAAATACTGTAGAACGTTTCGCCTCGCAGACAGGCGGTCTGTGTTCCCCTCGTGCCGCAGTAGTTTGTCTGTATTTACATGAGGCGCAGGGGTCTGTGCTCGTCAAACGGGAAATGGCTACTTCAAAACGTCACTGAAAGAGAGATTCACGCATTTTGGGCAAGAGCACCCTTGAATTATGTAGCCCCAGCTGCTCTTTCCTCTTGTTCAGCCGGACTGGGAACCAAAGCTGGCCCTGGCAAAGTGCTCGGCTGGCCCCCCCCAGGGGTTGGGGGTGCGGCCGAGCACTTTGCCAGGGCCGGTTTCGGCCGATTTTGTTACAGGGACCGATATTGCAGCTATGCTGCCAAAACGGCCCTGTAACAAAAACGGCCCCCCAAGGGCCCAAAACCGGCCCCCACCCTGGCGGCCCACCGGGGAAACGCCCGGTGCCCGCTACGGCCAGTCCGGCAAACGTTCTTTAGAAGCCTGGAATCAAATCAGCAGATTGGGAGACCTCACCGGGTCCTCTTCCGGGGAGCTAACCAGAAACTTGTATTCATTTTTACGTTTTAACATGAAAACATAAGGCCGTTATCAGACGAGTCGCGCTACTACCCTCGGCGTGGTGTCCGGAGAGGGCACACAGACGATGACTTAGCCCTTCTACCGTCTAGGTGATTTGCACAATGATTTTGGCACATCAGGATTACAGTAAAGGTTTTTACGTCAGAGTCCTAAAAAAGCTGGTGTAGAGATCCAAGTGGCTCAGCCTCCGAATGCTGCTCAGCAGCTGGTGTCTGACAGTAACAGGCGGGAATCATATCTCGGAAATATCCCTTCCGAGCAAAGGCTGTAAGTGTGCGGAATTTATAGCCAGCAGGATAGACAGACAGAAGCGGTCTACGAATGTTTCATACCGTGACTGGACAGACACTGTGGAGCGGTGGTACCTGGGAGGGACGGGACTGACACTGTGGAGCGGTGGGACCTGGAATGGGACTGACACTGTGGAGCGGTGGTACCTGGGACGGGACTGACCCTGCGGAGCGGTGCTACCAGGAATAGGACTGACTCTGTGGAGCGGTGGTACTTGGAATAGGGCTGACTCTGTGAAGCGGTGGTACTTGGAATAGGGCTGACTCTGTGAAGCGGTGGTCCCCAGAAAGGGACAGACACAGTGCAATGGTGGTACCTGGAACGGGACTGACGCTATGGAATGGTGATACCTGGAACAAGTCTGATGCTGTGGAGCGGTGATACCTGGAATGGGCCTGATACTGTGGAGCAATGGTACCTTGGATGGGACTGACACTGTGCAGCAGTGGGACCTGGAACGGGACTGATACGGTGGAGCTATGGTACCTGGAACAGGACTGACACTGTGGGGTGGTGGGACCTGGAACTCTAGGTACAAGCTGAAAGCATAGAGGTGCACTGCACTATCTGACTCTTGCTCAGCCCTAAAGTGTTTCAAGTGCAATTGGATCCTGTTTTTGGTGAAATGGCGCTGTCAATCGAAGACATTATCTTATGACATCTAAGGGCATATTGATTCTGAATTGGGATTCTGAATTCTGTAGTAGTTAATGCACTTGCATGTTTTGACCACACAAACTAGTCGTATGAGCCAAAAATAAAAAAGAGGCCAAATGTAAAATGGCCTTGAAGGTTATTCATCTGGCGCACTAGAAAGACAGCACCATTCAACCAACTCCCCTAAGGACTTGCCTTTTTGCACCCTCGGGGTCCACACCTCAAGAATACCAAGGACATTTGGCTCTTTTGCTTTAGGTCTTGAGATAATATATTAGAAGAGCTGCTAGGCCGCCCTATGCAGCCCAGGTTCCCATCCTCTTCTTCGGCCACAACATGGACCTCCTCAACAGCTCCAGGATGAAGGACTTGCATCACCCAGGAGGCTCTCGCTCATCCACTCATCCTGCCATCTGCAGCTTCTGGCTCTGGTTGGGATGCTGGATTACCGCGCAAATAAAGTTCCTCTTTATAGACTCCAAATAACGCCTGTGTGTCATGCTCTGGCCTCAGCAGTTTGTGCCATCACTTGGGTGAGCGCAGTCCTTTGTGCCAACCATAATACGGTAATGAAGCAACTTATCACTCATGAATGTCAACTAGTGCTAGAAATGGGGTAGAAATGGCCAGCCCAGAATTGCCTTTTCATACTCCTGGCACTGTCCTTGCTCCCCCTGATGTCAAGCGTCACGCGTAGGAACCAAACTAACCAGAGTGCAGACCGCTCTTTTCATGTACTTTCCATCTGTGGCCCTCTAGGCGCTCAGTAACAAATAGATCGACGGGAAGCTAAAGGTGGAAGGCGTAGACCCTTCCCGGATGTGTTCGAGGACGGTCAAAGGGTCGGTGATGTCACTTCCTCTACCGCTGGCCTGGCATTTTGATGAACCGCATTGAGCTCCATTAGCAGGCTGGCCGACCTTGGACTCCCAGTGTGTCCCCTCGAGGCGCGGCTGGTGCGTGCATTCATAATTGGGGAAGGATAAAAGATTCTCTCTTTGGTACAGCGTATTCTGAATTTTTACTGGTCTGTAGAGATGCTAAGCCGATAGTATTCATGTTAATAACACACGCCTGGAAGATCGCCAGCTCCTGGCTTCTTTTCTGACATTGTTCGAGGAATGTCCTTCAGGGACACCGTCCTTCACTTCCTGTGGCTTCAGTCGCTGCTTCCCTCGTCATAGTTTGGTATTCGGGCAGGCTACGCCATGGAGGACGCTTATGTGGTGAAAGCCATTAAGTAAATGTGATGAGTTATGTCGCAGGGAAGAAATACCCAAGCATTTTCGTCAAGATAAGAAGAGCATCTGGAAAACAGAAGGGCCGAGCGGAAGAGAAAGACAAGGGCGCATCGGTAGGCTCTCAATAGGGAGGAGGGGAAAAGGCTATCACGAAGCAATTTACTTTAAAACTTGGTTCTTTTTCAAGCTCTGGGGATATGCGCCATAAAAAACTCAATAATTTGATCCAGTCTCTTTCTAAAAGCAAGCAGGAGGTCAAATTATCTATATACTTCAAAAATAGTTGCTACTGCTAGTGGTTAATTGCTGTGACAGTAACCACGTGGAGCAGCTGCTTACGTAACAAATTATATGAACATCATAGACAACATTTGGAAAACGGAGCAACTCATTTTGATGACAGGTGTTGTTTGCTAGCCAATTCTGATTGCACATTTCCACGTCTAGTGTTGCTGTTCCAGGTCCTTCTTGGGCCTGCTTTACCGTTGGGCTACTAGTATTACAACCCTGTCGCAGATTGTGTGTCTATCCCTCCTTGCTTTCAGTGATCATGTTCTTACGCCCTCTTTCTCCGAAGAACGAGGTGTACACCAAGTACTGTTGTATTACCTGCTTCTTGGCGTCATAATTTCTAATTAGACTGGTATTCCTCCTGTGTACACCTTCTTCAATCCCGTCAAATCAGTGAGTGAAACACATGTACTTCAAGTAACAAATAAAATCAAAGCACCAAATATTCTGATAGACTCACGCCCTACGTCCTTCATATAGGACCACAATCACTACATTATTTGTATACATTAAAGAAATTATCACTACCACCTTTAAACTGGGCCTGCATCCCAGCGCGCTCAGGCATCCGGTCATAACCTTCATATTTAAGAAACCATTGGCTCACCAAAAAGACTATATTTTCTAAACTATATCCAGCCTCCCATGTCCCATCATGCTCTTGGAAGGAGAGGTCACGAAATAATTTCAGGACTTCGTCGAATCCCTTCAGTTGCATCATCATCGACTGCTACGGTTTGATGCTCCGCAGATAACACCCAGGTCAATATTACATGATGACACTCCATCAGTGGTCCCGCAGCACTGGGTCCAAGGAGAGAGGAGAAGGTCTCCGGGCTTTTCTGTTTCAGGGCTGGACTGGTCATATGGGGCTCTGGGAAACTCCTCTATGGGCTGAGCGTGACCCTGTTGGATTTATCAACAGCCGGAGATGCACTTGACCACAAAATAACCCTAAAGAAACCAGCAGTGGCTTGGGCAATGGGACTAGAGCTTTATGAATCCACTCACTCTGCTCTAATCAGGATTGGTCTGTCCATGTCCGCATCAGTAAATGTACTATGTAGAGTACCCCAAGGCGTTCATCTGAAGATGTCCCCAAGCCGTTCAACTGAAGATGATGCAGAGTTCTCCCCCTGCTTAAAACCAGTCTCCAGGTGGTAATTTCCTGGACTCTGGTGATGTCTTGTTATACTCTCTGGATTTAGAGATTATACCACTAAACCTCCTACCTAGAATTACCTAACCGGAGCCTTGTAAAATAGAGAAGCAAGGTAAATGCTATGTATTCTGTTAAAAGGACGCAGGGAGTCATGCTCAAAGTGCATACAAAATCTCATCTTACATCAAATGCCAAACCCATTCACTCAGACCTCGACGTCCTTGTGAAGCCACAGGACTCAATTTAATTTCACAAGTTGGCAGTCAATCCCTCATGGCTGCAGGCAGTGCCGTGTGGAACTTTCTGGTCCCTGAACTTAGTGCACTGCCCAACCTGCTCTCCTTCAAGAAAAGGCTAAAACAGCCCTGTTCAGGGAAGCCTCCTCCCTGGAAATAATCCCTCAGGATAATCACTTTTTCCAGGAAGGTTGAGAGGACCTCATCAAATATTGCACCAGATAAATATCACCCTTCAACATGCATCATGCCCCACGCAGCTGACATATATTGCTGCTGATTAAGTATGACCATGGGCCAGCGCCATCCAGCGAGACTATAGAAACCCTACAATAAATTTGTAAATGCATTTTCTGCCAGTGTACAAAATGAGGTGCACGAAAAAGGAATGGACTGGGATGCGACCCAAGTAATTACCAGTGGCTAAAAATAATACCATCCTTGACTTTTTTGTATTCTTCATTGTGACGGCCTTAGTGGGACAAATGTGCCCAGAAGTGGGTCCCGTTCTCACTGTGCCACTGGAACCTGACAGCATCCAACGGAAGAAGCCCAAAAGCCAGAAATCGGTCATGGACTGCTTCTGTTCAAAGAGGGCCTGGCTTGGCGGTTTGGGCTAGACTTTTCTTTTTGGAGCTGGACCACGACTTCTTTGCATATGGATGGATCTAATCAAAGGTGGCATGGGGGGCAAAAAAACTGTGGCCTGGCATGCTAGTGGCTGAGTTCAAGCATTTCATCCATCAATTTTGTGTATTCTTGAGTGCACCAAATGAAGCAGGGCTAGTCCTGTGAAGTGGCTATAAAGTGACATATTGGTGCCATACAAATCATAAATAAGTAAATTCTATTAGGCATGCTGCTCCCAAAATGATTCACCACTAACCCATATCCACCAGAAGAATCCCAATACTTCGGTAAAGGCCTCATTATACACACCTACATTTATTGCCGCGTTGGCATCTGAAGACTTCTATTAATGCAGCACTATACGGGTTTAAACAGTGCGTCATTCTTGGCTCCTTTCTCTGGCTCCTTTCTCTTACTCTGATCTCAATCTACATCACATTTTTATTTTCAGATTTCCGCAATTGCTTTGGTTTGTGAAAAGTGAGCAGGAAGGCTTTTTTGCATTAGATGATAAACTTAGACAAATCATTGGAAATCTGCTCTTCCTCATCTCCGTTGCATTTACAGGTTCACCTCTGATGAATCCACGAAAAAAGGAGATTGGCGGATTGAACAAACCCCAACCAGTTGCATACCCAGGGAGGACAAGTTGCATGCCAAGGCATAATCACCTTCCAATTACATGCAGAGCCGATTGCAAAAAGGGGATGTTTATAGGCAACTAAACACGCCCACACATGTAGCAAACATGTGATCAATGGATAATGGCCTATCTGTTTCCATACAGGCTGTGGTACAGGCATATCGTTTAGACAGTTGGGGATGCCTAAACTGGGACTAGTCGGCCAATCAAAGATGGATCCTGGGCCACTCTCTTTCCTTATAGAATATGGTCAGACACAAGGTTGGTAGAGTGACCGAGGGATGTGCACCACTGGCGAGTCTGCTCTGCTCTTGAAACCCAGATGACTACGAGAAGATGTTGTCCTGGGGAACTGAATATCAGGTAATGTTCTCCAGTAGAGCGGATTATCAGGAGGCATTGTGCAACAGAACTGAGTATCAGCAGGTGTTGTCCAGAAGGGATGAGTACTGGGAAACTTTGTCCAACAGAGCCTATAGATGTTGTACAAGAGAGCTGAGTATGAGGAGAAAAGATCCAAAAAGAGCTTAGTTTCAACAGATGTTGTCTGAGACAGCTAAGTATTAGGAGATGTTGTCCAAAAGAGCTGGGTATCAGCAGATGTTGTCCAAGAGAGGTGAGTATTAGGATTTGTTATCCAAAAAAAGCTGAGTATCAGCAGATGTTGTACAAGAGGGGTGAGTATCAGCAGATGTTATCCAAGAGAGGTCAGTATTAGGAGATGTTGTCCAAGAGAGGTTAGTATTAGGAGATGTTGTCCAAGAGAGGTTAGTATTAGGAGATGTTGTCCAAGAGAGGTTAGTATTAGGAGATGTTGTCCAAGAGAGGTTAGTATTAGGAGATGTTGTCCAACAGAGGTTAGTATTAGGAGATGTTGTCCAAGAGAGGTTAGTATTAGGAGATGTTGTCCAAGAGAGGTTAGTATTAGGAGATGTTGTCCAAGAGAGGTTAGTATTAGGAGATGTTGTCCAAGAGAGCTGCGAATCACCAGATGATGTCAAACAGAGCTGTGTATCAGGAGAAGTTTTACAACTGAGCTGAGTTTTAGGAGATGTTGTATAAGAGGACTGGGGATTGGAGATGAATGTATGAATAGAGCTGATTATCAGGAGGTGCTATTGGGCAGAGCTGAGATCAGCAAATGTTGTCCAGCAGAGCTGAGTATTAGGAGCTGTTGTCCAAGAGAGCTGAGGATCACCAGACAGGGGCGTAACACAGGCCCCCGCAGCCCCCGCGGTGCGGGGTGCCCCCTCAGCACAGCAATTTGGCTTCTGATTGAGCCCGGAGGGGGCCCCTCCACGTAGCTTGCAGGGAGGCACCCTCAATTTTCGTTACGCCAGTGTCACCAGATGTTTTAAAACAGAGCTGTGTATCAGGAGAAGTTTTGCAACTGAGCTGAGCTTTAGGAGATGTTGTATAAGAGGCCTGGGGATTAGAGATGAAGGTAGGAATAGAGCGGATATCAGGAGATGCTATTGGGCAGAGCAGAGTACCAGCAGATGTGGTCCATCAGAGCTGAGTATTAGGAGGACAGATTGCCCTAAAGAACTATCAGCAGATGTTGTCCAGCAGAGCCGAGTATTAGGAGATGTTGCCCAAAAGGGGTGAGTATCCGTATTTGTTGTCCAAAAGGCTGAGAAACGAGAGATGTTGTCTAAGATAGCGGAGTGTTGGGAGATGTTCTCCAACAGAACTGAGAGAGCATATGAAACCCCGAGCTCTCTGTTTCAAGTTGCAGAGCTGAAGTTAGAAAGCGGATACGTCTCCATCTGTAGACACACGGACCATCGCTGTCCGCGCCGTGAGATCTGTTGCAATCCGGTCGGCATGTTCCTGTCATCCAGGGATGGGCTGAGCCTGAAGAGTGAGACGAGCGGGGGTTGTAGGGAGTGTTGGAAAACATCATTATCCAAACCGAGAGCCCACGTGCTGGGCACTGCTCGCCTGGAGGCAGGCTGCTCTCCGTGGGGGGTGGGGGAAGGGAGGGGTGGGGGGGGAGGGAGGGGTGGGGCGGTGCGCCCACTGCGCTTCATCTACACTTGTTATTTCTTCTGGACGCCCTACACATACGGAAACAGCGCTGGGCAAGTAAATGCTTTTCGATTTTATCTGCAGTGAGAGAAAGCAAGAGGTGCTGTGCTTGTCAATCGAGGACAGGCTGCTGCGCGCACCCAGAAACACGCCCCGCAGTCGAAAAGCAACACACAATATGGCATGCATCTACCAGAACCCAAGATACGTGCTCTCTCCCTCACACACAAGGTACATGCTCTCAGTCTCACACAAGATACATGCTCTCACCCTCATACATGATACATGCTCTCACTCACAAGATACGTGTCTCACTCTCACATACAAGATACATAATCCCACCTTCACACACAAGATATGCGCTCTCACCCTCTCACAGAAGGTACATGCTCTCACTCCCAAGATACTTGTTCTCACCCTCACACACAAGGTACATGCTCTCAGTCTCACACAAGATACATGCTCTCACACACAAGATACGTGCTCTCACTCTCACACACAAGATACATACCCTCACTCTCACACACAAGATACATACCCTCACTCTCACACACAAGATACATGCCCTCACCCTCACATACAAGATATATGCTCACACACACTAGATACATGCTCTCAGTTTTACGCACAAGATCCGTTGTCTCACCTTCACACACAAGGTTTGTACTCTCACCCTCACACACAAGATACATGATCAAGAGATACATGCTCTCAATCTCACACACAAGATATGCTCTCTCGCCCTCACACCAAATGCAAAGTGCTTAGGTACACACTCTGAGCTTCAGACATTCTCCCTTACTCACCAGGAGAGCTAGAACATGCACTCTCACTCACCAATCCACAGTATTTACCTACCGAATGAGCTTCAACCTCACACGTTATGTATTCACACATTCCACAATCACACATCAGTTCACAGTATGCGGCTATGCACAGAGAATTACATACACTCCCCCTCACACCAAAACGACAGGACTCAGCTACAAGCTGAGCTGCACATGCCCACTCACTCACACTAGGCAGCGACTCACAGTACTACAGTATACAAAGCAAGTCATTTTCACTCACCCTCACATATCAATCTGCTGCACCAAGCTGTTATGTTATGTTATATTATGTTAAGTTATGAGGATCTGTATAGCAAGCTTATCACGTGAGGGGTATCCAGGCGCTGGAGTAGATGAGTAGGCCGATCGGGTTCCTAGTTGAATAGCTAGGTCTTCAGCTTCTTGCAGAGCTCGAGTAGGGATTGGGAGGTCCTAATGTGATGTGGAAGGTTGTTCCAGGATTTGGTGGTGATGTAAAAGAAAGAGCGTCCTCCTGATTGGCTTCTTTGGATGCGGGGTATTTGAATGAGGTGGAATGTGGCTGAGCACAGTTGCCTTGTTGGTTGGTGGAAGTTGAAGCGGTAGTTGAGGTTGGCACATCCGACGTTTTGGTGTGTTTTGTATGTGTGGGTGGGCAGTTTGAATTGGCATCGCTTCTGGATTGGTAGCCACTGTAGCTCTCTGCGGTGGGGCGTGATGTGTGTGCTGTGGGGATGTTGAGGATGAGTCTGGCGGTGGCGCTCTGGGTGGTCTGGAGTCATAGTGTGAGTTGATTCATAATGCGGCCATAGCATGCGTTGCCATAATCTAGTCTGCTGGTGATGATGGCCTGGGTGACCGTGCGTCTGGTGTCAGTGGGGAGCCATTGGAATATTTTGCGGAACATACGTAGGATGAAGAAGTAGGAGGAGGTGACGCCGTTTACTTGTTTGGCCATCGTGAGTCTGTCAGCTACGCCGTAAGCTTCACCTTCACTCTCTGGCATAATATGTCACAGTTCATAGCATCCCACTATACAGCCAAGCCATGTGCACTCGCCTTTACAAACAGATCACAGTACTGATTCTCACACCTGTTCATACTCTGCAGTTATAGTGAGCTGTGGCAAGATCCTTCTCTACCTCGTACACCACTTCACGGTATGCAGCTGTTAACACTAGGCTTCACACACTCATTCTCACACACTAATTCACAGGATACACTAGTTCATAGTATCAAGCTATACATAGTCAGTTATGCTTATGCACTCCTGCACGCTGGAGCAGACTATGCCGATATACACAGCCAGCTTAAAACTCTTGTACACCACGTCACAGCAGACACATGTGGACAACTACTACGCACATTAACTGTCACACTCTAGTTCACTTTAGGCACTCATAGACAACCAGATCTTCACTCTCTCTCTAATACTGCAGTTCACAGTATGCAGCTGTACACAGCTAGCTTTACACATAATCTCTCATACACCACTTCACAGCAGTCAGCTGTGGGCATCTATCTGTGAGCATTAATTCTCACAGACCAGAACACACTGGGATGCTATGGACAACAGCTATGAACATTAATTCTCACATACAAGTTCCAATAGACATCTATGGAGAGTCACCTATGCACATTAGCTGTCACACTCCAGTTCACAAAATGCAACCATAGACAACGAGCTTTGCACACTCCCTCATTCACACTAGTTCCCAGTACTCTGCTGAACACAGCCAGCTAGGCAAACTCACCCTCGCTCAACACTTCACAGCATACTGCTGTCCACAGGCAGTAACATGCAAGTTACCTATGAATACCAAATTACATTATGTAGCTTCACAACAAACTACCCAGTTACTCTCACTCACCCGTTCACAAAATCCTGACCGTCAAACATGACTTCACAGTAAGCAGCTGCACATGTCCACACAATTAGCAGACAGCAACCAATCAATAGTAGTGATGCTAAGCTACACACTCATCCACTGAATGCTAAATGAATCCACTGAATGACACGCACACAGTTATTCACATACCCCAATCAACATAATGCAGCTAAACACACTAATGTACCCAACACCAATTGACAGTATGCAGTTTCACATATGTAGCTAAGCACACTCAGTAATAGCTAGTATGCATCTACATACAGTTAGGCAAACACATTCACAGTGCAAACCACAGAGTGCATGTAGCAACATACAATCATATCAACACAGACACAAAGTAAGTAGCACTAGTTAGCTAAACGCACCCAAATACCAGTCCACATGCAACATATTATACAATCAGCTATATACATACACGAGTCGACAGGGTGCAGCAATTTACAAACAGCTAACTAAAAAGTACACCAACACACCAGTCAACTGAATGCAGAATCAGTTAGCTAAATACACTCTCACACACAAGCAGTACATGGCTATGATGATGTCTTATGCACACATCTCCCCACACACAAGATACAATATGATGCTATGAACACTAATTCTGACACTGCTACACCCACTTCACCTACACATAATTAGTAAAACATACTCTCACATTAGTCTATAATATGCAGATACATGTTATGTAATGTGAATTTGTATAGCGCACAACTCACCCGGGTAGGGGGGGTATCCTGGTGCTGAAGCAGGAGCTTTATGGACCGAGACAGGGTTGGGGCTGGGGGAAGAGCCAGGTCTACAGTTTCTTGTGGAATTCAAAAACTGAGAAGGAGGCTCTGATGTGAAGTGACAGGTCATTCCAAGCTTTAATAGTGAGGAGAAGGCATGACTGTCGGATCTGGTTCTGCGTATTCAGGGTGTGCGAGTAGGAGTCTGGCTGAGCGGAGGTGTTTGGTAGGTTTGTGGAAGTTTATGCAGTTGTTGAGGTACATGTGGCTAATGCCGTGTAAGGCTTGGTATGTGTGCGTAAGAAGTTTGAAGAGTTCACGTTTGTGCTTTGGGAGGAAGTGGAGTTCTTTGACATGCAGGGAGATGTGAGTAGGGTTGGGAGGTTGTGGGTGCTCTTGGCCGTTCATCTGGTCTGGAGTCTTCTGGTCAGTTGAGCATTGATTTCAGTATAGAGTGCGTTTCCATTGTCGAGCTTGCTGTTGATGAGGGCTTGAATGACAGTTCTGTGAGTGTCAGTAGTGAGTCATTTGAAGATCTTCTTGAGCATCTTGAGTGTGTGGAAGCAGGAGATGGAGACTGCATTCACTTGGCTGGTCAAGGTGAGTTGGTTGTTGATTACCATTCTGAGGTTCTTTGCGTGGGCTGCTGGGAGGAGTGTGGGCCCAAGTTTGGCAGACTGCCAGGTGGAGTCCCAGATTGTCTTTGGTGAAGATTACTACTTCTGTCTTGTCTGTGTTGAACTTGAGGCAGTTGGTTTTGATACATCTGGTGAGTTCGGTCATGCAGGTGAAGAAATTGGTCTGTGTGTTTGGCGTCTTGTCAGAGAGGAAGAGTATCAGCTGGGTGTCCTCAGCATACAATATGATGTTGATCCATGGGCATGAATGATGGTGGCGACTGGGGTCATGTAGGCATTGAACATAGTGTGGCTGAGCGAGGATCCTTGTGGAACTCCGCAGATGAGGTGGACGGCGGCCGAGGTGAACGGGCCAGGCTGACCAACTGGGATGACCTGTAAGGCAGGAACAAATCCAGCGAAGTGCGGGTCCTTAGATGCCGGCTTCATGTTTCATGCACTTGTTGGATAAGGGAGGAATGGGAGACGATGTCAAAGGCTGCAGTCATCTGGATGTCATCCTGGCCGTTATTATGATCTCTGTTCTGTGGTTGGACCTGAATCCGGATTGAGTGGTGTCGAGGAGTTGGTTGTCAATGAGGTGGGTGGCTAGGCATTTGTTTATCATCTTTACCATTACTTTTGTTAGGTAGGGTATCAGGTAGGGTATCAGGGAGATATGCCAGTAGTTGGCCAGCATCTATGGGTCTGCTGAAGCTTTCTTGGGGAAGGGGAGAACTGTTGCATGTTTCCAGGTGTCAGATTGTATGGACTGGGTGGTCGCTGGGGTTTCTTGAGTGGTGATGGTGGACCAGGTGGTCAGGGTGGTCATCTGGGTGTTGGGGGAGATGGCCCAGAGATCTGCTAGGGTAGAATGATTTGGTTAGGGCTTCAAGTGTTTGCAGAAGCTGGTGATCTTGTTGCTGAAGAATAGGGGCAGCTGGGTGCTACTTTAAATGCTGTCGGTGAGCACAGAGGATTTGGTGGCTCTGGTTTGCTGATGATAGTGCCTGAGAGCAGATTTGTAGTGCTATTGACGGTTCTGTTCTGAGTTTGTCCCCATCTGCTTTAAAGTTGCTTGCAGTGGTTTTTGGTGAGCTTGAGCTCTTCAGTGTACCAGCTTGCTTGTGCTCTGGTTCTCATGGCTTTGTTGGCTTTGAGAGGAGCCAGGGTATTTGCGCATGCTATGCTATCCTACACAGTCACTCGCGCACGCTAACCAAACAGTGATATGTATACTTAACTTCACACATAAATTAATGTGTTCAGGTACTCACAACCAGAAACGCACATTAACCTTCATGCACCTTGCCCTATATGCATCTTTATGTAGCCACCTAAAAAACTCACCCTCATACACCAATCAGCAGACTAGCGTAACAGACTTGATTATAGATGTGCATATTGTAGCCTGCAGAAAAAAATCTGCATAATTGAAGGTTTCTTCAATTTCAGGAAATTGTGCGGTTTTCAAAATGCATGCCCTTACTCCACTGATGACGTTTTTATAATTTAGAGTAAAGTTTCCGCTTGACCCAGAAAAAAACCCTGAAACTGAAATGTCCTTCCTATCTGAGGCGACTATCCATGCCAATTTGATTTCTTTGCTGGTGTTTTCACTATGTCTCTTTGTATTATCTTTTCATGCTGTATTGTCTATATTTTGCTCCTTGTATATTTAATGCTATTTATTAGGTTGTACAGCGCTCTGACACCAACATTTTGGTCATGTTCGCGCTTTATAAAACTTTATAAATAAAAAAATAAAAAAATAAACTAGTAGTTTTAGAGTTTGTTTACCTGCAAATTCTTAGTATAAAAATACAATTTAGTGATTTTTTTTATGCATTTATTTCTGTGTGCCTTATTCTGCAAAAGGTTTCTCATTTTTCTTATTTTTTCCTCTTTAGCTCAGTTGATGTGTATTAGGTCTTGCATAGGCAGCAGCTTTAGACCTGTTGTCTGTAATGCAATAAATAATACACAGAGTGGGAATAGGCACAGCTTTTTGCTCATGATTGGATGGCTGCATTGCCTTTCTCAGTTTGATGCTCCTGAATGGCATACTTCCCCATTCCTGTTTCTGTCATATGTATTCTTTACCTCTGGCATGATTGAATGAGTTCTAGCCTTCCATTGTTGACATCATGGAACTATTTTTTCATTTGCCTCTCAGCACTTAATGGTGGTACATCGATTTCCTCACTCCCTTCCCCATCTACCGACAACCTCTCCAGTCCTCCTGCTCTTACGTTGTTCTCTAACTTTCCCCCGCCTAAACCCCACATCATTGTTTTTTTTAAATTTAAATGTTTGTATTTTTTTTTCCTTTTCAATTGCTTTCGTGAGAGCCCGGCAGCTGCGCCACTTGCTCCTTTCTTTCTGTGCTCCCACCATCTTTTTTAAATGTATTGTTCAGATTGGCTTTCGTCCATTTTTGAATGATAAATTAAACTTTAAATAAAAAGGACAATGGCTGTTGTTGCATCACTACGAATGAGTACATCTTTGAATGCTTTTCCTTCGTGAGAAAAAAACATTCCAAGATGGACACCTATGCATGCGCATGCATGTTGACACGCCAGTCGTCTTTTTCATAAAGTGAAAGAAAAAGAATTTCAAGGTGGCTGCCCTTTCATGTGACTGTGTCGTGACTCTCCTATGGCCATTCTGAATGTATGTTTTCTTTTTGGTAATGCCAAAGCCTACAAACACTGGCAAAGCCAATAATTTCGTCCTCACAATTTAAAGGTGAGGCCTATTAACTTTGCAAATTCATGCTTCCCACTGTGCCCATTATTTCTTTCCTCCTTTCACTGAAAATTGTTAAATAATCCTTTTCTCAGATTTTAGTTAGTTGTATTTTTAGGACAAGGTTCTGAGGCAGTTTTCTGTTAGGTAGTGTTAGAAATGGGGGTCTCTAGTTGGCAATGGCTGGCCACTGTCCAAGTAGGGACCCTTCTTCCTAAGTCCGAGTGAGAGGGCTACCCTCTTTAATACCCCTGCTCAACCCTGTGGTAACGTAGCACGAGCATGTAGGCTTATCTCAGAGGCAGGGTGTGAAGCATTTATGACCATACACAGTAACACAGTGAGGAACACTACAAAGGGACACCACACAAGTAGTTATAAAAAATAAGTATCTTTATATAAAGGCAGATTTATCACAAGACCAATAACTGTAAAAGCCACAATACTGTCAAAGATAGGATAGCTGTTGAAGGACTGTCAAAGATAGTTCAGAGGTTGCAAAAATAAGGTTCAAATTCAAGGCAGTGGTCTGTGCGACCCTTTCTCTCATAAGACTGTCAAAAATAGGATAGCTGTTGAAGGACTGTCAAAGGTAGTTCAGAGGTTGCAAAAATAAGGTTCAAATTCAAGGCAGTGGTCTCTGCGACCCTTTCTCTCATAAGACTGTCAAAAATAGGGTGGCTGTTGAAGGACTGTCAAAAAATAGTTCAAAAGTTGCAAAAATAAGGTTCAAATTCAAGGCAGTGGTCTCTGCGACCCTTTCTCTCACAAAGTACCTGGGTTTAGTAGCAAAACCAACAAAGTGTCGCAAAGAAGCTGTAGCGATGATTCTCGGCACGCGAGGCCGGCGATGCGTTGAAATCCTTGCCGCAAGGGAGGATGATGCGCCGATCTGCGGGATGCGTGCGGAGACGATGCGACAAACTTCTGCACGCTGGACCGCCGATGCGATGACTTTCTTGCCGCGTGGGAGAAGTCGATGCGGTGATCCTGTTGCGCTGTGCGATCGTGTTGCGATGCGAAGACAAGACGCTCCGCGAGGGAGCGACGAAATTCGGTGTGATGCGATCAAAGTGGCGAACGCACGGCGTCCGCACTGCGATGTCTCGAAGCGATGATTTCTGTCAGGGTTGCGAGTGCGCGGCGACAGCAGCGCGATGATCTTTCCAGCGCGTCTCGGCTGCAGCGGCTCGCAAAGGGGCGTCAGCGATGGTTTCGGGTTGCGGGCCCTCGGCGGCAGCAGCGCGATGATTTTCCCAGCGCTCTCGACTGCAGCGGCCCGCAAAGATGCGTTAGCGTCGATTTCTTACCCTCTTCTCTCTGATGCAAACTAGAGGCCCTGGAACTCACAGGAGCCTCCTCAGCAGATAGCCGTCCTCGCAGGGAGGAAGCAGGAGGTTGGTGGTGGAGTCTGTTGTGCCTGAGACTCCAGCAGGAGGCTAGCTCTTTTCCTAGCCCTTGGGTGATTGCTGTACAAAAATAAAAGTTCTCTCAATAGTTCCTTTTCCTCTTCTTCAAGGTCCAGTGGTCACTGCTGCAGGCCAGTGCAAGAAACAACACACAAGCACAAGGACAGTCACTTCCTGCAGATTCCTCCAGTGGCACGGACAGAGTTTCCTCTCCAGATCCCAAAAGCAATACAAAAGTAGGGGGTTTGAGCACAGATATTTATACCCCAAAAGCCTTTGATCCTTGAAGCTACCAGTCCCTGAACCTAGCCAGAACCAGTTCTGCTCAGGCCTGGAGCACTTTGTTTACCAGGCTGCATCCTTCCTTTCAGAAAGAGGGGTCTGCTAGCAGACACACAGTGGGAGGTGGAGCCAGCATTCACCTTGCCAGGCACAGCCCTATTCAGATCAAAGAGCCACCCTTCCCCACACTCTAAATGCAGATCTCTCTATTCCACCAAGGTCTGACTCAGCCTGTCCTGCCCCTCTAAAACCAGACAGCCAATACACATAACGGCAGAGCACACTGGAAGGCTTAGGCAAGAAAATACCTACTTTCTAAAAGTGGTATTTTCAAACACAGAATATAAAAATAAACTTCACTAAAAGGTGTATTTTAATATTCTGAGCTCAGGCATACTAAATTCGTTTTTCTACCATGTTCCTGGGGTCAGTTAGGACTATAGCATGTAATAGTCAAACTGCCCATTCTAGCCTATGAGGAACAGGTAGCCTTACAGTAGTGAAAAACGAAATGGTGCATAATTCACTACCAGGACATGCTACACACACCAAGGCATGTCCTACCTTACACATACAATGCACCCTACCCGAGGGGCGACTTACAGGATGCCAAGGGAAGGTTCAGGGGCTGGGAAGTGGGTGCACTTCACAGCCAAGATGGCAGTTCTGGACTGCACACAGACACTGCAGTGGCAGGTCTGAGATACTCTTTAAAAGCTGCTTCTGTGGGTGGCGCAAACCAGCGCTGCATGCCCACCAGCAGCATTTGGTTTACCAGCCCTGGGCACACACAGGCCACACTACTAGGGACTAACAGGTAAACCAAATAAGCCAATAAGGGATATACCAATTCACATAGACATATTTACCAAGGGAGAGCATATGCACTTTAGCACTGAACAGCAGTGGTAAAGTGCCCAGAGTCATAAAACCAACAGAAACAGGTCAGCAAAAATACAGGAGGCAGGCAAAAAGTTTAGGGGTGACCCTGCAAAAAGGGCCATTTCCAACACAACCCCTTCCAGCCAAAACGCAGGGTAGACCAATCACTACTTTGATGGGCTTCCCTGCTTCGGGCGATAGAACACGGAACTGGCCCGCAACTGCAGGGGCATATGCCAGCTCTACTCCAATCTGAACCCTGGTGGATCCCTCTGTCCACACTCCCAGGGCCCACTAAGATAACCCATGGGGAACTCTGCCCCTCACCTGTGGACACCACCTGTGCAGCACCTAACCTTAACTGGCCCCCAGGTGTGTCCCAACAGATAAACAATAAGCCACAGTCGCCACTGACAGTAGTCAGGGATGAGACCCAGGCCTTATACCTCTCAGGGCTCACTAAGGCACCCAATGGGGAACTCTTCCCCTTACCTGTGGACACCACCTGTGCAGCATCTAACCTTAACTGGCCCCCACGTGTGTCCCAACAGATAAACAACAAGCCCCAGTAATCACTGACAGTAGTCAGTGATGAAATCCAAGCCCTATACCTCTCAGGGCTCTCAAACTTTTGTGGCATCAGAGAGTGAGGGGCAGTAACCCCAGGTGCCTGGCACCTTTTGTACACTCTCCCTCCTGTCAGGTCAGGCAAAGCACCCGGACACTGACCCACCAGCCCTGGGCCTGTACCCAGCGGCTGGGCCAGAGACTGGGGTGGGCTCTCCCACACCCGGTCCTCCTCTTTGGGGCTTGGTACCCTCCCACCTGGAGCGATACCCCCTTCCAGAATTGTCAGGGCACCTGAGGCAGGTGTCCTGCATAATTCGCCCACCAGTTCAGGGGTTCTATCCTGCAACTGGTATCCCAGCATAGGGTCTGTACCCTTAGACTGGGCGGAGGTCAGGGGTGAGGCTGCCCTCTCCCCGCCCCCTTTACTGGGCCCCGGCACCCTCCCACCTGGAGAGGTGCCTCCATAACACAAACCGGGAGGGGCACTGTTAGCAGTTGCCCCTTCCTCCAGATCAGGGGGACACCCTGAACCTGGCCCCCAACCTAGGGTCTGTACCCTTGGGCTGGGCCTGTGCCTGGCAACCCAGGACTTCTGGGGGCGTACACCAATTCCCCCAAGGAAAATACACTCTTCCACTAGTTCAGGGCCTTGTCCCTGCAACTGATCCATCAACCTGGAAAAACCCTCAGGTGGTACTGGGGTCAGAGGCGAGGACTCCCTCCCTCTGCACCCCCTTCCAGCATACTGCACCCTCCCACCTGGAGTGGTGCTTTTAGAAAAAGAAAATGGTCGGGACACTGCTTACAGTTGTCCCTTCCTCCAGGTCAGACAACACCTGGACCTGACTTACCATCCCAGGGACCAACCCCTGTGCTTGAACAACTGCCTGGCCAACCAGGACTTCCTGGGGAGCACACAGGCCCCCCTCAAGGGAAACACACCCCTCCACCAGTTCAGGGCCTGGACCCTGCAACTGACCTACCAACCGGAAAAAACCCGCAGGTTGCACCGGGGTCAGAGGCGAGGACTCCCTCCTCTGCACCCCCTTCCAGCATACTGCACCCTCCCACCTGGAGTGGTGCTCTTAGAAAAAATGGTCGGGACACTGCTTACAGTTGTCCCTCCCTCCAGGGCAGACAACTCCTGGATCTGACTTACCAACCCAGGGACCAACCCCTGTGACTGAACAACTGCCTGGCCAACCAGGACTGAAGTGGTGTCACCATGGTCACTCCTAGGGGGATCAGCCCTTCTGACTGGCCCCTGACCCACTGGCTCTTCCACTGGGGACTCCTTCCCCCTTTCATCCCTCAGACTGGACTTCCGTACCCTCCCCCTAGGAGTGGCACTGCCAGGCACAAGAACTGATGGAGGCCTGACTACAGGCACTCCCAGCTCACCTAACACTGGGGTACCTCCCACAATGGACGGTCCATCCAGACAGACTAGGCTCCCTACCTGGTGTTCCCTCATGGAACCATCCAGTCCTGGGGACTGGGGCTGGGGCACTTTGGGACCTATCCCAGTCTCACTCCTGCTCCCACGAGACAGGATGTGAGGCCCTACAACCTCCTCACAACAAGGGGACCCAGCTGTAACACTCCTAACCTTTCCCAGCACTCTGGGTTGGAAAACTTCTGAACCACTTCTCTTAGGGTCATTCCCTAATGCCTCTACAGAGCCTCTGGTACTCACCCAGAGGTCTGCCTCCTGCGCAAGTTCCCTAGGATCAGAGAACTCGCACTCTAACACATGTTGGTTTAGCTCTGGAAAATAGGAACTCACAATATGCTCTCCCACAATTGGATTACACAGTTCCACGCAGGTGCTAACCTTTACCTCACAATCCAGTGTCTCACACACGTACCCCACACCACTCTCTTGAAGTGGGCGAGACATTAACTGACTGTCTCTATCACTCAACCCACACTCTTCTGGGCGGTCCTCACACTCATACACCAGGACTTCAACCACGGGGGAACCCCTCTCCCTGCACCTCTCATCCAGAGTCGGTAGAGTATCCCTCCTTTCACTAGGACTATGGGCCCCTGCGCTAGTTCCCCAATCCACCTCAGGGCCACTGCATATTAATGGGGCTACCTCATATCCTTGAATCCCCTGGTGTAGATCAACCCCTCCTTCAAGTCAGGTGCTACATCTCTAGGTGGGGGTACTACACTGTCATCACTATACACTTCAATTTTGCTGCCACCACTGGACCCCACCCTCTCTGGGGAATCCAGACAATTAAAACTGTGCTCCAGGGGTAACCTACCCTCTTGAGCTAACTTCTCCTTTTCTGCTATCTGCGCTCGGTGCGCCTCCAGCTGTGCAATCTCTATTTGGAGCCTCTCCAATTCCAGCTGGTACTCCCTCTCCCCCTGTCTGTCCAACTCCTCTGGGGACCATGAAGGGGATTGGGCACTACCCTGTGCACTAGATCCAGCAAGGGACTCCCTACCTATGGGACCTTCCCGCCTGTCCCCCAACTCCTCTGGGGACCATGAGGGGAATCTGGCACTACCATAGGCACTAGGCTCATCAAGGAACTCCCCACCTATGAGATATTCCATAACACTTTCTTCCTCCTCTTCAGACTCTCTAGAGCCACCCTCAGACCAACTACCCTCTGGGTAGGCGTACTGGGACTCCAAGAATCTCCATCTGTCTTGTTGCCAAAGTCTCAGGGATGTCTGCAGGGATAGCTGAGTCTCCTTCCTACTCACTGCTAAGCCCCTCTCCTCACAGAACCCCCTTAGCTCCTCTAGACTGTAGGTTAACAGATCATCTATATAAAAGGTAGGTCTCATTTCAGTAAGACCCATTGTAGCAATAACTGGCAATATCAATAATAACAAAAATAGGCTTGCCCGTTGTAACAATCACGGGCAATATCAATAAAAGATAGAAGAAAACTTCTCAAGAAAATGTATGCGGGTAAAAAATCACCGGCAATATCAATTACAATATAGGATCCAACAATTCTCAAAAATGTATGCGGGTACTATTACCTGGCAATATCAATAAAACATAGGCTTGCCCATTGTAACAATCACGGGCAATATCAATAAAAGATAGAAGAAAACTTCTCAAAAAATGTAAGCGGGTGAAGAATCACCGGCAATATCAATCACAATATAGGATCCTAAAAACTCTCAGAAATGTGCGTGGGTGAAAAATCACCAGCAATATCAATCACAATAGGGGATCAAAAACTTTCAATAAATGTGCGCGGGTGAAAAATCACCGGCAATATCAATCACAATACAGGATCCCAAAAACTCTCAGAAATGTGCGTGGGTGAAAAATCACCAGCAATATCAATCACAATAGGGGATCAAAAACTTTCAATAAATGTGCGCGGGTGAAAAATCACCAGCAAAATCAATCACAATAGGGGATCAAAAACTTTCAATAAATGGGCGCGGGTGAAAAATCACCGGCAATATCAATCACAATATAGGAGCAAAAAAAACAATTCTCAAAAAAAATGTATGCGGTACGTTATGGTCTGCACTCACTAGTAGTGTACACTATAATTACTGTATGCGATCATAAATGCAAGTCCAGATCCTCACCGCTGACCACCAATGTTAGAAATGGGGGTCTCTAGTTGGCAATGGCTGGCCACTGTCCAAGTAGGGACCCTTCTTCCTAAGTCCGAGTGAGAGGGCTACCCTCTTTAATACCCCTGCTCAACCCTGTGGTAACGTAGCACGAGCATGTAGGCTTATCTCAGAGGCAGGGTGTGAAGCATTTATGACCATACACAGTAACACAGTGAGGAACACTACAAAGGGACACCACACAAGTAGTTATAAAAAATAAGTATCTTTATATAAAGGCAGATTTATCACAAGACCAATAACTGTAAAAGCCACAATACTGTCAAAGATAGGATAGCTGTTGAAGGACTGTCAAAGATAGTTCAGAGGTTGCAAAAATAAGGTTCAAATTCAAGGCAGTGGTCTGTGCGACCCTTTCTCTCATAAGACTGTCAAAAATAGGATAGCTGTTGAAGGACTGTCAAAGGTAGTTCAGAGGTTGCAAAAATAAGGTTCAAATTCAAGGCAGTGGTCTCTGCGACCCTTTCTCTCATAAGACTGTCAAAAATAGGGTGGCTGTTGAAGGACTGTCAAAAAATAGTTCAAAAGTTGCAAAAATAAGGTTCAAATTCAAGGCAGTGGTCTCTGCGACCCTTTCTCTCACAAAGTACCTGGGTTTAGTAGCAAAACCAACAAAGTGTCGCAAAGAAGCTGTAGCGATGATTCTCGGCACGCGAGGCCGGCGATGCGTTGAAATCCTTGCCGCAAGGGAGGATGATGCGCCGATCTGCGGGATGCGTGCGGAGACGATGCGACAAACTTCTGCACGCTGGACCGCCGATGCGATGACTTTCTTGCCGCGTGGGAGAAGTCGATGCGGTGATCCTGTTGCGCTGTGCGATCGTGTTGCGATGCGAAGACAAGACGCTCCGCGAGGGAGCGACGAAATTCGGTGTGATGCGATCAAAGTGGCGAACGCACGGCGTCCGCACTGCGATGTCTCGAAGCGATGATTTCTGTCAGGGTTGCGAGTGCGCGGCGACAGCAGCGCGATGATCTTTCCAGCGCGTCTCGGCTGCAGCGGCTCGCAAAGGGGCGTCAGCGATGGTTTCGGGTTGCGGGCCCTCGGCGGCAGCAGCGCGATGATTTTCCCAGCGCTCTCGACTGCAGCGGCCCGCAAAGATGCGTTAGCGTCGATTTCTTACCCTCTTCTCTCTGATGCAAACTAGAGGCCCTGGAACTCACAGGAGCCTCCTCAGCAGATAGCCGTCCTCGCAGGGAGGAAGCAGGAGGTTGGTGGTGGAGTCTGTTGTGCCTGAGACTCCAGCAGGAGGCTAGCTCTTTTCCTAGCCCTTGGGTGATTGCTGTACAAAAATAAAAGTTCTCTCAATAGTTCCTTTTCCTCTTCTTCAAGGTCCAGTGGTCACTGCTGCAGGCCAGTGCAAGAAACAACACACAAGCACAAGGACAGTCACTTCCTGCAGATTCCTCCAGTGGCACGGACAGAGTTTCCTCTCCAGATCCCAAAAGCAATACAAAAGTAGGGGGTTTGAGCACAGATATTTATACCCCAAAAGCCTTTGATCCTTGAAGCTACCAGTCCCTGAACCTAGCCAGAACCAGTTCTGCTCAGGCCTGGAGCACTTTGTTTACCAGGCTGCATCCTTCCTTTCAGAAAGAGGGGTCTGCTAGCAGACACACAGTGGGAGGTGGAGCCAGCATTCACCTTGCCAGGCACAGCCCTATTCAGATCAAAGAGCCACCCTTCCCCACACTCTAAATGCAGATCTCTCTATTCCACCAAGGTCTGACTCAGCCTGTCCTGCCCCTCTAAAACCAGACAGCCAATACACATAACGGCAGAGCACACTGGAAGGCTTAGGCAAGAAAATACCTACTTTCTAAAAGTGGTATTTTCAAACACAGAATATAAAAATAAACTTCACTAAAAGGTGTATTTTAATATTCTGAGCTCAGGCATACTAAATTCGTTTTTCTACCATGTTCCTGGGGTCAGTTAGGACTATAGCATGTAATAGTCAAACTGCCCATTCTAGCCTATGAGGAACAGGTAGCCTTACAGTAGTGAAAAACGAAATGGTGCATAATTCACTACCAGGACATGCTACACACACCAAGGCATGTCCTACCTTACACATACAATGCACCCTACCCGAGGGGCGACTTACAGGATGCCAAGGGAAGGTTCAGGGGCTGGGAAGTGGGTGCACTTCACAGCCAAGATGGCAGTTCTGGACTGCACACAGACACTGCAGTGGCAGGTCTGAGATACTCTTTAAAAGCTGCTTCTGTGGGTGGCGCAAACCAGCGCTGCATGCCCACCAGCAGCATTTGGTTTACCAGCCCTGGGCACACACAGGCCACACTACTAGGGACTAACAGGTAAACCAAATAAGCCAATAAGGGATATACCAATTCACATAGACATATTTACCAAGGGAGAGCATATGCACTTTAGCACTGAACAGCAGTGGTAAAGTGCCCAGAGTCATAAAACCAACAGAAACAGGTCAGCAAAAATACAGGAGGCAGGCAAAAAGTTTAGGGGTGACCCTGCAAAAAGGGCCATTTCCAACAGGTAGGTTTTCATTTTGTTATGTTTTACTGTTGAGTGACTTTGTTTACTGTGAAAAAAACTAGCCGGTCCTTGCCTGCAGTGTTTTTGCTTGATGTGATTTACTTGTATGTAAGGAAATTTCCCTCCATAAAAAGCTAAAAGCAGCATTTGGGAAGTTGAAGGATTCCAGGTTTAGTAACTTCGCATATCTGGGTCCTCAACAGCCGCACGTTACTTTCTTATTTTATGTGGATGTATTGGCAGGCGTGCTCGCCATAAATGAACAAAGTGGCAGAATCCTGTCTTCGGAGAATATAAATCAGGGTGAAAGAGGACTGCTGCCTAGTGTTAATTCTCAACTTTTAAAACATGAAAAAAGTGACAGAAGTTACATAGAAAAAAAAATAAAGTGACAGACTACATGATTTTAGGATTTTGTATCGGGAGTAATTAAATGCCCATACAAATCTTGATGATAACTTTTTTCATACTGCCAACAAACCTACCCCCATGTCACGTGTATGCATGCATATACCTATGTCTAAATACTTCCGGCTGCCCTTAAGTAGCTTCAAGCGTGACCGAACAGGCCAGGCGAGATTCCTCCAGGATGGCAGGGTACCAGGCCCGGCTCCAGGAATTTTTATTTGGGTGGGCCAATGGTGCATTCGGGTGGGCCACTTGAGGGAGTCTCGGCCAGCATGACTCGCGGGGGGAGGGAGAGGGGGCAGGGGGTTCACGCGGGGCGGAGTCACGCGGGCGGTGTTAATTTAATAATATTTATTTTTTTTAAATGTAGCTTACCTTTCCGCCGGCGGGGTCCCACTTCTTCTCGGCTCCTGCTCTCCTGCCTCCGGCAGGAACAGGATGCAAGCAGCCAGGCTCCCTCCCCAATGCCAATCACAACGCTGCAAGCAGTGTTGTGATTGGACGGGACGCCGCCCAGCCAGGGGCTTATGTGGAGGCCATGGTCTCCATGCAGGCTGCATTGCAGCCTGCATGGAGAAGGGCAGAGTGGGCATGACTAGTTTGGGCGGCCCCAGAGGGCCGACCAAACAGTCTTTGTGCACTCATTACCGGATTGCTAATTAAATAAACAAAAAACAGAAAGGGCATGACCGGGCCGGCTTTAGCACTAGTGCGAAAGTCTTGTTTGGCGCCCCACCAATGACCTCTTTCTCTGTAGATACCATTACTACCACCCTCCAACAGTGCCCTTCATCTCTCTGTAGCCCCTCTCTCATATGCATTTTATTTGTTGTATAGCGCTACTTATATCAGTGTAGGGTGTCACAGTACTTTACATCACGCACACATTATACAGAGATAATGAATCATGCAAGTAGGTAAATCAGTCTATAGGGAATGTCACATAAGCCAATGAGGATTATAAGGTGTAGGACTCACGTCATCCATACTGGTAGGCAGTATATTTTAAGAGGGTGTAGTCTGGAGAAGCACAAACTCAGGATTTAAAGCATACCCCAATGGTTGGTGGGTTGGCTTTACTAATAAAAATGTATATCTGCCCAAGCTAACTCTTTTTAGCAACATTAGAATAATGAAAGACTGAGGAAGTTCTAACTATATTGCAACACAAAAAAAATGTGAAGTTCTAACTAAACCATTCAGGTTTGTATGCAGCTCTTTGATGACAGTTCATAGGTCATTGTCCTATGTTAGGATTGTAACTTCTGAGCTGCAAGTAACACAAGAATCACTGTGACAAAGACAGTAACCCACTGAGCTATCCACATAAAATACAGTTTATCTGCATTTCAAAACTACCAACACAGGATTGCTCTCCAGCAGGATCATTAATCACCAGTTATCTGTACATTTTTATTGTTGCCTTGCATCCATGGTCATGATAATGATAAAAACGATTTAAATGAAGCATACACAAAGTATGTGCCTTGCTGAGACTTTGCCGATTTTAAAAATAAGAACAAATAGTCACACATTTTCTTTCCTACTTGGTACATAGAACTCTGCCTCACAGTCAATCTGATAAGCAGCTGCAGGGGTCACGAAAGGTGAATTAGGATAAACAAACTTCTTTTCTCCAGCACAGAATAGAAATGGAAATATCCAGGCAGCCAGTGTCAAAGAAAGAATTTGTCCCCTTCACCATGCCCCTATTGTACCAGCACGACACAGCCCACCTTACTAAAAGGAGATGCGTGATTGGGGGTGCCTGTGAGAAAGAGCCCAGGCCCAATCACGCAACTTCCAGAACAGGAAGAAATTAACGTGGCCATTTTCTATTGGCCTTCAAGCCATCACTGCGAGGGCCAAGAGTCTGATTGGGACCAGATATAGGCCCGGGCACCCAATAAAAAAGTGGCCCACATTTGCGAATTGCAACCTTTTGAGAAGTATTGACTTTTTAGTATGAGGGGGTAATTTTATGAGAATGTTATGGTAAAGAAAGCCTTCTATTGCTTATGTGGCCAGTGACATAGGTCAGGACTGAAAAGTCCATTATTCCACTGAAACTCACTCCCTCTTCTCCTGACGCTCATCTTGAGGTCCATGAATCACCCGTATCCCATGCTCCCCTTCATATCTCTGAGCCCCCTCCTGTCTATTAGGGCATTATCCGTATACACTCTGATGAAGGCAACAGATGATGAGCCAAAACGTTGTGTACAAGTTGATAATTGTTGAAAAAGTGTCTGGAAAGTAGAGGGAACAACTGGATGAAATTCATATTGCTTGGTGTTTTTGTCTCCCCTTACCATGACTTATTCAGTAGATATGTGTGAATGAGAAGAGGTGCCTGGAATAGTATTTTACTTATTTAAATATTTTCATAGATATGCTGTGTACTAAATGGTATTTGATAGAAAAAGATGATGAAAATGTAAATAGCCAGTGACTATTTAAAATTTGTATGGAATGTATTTGTTATTATAGGGCAATAAAGATGCAGAGATATCAATGATTCTCTTCCATTTAATAAAGGAGGAAAGGTAGATATTTATATAGCTGAAATTGTGGGCATGAAATCATCAGTTGAGAAGTAATGATGAGTGTTATCAATATTGAAATACGATTTGAAGAAGAGTGACTAGATACTCTCTAGATGCAAAGACTTGCCCAATTTTAATGTAAAAAGAGCAAAGACTCTTTCCATGGACAAAAAGATAGAAAAGACAAACTCTGCTCATGGCCTTTGGAATGCAAGAGAGAGATTCTCATTGTGAGTGCTCTGTGGAAGAGACATCATGGACAAAAGGCTGGAAGTAGGCCCTCACCATTAGCTCTGTAGTAGAAGAGGCAAACCTCTAACACAAACAAAATGTGTTCTTTTATACACACACACTTTATATGTGTGTAGGGGCTCAGATTTTCTTTAAGGAGCTCTTGGTCGGAGTTGTTGAATGCAGGGCTGCTCAGTACCAAGGCAACCGACCAAAATTTGGTTTCACCTTATCCCGCTTCCTTCCACCATCCTACTCTTCCTGTCTCTTTATTTCACTCTTGCAGGTTCATTTTCCTCTTCTTTCTTCCTTTGTCGGTAGTTTCCTATGACTGTGTTCCCCTCATTTTCTGCCTTTCTCTCTCTTACCCTGGTCAAAATCTCATGTTAAATGAGTGCTTGTGTCAACCGCTACCAACGATCTGCACAAATTAAGCACTGTGTGTTGATGTTGTGATAAAAGAACAGTGATGTGTTCAGTGAGGACAAATAAAGTGAGCTACAGACTTTGGTGGAACACAGTCAAAAGGCAGAGCGTTGCTGAAAGAGGCAGAAAAGGAAAGGTGCATACAATTTGAGTTGTTACATAGTGCATTCCACTGAATTTTCTGCCATTCTGTAGCACTCTACTCAACAGGTGTTTTTAATACAATGATCCATTTTTCTCAGAAAGAGGAATAGTTGGGTTGGAACTATCCAGAATGAAGGCTGCAGGTTATATAAATGCCTACTGGAATTATGTGATTGTGTGGCTGCAGCATTTTTTGCATATAGATTTGTCGCATTTGCCACATAATCCATCATCTGCCACATAATCAGCAGTTTTAACAAAAAAAGCTTGTTCCCAGCTCAAACGGTTCAACAGTTATCTAAACCGCAACTGCACGTGTGACTGCGCAGTAGAAGGCCCTTTGCAAAGCTGGACTGGTCACCTTTCTGTTGCTTATTTCTATATTTGAGTGTTAAACTGGTACTAATGATGTGCAACCAATGCCCAGACACCATTAACAAGTGTAAAATTGAGAAAATATTGAAGTAATGCTATCATTAAATTTGCAGCATTACACTGCATAATTTTCCTTTTCTTGCAGTATAATTTACGCAACCCTGCTACATAACTTGGCCCTCCAATGCTGCATAATTCCAGTGGCCCTGGTTATATCAATACACCCCAGCAGGCAGCAGTTAATGACTGTGCTGTCTGAACAAATAAACTACAGGCGTAAACATTTTCAGTTTCGCTCGTTTTGATTGAAAGGGCTTTATATTTTTCCAAGGAAGGAGTACATGATCAAACATTTGGTCTCTCAGAAAAACCATAAGTTTCTGTGGTGGCCCTCCTTTGACTGAGGTAACTTAAAAGCTGCACTGCGGTGGCACTAGGGCCCAGGAAACTCGCTGCCAAGGGCATCTGCTGACAAAGCCTCTAAATTAAGTGCCACATCTCAAAGAGACAGGTAAGGCGGAGGTTGGTTTCTGGTTAAATTCTGAGTTTGAGATGGGAGGTTGGTAGAGCAGTGAGGATGCCTTGCCTGGCAAGCATGATTTGGAGTCGGGCCAGCCATCCACTGCGAGGAGGGAGGGAGCAAAACCCTGTTTATTGCCCCCATCACTTCCTGTTCCAAGGGGAATGAAAACTCTGGCCCGCAGTAGCAACTTCTCCCGTGGTGAGGCCTCACTGTCATACCCTAAGGCAGTGGTCTTCAAACTTTTTTGCACGGAGACCCCCAAAGCAAAATGTTTTGAAGTCGGGGACCCCTGCAAAACTTTATGGCAAGGATCAGAAAACAGGAGAGACAGGGCTGAGCGCAAAGGCAGAGCTTTTGAGATCATATCATGGATACTTTTTTTGTAGCTCATAATCCACAGTAAATGTGAAACATATAATAGGGAAAATCATCAAACAATAACAGAAATTGACTAAAAAACTGTTCTCTCCATAATTTGGTTCTTGTGAGCCCCACACACTCCTGGGCCCCAATGCAATTGCACTTTCTGCACTAATGATAGCTGAGGCCCTAGGTAGCAGTCTACCTCCTCTGCCTCTTTCATAACTTACCGACCATGGATATCACTCCAATCTTGAAACAGGTTATCCATCCCTTTTTTGGTTTTATGTAGGGAGGAACCGGCCCAAGGGCATTGGGAAACTTTAAGCCCCATTTACATTACACAAACACAAGTTCATATTCATTTATTATATATATTTTTTTATTTTAGGCACTGGACTATTAAGTGATTTGAGATGAGCTGACAGGAGGACCTGAACTAGGTTCCAAAGTAGGAAGCTCTTGCCATTAGGACACAACTCCTCCCTTTAGAAATAATGAGCTCCAACGTGCTGCCCCCACCTTTTTGCAGTAAAGGTGCTCTCATCTCTTTGTGAAAGGCCCGTAGTAAAGCTTGACTGGTCACCTTTCTTTTGCTTTTTGCTATATTTGGTTATTAAACCAGCATTAATGAGGTGAAACCAATGCCCAGATAGTTTTCACCAAATGTAAAAATGACAAAATAACAAAGTAGATGTATGACAAAATGTTCTGTATAACGCCACATAATTGTCCTTTTCTTGCCACATAATTTAGTCAACCCTGCCACATGATTTGGTCCTCCCCTGCCGCATAATTCCAGTGACCCTGGCTTTAATAGGCCTCTCATGACGCTGGACCCTATGCAACTGGTTAAGCAACACACATAAAAGCAGCTGATGAGCTAACATATGCTTTATCTGATGCCAGAGTGCTTTTTCCCACAGGCATGGAACTTGTAGCTCTATAAATACACTAGTTATTACTATTTCCCACTGTGAAAACCAGGATTCAAATCGGCGACTCTCTGGTCAGACACAGAAATTGGCAGTGGTTGCTTTAGCTAACTGAGGTTTATAACGTAAGAGAGTATATTTTCCCAAAATTCGTTTCATTTGCTTTGTTTTTTCATTTACTGTGTGTGCGTGTTTTTTATATATGCAATTATATGAAGGTGGAAAAATTACATAGTTATTAGCATATTGTGTTTACCCTTGAGCCCCGTCACCCTACTCACTGACAGTGCCCCGGGAAACACTCAGGATTACAGATGCAAACTTTTTATGCAGTTTAAGCTCTGCATATAAAAGAAGACAGCCTGAGAACTCACCAGATAAACGTCACCGCTTCCAGGCTATCTTCATTTACAATTCCTTCCTTGCAGACGCAGTTGTGCCCCCCTGGGAATGCAGTCACGGACCCCCAGGGGGGTGCGCCCCACAGTTTAAAGACCTGTGCCCAAAGGCCGGGGCGGGAGCTCCCACCACATGCTGTGACTGCTGGGTTTGGCCCATTGTCATTCTATATGTGACAATGGGCCGCGATAATCTGTGCTGGGCTGGGCAGAGGCTGCAGCAGCCTCTTGAATTCGGATCAGGAGAGCCAGCCCGAACACTGATGGGGGGGGGGAACGGCTCACATCAAGCCTCGGGCACTGGGCCTCAGGTACCGGCCGAATGCCCGCCTTGCCAATCCGACGCCCAAGGCTCATGTTTGGGTGGGCCAGGCTCATGTTTGGGTGGGCCTGGCCCACCCGGCCCCCCCGCTAGAACCGGGCCTGCAGGGTACCATAGTCCCGTTCCGAGGTTTTTATTCTAAAGATCAGTGCATTCTGGGAGATGTGGTCTTCATTTCCTTACATTGAAGCTTAGCTATGCAGCTACCACTGAGAATAATTTATGGCAAAATGTCTGCCAACGTATGCCAATCTGGGCACCAGATCAAGTTAATTGCCCCACTGCTGCGAAAATGGAGTTAGCACAAAACAGTGCAAAAAATATATTTTGTGCTAGTCTCTGGTCGAGGTGTCGGTTCATTGTGTGAAAATTTGCCAAGCACTACTAAAAACAAATGATGCAAACTGGACGAAATGGTCGCCTTTGTTGGTGCATTTTACATGAGCGGGCCCGTAGAACGATTGCAAGACTCTAACATACATGCTGTTATGCATTCAAGTGTTTTATAGACAATATTGATATTGAACAATGGGCATTGAGAGTACCTCTGCTGGTTGTATGATAGAAGCACAAATGGTTTTACCACTTGTGCCTCTACCACGCAGCCCAACCACGAATGCGTCTTAACCACGCATTCCTTTACCATGCATGCCTTTACCACGACATCTCGTAGTATAGGCATGAATGGTATGGGGCATGTGTGGCTAAGATCGCCACTACCCCAGACCACCCCCAACCCTGTCCCCCGCGCTGTCCCTTTAACTACCCACCCCCTTCCACTGCCCTAAAACCTACCCTGACCCCCCCACACTAAAAACTTCCCCAACTACCCATTCCCCTCCCACTGCCCTAGGCCTAAAACCCTACACTTCTCTGAACCCCCTGCTCCCCCGCCGTCCC
This sequence comes from Calotriton arnoldi, assembly GCA_963921515.1. Lineage (NCBI taxonomy): Eukaryota > Metazoa > Chordata > Amphibia > Caudata > Salamandridae > Calotriton > Calotriton arnoldi. The sequence continues at coordinate 1,477,374 of CAWUFW010002210.1, forward strand.
TTAAACTACCCCAGCCCCTTCCACTGCCCTAAAACCTACCCCAACCCCCTCCCAGCCCTAAAAACTAACCGAACTACCCATTCCCCTCCCACTGTCCTAAGGCCTAAAACCTTACACTACCCGCCCCCGCGCTGTCCCTTAAACTACCCCAACCCATTCCACTGCCCCTAAAACCTACCCCAACCCCCTGCCCTAAAAATGAACCCAACCACCCATTCCCCTCCCACTGCCCTAAGGCCAAAAACCCTGCACCCTAACTTATACTACCCGACCCCCCCCACTGCGCTGTCCCTTAAACTACCCCAACCCCTTCCACTGCCCTAAAACCTATCCCGACCCCCTCCCAGCCCTAAAAACTACCCCAACTACCCATTCCCCTCCTACTGCCCTAAGGCCTAAAACCCTACACTACCCGGCCCCCTTGACCCCCGCGCTGTCCCGTTAACTACCCCAACCCCTTCCACTGCCCTAAAGCCTACCCCAACCACCCACCCTAAAAACTAACCCAACTACCCATTCCCCTCCCACTGCCCTAAGGCCTAAAACCCTGCACCCTAACTTACACTACCCTGACCCCCCGTCCCCCTGCGCTGTCCCTTAAACTAGCCCAACCTCTTCCACTGCCCTAAAACCTGGCCCGACCCCCTCACAGCCCTTAAAAAGAACTCCAGCCCCACTTACCTCACCACGTCATCTTCCTGCAGCTATACCGCACACTGCCTTAATCACGCATATGCGTGGTTAAGGCATATGCGTGGTTAAGGCATATGCGTGGTATAGCTTGCGTAGGCGGAACACTCGTGGTTCAGACCGCGGTGTTGCGACTGTTTCCCTCCTCGGTTATGTGGTTGCACAAAGCCCGGCACACAGTTTTTAGTCATGTGCACGAAAGCCCCTTTCACTCACAGGTGAGTGGATGTGGAATTTAACCTTAGGTCTCGTTGGGCAGAAAATGGCCATTTAGACATTCCTTCCAGAATTGCAGCCCTTACTAAACGCAAGGCAGCGCTGGCCTAGGGTGTGCATTAATTGCTTATTAATGGCATGCGACCTCAGACCTGTAATAATCCTGATTCAATCAGATTAATGGCCCGCGCTTTCCCTCAGGACACGAAGGAAGTAAAGTCGGCTGAATCCAGTCCAGTTCTGGTCTGTACAAGGTCAGCTTGAGCCCCAGCCAAGGGAAACAAGAGCTCCTTCGCTTCTGAGAAACTCTCCTGGTGACCTTCAGGGGCTGAAAATAACCTGCGCCTGCAAGGTGCTAGCAAAGCGGCCCCCAGCCTTCTCTCACAACCAGGGCTGGGCAGGGAACCCCATGCAGCCCTGGCAAAGTTTGCCTAATTTGTAAAAAAAACGTAAGTACCAGGGCTGTAGTCAGGAGGCCACTGCAGTTTGCAATACTCATTGCCCCTGCTTTGCTGCCAGTGATGTTAACAACACAACAACAAATCATTGCACTTCTACAAGTGTGATAATTGATAAATCTGACTATTTCAGGCCCCCAAAGCTATAAAAATGGCTTCGGCGGCAATAATTAACTGTTGTTGTGGCCGTCTCTAAATTAGCCTGACAGTGCCACCTTGTGGCAGACTGTCACAAGCCCCAGTGTTGACAATTGAGTGCTTGTGCCGAGCACCGGAAACTACAGGCTCAAATTAAGCACTGAGTCCATCCCACCTACGGTGCGTTGCAGGCGTGTCCGCCCACTATAAGGGAGGTTGGGGGGGGGGGTCTCCAACCCTAGAAAATGTGGGGAAAAATAGCACAAATGGTGCATTCTACTGCTAATTTTTCATTATATATTCAATTGCATTAGCTTTTAAAGCATATCAAATGATGACCTTATAGTGCACAAGGATACAACAATCTTTGCTCGGGCTCTCCAATGATTCCCTCACTATCACTCTCCAACAGTGCTTCTCATCTCTCCATAGCCCCTCTCTTACATGTATTTCATTTGTTTTCTAGCACCACTCATGCCAGTGCAGGGTGTCGGAGAACTTTACATCACACACACATATATAGCGACAATAAATCATACATAGTTAAATCAGTGCATAGAAAATCTCACCTAAGATAAAAGGGAGTACACGCTGTAGGATTCACATGTCACCTATACTGGTAGGCATTTTTAAGAGTGCTTGGTCTGGAGAAGCACAAACTCAGGATTCAAAACGTAACACCGTGGTTGGAGTTGAATTTACTAATAAGAATGTACTTCTACTAAAACAAACCCATTTTACCAACATTAGGCTAATGAAAGACTGGGGGAAAAACATAACATTTGAACCTGCACAATGTAGTTTGTATGCAGCGCATTGATGGCAGATCATAGCTCACTGTGCTGGATTACGATTGTAAGTTATGAACTACAAGTAACAAAAGGATCTCTGTGCCAACAGCAGTAACCCACTGAGCTATGCTTACAAAATACAGTTCGGTGATCTACATGGTACATGTTCTTTGCAGCAGGCATATTAACCCTCTGCACTACTTTAGATGAGCCAAAACTGCCAATAGACAAAAAACTCCAATCTGTATCCAGCAGGAAGATTAATCCCCAGAGATATCAACCAAGACACTTTTATTGTTGCCTGCTGGATATACAAGGAACGCTTCAGTGAGAGTGAGAAGTGAGTGATCATGATGGCAGGCCTACTTATTTTGTAACTGGGGGGTGGGGGGGGCGACGGGGGGTGATATTGCATCACAGCTGCAAAACCTGCCACCAGTAACAAAACCTGCACCCCACCCCTCCAGCCTCCTAGGGAAGTGCCTAATGCTCAGTCCGGCCTTGCCCACAACCCGCCCTCCTCCATGGCTAGGGAGAGCATGTGCGGTGACAGAAAACCAATAAACGGAGCAGTGGGGCATAGGCATGTGTTCGTTTTGAAACATTTTGTTTGAAAAACATTTAATCTGAAGATTTTTGTTTAAAAAAATGTGAACGCATTCTCTCTCTCATTCAAAATAAGAAATCTGGCGCAGGCACTGGAAGTAGGGGTGCAGGGATGCTGCAGTACCCCCAAAATAACCATGCTGGAGTTCGGAGGCGGAATGAACAATAAAAATGCCTGTATATATTATTTTTATCTTGTTATATTTCCTGTGCATTCAAAGATAGGTGAAATGTCACACTATATCTTCTGACAAATTTCTGCTTCTTCTTTTGACTTTAACTACAAAGTTAGAGGATTTTGTAAAGTAATGTATCTGACAATATTACTGGGGTACCGAGAATAAAAGGGAAGGCTTTAAAATTTCAGTTTTTTCTAACACAAAACAAATTTACATACCTGTAAATTAACTGTACCAATATTTTAAAATATATCAGCTGTTAGGAAAGCACAAATGAAGCACATTTTTTTGCAATTCTAAAGTGTGATGAAAACATATATTTCAATAGGATCAAAACAAATCAAGACACTTTACTTGGTGATGCGCAAATGATAAATATTCACTGAGTTACGATTTCCTCACATTACCGTTATATAGTTTTTTCAGTATAACTGCATATTAGTGTGAATTTTGTGTCCAATTCAATTAAAAATGTGCTGTTGGTTAATGAGTGCACTACCACGCCATTCTTTAGTAATATATTTGCATCAGTGTGCTCCAAAATGCACCACTGACTACGTACTATATCTTTACCACTCTCCTGTTGAATAGGCATGGTTCGTTTCCTGTATTTATATGTTTTGAAACACTTGAATTTTCACGAACTTTATAACTTCAGTGATGTAACATTGATGGCAGCACCCCCACTCTGAAAATTGTTCCAGCACCACTGAAATCCGGCGCAAACGGGGTTTACGCTTGATTTCTGCGTTGAGTAGTGCAGTAATTTCGCAGTCACCCATGGTATGTCCCTGTGCGGATTTTTCCAGGTACACACGTGCTTATTAGATTTCTGAGAAATAAATAATTAAATATAGGGACATAAGAAAATTGTTTCAGAGAGTTAAATGCAGGCTTGCCTATGGGGAATTGGATGACTCTGATGACAGGTTTCTTCCTGTCATAGATTTTGATTACCCTGCTGGCATCTAAATCCCATCATCACTTAACACCTCTCTCTTGCTAACACCAGATACTTATCTGTAGTATTTGAACTCCTGGAAACTGTAATACTTGATGATAGATCCTGGCTATGAGCTAAATCAACGCACTCTCAAAGCCCTGATGACATGTCTCATTATTAGGCTAGTGTCCTTTCATCGACCTCGCAAGGATGAGTGATAAACTCTAAGCACCTTCACACTTGGTTCTTTCTGTGATCTGTATTTCGTTTGTTGGAGTGTGGTTTGTTAGGAGAAAACAGAGGAAAGGACATGAGTGCAATAAGGTACGAAAGAGAAACTAAGACTATTGAATGGACAAGAAAAGGTGGAGATTGTGGAAGACTGGCTCTAAGCGCCTGGGGCACACGCACAGAGGAACGCACTTACACTCACTTCCGGGGGAATCCCAGCAGAGACAGTGGAGCAAGCACATTGGTTCCAGGTTTCCATAAATAGAGTCAGATCTTGCAAAAATAACATCATTAGTAAATGAATTAGCCTTTAACAGTGTTCTCCAAAGTCGGTCGTGGAGGGCTGGATCCATGCCAGATTTTTAGCATATCCCGATTAAGATAAATGTAGTTATCTTAAAAATCTGCCATTGATCCAGCCCGCCAGGACCAACTTTGGAGAATACTGTTATAGGCTAATTCATTTACTAATGATGTTATACTACTCAATATCTTCCAGAATACCTCAGACCCAGTTGTTATCCTGACACGGTTATTAACCATAGAAAGTGTTGACAATCTTCTCCTGTGACGGCAGACGGCAGGCATGTTCTATCTTCTCTTCTTTCCCTCTCCTTGAATCATTTGTTCCACACGTAGGACTCTTTCTTTGAGTTTTGTACAATCCTTTAGCGATTCAGGGACATTGCAAGTTTAACCTACAGGTCCATTGCACCCCTTCGCTGGTTAGGCGGGAGTATTCCTAACAGATGGCTTCTTCCTTGTTTGGGTTCCGGTCCACACACCCATGTACAACACTCTGACCATGGTGAGCACTTTACTCCAGGAATTCCAGATTCTATGTCAAGTACTGAACATTTCACCTACAAATCATTATCTTCAGATGTGTTAATTTAATTAGTTCAAAGAAAAAATAAAAACAGAAAACAAAACCTTGAATTCAATGAATGCAATAGTTTATCACGTGAAATTCCTGAATTGGAAACAATGTCCATAATGACCTGGCGGGAGGTGATCATTCTAGCTCTTACGCCCTCATGGTTTTCATTCCAGGTGCCTCATTAACAATTTGCATTCCTCTAAGCAATGGCAATTCACATTTCTTTACCTGGACATAATTTCCAACACCATACCCTGCTGCTTTTAATATGTGAAAATCCACAATCATGCAAAATTGTGTAAAACAGGGATGAACTAATCATGTTATTTTGTTCAACTCCTGTTATACTCATTAGAAGAGATCTATATTGTCCCAACACTATATTCTGCCAGTACTTCTTTGTTGTTCTAAAAAAGAAGAATCGAATTTTGTTTGTTGGAACCAGATTTACAGACTCTCCTAACATAAATGTACATACAATTATATGTTATTGTGCATGTCTTGCATAGATATTGCCTTTGTCGATCAGTGTTTGACACCTGGTCTTAAAGATATTCCAATCTCACACCTGCAGGTTTTTTGATGTCTGGCCTTTGAGACAGCGTTAGCTGTCTCACCAAACTATTGTTTTTCCCCAAAAAATAATGCATATTATACATACATAGAAGGGCTTTTGGTCATCAGGCTTCCTCCATTAGTCATTTAAACTGCCATTTACATTTTGCTTCCGCCCATCACCCAAAGCAGTATAAAGCAAATTGTGAGCCCACTTTTCCCACTCGGTCCTTTCACTTTGAGGAACCCTTTGTTTATATCCACTTAAAATAGACCATTTTCTCTTCAGTGACAAAGCGGGTTCAAAGTGTGCTAATTTATTCATTTTTTAGGTCGAGCCTAGCGCAGCGCGCATGCGCTGCTCTATGGGAGGCTTCTTGTGAGCACTCCAAACTTCCCCGAAACTTCTCCGTGTGTGTTTGGCAACTCCCACACATTCCATTGGCCTTTGCGTGTTGCTTTCAAGAATGAAAGCACGCAAATGGCCAAAGGCGGGTGTATGTCCCACCTTTTCTCTAAATATTCACTCCCATAGCGTTTTGGTGTCGGGAGCGAGCAGCGGCGCACATTGTGGCAGCTGCATTCCTCCCTTGTTGCTGTGGATCATGTTACTAATGAAACACAGCGCGGTCGCTTTCACTTTCGCGGCCGCGCTTGTTGTTTTGTGTGGGTTTTCTGCTCTCTGTATTTTTTTTTTTTTGCTTACAGAAATGAAAAACTTTTCACGGACACAAACAAGGAGGAAGAACAACAGCAGCGTGTCCGTGAACACTGGAGACGTTAGTGTTTTCACTTGCAAAGGGGCAGAGGCGTTGGTTTTAAAATGTGACACTTCTCCAGGGCGCCCTTTCCCGGAACCCGACTCCAAAGTGTTTTCTGTTAGCTGTTGTCAGTGGTTTAACTGATTGCAGCGAGCCCCCCTTAACCCTCCTCTCGAAAATCCTTTTATTCTTTGTTTTCATGGGCAGCTCGCATTTCTTATCGCCCGCATCCATTTGCAAATTAAACATCCAAATATCTGACTCCCGACTAGCTGATTCCATTCTTCCCCCTGGGGGGGCTCCCCTTTGTTTGCACAGCGTGCGGACACCAACTCCTGTTGTACGGATGATGTGTGGTCAACTTAGGAGGCAGTGGGGAGAAAACGGCTTCATTCAGGGATTACTCCCCGGCAGGACCAACCAGAGCCCAAATAGTTTGATATATTTAATAAGAGTTTTGAAGGTTTTTTTAGTTGATGCTTTTGCCAACATATAAGTGAAATATTATGTCAGATAACCACACTTTAACATTTTTTTTTTTTATCATTGCACCCATCCCGAGTGCCTGCATTACAGCTAGGGAGATGCAAATTGTAATGTATACAGCCCAAATGGAATGTCCCTTTCTCATCGCGCATTTCCATATGTAATGGCGATGTTTCCATCTACTTTTACAGCCAATTATGAAGGAACAAAAGCTATTCGGTTGGTTCACACATTTCCAACAAAATGCATTAAAACGGTTCTGTCACCATGTTCCATTGAGCTCTGCGTTCGGTGTAAAAAATACTTTTCAAGCCGATCACATTTATCAAAACATAAAGCCACTTTAAAACCCGGCTCTGCTTGGTCAGCTGTGCTTAGACAAATAATGGCAGATTCAGAACTAAATAAGTGGCTGGGGAAATAACACAGCGCCCTGATCAATGGGAAGCGCCACACGGCCGGCGCTGCTGTTCATGCTAATATTTATGAGCGAGGAGATGTTAACCCCAAAATAGAAAAGTCTTTTTTATGTTACCGGGAAAACCTTTCACGATCACGTGCGGGTGGGGGGGGGGGTGATTGTCACTGCAACAGTTCATCATCGGTTTTATTAGTATTATTGTTAGTAACTGCAATATTATTACTATCACATTATTGTCATCGATAGCAGTAGTATTGTCATTATTTTGTCATCATCATCTTTAGCGGTTTGTAATGCACTTGTGACAACACAACATGTTTTTTGTTTTTGTTTTATATAGCAAAAACTCGACCCAAAGGTATCAGAGCGCTTTGCATGAGCACCAGTTAACAGCAGAGGGGGGCGAGTATGCAGGAATGCATTCAGGGGCGGAGGCGTTTAATGTGTGGCATGAGAAGTGGCCCCTGTATCACTTTATTATAACTTTTCAACATGATGCACAGCAGCCACATTGCTCTACAACATAGCTTGAAGACATTGCATGCGTGGTAAAGGCATCTACGTGGAAAAGGCATGCTCTGGCTAAACACTTATAAAGTCCCAAAGGCCTATTGGCTATGCCAATGCTTGTTTATATTAACATTAAGTACTTGTTATTTATTTTGCCCGAATTCTGGCTCTCCAGATAGATGGGGATTTTTTTTTTTTTATCTCCTATGTTAATTTGCTCTTATAAAGTGTTTAAGTGACTTGGTAACATTGTAGCTGCCTGCGATTATCAGTGTTTGTTTACGTTGTGATTTATTCGTGTCTTCCTCACAAACAATAATACTAAATATAATGCATGGATCAGCTGCAAGTCTTGTTATTTGAAAACACTGTCACTAAATGCTTTTTAAATTTAACGTTTATGTTATTATGATTTTTATTATTAATTTTTTATTACATATTCTGCCATTTCTATGGATGTTGGTAAACTCTGTGGAACATAATGATGGATTAGACAAAGGCGATGCCTTCCATTTTGAGTACTTGCTGTTCCAACAGTAGGTAACTACTCAGGGCTGAATTGCACCATACTCTCGCATTTTCAAATACTTTTGGAAACTTCCACTTTTCAATATTCTTAAATGATTGATGACATGTGTTCGTGCTTTTCTTAAACATCCATTAATTCTGCTTTGGCGCCGGCTTTGACTTCTGTAGCACTGGGCTCACATGTCCCCCATAAAGAGACAAAGAGACCTCCCATAAAGAGACCTGCCTGAAGTTGAGGGATGTTACATGGACCTACAGTTCATAAACGGGAGTTTGAGTTTGATCCCAACAAAAGGCCAAGGAAGGGTCATTGGGCTCTAGGAACAGGAACAGGCTGGTTCAGAACTCTCTTGTAACTGTCCTTGAGACAAGTTCACTTTTACATAACATGGTGGCCCTACTCCCTGCACAGTGATGTCTGGTAACAAGTGTTAACATGTGAACCTCTAAAAGCAACACTCACATGTCAAACTCAAAGACCACATTACATAAAACACCAAACCCACTTAAACGACAGTTCTGCCGCGTCTTGTAGAAAGCAAACCGGATGTCACACTAGCTCTAAGTGCAAGGCAACATGCATGTCATTGCCCTAAGAGTTGTGCAAGCTTTTGGCAAAGCGGGTCTCTGACACCAATATGTACTCCCACGGTACAATAAAGTTATATCACATCAAAAACGCTCAACAGGACCACGGATGATCATTTTATTATGAATCCAGACCGAACACTCACAGCAGGAAACCCAAACCACAAACCACCTACAGAGGGATGGGCACACCGGAAAGGCATTATCACCTGACGAGTAAAACTGTGGCCCTCAATTGGAACAATAGAATGATGTGTAAAACCAGCCCTAAACAGCAAACTGAACCACAACCCATAGTAATAGCATATGGCACCCTATACAAATGCCAAAAACATAACACAACATAACATAGGACAAATAAATAACATGAGAGATAGAGGTTGAACAGATAAGGGAACTCCCCCCGGGCATTCGAATTCTACTGCGTTTACTTTATTTTTTTTGCCTTTTACTTTGCCCGATTCCCTTTCGGCTGTACTCATTGTGTGAGTGTTTGTGTAATAATGACAACAAGCACTGGCAATACCAGTCGGTCTGGCTCTAAAGGAATGTTGTATGGTAATATGAAGCATTGCAAGTAAATAGCATGGTAAAATATATGTAATTGTGTGGAAGCAAAGAACTGTAGAAAACTTTGGTGTAGGTTAAAAGGTCAGGTGACAATTGCACTACAAAGCCAAACCTAAAAATCCACATAGGTTAATGTAATTTGCTCACTGTATTCACACCAGTTTGCGTTGCTATCTGCAGTCTTTCATCCTTCCGGGATGGATACATTGAGTACCATTAAATTGAGTTATTTACAGAGCTGCAAAGCAACAACACCATGACAGCAAGCACTGCATACAAAGAAATCATTGTAAGCATCCCAACCTCTCGCAGTACATGTGGGCTCGAATGAGCTTAAAACTGCCACTTGTACTCCTGGTTACAGTAACAAATTAGAAATACACGTCCTTCTGAGCCAACTATATTCATGTCCACAGCAAAAGCCGTTTTGTCTGTTGAGCATGATTTTTTGACACTTGTTGGAAACTGAACATAATTGCTCTTGAAGACACGCTCAATGTTTCTTACTCTTATCAGTCATTTTGTCCAGATATTAAAAAGGGACAGATTTTCAAACTCACTTCCACAGTCATTACTAATGGTTAATATGTTGTTATTACACGAGATTCTATGAAAACACTATGGGCCACATGTATCAAAAATCCATTTTGCATTCCCTAAATAGCTAATTTTAGGTAATCGCTATTTAAGGAATTCAAAATGATATGTAAGAAAACAGCAATTACCTAATAGCAATTCCTACAGTCTCAATCGCAATTAGGTAATCGCTATTAAGTAATGCCACTCCATTCGTTCCAATGGGCCGAAAGGCCCATAGGTATGAATGGTTTTGCATTACCTAATTTGCGATTACATAATTGGTAATCGAAAATTATGTAATGCAAAAGCAAGGTTGTCAGGGAGCCTAAGGTCCCCTTGAAGCGCCCCAAAGAAAGAATCTGCACATGCAAAGCGCACACATGCCCTAGTGGCATGTGTGCACTACATCGCACTTTGAATAATACATTTTTTGTGCATTTTCAAAAATTGCACATGGTTACCATCGACTTGGAGTCAATGGTAATAGCATTTTCTAAATGCACAGTTTGCATTTAGAAAATGCTTGGTACATGTGCTTAGAGAATCGCAAATTACGGTTCTATATTTGTAGTCGCAATTTAAGGTAATCGCAAAAAATTGCGATTACCTAAAATGCACTGCCAAAGCCTTCATTACATCTTGAAAGGCTATTTTGCATTAGCAAACAGCGGAATTTAGCGCTTTGCACCATTTGCAAATGCAAAATGGTTTCATACATGTGGCCCTAAAAGATGCAGTTGTTGGTACTGTGTGAACCTGTTGTATTCAGCTCTGTAGTTTCCAGTGTGTAGACAGGATAGCTGCTGGGTTTTCCCATGCTATCAGGTTGTGGAATTGACCGTCGCAGTTATTGCTAGAGAGGAGAAAAGATCCTACACCCCTTGCCCCTCCCCCAATAAAACACAAAACCTGCCTTTGGCTACTATCCCTATTCATTACTTTGTATTTACCATCACTTTGAACGCGTTTTGCCTGGAGTTAGCTGGTGTTCTGCACCGACTGATGGTAAACAACAGCTGAGAATGTCTCCATTGCCCACGGCTGAGGTGGTGATGGACAAGGGGGGATTACGTGAGATTGATCTACTGTGCTACAGTCAGGGTATATTCAGTTTCCAGATTTCCTGGGGGCGGTGCTAGGTTGGGGTCTTGCTTTACACAACATTCCTCTGTCATCTGTAAAACTTGTTTGGAAAGGTAATGTGTTGTGACAGTAGTTTCAGCACTTCTTGTCCCAGGGCAGTTTCTTAATACCAACGCGCTGGACAAGAGGCAACTTGCTGTGAGACTTGACACTACAGAAACATTTTAGGAAATATTAGGCCACAGTCCATCGATGCATGTCACAGGGTCACAGCATATATTGGAAAGTATGCAGACATGCAGAGGTTCCAGGAAATGGGCTTCAAAGAGCAGCCTGGCCAGTCTAAGCAACTGTTCTGGACTAGAATCCACAGAGTACAAGTGAAGTGACCTATGTGGCAGCCCTGCAGATCTCCAAAATGTGGCCAAGATGTTGTCATGGTAACCATGCTGAGGTATCTCTGGTCCAAAAGGAATCCATGGCAGTGAGAGATGGTGCAGGTGAGATGGAGAAGCAGTTGGAAACACACTGCGCAGGAGTAACATCAGGCCCCTAAGTGCAGCTTAATGTAATCCCAGACCAGGGGCTATCTTGACAAACTCAGAAGAAATCTCAGAAAGAAGACTGTAAGTGGGCTCTCGGGGATCGTGCAGAAATCTGAAAAAACCTTTATGAAGATAGGATGGGTTAGTACTGCAGACTGTATTCTTTCTGAGTAAACCAGAGCAAGGTTCGACCTGGAGCTGAGAAAGCCCCATGGTTAAAGAATCGACGTCTAATAATGGTCTTTTACAAGCCAAAATAATTAAGTCACAGAAAACTATCAGCACAGATGGAGGTTTTCTCTACAAAGTTTATTGGAGATTTTGGAGAGAAGAGAGCAAATGATAAAGTTGCCAGAAAGAAAATGAATTGATAGCTCAGTGTCTTAATCCTTGAGAGTATCAATTATCATACCTCTTTCATCTAAATTACTAATATATACCAGTGCCATCATGGCAACAAACGAAATTATTTTTCTCTGCCTCAGTAATTTCCTTCTAGACACCTTAAAAAATTTCTAAATTGGCTGTGGAGAGATAGTGTTAGGAAAAACAGTACTTTAGAAGACACACTTTCAGATTTTGCAGTTTGAAGGAGCTGAATAATTTGCCACTTCTTTTTTAGGCATAGCTTGTGGCCTGTGGGACAGGCCACAACTGTGACCCCTGGTCACAAACAAGAGGTGGTAGAGAACCAGAAAGTTCTTGGTGTGTTCTGTTTGAGGATGGGGTCAGTGATGGTCACTAATCCATGTCCACTGAGGCTGAATGTCATCATTTCTTTAAGAAACATTGCACAGAAAGTTCTGGGACCAGATGATTCTGGTGATATACACTATGGATCGGTCAGCGCCCTTCCATGTCACATACTGATAGAACTAGGAAAGTCTAGCTGGCGGCAAGGAAACTGATCGGGGATCAAGTTGGATGCTGAAGGTTCAGTTACTCTTTGTATTGCTTAGGAGACAGAGGTGAGAATCTGTTTCTACTTTATTCACTCTCCGTAACTCACAGACATAAGGTTTACATTATAGCATGCAAGAAGCATCTGCCATGCTATGGAGAGAAGTCTAACAAGACGCAGGGTTTGCGGCTGTGGAACATTTTGGTGCTCACGTACACAGCCTAACCTAACCACAGACTGTTCAGAAAAGAACTGAAACTGTTCTGCTAAGGTAACCGCTCTGCCTCCATCAAGGGTCACTTGGACCAGGAATGCTATCAACTCTATTCACTCAACTAGTCAAGTCACCTCCCAAAACTTTATTTCCAAGAAATTACACACATTTCTCAAGTCATAAAAATAGACAATTTTTAAATAGCCTAAAACAACTTTACATGATTATATCTTTCAGCCACACATACTTACAAATGATACAATTACAAGTATATAAACATTAAGATTTCTCCATACCAAAACTCAATACGATTCACATACCAAAATCACACATATGTTTAAAACGTTTTAGAAAAAATAATAAGAATTTAGCCAATAACAAACAATTCATTTTACCCCAATAGGCATTTATAAAGTGCTATGCACATAGCAGCTAATCACGACCTCAATGATCTCTCTTAATCATTCTTCTGTTAGGGACATATTTCCTGTCTTTTAAACATATTCATATTAAGAGATCCTCTCATTGCACTTCGCATGTCCTTACTAAGTAAAAACACCCATGCCAGCCTAGGTCTTAGGATCTAAGCGTGGGGTAATATCACCTGGCTCTTTATAATTCTACACAAATATTGGCCAATTCACTCAACTAAACCATTTGGACTCCCAACAAATGACTTCCAATAATCATTGCAGGCGTGGAGTGCATGGGACCAGAGATCTGACCAAAACACTTAAAGGTGTTGGATCTGCAAGTAAGATTGCAACATCCACGGCACCTGATGCAGTAGCTCGCACCGTTGAACATCCTTAGGGGGCACATGAGCCATGAAGTGACCACGAGGCATCTGGTGCTGTATAAACATGCAACAATTATGTAGATAAACTACATGGACTTGAACAAACGAGATGCTGGCTGTTGTCTGTTTTCAAACGTTCATGGCAGGCCTTACTTAGTTGGGCATATCACAGCTCTGCTGTTGTTGTGCTGCCATGGCAGCTTCCCACTATGAACCAGGAGCCGTGACTTCAGGGGGAAATGAGAGTTCTTCAATTCTATGGGTTGTACGTGCAGAACTGTAGTCTTGTGCACAACTAGTGAATCTGTAGGTATTCCATGTAAGAACAATGTTGCAAGGAAGAATACAGCTTAGAAGTGCATATGTCAGTTCTAGAGACTCAGTTGACAAATCCTTCCAGTCCAGGGTTCTGTGTTTGACCTCATAGTTACAGGTTCAAATCCCAGTAGGTCCACTCAACCCTGCTTCCTTCTGTCGTTAATAAAATGAGTTCCATAGAGTTTGGTAACAGTAAACATCTTTTATTCACCACCAAGATGCCCCATGGGGTGAATATGGCCAATACAAATATTATGTTGTTAATCAACAAAAATCCATAGTTACAAAAATGACAATTGCATTCAGTGGTCTGCAATAATGAAAGCTGCATCGTAAATTCCTTTACCTCGAAAGTACATTTGAAGCTAATCCTTCCCTTAAATTCAAACCTGATCCTAAATCTAGCTCGCATGTTTTGTTAATGCCAGCTACAAGAAATTGGCTTATTAGTTGCAAAGGATGTGAGTCCTTCACAAGTAATAGATCTGCGGTTGTCTTATGTCTTATGACTGAGAACCAAGTATTCCATTGTAGCACTTGACTCTCTGGGTAGCGAAGCAGAGTAGTCTAAGGCCTACTCAGAGAAGGTGGTGTGGGCTAGCAATCTCAATTCGATGGCATGCAACAACACTCAATAAATTATTGCCCAGTCAGTGCTTTTTCTTTTAAAAAGAAAAAGTACTTTTATTACACACACCCTACTAAATACGACACATTAAATTACAAATATGTACATCAGGTAGATGGAAATACCTTTGGTGACACCCTCCTATCACGTTACAGCCCTATTGCATCCTGAACCTCATAGTCACAATACCCCCCCCACCTATAACAGATGCAACATCACAATATAAGTGGGTGTCAATTTAAATAAGGCAGGCCTATTGGATTTCTCAGGGAGTCACCACGTTCATAACAATAACCACGGGTTATACGTTATAAGAAGTGCAAATATATATATCAGGCATACTGGTTTTGCCAGGTTGTCACCACATTGATAAAATCAGCCATCTGTCATCTTATAACACCATTACATTTAGTAAGCACAATATTAACCATCTGTAGTATCCACTATACTCTAGACATCCATTGTTCAAGATCAATATTGTCTATAAAGCACTTGAATTCAAATCTACATGTATGTTATCAACACTAATCCTTTATGGGTTCCGGAGTAGCGTGCTACTCACTGAAAAAGCGCTTTGACGCCTTGTCAGGGGTAGTAAGCGCTATATAAATGCAATTACAATACAATATTAGTCTTACAATTTACAGACCAGAAAGTGTAGCCATGGAATCAACCACAAGGGATCACCGCAGAGCCTTAGAGTAAACAATCCAGCTCTAGAAGTGCTTGAATTAATGGTAAGCGTCTTCTGGGATCATGTTCTGTAGGCTCCAGGGGACATAGGGTGAGTTTTTATGAAACATTTCTGTGTGGCTGTTGCTCTCTCTGCAGCGCCTACAATACATTTATCACACATTGATGGTGCCCCTGCTCATTCTGGGGTTCAACAAAAGCAATTTTGCATTTCCTATTCAAACTACCTCCCCCCCCCCCCCCCCTCCAGCAGGGTATTATGGGGTTCTCCTTCACAGAGCCATGCATATTTTATGACTGGCTTACCAAACCGAGATGCCATGATCCTTTTTGTCTTTTTCCTTTTTTTTAAATCCCTGGTGCCCATGCCCATCAGGCAACTTGGAGCTGCATCATGTTGAGGGCATAGAAGGGAGCCCACTCCTTGGCTCTTCGACCACCTGGCACCTGGCACTGCTCTGATGATTGCTCGCCAACCGAGCTGGCTCCCTGCGTCTTTCTTCTGCCGGTCGCGGCTCGATTGACTCGCGGGTGGGGGGGGCGGGGGCTGGTGGGGGGGTTGCTCAGGGGGGAGGATTTATAAATTACAAAAAAAAACTTACCTTACCGGGTCCCGCACCGCCTCCGCTCCTGGACGGGTCCCGCGCCCGCGTTTTTCTGCTGCTTTCCTGCTCTCCTGCCTCCTGCAGGAACAGGAAGCAGGCATCCTCACACCCCTTCCCTAAGCCAATCACAACGCTGCAATGGCAGCGTTGTGATTGGTGTGGACGGCGCCCAGCCGGGCGCCTGTAGGTAGGCCATTTTCTCTATGTAGGCTGCATGCAGCCTACATAGAGAAGATGCAGAGTGCGCATGACTGGTTTGGTCCGCCCCAGAGGGCCGACCAAACAGTCAGGGCCCACAGCATTGGGCAAGCCACTCCTCCCCGATCCGCCCACCCGCCCGCCCCCAACTAGGCATTCCATTCTGCTTTTTCGCGCTGCGAGAAGCAGAAACATAAAATGGTATTTAAAATACCATTTTATGTTTCTGCTTCTCGCACTGCGAGAAAGCAGTGGGGCGACGCTCCTCCGCCCTAATGGAAGAGCCGCCCCTGTTTGCAAGCAGGATATAGACGCTGCGGTGCGCGCCGTGCTCCTCCTGGACACAGACATAGGGAGCGGGGGCAGCACACCGCCTTTCAAGGGGTGGTAGTGCTCCCCCTCCCTTGCTCACATTGTCATTCCAGGGTTGGGGCCCCGGGCCCCAGTCACACTGCGCCAGCCTCTGGAGACTTTGGGGCCTTCTGGGACAGAAATCAGAATGGGGGAGGAAGCCCCATGCATGTCCCCTCTCCAAAGGGACTTAAGTAAAAAAAAGTAAATCCATGTTGTGCTGACCCCCAGGCCTTGGCTTATGCCGAGAGTATTTCAAATAAATCGGCGGAGTGCCACGCACTCAGTTTTCTTTCTGACTAAAATACGCTAGGCTGCATGTCTCTGGCCCCAATGCACCGATTTTCCTCATCACAGGCTTCTTTTGCTCCTGGTGGCCAGTAATGTGATTTTGAGTTGAGTCAAAGAAATATGACAGAAGTCTTATAAGATGTGGATGTGGGTTATTGGGGACTGCAAATTTAAACTCAGTGTGCATGTATACCCTGTTTCATACCCGTAGGCCCAAGTGGAGTGAAACTGTACCTTAGGGCAGTTTTCGCCTATATGTTTAATACATAGAAAACACCACAGATTTTCCAATGACCACTCCAGTCCTACACTATGAATGCCCAACTCATGTTATAAGGCCTACTCCAGGTCAGTACCAATCTTTGCAGAGTCCCTTCTGCGACATGCTACCTGTGCGCAAACAGGCTGCGTAAAACAGTAGTCTCACATGCAACATGCACACATGCGAACACAAGTGTAATCACGTGTTCAAGTGTAACTAGCCCAGTGCCTCTTACCCTAGCTGCACAGTAGCAACCTTATCTTAAAAGGTGCACACTGGCGGTTAGCACACTGTGTCCAAGTACCATAAATTTAAAGTGAGTGGGACTCAGGTGGTGAGACTCGCTCACAGTCAAGTCCAAAAACCGGGTAGCCATAGGCAAAAAAATCCTGGTGGACTAAACCAGGATTCTCATTCAAAACCCCCAGTTGTTCCATGCAATATCTCTATCCAGATGTGACAGACTGATGGACTGTGCTGGTCAGCACCAGCAGGTTAGTGATTCAGCCGCTTCTTCAACTATTGGTGTTCATTGGCCCTAGGAAGAGATTGTCCTAGAGCTGCCAACTTTGGAAACTAGGGGAACCAGGTTCAAATCCCGTCCTCGGCTCACCATACTGTGCTTCTGTGCAATGTGGATCTGCCCTATAGGGTAATCTGGCATCGCCCGAAGGGCTGGTCTGACAGTCAGTGTGTGGGCCATACCTTGCAAATGCTTATACAGCGTGTCTTTACAAGTTCAAAACTGCTCTTATTTGCAAATATTGGCCACTTTTTTAGCTATCTGATTTACTAATCGTGGCTACTTTTATTTTGGAACCTGGGCCGATTTTCTGTTCCAGGCTGACCCTAATTCTGTGCAAATCACTTAATCTCCCTGTGCCTGAAAAAAAAATGTGTACGTAGTCTGTTTCTGTAGCAGAGCACTCTAAATCCCCTAGGTCACATTTGACCTACAAAAAGTGAGGCCTGCCTGTAGTGGCTTGTACAAGCCAGAGGCTAGGGAACCCTACCTGGTGTGTTGATCTTTGAGGGCACATGCTCTGTCCTTCCTTGCTTTCCTGCCAGGTCACTGAACCGGTGTGTGACAGCACACGGGCCAACAGAAGCTGGGTGTGGTGGAGAAGACAACAGGAGGGGCCTTGAGCCTGTGCTGTTGAGACACTAGAGCAGGCTTCTCCAACGAGTAGTTTGTGAGCTACTGGTAGCTCTCCAGCTAACAGTAAGTAGGTCCCCTCTGATGCAGCCCAGCGTATTAGTCAAAAGCTTGTGTTTACATATATATACAAAATTAGAAAGATGTGTATAATTTCATCGCTCATAGGCTGATGTTTGGAGAAAAATGGTTTAATTTCCAAAATATATTTAATGCTGATATTTTAGGCCTTTTAGGGATATTGCAAAATTGCGCCTCTTCTTTTTTGGGCGCGAGTGATGCGCACCCCAGAGCTTGTCAATTATGCCGCGGCCCTAACAGAGGTGATAGGTCTAGACTTAGGGCATAGGGTAAAGTGGATATCCAGTGTTAGAAGGCTGCTGTCCAAGTTGAGCTTTACGGAAGCATGGGAAACTCAGATACCACCTACCAAGGCAGAGCTTAAGCATACCTATTGGAACTGGGTCGATACCAAAGAACTGAGCAATCCAGAAATGGGGAGCTTAACAGAAGAGTTCTTTCGCCACAAACAGTGTAGAGGTTTGGAGCCCTACTTGGATAACATCCAGATACCACGTGATAGACAGTTATTCATGCAATTTAGGCTGGGTACACTTCCTATTAATGCAACCACCTCCAAGTGGCACTCTCACAAGTATCAAAGTAAGGCATGCCCTTGCTGTGGAGCGCCGTTGGAAAGCTTGCCCCATCTTTTGTTTAACTGTCCGGCATATTCCATTGCTAGGTCCAGCTGGATAAAACCGGTCTGTAAAATTATGGGCACACGTGACTATAGGATTGCTTTGCGCATCCTAAAAACTGACCCAGGTGTGCTTTTTTCATGTGGGGTGGCGAAGTTTTTGAGCCGCGCCTGGATCATCAGAAATAAAGCATTAAAGGGTACTAGCACGCTTGTGGAGGGATAAATATTTATGTCTGCTTATATACTTCCCAACTTCTGGCTGTTTCCCTTCATCTCCCTTGATATTTTAGTATAAATGTTTTTATTCGCAAGCTCCGTATATTATGTCTGGTTGTGCATCTAGGCTCACTTTTTTAACCATTTTGTAAGGCCTTGTATATAGCTGTTTTAAAAAATGTTTAAATCCTAGATCAATTTTTAGGTCTTAAAAGTCTTATAGTATCTTTTTAGCTATTTTTTAACTTTATCAAATCATGTATTTATATTAATGTGTTAGATTGTACTTTGAATGTCGGTCTGTGTTTTTTGTTTGTTGCTTTTATGATTCTAGCAATCGAAATAAAGCATTTGATTGATATTTGAATGTTAAATCATGCTGCACTGGGAAGACTTATCACTAATATTATTATATTGATGCCACGGCATTGCAGCTATGACTGGTGTGTTATCCACGCTGAGGCATTCCAAACTGATAAAGCATTGTTTGACATTACAGCGACTGCACCAAGGACCGCACAAAAGGTTATCTTGCACAGAGTGACCACTAAGGCTTTATTTTCTAATGTGGTCACTATTACAACACAGATATTTGTTAGTAGCTCGGGATGATCTTTATTAAACATAAGTAGCTCTTATTAAAGAAAAGGTTGCAGACTCCTGCACTAGAATTACTACCACCAGCTCAATGGCTTTGTGAGGTCTAGTCGGGCTGGTGTATTAAAAAATGTAAACTTCTCAAGCACAAAAAATGTGGGTTCCACCTGTTACCTGTAAACGACAGGGAAGCTCCTCGCGAGTGCCTGGATCAAGACCCAAGGATCGAGGAGGAGAATGGGGCATATCAATGACCTGTAAAGGACAGCCCACCAGCCCCCCCTGAATGTGCTTTCATCTTAAAAGGAGAGCTGACAGGTGGCCAGTGGGCGGGTCTGATGATTTGAGCCAGGCGTAAACATTTTCTCCATCAGATTGCATTGTGGGACTTGTATTTTTAAATGTCACTTTATAACCAGAGGCCTACAAGTCCCAAGATGCAAAGTGCTCTTGGTTAAAACGTCAGGGCTGGTTGGGGGTGTCATACTACATATGGTTCGCATTGACAGGTAATGGAGCTGTGGGGAGAAGAGGTTTGTAGCATAGAAGTGATGGTGGATAAATGTAATTTGCATAAAGTACCCAGGAAATGTTTACAAGAGCGTCCTGAGTACAGGTCTGGCAAGTATTTCTTGAGAGTGTAGTCACCAGCAAGGTAAGGTTTGCATACATGAGCTAAAGGCATGAGAACATGAATTGTTTGCCCTCTTTGAAGTTGCAGGTGCCCCAGGAGGGGGCGTAGCGTCAGTGCAGCAGGTGCAGTGGCACCGGCCCCAGGGGTTGGAGAGGCCCACTGCACATTGAATATGTACTTCTTTTACTACCCACCCACCCACCTGCCATAGGAACCCATTTTCTATCTTGTATTATGGCCCATGATAATGGTGTGCCACTGATGGGTGGGAATTTGAAAACAGGGTACTAGTTAGACACTATAAAAGACCTTGCTCCTGGGGGTAGACGTGCTCTTGAGTATTGACAATGGATTTAACAAAGGGCATGCTGGGGTGGTTCTGGTCAAGAGAGAGCTCTGCACCATAAGATTCCATGAGGGCGAAGAGGAACATACACTTTTTCGCTGTGAGTGCTTCAAATAATTAAGAAATAGACATTTAACATAACATGGGTATTTGTAAAGTGCACGTTCACCCAAGGGCCTCTTGGCGCTGAATAAAAGATGCTTATTTTTACCCAACTCAATGTTGCTCATTTTATTGACCTTAGAAGGATGAACGGCTGAGCGGACCCGCCGGGATTTGAACCTGTGACCTTGAGGTCAAACACAGACCCCACAGTGGACGCATTAAGCCACCAGACCCGGCTCTGATTTGATAACTAAATGGCATATTTACTATATTTAAAAGATTGTTAGACTGTTCATGAAATAACTAAGTCAGTGCTTCATATTTTACTCTCTGAGGAGGACTTATTAGCTTGTGCTTCCAGCTGGGAGCTGGTACACCAGGATACCAGCAGTGCCCCCGGTAGGTCTTGGAAGGCAGAGGGGCTGGTGAAGACACATTCATTGGTCAGAGGCAGCAGAAACAATCTCCCACTTTCCTGACAGATTAGTCCACCCTGAATTCCCTCTGACCTACAGACGCCCATAGGAATAATGTGGCAAGTTGCAGGATATGCATGGTGAGTGATGGCACCCAGTCAAAGACTACGATTGAAGAACCCTTCCTAGGCGCAGGACCCAGATGATATCTGACATCACTTAGTGAGGGGGTACTTGCGTCTAGGCCAGCATGTCAGTATATCTGTTATACCAGTGGTATCCAACCTTTTCTGTAATAAGAGCTACTTCACTTCAATGAAAATCATCCTGAGCTACTAATAGTGTTAGAGTTGGAATAGTGGCATATTAGATAAGATTACATTAGTGGCCAGCAGTGTATCAGGCAGGGTTGCCAGTAGTAATGTAAAACATGTGGAATGCCTCTACAAGGGTGATACACAACAGCCATAGCTGCAATTCCCCTGGCATCAAGTTCATAATATTAGTAAACGTCTCTCAAGCGCCAAGTGATTTATCACTCAAATGTTAGCTTGAAATATATTTCAGAAATGAAACCATTTTCTCCAAACATCAGCTTTTGAGTTATGAAAATACACAGTTTTGTGTCGAATACACACTTTTTAATGTTGGTATACATATATTAATTCAACCAAGCAAAAGCTTGTATTTTAGTAGGCTGGGCTGCATACACGCAAAAATTGCTGACTGGTAGCTGGAGAGCTAACAGTAGCTCACAAGCTACTTATTGGAGAAGCCTGCATTAGACATACATTTTTATTCAAATTTTTAATAGAGCACTTTTGACGGTTCTAAGTGCTGTAATTAGGAGATAGTAGTGTTACTCAGCTTGCCTCAGAAGGATAGAAGGCTGATTCGCTTCACTGAGTCACCTGCATTGAAGGGGGCCCTTTTACAGACATATGTTGGGCAACCACTATAGATTAACGCAGACAGTCTTTTGTCATTGTCTTCTCCACAACATCAAGTTTGGCAAAAAGAGCCATCGATGACCATCATTTCTCTTAGAAGGTTTCTACTACGTCTTGGCAAATCTCTTCAACTGACATCATACAATGGCAATCATCTAAACGAGGACTGTAACAGTCTTTACAGGCAGATCTCAGATCCCCCTCGCTCGTTATCGATGCCTGTTACCTCTTCAGAAGTTTTTTTCAGGGGGGACATATTCTTAAGTTCAAATACATTTGGATTTGAGAATATTTTTCGTGATTTGAACTTGAGAATATTTTTCAATAGTCCTGTCCTCTCTGAAAGACTCGTTTTGGATCTCCTAAACTCTGACCAGTGGAGTTTTCTGGTTCATATTTCTGGTGTAGGACAGCAGGGCCAGCAACACTGACTTAAAATCCCATTTTTTGTGAGGGTCTGTTACCTCTTGTGGATCCATAAGATAACAAAATGCATGACCTCCTGCCTCAGCCAGCAAAGTAAGCATGATCAGCAACAAAAAAGATAAACTTTAAACTATAAAGGGAACTGCAGAGCTGCCAGCATTGCACAAACTATAAAATGCATGTCTGTATCTCACACTTCCTCATCCATCACACTGCTAAGCACCGCATCCCATAATAACTGCACTTTGGTCATCATCAAGCGTGAGATGGAAGCACGGGCCACATAGGGAAAGTACGCACGATAGAAATACTATCATACTGTACTATTTTGCGATTAACATTCTACCTTATGTTCTGTTGAAGACGTGGCGGAATGGAATTTGTTTTTTGTTGGCAACGCAACACTTCATGGAATTGCAATCTTATAGGCTCTCTTCCAAAATTTGTTGCCATGTTTTATTGACACTAGCTTTGAAATATTACTATGCAGGAAACACACCCAACCTTCTTTGGCTACACTCCCCATGCTTTCTCAGAAATGCTCTGCACAGGTTGGTATCTGGTATCATTTCATCACAGCAAACAAGAAAACGCTTGAGGGCATATCTTATCGTGCCAATTTTTATGCGGTAACAATAAGCAGTGTGTAATTTTTATTACCATTTATAACTTGCTACTTTATAATGGAGTAAATAACTGGTGTTACCATTACCGTGATTAATGTCCTCATATTAGGGAGCCAGAAAGGATGAAATGCAAAGTGGGCTTTTACAGGATTCTTACCTGTGCCACCAGATTTGACACACCATGATGGGATTTTATGTTGTGTTAAATTAAGTTATGTTAAATGCATTTGTATAGTGCTATTAAACCACTTGTATGGTGCACTAAACGCGGGGCTATCTTACTAGGAGTATATATGTAAAGGTACTTAGAAAATTGAGTTTCTTCAAACTATTGATTTCAGCCATTCTATTAAGCTGGCACTTTGATTCATTTTTAAAGATACTTTGATGTTCCGAAGGTGATATAAAGCTATCCCAGTCTTTCATGATCAACGAAAAAGAACCCTTAGTGTTGAAATAATGTATCACATAGGATGTGAAGACAATAACTTGGAGTGTAGGTATTGCACTCCAATGCACATGCTTTTCCACCTCCTCTTGCTCGGTCATGGAAGGCAACAATGGACCACAACACACCCCTTCGCTAACTAGAGAGGTCTTTCAAACGAAGTTCAAGTCACTCCAGTGAACTCGCAATCAGCATGTCAGCAGAGCAACCACTGACTGTGAGATCACCAGCATCACCTCTGGGCTTCCAAAGAAATATAACTTACTCTCATCCTGTTCTGTGTCTGCCCGGTCCACGATTGTGCAATCACGTCAGCTATCCTATGTATGTTCTCGACACTCAGATACACATTGCTATATGCGAGCAAGCAAGCAATCCTGGATGCAACAGAAGTGGTGCAGACAAAAAGGGGGTCAAAGACGTTTGTCTTGTTGGTAGGACAGTTATCCTATTTCACTCCTGTTCGGCTGCTATCTCACCACGAACTACGATGAACACCTTCAAAAAGGGTTCAAACTCTAGGAGTCACCTTTGACACCAAGTTATTCTTATTTCACAGGACAAAGTGACATGTAAATGCCTTCAATTCAATTTGTTTCTGATGTGAAAGCCACTCAGCAACATTGCTACCCCACTAGGCATCTCTGATCCTAGCTGTGGTCTTCACCTGCATTGACTAATGGAAAATCATTAGTCAAAATAGACGAAGAGATTATATAAGCTCCAAAGAGCAAAAAGCTGACTGGCTGTCCAAATCCTAGGCCTCAAACAAACAGATCACATCATCCCAGCACTGAAGCATATTGACTGGTACCCATTTGTACAGCGGGTCAAATTCTAAGCTTTCTGTTTAGTGCACAGAGTATGCATGGCAGTTCCCAGACTACCTGACAAAACCTGATGAGATACCAAAGATTGACCTCACACAACAGACTCTTACTCAATCCAACGAGATACAAACAGTTTGGTATGATGTTTCTGCTTTAACAAAGCTCAGCTTTTTGGCACTCCACACCACTTCCCCATCATCTGAAGGCTAACTGACAGTTCTTTAAATGTCTGCGGCCCTACTTATTCCACCGAATGAGCAATCTAGACTTGGTCTAACAGCAGGACTTTTTCCTTCTTTCATTTCCGAGCTTTATTCTTGCTCTGCCTTCCCCATTCACCCTTTATTCTGTACGAAAACACAAAAGCAAAGTAAATGAAGAAATAATTCTCCTTGAAGAGCCTTGCGCTGCTGAGAGATGTATTCGTGGCAATTACATGCTGGGAATCAGAAAATGTGTTCCATATCAGCATTGCCTGAAACCTTCTGATCAAAAATATGTTGCTACTGTTCTGTAACACATCAACTCATTTTGGTTTAAATTTCCTAGGTTGTGTAGGGTGCACTGCCACATAGTTCGTATGTGGATGCTCTATAATGTGCCGTTTAGTGCTAAACCAATCGGGCAAATATTAGAAAATACAGAAAGATCGGTGATGGGGTAAGTGGAATTGGTGTGGAAATAGGATTAAATGAGATGGGATGGGATAGAGAGTGGGGTAGTGTTGGGATTCCTTAAATCTAGAACACTCTAGTCAGCGTCAGCTTCCATTTGTGTTCACCCAAAATTCACTTATTTGGCTTTGACGAATCTGAGGCCGAATACTTATTTAGCATGGTTATTCACAATTCTTCAATTTACAAACTGAAATTAAAGAGTTATTTGTTAACATTTTTGTTTCTTTTCTGGCTTTTCTGGTTTAGTTACACAGCTTGTACAAGTGAGAAACAGAGAAATTAAATAAAACAGGGCATACATAATTGTGAGCTATTGATTATGGTTTAAAAAGTCATTTTGGCTTCATGGTCGCCTTGAAAAATGCATGAACCACCATTTGGCATTCAACAAAATATTAAAATCTGTTAGATGCATTCTTAAAAAGCTATTGCTGAAATGTGGGTGGTCCGTCCAATGACACCGGACCCTGTGTCTGCCAAGGCTACGCCTTCTTTCCATGAAGTGCTTGGCACACACTTTTTCCTCTCTAACAGCGGCATCATAGCAAATGAGCATCACCGTTTGAATGCGACCGTGCCACCAGAGATGAGCATCCTCCGTGTGGCCCGACTTTGACCAATGTCATTGTAGCCTTTCTAAAAAGATGTGTATTTTAACTCTACTCCATTGCCGGTTTTTTATTAGAAAGAATCAGTGTCTCTTTCGGTGGTGGTATGAGGTTTGTACTTGAAGTGAAAAAAGCGCAAACCCTCTTGAAATAAAGAGGATAGGGTTGAAACACAACCAAATGGAAAGTAATCCCCTTTCTTAAGAAATCTACCACCCATCTTTACAACAATCTAACCAGCAGGCTTCATGATGCATCTACACAAAACATCCAAACTAAAGTTAAATCACATTTACAAATATTTTTTATGTTAAATCTTCATTAAAAAATGTACATAAAAATGTATATATTTTCCGATATAACAAGCTTATTTCAGTTAAAAATACAAACTATTTCATTATACATC
This sequence comes from Calotriton arnoldi, assembly GCA_963921515.1. NCBI lineage: Eukaryota > Metazoa > Chordata > Amphibia > Caudata > Salamandridae > Calotriton > Calotriton arnoldi. The sequence continues at coordinate 1,503,536 of CAWUFW010002210.1, forward strand.
TATGCACTACATATTTAGATGCTCGCCCACAATGAAAAACAATAAACATATAAAAACATGTGAACACCCTCTTAGATTCTGTTGTGATACATCAATGTATATTCTGTGATCCTACTTTCTCCAAATCAATACGCAGTGTTTGCTGTAGCCCTCTTACAAAAACACACAGCCCTCCCATAGAGAACAACTACTAGTAACGCACTGATATTGCCTTCCACCTGTTCTATTTTTTTTCACTACGGGGAGGGACAATTTATAAACACTCCTCATATGTTTCAGAATCAGGTTTCTTTCATTCTTCTGTAATCATAATTACTTGTATGCTAATAAACATCATGTCTTCTAATAAACCCACATTATCAATTTCTGATCAGATATTGTTATAATACTTTTTAAATCCAAATTTAAAGGAAAGAATGTATTTCTTACAAGTACCTGACTTTTTATCCAACTTTCTGATGCTTTCTCATCACCAACACATCCGTTCAGGATCGTACCTTGATGTTATTCAAATTAAAAAATCGTTTCAATATATGTCTTAATCTTTTTAAATCCGAGTTTACAGAGATAAGGCTCGCTCACTCCACCCGATTGAAATTCACAATGGGTTCGCCAGTCACCCTGGACGCGCATTCCTTACATAAACTTTGGCACCCTGCTTCGTCTGGTTATATTATAGCACTTTTTTTCTGCTGTCAAAAGGGATCATAATAATATCCTCCATCTTGCCTGTTAAGGTCTTTCCTCTGGCAAATTGCTATTACCAAAGCTTATTTAATAACTCTTGTGACAGATCATAGGATTTTTTTTTTAAACCATTGTAGTGGGTTAGCCAATTGCTCCAGGTACATGTGGCACATTCTGAGGCAGTATGTGCTCTGAATGGTGTTATCTACACTCATCCCAGAGGTTAGATCACACAGGAATCCTCTTTCCATAAAAGTCTAAATTGTTGCAGATTATCCTACTTTACTGAGTCACTGCAAAATAAACTAATTGGGTTCCTAACTCTACTTCGAATTAGTCGAACATCACATCTCCATTCTTTCTAGATAATGAGAGGTGATTCTTGTTTTCCACAGGATGCTCTTCCCAGCTACAGGTGATAAAGAGGTGGGGCTAGATCAGCAGGGATTGGCTGGGCTTGAAATATGAGCTCCACACTGAGCCATAAAGCATTGCTTGTACATATAGGTTAGCAGCGTTCACAAGCATCAGTGACAAAACTGCCTGGATGGCTAGTGGTGTATCCGTTCACATTTCAAGCCATATTACGAGCGGCCCGGTTAATTGCGATATGTGGAGTAACTCCTGTTATCTCACATATCACAGTTATGAGTTTTGTGATAAAAATCAGCTAGTCAAACCTGCCTATATTTAGCAGGGGTAAAATGTCCAGTATTTACTGCAACATACACATTTTGATACGGTAAGCCCCAAAATCTGCATCATATTCCCAAACAACTCGTAATTCTGTGATATTTATCGCACCCAATAAATTCCAAATTAGCTGAGTTTGATTTTATCTGGTGCGATAAATATCACTCCAATTACTGGGCCATTCATAATGAGGGTTCTAGTGCTTTACAAAACTTAATTTAATTCAAGCTGTTTATGAAAATGAGTGGCCATGTGGCCTAGATTTTGTCCTTGGATTATTCCGCCGGTATTACTGAATTTGGCATTGCCAAATGCAAAGGCTGAAGATATTTGATTCCACTTCATGGCTTTTTCTTCCACCACCCTACACTTCTTGTCTCTTTATCTCACTTTTGTAAATTGTTTTTCATAACTGCTGACTCCATTTATTTGATCTTTCCTGTCTTTCTCTTTCTTCTCTCTCCCTTTTCTGCCTTTAATTGTCTTTCTCTTGGTCAAAGTCTGATGATGAAAAATAAGTCCCAGTCACCAAAACCGAGTGCCAGTGGCCACCACCTGCAGCCACAACTAACTAATTAAGCACTGATTCTAGAGTGGAGATGAACAGAATAGCATGGATACTGAGGCCGGGTGCAGTGCTTGATTTGTAAATAAGTGCTGGGACCCTATGTTTTGCTCAGAAGCCCCCAACTGTTCCTCACGAAGGTCAGTGTGCCAAATAGCAAGACAGTGTAGCCTTGATTCCGTTTTAATCCTCCCCAGACACTCCCTTCCTCTTTATATCACGTTTGCAGGTTATTTTTCATTCATGCTTTCTCCCTTCCTTGTTGTTTTTCCATCTTTCTCTTTCTTCTTCTTCCTTCCTTTTGTGTTTTTCTCTCCCATGCTCTGGATCAAAGTCTATTGAGAAAAAATATGTGGTGGTTGCCAAAATTGAGGGACTGTAAGTCTCACCTGAAACCACCTGCTCAAATTAGACGCTGACCAGGTGACGGACGCTGAGGGCGAGGAGGGTACAAAGAGTGCTTGGGTCAAACAGTCAACAGTATTCTAAGATTGGAGTTACAATAGTAAATTTTGCCTTTTGTAGAAAAATCTTAAGGGGGAAGTACTCGGGTTTCTCATTGGCTCAGTTGGTGCTAGATTGTCAAACATGAGACAGCATCCTACAGTGCCCTTGCACTTTTTGTATGTATATCTCCAGATACAGAAAATCTGGAAATAAATTAGTGAAATAATTCATTTAAAATCTTTACAGTAAATTCACAAATGTGGACCAACCGGTTGTTAGATCCCGATCACTGTGGGCTCTGAAATTAGGAAGACGGAGTTAAATTATGACATTGACTGCCTAAATATTTTACTGCAAATCTAGCCGTTACCCAGAACAATTTGGCACCGCAGGTAGAGTACTTTATTATACAAAAATAGAAAATCCAATATTTTATTATAGAAGATTTAAAAAGAGATGACAAATCACAATTTTCTGCAATTTAAAAAAGTCCACAAATGCAATCAGCCTTAGTATTTTAGTATCCTTCATATGCAATTTGTGGCAATTTTGTCCAGTATCCTTTTGCGCTATTTACTGCTTTGTACAATTTGGCATTACAGAGACCTTCATCATTTCAACTGCTTGATTTATCCCTTTAACTGCAAGTTGTGTAGAAATAGAACTCCATACACTTTGGCATCGCTACAGTCATAGACAACCTGTAAGTGATAAAAAGTGTATAGCCGGGTTCCCAAATAAAAGAAGTTGTCATAGCTAAGTCAAGAAGAGATAAGGGCTTGGAAAAACGTTTTGCATGAAGGCAACAAGAGCAGCAGAAGGACTTGTGCAGTAATCTGAGAATGTAGAAGCACGCAGATGAAACCCGATTAAGCCACCTGGCAAATGAGAATTGGTCGTCGAAGATCACTCCAAGATTTTTAGCTGATACTACTGGGGAGGCTGGAAACCCCAAATCCTCTGGCCACCGTTTTTATGTCCATGCTGAAGATTGTTCTCTAAAGATAAGAATATCTGTTTTGTCCCCATTTAGTTTGAGACAGCTTAAGCACATCCATTTAGCTATGGCAGGCATATATTACTGAAATTTCAATTTGGTGCTGCACTAATTTTTTGTGATAGAAACAATGATTTGTTTTTATCCACATTAGAGACGATACTCAAACCAGATCTACCAGTGGAAGCCAAAGGAGAGGTGTTAATATTAAATAGTGTGGGGCTAAGTAAAAAAACGGAGAAGTTTGAAAGGGGGGAGAGACACCACCTGGGTTCAGTCAGATAGACATGAGCATAGCCAACAAGGAGCCGTTCTGCTGATACAAAATGCAGTCATTCGGTCAAGCAGCACTGCATGAGACAGTATTGCAGACTACAAAGAGATCTAAAATGACCAAGGCGGCCGAGCCCCCTCGGTCCAAGATAATTCTAAGATCTTCCGAAACAGCCAGGCCAGGTCTTGTGCAGTGCAATTGTCTGAAGCCGGACTATCTTGAGTCATCTAAACAATGTTCTCCACATAGGCAGAGAACTGAAAATGTACACCTTTTCGATGATTCTGGAAGGTAAAGGCAGAAGGAAAATCAACCTATAATTGGCAAGATGGGAAGGGTCAGAAGTGTTTTTTTTTTATAATGGAGAAATTGTGGCCTTTTCAATGATGGAGGAGCTAGAGCAGTTTTTATTATGTGATGTTATCTTTTCTATAGCGCATTTATACCCTTAGTATATAGGAGTTTTGGAAGCTACCTGCCCATGACGGTCGAGATTCCCAGCGACCAAAGTTTTTGTGGTCTGGAGTCACTGCATTTGTCAGTCAAGACAGGATCCTACTGTATTGCTCTTTTGTGGTGTAGTATGTGCACAGAACTTTGCCATTTTTACTTCCTGCAATTATGCTTGTGAGGTCAAGAAAATGGCCACAGTATTAATATCGCGCTGAGACACCCCGGCGTGGCTTAGGTTCCATATAAAAAAAGATATTTTAGTATTACTAGTAGTAGTAGCAGAAGTAGTAGTATTTAGACGTAGTAGTTCGAGCAGTACCAGCAGTAGCAGTAGTAGCAGTAGTAGTAGTAGTTAGAAGTAGTAGTAGGAGTAGTAGTATTATTTTAGAAAAACATTGGTCCAGGTGATTGTGGACCGTCATTCAAACTGCTTGGTGAATTTTTCCCCCCCCCTCTGCCATGATGAAAACTTCACCTCTTAGCTATTAGGAGTTTCATACTGCACTGCGTGCCACCAAGGCCATTGCCCCATGCTGTCTGCTGCTGCATGCAAAACAAAAAAAGATGTGAATGATACAATAACTGACCAATGGATAAAGAGGGCTGGCTGGAAGGCGCTCTGAGTAAAAATAATGTACATTTGATGTTACTGAAATCAAAAGGTCTTGGCTAATGCCAGAACTAAAAATTTGTATTAATTATTAAAAATAAGCATGTTAACAGTTTCTGCTTGTGTCTCCCTTATTGAATAAAAAACAGGCAATGGCTGCTTGGTGTCCTGCTGCTGAATATGTTACTCTGTGTTAAAGAGCTGTTTAGTGCTTTGTTGCTATTAGTGTGGCCTCGCAGCACTCACGTGTTCAGGTATCTTCAGCCCCAGGTGTTGAGGATTCTGACACAGACCGAAAACTATTTTCTGTGTTGTTGGAGGTTCTAATTATTTATCATAATGGCTGGTACTGTTGTTGTGAGCTCGGTGTTATCCCACTATATTGACTATCTGAAGCATTTATGTTTTCTCAGTGTTATGTCTAATGTGTTTGAAAGGTATATATTTTATTGCATATTGTCTGTATTTTTCGTTCCTATTTCTTTTTTTGCTACAGCATTGAAGCCGAGTTTACTTAACCAATGCCTTTTAAATTTGAATGTAGATTTATTTTATTAATTTTAATTAAGATTTGAAGTCATTTAATAAAAACCAGAAAGATGTGACATGAAAATCCGAGATTGAATCCGCCAAGGATACAGCCTTGTGCGGAGGTAGACGAGGGGCCTGGCGAAGAAACGGGGGCGCTCCTTCACCCCTGTGCCCCACAGGATATACTGAGCAGGCTCCCATGGTGCACCGCGGCCAGGCGCCTCAGCTTTTCCCGCGCTCAGACATGAAGTGCCGTATTGAGCCAGCCCGGAGGCACAAGCCGCGCATTCATGTCCCTTCTCCTAATGCCAGGAAAAACACGCTCTCATAGGGCCAGAGCAGAAACCAGAAAACACCCCTTCACGGGCTGTTTACAAAATCAGCAATGTCTCGCTGCCCCTTCGAGTGACTCTCTCCACACGCCGCACACGAGCCGGCCCAGACCCCATCACTCCAGCACAAACTGGAACTAAAATAAATAACCCTGGAATTAAAGTGTTTTATGAAAAAAATACATTTTGAGAGGAGAGAGAAAAGTCAGAGAAGGCCGTGTTTTTGGTTTACTGGAAATTGTTTCTCATGTCTAATGTTTACGCCTAGTAGTAAAATGGTTGACACTCTGAATGCTTAAAATATACAGGTCCAGTCCGGTATTGAGTATTCCTTTATTCTTAGCTGGACAATATATGAGTTTTTAGCAGAGTACCAATACTTTTAATAGGAGAGTATTATTACTTCCCTGTAGCAAACAAGTGCAAGCACTAGGCCCACTAACAGAGCCCTCAAGTCTCATATATTCGGTTGCAGTTCTCGCTCCTTCGAGCTGTGTCTCACTATTGATCTGTGTCAACGTCATTATTGACTTTAATGGAGTCTCACGCCTAGCTGTATTTCATGATATCACTCTTACAACATTGTCAGTCTGTTAAAAAACTAAATGGCAGTGCTATGCACTAGCCGGCTTCATCCATGACAGTTTACTGTGCACTTCTCTGGCACCTGGACCATACCATATGCTTTTAAGCCCATTTTGGCACTCCTTTGGGTGCAGCGCTTAGGAAGCTGTTAAGTAGCCATTGTGAAACCGGTCCTACTCACAAACCAGACATCTCACTTCTCCCATCCCAGAGATAACTGTAATTTGCAGGCATCGATTGGTGGGACAAGTGATGCTATGGCCAGGTCAGTGGCTCAGTGGACTAATGCATCCACAGGAGGAATCTGTGTTTGGCCCCATGGTCACAGGTTCAAATTCTAGTAGGTTGACACAGCCTTTCCTCCTTGTATCACCAGCACTATGTTCTACAACTCTTTCCTCTAAGCACATATGAGACAGTTAATGTGTGGGTGGGGGACAAATAAAGCACTAACTCTGAGACATAGCGGGTCAAATGAATTCACTTTAGGCCCTGAAGGCACATAAAAGAGTCCCTCAGCTCTGCACCAGAAAAGCCCATCGTGATACTGGCCCCGGTACTACCACAGCTCGGCCCCATGTAATGCATCACACGTAGCTTCACATCCCCTCTAGAATGTGCGTCGTAATTCTAAATATGCCTAAAAAACAGAAATTGGAAATCGGCTCAGGTGCCAAAGTTAGTTCTTCACTGTGAAGAACAAAGTGAAATCAGAGGAAAGGAAGCCCTTGGCGTTTTCCAAGCCCTGCGCCTCCTAGCTAGTTCCAACTCTGGAACTTGTAATTCAACTTCTCCCTATCGCCCCTAAAACAATATCCTGCCAATATTGACTGGGGGTGAATGTTTTGATTTGTTCTGCATTCCGTCCATCAATTGTGTGTCTTTTGCCTAAAACTATAACTTCAGCTCGGTGTCCCAGCATTTTTATAGTGCTCACCTGTCAAAGGTGTGGCCTCATAGCGCATGTGAGCGAATGGGGTGGGCACAGCCACACTTGATCTGTGCATTTCAACAGGAAGATGTGAGCTGTTGCGGCTGATTTACTTGTAGGGCAAGGTTTTTTTTTTCGTTTTTTTTTGGGGGGTGGGGACGGGGGGAGGTCGTTGTATTTTGCATACTAATTATATTAATTCTAAATCATACATGATAACTGCATGTGTAAATTATTACTTATTTAATTTAACCATAACTCATTTTATTTAGTGCTTTATACAATACCGATACAGTTTCTAAGCACTGTATATAACAGATTTACTGTCACCTGATTAGACGATACTTTCAATCACTGACCTTGGAAGGATGGAAGCCTGAGTCTGCCTTAAAACCCCTGCGAGTTGTTTGTTTGGGAACACCTGACCTGGAATGCCCCGAGGCCCACCGAAGATGGCACTAATAAAACGCGACACTGTGCGTGACACTTGCCTGTGGGCGTTTGTTATTTATCACAAACGAAGCAGATAGCTCCTATCCTTGCAAACAGATGTGTGCTTTTGCAGCGTGTTATTATTTTTTCAGCCGATGCCTCCCCGCTGGGCCGCCCACGTGTGTTGGCGCTATCCGTGAACGTCTGCTGCGTCGAGTGAGTCACGTTTGCTGCGTGTTTTACACACTAATTAGGGATTCGACCTGCTTGATCTCGGTGGCTGCATCATGGGTTTCTTCGGTGCCAGGCTTGGAGGCACATGTTATGGGATACCCTTGGTAGGAAACCGTGCCCGTGGGAGCCAGACAGAGGCGCTTCCGGAAGCCACACGTGGCACGTGGGCGCTGGAGTTCGCACAGCTGGATCTGGACTCTGCAGTAGCTGACTCGCAGCCTTACTGGCAGTTCAGTTCACCTTTACCCACCGTTCCCATCCTTGGTTGAGGCCGGACCCCAATAATGCTATCTAAACCCCTTAACTGGTCCATAGTATACTATGCCCGAGTGTGGCGGATGTTGCATTCTTGGGCAAACCAATCTCAGAAGAGTGGTATAATGTTACTTATTCATCTATTTAGTTTGTATAGCACAGTAGTGTCACTCTCACCTTAGATTTATGTTGTTTATATCGATGATTTTTTTTCCAAGGTAAATCCGTCTTATGTAAGGCTGATAAACAAAATGTCTGCCAGTTAAGCATGGGCATAGAAACAGAAGACGGCTCCGTTCGGAAACATTAGGCTGAAGCCTCACACATTGGAGCACCGTTTCTATTGACTTGAATAGAGAATCACATCGTGGCAACGTTCCTTTCTGTTACAATCTTACATTTGTGTCCACTCTCACGTCTGTTGCCTAACTTAGGCTGAAACAGGCAGACCAGACATGAGTCTGTCTCTCCTGTGAGTCCCATCCTCTGGTTTTCTATTACGCTAACTCGCTCCCAACCTTTTGTTCTCTGTCCGAGAGTGCCTGGTGTAAGAATGGGAACACCAAACGGGTTAACAGCATCCAGCAGTTTGCCTGATCCTTTCCATACCCCCCTTAGTTTTAGTTTCCATGAGACCCCTGCACCTCCTTTCTCCACCCAACCCCCTCTCCGTCTCCATCTTACCTGCAAGGTTAGATTGTATTGTATTGTAATTCCATTTATATAGCGCTTGCTACCCCTGACAAGATGAAGCTGTATAGTGGAGAACGGCCAAGCACCTTAGTAGTGTGTAGGCATCGCTTCAAACTTACCTTGACTGCTTTCTTTTCTTGCTAATCCCCTACACCCTCTTCACCTCTACTCTTGAGGGGCCGATCAAGAAAGTATAAAGCAGGTGACATTGACAGGATTGGTAGTGTAGCAGTAGGTAGGTATAAATGCATCCCTTCTTGACCTCTGTGTCTTAGGTCCTCTCGATGACTTTCTCTTTCCCTCCCAGGGTGGGATTCGAAAGTAGAATTGGCCAAAAGAGTGAAGTTGCTAAAACAAGAGTGTGCGTTGGTACATACAACCGGCACATTTGTAGACCACATATCTGCCATGCAGTAGAGTTGTTTTTCGTGGTCATGCGACCATGGCTGCAAAATACCCAGATGCACAGTGGGAAAACTTTTTTCATTTCATGCATTCCGTCATCTCTTGTACATACGTATGTTTGAATTAAGTATGACGTGCTTCCTTTTTCTCCATTCACACCCTGAAATTTGGTTAGATCGCTTTATGAGTTTTATGGAGTTTTGCCTAGTTGTAAGTTTTCGCTCCTTCACTTACTTTTCTTAATTGACCTGTGCTTTCATCTAGGCATTTTTTTTTCTCCAGGTGGTTGAGACAACTTTCACCATATAGGACCTGATTCTAAGTGGGCGGGTAGCTTCATTTCCGAAAACTGTAGCTTTTGTGCAAAACAGGAGTGCAAGTGTCCTGATATTTCTAGGCACATATGCACCTGAAAAAGTAGCTGAAGCATGCCTGGAAAATGGACCAGAATTGGAGGAAATTGTGCAGAATCCAGTGTGGTAACACCACTTGCCATGTCATTCCCTATTCAGATATACTGCCTGTGATTGGTAGGAACGTTTGAGGTACTACCCTGTTCCAAACAAACTCAGCTAGGCTGAAAATGCTTGCAGAATTTTGCCCTGCAAGTTTATCTATGCACAATGGAAAACATATGCAGAATTTTCTCCCAAAGTTTACGCATTGCAGTTTTTTATGTACAATTGGTATTGCACAAGTGAAGAATAGTTTTCTGCAAAGTTTTTCCTACAGAGAGCATGTCTTTTTTAAATTGAAATAAGTATATACGCAACATAAAATTGTTGCTGAAGTCACGATTGTCCCACAGTTCTGTCATTACAAAAACCTTGCAAAGTTTGAAAAGTTGTGTTTTCCATTAACTTTCACGAAGATTGGAAAAAAAAATACTTTGAATCCTCACACCCCCTCTGTTTAACCTACATTGCAGCAAGCAGGCTACAAGTGTATTAGATTCCCTGCTGCGTCGTGTGACCCACGTCGACCTCTGGCCTTTTCTCCATTCATTCCATAGGAAATCCAGTTTAGATCTTTCGCAACAGCAGCAGGCGGTGTCAGGGGCTTAAAGATTTTAAATCAGACCTCGCTCTCTCCCCCGTGCCGGAACTTCACGAGATGAGCCCCCGAGATTAGTGGCCTGGCCACACCCTTTGTACTGCAAATATTTAGAATGATCGCATAAGCCTGGGGCAGCTGGGAGCTACTGGCAGGGAGCAGGCCTCAGCCGCGAGACCAGGTGCCCTGCACTCACTGTTACATATTCATATTTACCTTCAAGTGCTGATGCCACCTGGGGAGCTGGGGCACTGTTTACAAAGGAATCCATTTGCCTAATGATGCGCGGTATGGTGTCCGAAATGACACATCTGAGTATGTGCAAAATGGCGCCTTAAAGAGGGCACATAACACGAAGAAATGGAGCAAGCAGTGCTTAATTTGTAAAATTTGTAGTGCCAGGGCCCTTCTCGAAAAGCCACTGCAGCATGCACCACACATTGCCAGCGCTTCCAATGACAGTACAAACTTAACACCTAACCATCGCACTCTTTTAAGTGTGACAATTCAGCAAATGTCAGGCCACATAAGCTATAATAATGGCGTGAGAGGCTGGCATTATTCATTTTCAAAGCCATTTCACTTAATAAACACAGTTGTTGTGCACATACTCTGACAGTGCCACCATGTGGTGGACTGTCATTGAGCCACTGCTGACAATTAAGTGCAGGTGCCGAGCACCGGAAACCCCCGGCTCAAATTAAGCACGGGGGCAAGAGAACAAAAAGATGAACGTGATAATGGAGCCTCTGGAGATTCAGGATCTGTGACGTGGTGTTAAGGGGATGGGTAATAGGCGCTGCCCTGGGCATCGAAGACATGTTTTTGTATAGGGCTGTCAATGCTCTGTCTGGTGCCCAAGGGAGTGAGGGGGAGTCATAATATTACCAGGGCAGGTGACGGTTGAGGCAAAAATGCTCAAACCAGCCCCATTCCTACGTCTCATCTGGCACGCTCTTTCCATCCATGTATTATCTCTCTCTTCTTCCTTCCTTTCCATCTCTGATCGCTTTCTCTCTACCTTCCTCCTCACTCTCCCTCCTTCTGTCTCTCATGAAGCCTCCTGTGCCTGCTGCAATTAACTTCGGGGAGATGGGGAAAGAGACAGAGGCACCAGGAGTGGCCATAAGCTTTCAAAACCGGCCTCCAACCCACTAGGGAAATGTCCGGTGGAATAAAAGGCCTGTCCGGCCCTGGCTATAGTGCTGCACTGTGTCATGGATGTCGAGCCACAAAACGTGTGTGTGGGGGGAGGGGGGGTTGCGGAAGTAAAAATATACGCCTTATGATCACCCCTCCAAACATCACAGGCTTAACCATTGTCAAGCCCTTAGACTGACATTTGGGGGAAGAGGGAGAGGTCAGGTAGTGGACACTACACAAAGGTTACGTGTCTTTTAGAACCCTATTTACTTTCTGTTCCTGCTGCTTCCTTCATGACCCATAAGGCCAAGGGTAGCAAGGACAGTGCCATGGCTAACAAAGGGCATACCAGTGGTAGCCGCTGTTTATCCCTGGCTGTCCCTAATTGACGTCTATGCCTCACGGCATCTATTTTACCATGCATGAAGATGAGAGAAAAAAAATTAAAAGTTCGCTAAAGTATTTTTTATCTTTTTTTAAAACGGAACATAAATACAGGTGTAAACAACTCAGAGAGTACCTGAGTCTAAGTGTGCCAAAGTATACACGAATAGCTAAATATAATTACAGTAGAATTTGTACATTTTCCCATTCATATATAAGTGCATGGAAGCTATAGGATCTTGTGACACTATTAAGTGGATGGTAAGTTTCTTTTCAAAAGACGCCAACATTAACAGGGCAGAGAGTGCATTATTGTTGTATGCTGTTCCCATTTTGCAGACATTGCTATGTCTATTTAGGTCTAGCTGCAAGCAGCTGTGGGTGTCTCTTTTATCTGTTGCTACCAATATTTTATAGTACAGCGAGAGCACACTATGTCTGTACCCCACAGGAGTATTTCTCTTCCTCATGTCATGCTATTAACTGTTTGTGTATATCGTTTTGCCTTCCATTTTATATGGGATAATATTACATGTTCAAAGTTCACTGTCATCACACATTCATTTTTTTAATCTCATATATGCATTCTGTACACAAATCATTTGTGCATTTTTAATTGTTTTGTCAGCACTCAAGTGCGAGCCTGACCATGGAATTTACTGTCTCTTGTCTTTTGCATCATGCCTGACCCAAAGATAGCCACCAAATTTCAGGTTGCCATGTCTCTTTCAATGTGCCCCCTCTCTCATTCTCATCCTGCTGCTGGAGCAGTGCTACTTTTCAAATTCAAATAATCTTTATTCGGATATTTGATATCCATAAAAGCACAAGTCAATAAAAACAACAGCGTAAAATAATTGCATTGAAACATTTCAATAAAATCAAAAAATTACAATAAATAGCAAGGAATTGCAATTTGGCAGGATCAAGGGTATTAATAATCAAGTCATAAAACGGAGTCAAATATTTAAAACGACCACTCCTTTTAAATAACGCAATTATCTATATCATTAGCAGCACGGTGTGGTAAGTGCAAATATGCGGTTATCATAACAACTTAAATTAACACGAGAGCAATTAAAATGACAAATAGCAGCACAACACAGTATAATAAAAAGAGTGCAAAAGCAGCAACGTGTTATATTAAGGTGCGTGCAGATATAAACTATTTCTGAGAAGCCATAGTGTACAGGGCAATCATTTTTAAAGAGCGCCAACGAATAATGAGAATTAAAATTCTAAGCAGGTAGCAACTAAATACAAATAAAATCTAATATATTTAGAAGTTGCTCATTGAAGCACGTGAGCGAACTGCCGCTTTCAGAAAAGAGGTTACTCTAAAAGTTAAATCTGCACTATTGAGATTAAGAATTTCCAGGTAAGCTATTCTGAAATTGACAGTGTCAGTAGCCTTAAAGAAAGGAATCAAAAACTGTTTAGTATATAACAAATAAAAATTACAAAAAAATAAAAAGTGTAACGTTGATTGATTACTCTGATTGCCACAGGGGCAAAGCATTTGCCCAAGGTTAGTATTGAAGCCTATCGGGAAGCACAATAGATATTTTAAGGTGCCTGCTCTAAGGCGAAACAACAGGCTTCTCTCCCAGCGACTTAAGTTCAGTAGAAGATAGCTAGATGGCAAACGGGTAGGGGTACAATTAGTGGAAACAAGAGACATATACCTTATAACTGACGACTTCGCAAGTTCTGTGTCGTGTCTTGAATTGCAATATTGGTCATATAGGGCCTCCTGTAAAGTCTTCTTGGTTATGCCCTCTATATTGTTGGGATTTAGGAAAATGTGCTCTAAATTTACCGAGGACAAGCTATTTCTAACGGCAGCAAGCCATGGTATATCACCACCCCTGTCGCATTTAAGGCAGTCCGTTATAATTTCTCTTGTTAACGACGCTGCCGAATTTTGCCAAACGTTTAACCAAAATATGGCTGGTCGAGACCTAATGTAATCTTCAATGTAAAGCAACTGTAATTCCTGATGACAGATATAATTTGGAGAAGAGATTGGGATTCCCAAAAGCTTTCGGCAAAATTGATTTTCTTCTCCCTGAATACAGCTACTTTTTGCGTAACCCCAGACTTCCGCACCATAGGTAGCCGTAGGTATGCACTGTGCTTTGTAAATTTTAGTTATTGATAGCACTACCTCTGTTCTTTTTGGTTGCAGAAGATATAAAATTGAATTGACCGCCCTTGAAAATTTACCCCTACTGTAGGCCAGATGAGCTGTCCAGGAGCCAGAGTCTGAAAACATTAATCCTAAGTATGGAAAAGTGCTAGTGCATAGAAGGCGTTCGCACCCTACGGTGATTGAATGAATGGGGTACTTTTTGGGACCGCAACACATTATAAACAATTTCTTAAAATTAGTGCAGAGATCTAGGCCAGCCATAAAATCAACAAAGCCCCTAATTAAAGTGCGAAGTGCGTTTGGGGTGCGGCCCATTAGGACCGCATCGTCTGCATATAGTAAAACGGGGAGTATATTGCCATTAATTTTTGGTACATCATAAGTAATTTCCGACAGGGCATTATGTAAGTCATTGATGTACAGGATAAACAGGAGAGGGGCCAGTACGCACCCCTGCCTAACCCCTCTACCGATGTTAATGTACCCTGAGACCTCCCCATCCTTGCCAATCCTCACCCGTGCTTTCAAGTCCCTGTGCAAATAAGCTAAAAAATGAACTAAAACCTCGTCCAACCCATACTTTATAAGTGCTAACCATAAACGTGACCTATTTACAAAATCAAAGGCTGAGGAGAGATCCATAAAAGCCAGATAAATTGGTGACTGTCGGGCTATGATGTATTTATTGACAATCAGGTTAAGATTTAAACATTGTTCGACTGTGCCCAATTTGCTTCTAAATCCTAACTGGCAATTGTTTAAAATCTGTTCCTCCTCAGCCCATGATCTGATCTTATTAAACAGGATCCTCCCTAGTATCTTGAGTGTGTTATCGATCAGGGAGATCGGTCTATAGCAGCTAAGGTTAGACCTATCCCCTTTTTTAAAAATCGGGACAATAATACTGGTGGACCATGTGCTTAGTATAAAAGTGTTTACTAAATTATTAAAAACATTAAGTAAAAGGGGCGCCCAGAACTCAGGTTTGAACTTGATGAGGTCAATGGGAAGCCCGTCAGGACCGGGAGCTTTATTACCCAAGCTTTGATTAATCGCATCCTCGACTTCTGTTATTGATATCTGGATGGGTGCTACATCATCATAAGAGTCAAAAGGATCCTCACTCTGGGGGGAAGCTGCATAAATTTTAGAAAAGTGTGCTTCCCAGGCCTCACTTGTTATATTGCAGCTTATAGGAGTAAGTGGAATGCCCATAGATCTCATGTCTTTAACTGCTGCCCAAAAGTTGTTCCCATTGTTTAAGCTAGCAGCACAGGCAAGCTTGTCCCAGCGTTCTTTTAATATCTCCTCTTTGCGCTGTCTTATCGCTTGTTTATAATGTTGTCTCATAGTTCCAACAAGAATTACATCCCTGGGTACCACTGCCAGAGCTGCACGGAGCTCTCTATTAGCATGAGAACATGCGTTGTTAAACCATCTGGGATTAAAATTAGTATTCGATACAGGCCTTGAAATTAATCGTTTAATGCCAACACATAGGAGGCAAAAAGCATTAACTACTTCCGGGTTAGGCTCTTTAAACGACAAACAGACCTCAATAGATGGTATATATGCGGTTATCATATTGAGAAACAGTTTACCATTATCGATGCCCTTCCAGATTATCCGCAAGTTATCCGTCGAGTGTGTAATTTTTCTCGCCCCCAGCTCTTTAATAAAGACGGGTCTGGGAGCCAACCTAATTGCTGTTGAGATTGGGTTATGGTCTCCATACACGGTTGGCAGGACCTCGGCTTGTACTACAAGATCTTCCAACGAGGCAGAAATAAAGATGTAATCTATTATCGAGGCACAGCCCCAGCCCCTATAAGTCGGAATAGAACTATCTTTGTAATTAACATCTGCAATATCCATTACATTCAGCAGATTGTAATTTAACAGATGGTCGAGCAGTTCTTTCCCTCTTTTACATGTGTATGTGTCTAAAATAGATGCAATTACTACTTCATTTGCCCTCGCCATCCTCGCATTAAAATCCCCACCGAAACAAATTCCTGCAAGTTTGCTAAACTCAATCTGATTTTGTAAAACTGAAATAAAATTAAACAAGTTAATATAATTCTTATTTGGTACATCTGAGAAATCGTTGTTGTAAAAATTAATAAAACAGATTGAGGTCCCTCGTGTGTAAATGACGGCTTGATAATTGTCATTATTTGTAGCAAGGGTTTTAACGCTACCACCTGAGGAGATGTTAACCCATATAGAGAGACCACCAGATGGGCGACCTTGCTTAGGAGTAGGTACAATAATGTTAAAACATTCGAACCCTTCTAGATATAAGCCCATTGTTGCCCAAGTTTTTGAAACATAAGAATGTCGTATTTTTTAACTAAATTTACCCAATCGTCAGAATTTATTTTAGAAGCCAAGCCGGCAACATTCCAACTAAGGACATGCAAGTTTGGATCATATAGTTCTGTGATGTCATGTACTATACGGTTGGGCTTTGGGTCATATGTTTCTAGAATACCGTATGCTAAAAAGTTGGGCGTTGGTCTCGGGAGAATGTGTTCTGATGGTTGTTGGATAAATAACAGTCAATCCAGGCTGTCCAAGCCAGACAAAACGGAAAATCTGTTAAACTCTGTGGGCATGATAGTGGTAGATGTATATGGCCCCGGGGTTGGTTTGTAAAAGAAACCCAGTGGTAGTGACCAAATAAGAGTGGGAATGGTACTGTTAGCTTCCTGTGACATTAATATTGATCTCACTAGGGCTGGGCGGCGAAAGTTAAGAACGACGCAATCCCCCTCTATATTCTTTACCGAAGAGCCAACCCACCCTACCCTGCGCACCATTATGATATCACTGATGTCTGCCATCCTAAAACCTTTATGCTTAATTAGCCAATCAGCACTTTTGTTACGCAGTTGTTCCCATGTCTCAGTCTGATTTTTCTTTAGGGATGGAACACCTGCTAAGACTAGGACATAGGTACAAGCAGCCGGAGGTAGGTTGAGATTTTCTTTGTCAGCCCTCGCAAACTCACTAGCATTATTCACAATATTGTATTTAGGATACAATGTGTTATGAGCTAGAGTAATATTGGCTACGTGATTTATATTGGCAACCTGGGTGGCTGAATGGGTTGATTGGTGTGTGTTGTTAATTGCTCCGGTCGTTAGTGGGTCGTTCGATACAGAAGTAGGTATAGGTGGGAGACATTCCCTTATCCTACAACAAGTGGCACAGGCATTAGAGGTGTTAATAGATAGTGGATTTTTAGAAGTCGGGTTTAACTGTTGATTGTTAGAATTAATTATGCTGGATGAACAGGAAGTACTAATAGATGGTGGATGATTAGAAATCAGATTTTTATGTTGATTATTAGGCCTAATTACGCTAGATACACAAGAAGCCTGGGGCTTAAGAGTCTCCCCCGGTTGTGGGGCCTGCTTGTGAGTATTGTTATGCGGGCCAAATTTATTCATTATTGACTCTAAACGATCTAAGCGTTTCCAGAGGGCTGTGAAGTTCTTATCCACGAGTGTTTTAATATGCTCATACACAGAATTTGCTATTATATCAATTGCAGTATCGCCAAGTTTAAAGCAAGATAAAAAGCCTGTCGCGGACTCAGTCTGAGTGTAAGTAGACTGATTTGATGTTACAGGGGCAGTCAGATCGACAGTAGCGATAGCATTTGTTGTGCTCTGGACCACAGGGGGCACAGTACCTTGAATCCATGAGCTCAGAGCAGTACGTTGTTTGTTTAAACGGGGTGGTTGTTTTCTTTTGGAACTCACTGGTTTAGTTGCCTTCCTTTTTCTTTTTGCCCCGGTGACTGCTGAATCTGGGGAGACATTCATGTTTGGTACAATGATGTTATTGTATATCACGCCTGTAGAGTCCCCCTCGGTGACAGTCCCGGTAGCCTCACTGTTCCCACTATTGTCGTCATTATAGCCAGATTCCATAATTAATATGTCGCCAATGGAAGTTGATGCCAAATTCAATGGCATGGGCGGGCTGAGATGAACACTGTCCACGTTAGAAGGGCTAGAGGGAACAATGCGGAGGTTGTAAGTCCCAATGACAACCGCCTCTCCGTTAACTCTATTTCAGTAGTGACAATGTTAACCACTCTTTCCAGCATGTTGTCTATTGAGATGGAAGAACAAGAGCTTGGTAAAGTTGTGCGTTTCCCCTTAGCGTGTTAATCCTTTACATGTAGTAATAATCAAATGGATAACTCACCACGAGGATTTTTGAGGATGGTGCTTATCAGAGGGGTGGCCCAGCCCGGACTCCTACGGTCTCTGACGGGCTCGGACGGGCCTGCCCTTGGCCCGCGCGCGTCCTGCGCTGCGGGAGGGCCGCTCGCTAATTATCGCGCCTCCTGGCGCCGCGATGATGCCCTCAGCGAGCGTCTGATATTGCCTGCTGGGGTTTGTAGTCCTTCTGCTCAATGCCGTTCCCCTCACGGCAGGACCTGCAGAGCAGTTTACCGGCAATACACCGGCAAGCCGTTCCCCTCACGGCTGATGTCAGGAGGAGAGAGGAAAGCGAGTGACAGGAAGCCGTTCCCCTCACGGCGGTGCGAGCAACAGGTGAGCGCGTCCCGCGCTGCGGGAGGGCCGCTCGCTAATTATCGCGCCTCCTGGCGCCGCGATGATACCCTCAGCGAGCATCTGATATTGCCTGCTGGGGTTTGTAGTCCTTCTGCTCAATGCCGTTCCCCTCACGGCGGGACCTATAGAGCAGTTTATCGGCAATACACCGGCAAGCCGTTCCCCTCACGGCTGATGTCAGGAGGAGAGAGGAAAGCGAGTGACAGGAAGCCGTTCCCCTCACGGCGGTGCGAGCCACAGGTGAGCGCGTCCCGCGCTGCGGGAGGGCCGCTCGCTAATTATCGTGCCTCCTGGCGCCGCGATGATGCCCTCTGCGAGCGTCTGATATTGCCTGCTGGGGTTTGTAGTCCTTCTGCTCAATGCCGTTCCCCTCACGGCGGGACCTGCAGAGCAGTTTACCAGCAATACACCGGCAAGCCGTTCCCCTCACGGCTGATGTCAGGAGGAGAGAGGAAAGCGAGTGACAGGAAGCCGTTCCCCTCACGGCGGTGCGAGCAACAGGTGAGCGCGTCCCGCGCTGCGGGAGGGCCGCTCGCTAATTATCGCGCCTCCTGGCGCCGTGATGATGCCCTCAGCGAGCGTCTGATATTGCCTGCTGGGGTTTGTAGTCCTTCTGCTCAATGCCGTTCCCCTCACGGCGGGACCTGCAGAGCAGTTTACCGGCAATACACCGGCAAGCCCTTCCCCTCACGGCTGATGTCAGGAGGAGAGAGGAAAGCGAGTGACAGGAAGCCGTTCCCCTCACGGCGGTGCGAGCAACAGGTGAGCGCGTGATTCTCCTTGGCTGCTTTTAATCATGTCTCCCCACCCACTGATAATTTTTTAGCTCGCTGTTCAGCTTATTGCGTCCTGTTGCTGAGCCACTGCTTCATGATTTCACTCCATGACAGCACACAAAGAGCCACGTGTATGAAAGTTTTTTGCTGTCACAAACGGTGTGATTCGGTAAAATTATCCATTGGCAAATGCAAAATAGTCTTTCATGATGTATAAAAGGCTTTGTAGTCGCAATTTAAATAATCGCAAAATCCGCGATTAGCTAAAATTGCGACTACAAATGGGGAATCGCAAATTGTGATTCCCTTAGCACATGTATGAGGCATTTTCCAAATGCAAACTGTGCATTTAGGAAAATTCAATTACCATCGACTTCAAGTTGATGGTAACCATGTGCTAAATTTGAAAAAAGGCACAAAAATGCATTTTTCAAAGTGCTATTAGGGCACGTGTGCGCTTTACATGTGCACATTTAATTTTTTTGGGGGTGCTTCAGGGGGGCCTTAGGCCCACGGGTACCCTAGGCTTTGCATTACCTCATTTGCGATTACCAATAAGGTAATCGCAAATTAGCTAATGCAAAACCATTCGCACCTTTGGGCCCTTAGGAACAAATATTGAAATATTGCCAAATAGCGATTCGCTATTTACCGAATCGCTATTGGGTAATATTAAGAGATTACACAATCTTTGGCGATTCCTTACATACAAAGCATTTTGCGATTACCAAATAGCAATTCAGTAAAAATTGTTATTTGGTAATCGCAAAATGCTTATTTGATACATGTGACCAAAAGTCTATACCTAGCATACCATCTTTGAGCGGTATTCTAGCTTTCACAACACCTTGTAGCTCCCTGTAGGCTCCCTGTAATTCTGCCGCCAGGCCACTACTGCCTTTCAGCATGCCTGGTGACCGTTTCATCCTGCTGCCTGGGTACTGCTGATATTCAGTGTTCCTGCTGCTCATTCTCATCCTGCCGCCAGGTCACTCATAGCAATCATTAGCAAGGTCGGTTGATATCTTTTGCAACTCAAAGTGCAACGCTAAACCGGTTGGCTTTGCCAAAGCTTGTTTAGTCCTCTGCCTTATCTGCCTTAAAAAATTTTAAAAACGATGTGTGATATTGTGCTGTGTTGGCTGGTGATACACCCTGTTAGTCATTTGTTAATAAAAATCACATTATTGTGACATGTCTGCCAAGTGCCATTACATGACCTGGGACACCTTTTGCAGTCCTGGACTCTTAGCCAGCACCCTTTCCACGTCAGGTTTTGTCTAGTTTTCCTCTCCCTTAATAAAACTTAGTGAACAAGTCTAAGAATATTAAGAGCTGTTGGCTTACAGGGAAGGGGTGGCTGTGTGTGTTCTTATGACACTTGGCAGCCAAGAGGAGTACAAAGGTCTCTCTCCTGCATTTACCAAGAATTATGATGGGGCATGGTGCTGCATACGCACAACAGACCCTGGAGAGTACACATGCCAAGACGTAGAAATTCATCTTCTTCAACAGGAACGCAGTACAACATTCTCCCAAGATTATCACAAAATACAGGCCAGGTGGCGATTCGTGATTTCATGAAACAGGGATATATCTTCATGTCACCGCGAAAGGCTTAAGGAATCAGCACTCAGATCTGGCAACCTTAGTTGAGGTGGAGCCCACTGAGGTCCTCCGCTGAAGTGCTCCTACTAGACTCCAAGATTCTATAATGCTCACTCTGTTCTTTGAAAAGTCAATCACAATTTATTAGGTGTGGATGACGCATGTTTCTAGAGTCGTGGTGGCAGCCATCTTGAAAAGTTGCCTGTTGGTCAGTTGCATAGAGTGTGTGTCCCCACAGGCTGGTTCTGATGATAGTAAAGCAAATGCGTACATCATCTGTAAGGCTGGCTGGTTGAAAGAGGCTTTCTTTCCAGAAGCTCCTCTCCAAAGGAATCCCTGAATCCACAGTCTGAACAAGTTTGAGCCGGGCTGTCAAGAGCATTTGACAAGATAGCCAGGACATTACAGAGCTTCACCATATATAACACCTTGTAGTGAATACATGAATGTATCATATTTGGAAAAAACATGATAATTGATGAACGACCCCATAGCGTAGCCTATGAATTTCTAAAGATGTTTGTGGTCATGTGTGCCAGGCGTAGAAGTGCTGCTGCAAAATCTCAAAACTCCAAATAGGACCAGCGACAAGCACCTGCATCCCACTGAGTTTAATAAATAAGTAAGACATACTTTTCTAGTCGTGTATTACTTAAGAGAAATTATATCTTCTGCGAAACATTTGCTCCTTTCTCTAGCCCTCCCCTAGAAGAGATTAATTTTGTGGATGAGTGTTTGAGTGAAAAAGTTGTGGAAGGCGCAATCACAAACTTCGATGTAGTTATGTTGTGTACACCTGTATAGCACATTTCGACCTCTCGCCTATGGGTCCCATTTACAGTTCTGTGATTCTGATTGGCTGTAGGCAGGGTGGCCTGTTGGCACTGTCTTTGAGTGTTTTTCGTATTCTAAGAGGTCATTGTATGGGATTGTGGCATGTAAGGTTAGAATAGACTAATAATGTATATTTGAATAATGGGCTACATTGGCGAGTGATCCCTAGATCCTGTTACGAATCTGTGTGGAGCTTCAAGTGTATGGAAATGTTAGAGTATTCCTAATAGGCTGGAGTCTTTAACAAGGCGACTGGACACTGGCAGAGTCAGTCACACGTAATGGACTCTACCCTACCCTGCAAACCTTTTAGAAGCTAGGTTCCATAATGAAAATCTCCATTATACCTCCAGACCTCTGATTATGAGGTGATCATAGAGGAGAGGTTGGCATGTCAAGGTACCCTCACAAAATTAGGTTTAACAGAGGTCGGCCTTAATTAGTGGCCTTTTTTTGCCTCCTGTTGGCTTTCACACACTTCCGCCTCACTCTTGAGAGCTAATCTTCTTGGACACTGGAGCACTGCCAGAGTTTGTCCAGCAATTGCCACCAGGAACAGTGCGTCAGTGTTGTTGGAGTCACTGCTATGGAAAAAGCCAGCTTTGGCCTACGCTCTTTCATGTACCCGACTTAATTCCTTCTTTCCACAGCAGAAAATCACCGCTCTATTGTTGCTTGTGCCCACATACAAGGTGACCCCTTGCGCCACACCTTCGTGAAGGAAGCATTCTAGGCCACCTAGTTTACTGTGATGAAAGCTGGGAGAGGTTTTTTCCACTCCTATCAAACAGTCTAAATCTAACTTTGTCCTGTTTATCTCCCCTGCGCAGGGCATGAAGCCAGACAGCTTTTACAAAGTGAAGGTGCCCGAGCTGAAGGAGATCATAGAAGGATGCATTCGGATGAATAAAAATGAAAGGTACGACGGAAAGTGTCATTTGGATAATGGGGGGCAGTGTTAAAAACATAGTCTGTGTAAGATGTTGCAAAATATCCCAGGTCAGATAAACAGTCTAATACCGTAGAAAGATTTAATGCAACATCTCTTAACCATCATAATTCATCTACTAATGCCAGCATAATCCAGGCAATCAATCAATCAATCAATCAATCATGTCACTTATAAAGCGCACTACATACCCGCGAGGGTCTCAAGGCGCTGGGGGAAGAGGGGGGTCGTGCTGCTACTGATCGAAGAGCCAGGTCTTGAGGAGTCTTCTGAAGGCCAGTAGGTCTTGGGTCTGTCGGAGGTTGGTGGGGAGGGTGTTCCAGGTCTTGGCGGCGAGGTGGGAGAAGGATCTGCCGCCGGCGGTCGTTTTCCGGATGCGGGGGACTGTGGCGAGGGCGAGGCTGGTCGAGCGGAGCTGGCGGGTGGGGAGTAGAAGCTGAGTCGTCTGTTGAGGTAGGCTGGTCCGGAGTTGTGGAGTGCTTTGTGTGCGTGGGTGAGGAGCTTGAAGGTTATCCTCTTGTTGACAGGGAGCCAGTGCAGGTCTCTCAGGTGGGGTGTGATGTGGCTGCGTCGGGGGATGTCGAGGATAAGACGTGCAGAGGCGTTCTGGATGCGTTGCAGCCGTCTCAGGAGCTTAGCCGTCGTTCCTGCGTAGAGGGCGTTTCCGTAGTCCAGCCTGCTGGTGACGAGGGCCTGGGTGACTGTTTTTCTTGTTTCGGTGGGGATCCACTTGAAGATCCTGCGGAGCATTCGGAGGATGTTGAAGCAGGATGAGGAAACGGCGTTGACCTGCTTAGTCATGGAGAGGGTGGGGTCGAGGATGACCCCTAGGTTGCGTACGTGGTCGATGGGTGGCGGGGCTGTTCCCAGTGATGTTGGCCACCAGGAGTCGTCCCAGGCTGAAGGGTTGGAACCAAGGATGAGGACCTCCGTCTTGTCCGAGTTCAGCTTCAGGCGGCTGGTCCTCATCCATTCGGCGACGGCCTTCATTCCTTCGTGGAGGTGGGCTTTGGCGGTGTGAGGGTCTTTGGTGAGGGAGAGGATCAGCTGGGTGTCGTCGGCGTAGGAGATGATGTTGAGGTTGTGCTGTCGGGCGACGTGGGCGAGGGGTGCCATGTAGATGTTGAACAGCGTTGGGCTGAGGGAGGAGCCTTGGGGTACGCCGCAGATGATCTTGGTGGCCTTGGATCGGAAGGGGCGAGGCGGACGCTTTGTGTTCTGCCGGAAAGGAAGGATGTGGTCCAGTCCAGGGCCTTCTCTTGGATCCCGGCGTCGTGAAGGCGTGTTCGTAGTGTGTGGTGGCAGACCGTGTCGAAGGCGGCTGATAGGTCCAGGAGGATGAGGGCTGCTGTTTCTCCGTTGTCTAGCAGGGTCCTGATGTCATCGGTGGCGGCGATGAGGGCGGTTTCGGTGCTGTGGTTGCTGCGGAAGCCGGACTGGGAAGGGTCCAGGATGTTGTTCTCCTCGAGGTAGCGGGTCAGTTGTTTGTTGACGATTTTCTCGGTGACCTTCGCGGGGAACGGGAGCAGAGAGATGGGTCGGAAGTTCTTGAGGTCCTTGGGGTCTGCCTTGGGTTTCTTGAGTAAGGCGGTGATCTTGGCGTGCTTCCAGCTTTCCGGGAAGGTTGCTGTCTCGAAGGAGATGTTGATTATTTTCCGGAGATGGGGCGCGATGGCTGTACTGGCTTTGTTGAAGATGTGGTGAGGGCACGGGTCTAGCGGTGAACCGGAGTGGATGGTGTTCATGATCTCGCTGGTGTCCTCGTCGTTGATGTTGGTCCAGGAGAGCAGGCGGTTGGTGGTTGTGGGGGCAGTGGGTCTCGGTGGTTGCCGGGGCGGTCGTGGTGTTGAAGCTGTCGTGATGTCGGCGATTTTGCGGTGGAAGGAGGTGGCCAGTGAGTCGCACAGGTCTTGCGATGGCTGGATGTCATTGGTGTTGGAGCTGGGGTTGGAGAGTTCCTTCACGATGTTGAAGAGCTCTTTGCTGTTGTGTGCGTTGTTGTCTAGGCGGTCTTTGAGTGAGGCCCTTTTGGCGGATCTGATGAGGTGATGGTGATTGCAGGTGGCGCTCTTGTGGGCGGCGTAGCTGTCCGCTGTCCGTTCGTGGAGCCAGATCTTCTCCAGTTTTCGGCATGTTCGTTTGGAGGCCTGGAGGTCTTCGGTGAACCAGGTGGCTTTCTTGCTGGTGTGGCTGTTGGGCGGATTCTTGAGCGGGGCGAGGTGTTGGCGCAGTCGTCGATCCACTGTCTGAGGTTGCGGGAGGCGGTGTCGGGGTCGGAGGGTTCGGCGGGTGGGCTCAGGGCGAGGGTTGTGGTTAGCTGGTCTTCCGTGACTCTGCTCCAGCAGCGGCGAGGCATTTGTTCGGTGCGGTGGTGCGTGGTGGGCTTCCTGTAGGTGAAGTGGATGCAGTGGTGGTCAGTCCAGTGGGGTTCGGAGGTGTGGTTGAAGGAGACATGTGGGCTTGCGGAAAAGATGGAGTCTAGCGTGTGGCCGGCGGCGTGGGTGGGTGTAGTCACGAGCTGTCTGAGTCCGAGGGTGGCGAGGTTGTCGATCAGGGTGGTGGAGTTGGTGTCCTTGTTGTTCTCGAGGTGGAAGTTCAGGTCCCCGAGGAGGATGTAGTCCGTGGAGGCGATGGCGTGTGTGCTGACGAAGTCAGCGATGGAATCGCTGAACTGTGGTCGGGGTCCGGGGGTCTGTAGATGAGGGTTCCTCTGAGGGTGGTGTTGGGATCGGTGTGGATCTGGAAGTGCATGTGTTCGGCGGTGCTGAGGGTGTCGTCGGTGTTGGTTGAGACTCTGAGGGTGTTCTTGTGGACGATGGCGATGCCTCCTCCGACTCCGTTGGTGCGGTCCCTGCGGGTGATCTTGTATCCGTCCGGGATGGCAATGGCGATGTCGGGGGCTGAAGCGGGATTCAGCCAGGTCTCCGTCAGGAATGCGACGTCTGGGGAGGTTGAGTCGAGAAGGTCCCAGAGTTCGATGGCGTGTTTGCGGGCGGAGCGGGTGTTGAGGAGGATGCATCTGAGGTAGTTGGGTTCTTTCCTGGGCGGTGGTTTGGCGGGGCGGGTGCTGGCGAAGCTGCAGTTCCGGCAGGTGAAGGGCCCTTGGGTGCGCTTCGGGGTGGCCTGGTAGCAGGCGTGATCTTTTCCGGGGTTGAGTGCGTGGAGGGTGCTGGCGTCGTATCGGCGTCTGTTGATGTGGCAGGCGCGGGGGATGCCCGGACCAGGGGGTCTGGCGCTGGGCGCGGCCACGGCGCGGACGGGCGCCGACGGGCTTGCCTTAGGCGCGCCTTCGGCGCGGCCGCACAGCGCCCACCATAAATGGGGAGGTGGGAGGGAGGAGCAGGGAATGGGGCAGCGAATGGGCAGTGAGGGGGCGGGGCCGCAGGGGCGCAGCGGCGGGAAACAGGCACAGAAAGGAAAAACGATCACAATCAGGGGCAGCAAGGGGGCACAGAAAGGAAAAAAACGATCACAATCAGGGGCAGCAAGGGGGCACAGAAAGGAAAAAACGATCACAATCAGGGGCAGCAAGGGGGCACAGAAAGGAAAAAACGATCACAATCAGGGGCAGCAAGGGGGCACAGAAAGGAAAAAACGATCACAATCAGGGGCAGCAAGGGGGCACAGAAAGGAAAAAACGATCACAATCAGGGGCAGCAAGGGGGCACAGAAAGGAAAAAAAACGATCACAATCAGGGGCAGCAGCAGGGCACACAGACGGAGCTGTGTGGTGGGGGAGCGACCTACCAGTCAAGGTCAGGGGTCGCAGTGACCAGATACCTGCTTAGACTGACACAATATTGAGTGACCGGAACCATGCCAGGCCTGTTAGAGAGCCCATTATTCTGCCTGCTGCAGCACCACAGGGTCTACTACAGACGTGCTGCCTATCTATGGGGGTCCTGGAGAAGCCACCATAGGCATCTTTTATTGGGCATTGTCTGGCCCTGGTGTTCCTCCATCACCGGTGAGCTCAGAAGAGCGACTGCATGAATAAGCCACCTGAAGAAATTATTTAAGACCACGTGGTACAGACCACTCTCCAAGTCTTAGGTCCTAAAAGTCATTAAGGGGCCAGATGTACGACCATTGAATTTTGCGACTCGCAAATTGCGACAAATTGCGAGTTGCAAAATTCAATGTACAACACTGTTTGCGATTCCCAATAGGGTCGCAAATTGCATGCCTCATGAATATTAATGAGGCTGTCGCAATTTGCGACCCCATTGGGAATGGCTAGCACTCCCAGGGATGGTGGCTTGCTGGGGTCAGCAGACCACCATGTCTGGGACTGCTTTGTCAATAAAGCAGGTTTTTTTTTTTTTTTAAATCCATTTAAAAAGAAAAATTAAACTTTTCAGTTTCATTTTTTAAGGGCAGGCAGTGGTCCCTGGGACCACTCCCTGCCCTTAAAAAAGTATTTTTTGACCCATTCACAAAGGGGAAGGGGTCCTTTGGGGACCCCCTCCCGTTTGCAAATGGTTTACCACCTACTTGAAGTAGGTGGTAAACTGCGAGTTTTTTGCGACTTCAGATGCGGTCGCAAAACACTCATACATGGCATTTGCACTCGCTATTAGGAAGGGACACCGTTGGCACGCCCCTTCCTAATAGTGAGTCGCTAACCCTATTTTGCGAGTCGCCAATACATTAGCGACTCGCAAAACAGGGTTAGTACATTGTGCATCCGTTTTTTGCAGTCGCAAGCGGGCCAAATGCCCCTTTGCATCCTCAATAAACGGTTTTACATCTGGCCCTAAGAATATTAGGGATAAATGCCCACAGGTGGTATTCTCCCCACTAGCATCACTACTCTTTGCTGACCTATGTGCTGTACAAAGTACCAGGCGGTCTTGCCAACTTGTCATCTCTATCACTTAAGTACGTGGTCCAGGAGGAAACTGACCTCCGTCTTTCATCCTCTTCGGATGCTGTTGATAGGAATATCCCATTATAGACTAACTGAGTGAGCAGTTGCGTATAGTGGGCCACATATTTTAGGTCCCATGGGCATCTTTTTCAAGATTCCCCATAGATAAGAATATAAGTTATCCAGAAGTGTGTGTGTGTGTGTGCGTGTGTGTGCGTGTGTGTGGGTTTTGCACTATTGTCACTGTGTCGTGCATATGATTTGTAGGTACACGATTCAAGACCTGCTGGAGCATTCCTTCTTTCAAGAGGACACTGGAGTCCACGTAGAGCTGGCCGAGGAGGACGATGGAGTCAAGTCTGGCCTGAAACTCTGGCTGCGCATGGATGACACCAAGAAGCTCCACGGCCGATACAAGGACAACAATGCCATTGAGTTTCTCTTTGAGCTCTACAAAGACGTGGCCGAAGAGGTTGCACAGGAAATGGTAAGGCCCATCCCAGTTCAAGATGAGTGGCTGCTCCTGCATCCCCTGATGGTTTGTTTCATTGGTAGCTAAGTCTACAGTAAATGCACAACTGTACATCTTTTCTTCTTTTTTTACCCTAAAATATATTTCAATTTTAGCTGTTAAAGCTGCCCCCCCACAACATTAATACACAGCTGTTACATTGCCTGTCTGAAGCAGATGTCATTATAAGATGCTGTGGCACAGCGTGTATCTGGTCCATGCACTGCTACATCGCCAATCAGACTTCCGATATCTGTAAAGTGATTGCCATAGCATCATGAAACATCAAGTAGCAATGAAAGGAACGCATGGCACCTGGGGCAACAAAGATAATCCTTTCCTTGGAATAGAATCATTACACCCAAGACCAGAGGACCATAGAGACCACTTCAGGCCTTAGCAATGTCTAAACCAGATGATCAGGACCGCCTTCTGGTTCCTGCCACAATGCAAGGATTTTTAATGCCACACAATTGAGCCAGTGTTCTTCTTGGCTTCCATTATGCATGGTTGGTCAGAGGGTGTCGTTCTATTGCTTGTTTGCTCTTTGTATCTGAGCGGTGCCACCAAAGAAGTGTTCATTGATCCACATTGTAAAGTTGCCTCTATGCTGATAATTGGCTTAGCAAAGATATGCAGAATGCACAGAGCAGCATTTCACTGGGCTGCTGTCCCTATGAAGTGTTCCTTTCAGTTGTATGTTAGAGGCTGGGAACGGCACTGTCCAAGAGCGGACAATTGCAATTCTGGTTTACACCATCTCCCGTGTTAGAATTGACCACTGAGACCTGTGTGGTAAAGCACACACAGGTAAATTCTGGAATAAGTAAATCACGTATGCATTCTCCTCCTTAACAATACATACACACACACACACACTCACACTCCCACACACACACACACACCCCGTATTATTTCCTCATGAGAATAAACACTTCGAGTAGAATATTTCTAGTTTCCAGCGAGAAGGGTCAGTTGTCTGGACAGGTTGTGGTGAATTCAACAGTGACTTTTATAGGGATATTACGTTTTTTTAATCCCAGGCCTCTTATTGCTGTTTGACACCTCCCCAGTTCCATCCAAGATCCCCATTGGTTCCCAATGAGTTAAAGCTACATATATCCTCCTGTTTCTCAGAACCCTCATAAGATCACTTTTGAGTGATGTTGCAGCACCCCACAGGAGATGACTGCAAGCGTTACTCATTTGTTGTGGCAGTTACTTCTAACAATTCGCTTGTAGTTGACATCAGTTGTCTGTCCCTTCAGCCCTCATTGAACAACAACCGTGTGGCTAAAATCAAAATGGAAGTTAGGCCGCTGACTTGGCAGTCCATAACACCACTTCATCACGGGTCAACCTTTATTGATGCTTCTTACTCTAAAGACGTCCATGTCTTTGCCTAAAATGAGGGAGGCCATCTTGTTTTGAGGTTAGATTAGAATGCTCCAATGTTCAGTAGCAGGTGATATGGAAAACAGCACTTGTGGTAGGAACGGTGAAGGCTGCACCCGTCACGGACCCAGGTGTGGTCTTCTGGCATTCAAGTGGTTTAGTATGGAGCGACCACCATGCAAGAGTATTAATGATATCAACTAGCTGTACCTGCCATAACATCCTTTAGGGGTGCATTTAAAAGGATGACGTGTAGCCTGACAGTCTCCCCAGGTCAAATGGAGCCCTGTCTCCACCCCCTTTCGGAGAACAGCCTGCAATATTTAGACAACCCTTCCTTCTCTCAGGCTACAGTCTATCCACCACTCCGACCGATACACTGCAGACAGAGCTCAATTCCGTGTTTTTCATCCATTTGGCATATTTTCTGCTTTATAAATACAAACTCTCAAAGCAGTGGCTTGTTTGTGTTAAACAAAAAATCATTGACCCTTAAACAGAGGGAGCTTTCTTTTTGTGAGTAGAGGCTATTGTAAGGTTCCACTGCATGTTTCCCCAGTGCCTCGCATGCTGGAACCGAGCAGGGAAGATCAGTGACAGTTGCCCTATTGTAAATTGGGTATAAGTTCTCTTCGTAGTGGCCCGGTGGTCAAGTGGCAGAGTGCCAGTCAAGGGATTTCGTCGATAGTGCTGGCTGAGGCTACACTTACAGAAACATGGTGGGTCCTCTGAATCTAAAAGAGTCGGAAACTGCTGGTTTGGCGGGATTGTAGAACCGATGAGTTTTGAAGAAACCCTATACGCCTCCCTTTGTCTCTTCATCAATACACAAATAAAAAAAAATCTGAATGTGGAAAGATGGTAGTGGTCCTGTCAATATCATAATGCCCAAACTGGCACAGCAAGCTTCCTTGGAACCACTTTGTGACCACCAAACCTATTTCACATACTACACCCAACAATCTAGGACTGAGGCCAGAATCAGAACTCATGAAAATCTCAGAACATATTTTCTGTTCATACTGATATGATAGTGACTCTGAACTGTTCCTGTTCATGCTGTTTCACAATGCCACAAACGAAATATCAACTTGTAGATATGCTCCGACGATAATGTAGGCTACCAAAATATAATCTAGGTAAGTGTAGATATACTATTATTAACTCTGTCGAGATAATGTTTTGGGAGTCCTTATTATGGGCAAAAAATATCTGCAGGTCTATATTTCGATCATGATATATGGTACAACACCACTGGGATATAGGGGTTATTGGTTCAAAAGAGTTTTGATGTCTGTGTGCACACAAGCTAGAACAGATTGCTGTAAAGTAGGACAGTCCTTGACAAGGTCAATATATGATGGTTCTACAGAAACTGACCCTGCTACTGTCCGTTCTTCTGCAGGTGGTTCTGAATTTCGTCTGCGAGGCAGATTACAAGCTCGTCGCCAAGGCCATCAGAGATCGGGTCATTGCCATCAAGCGCAAAAGGGAAAAGCTAAAACGTGCCCAGGAGGAACTGAAGAAGAAAGAGGTGGAAAAGCAGCAGGACATCTTAAACATTCTAGAGCAGCTCAAGTCCCCACAGGGGCAAACGCCACCCGCTACAGAAGCTGCCTCGCTGACCCAGGCTTTGCCGGCAACAGTGGGTTCCGCTGACTCTGGGTTCAGAGGTACCTTTGCTCCTGAGCCTGAGGAGCCCGAGGCAGACCAGCATCAGCACTTTCTGTTGAGGAACACGGGCTACTCCTCCGCAACGTGTAAGTTGAGGTTGACTCTGTCAACAGAGTGTAAATAATGGCATGGGAATATATTTATGGTCGGGAAAAGATGTGTTGTGCACTTCTGAACTAAAAGTAAGCTTGAACATTTCTTAATGTTCCTGTCTTTGAATGCCTTGCTTTAGAAAGCAACCTCTTGATAAAAAATGTGGATCTGCTCCCATACGTCTCCAAATTATGTTATCCTCACACTTTTTACCCGTCCTCTATTAAAAAAAAAAGAAACAAAATTGAGTAGGTTTTCTGTTCAGGCTGCATTTTATGGGACCAGTATGTACAGCATTGCCATTTTAGTATGACAATGGCTAGAACAGGTAGCTTTAAAATAGTGAAACATATGTATTACTACAAACATACACCACATGGAAAGTAACACAAAGCTTACAAAATTTGATTCAGAAAAAATCTTCCGGTAAGTGAGTTATAAAATTGACAGTGAAAATTTCTATTAAAAAAACATTTCATTGTCCAGGTGACTACTACCAACTCTCCAACAAACGTTGGGGGAAAAAGTACTTCTATTTTTAAACACAGACGCATTTCCTTTAAGGAAAAAGCTGCGTTTTTTTTTTAATTTCAAGTTCAGTTTATTCAAAAGAGATCACAGGACATGGCGTTCTACTGATGCTAGCAGAAAACCATCACTGTTATGACGTCCAACCTTAGTGAATGGGAATTTGCGACCTACCTTATTAATATTTATGAGGTAACTTAGATAACGACCCACTAATATTCAGCATTTTACAAACCGACCTATTAGTACATAGGTTGGTTCGTAAAACTCTTAACTACTGGTAAAAATACTGATCGAAATTTTCGACCAGTATTTTTGTGACCAATGTTTTGCACATACGGCCTTTAGTTCTTACCCGCACATTTTTTCCAGGTGTCCCCTACTGCAGCGGGCATGTATGAGTGCAGGGTAGGCAAGGAAGGTAGGGGGAATTCTAATCCCCCTCTCCCCATTACATGGTAAGATTTACTAGTTAATCCAAGGAAGGAATTCCTCTCCCAGACAATGTCCCTTTGAAGCCCTGGGCCTCAGCATTTGCCGAGAGTTCAGTATATTACATTTACTTCCTCATTTACACCTTTCCTGCAGTTAATCGGCTTTGACGCCTCCGGTGTCAAACGGGCCCTGCACTCACGGTTTAGCACGATCCCTAAAATACCAAAAAACGTGCCTTTCTGGAAAAGCGTGTGTATGTACCTTGGTCACACTTGCACCATTTGTCCCCTGAACTCCAGATAATTCAATTTAATATTACTTTGCGATGTTTTGTTGTTTTCCCCAAATTAGTTCGCCGCATAAATTCTTAATATTGTGTACTTTATTGCTTGAACTATTCTTTTTAGTGAGGCAGAAACTTCGCCACCGACTCCCTGTAGCGATAATTAGAATAGTCACACATTTATGACGTCATAAATTGCCCCCAGCTTCAATATTTCCGAAAGTAGCATTAATGACATATACTATGCGACAATTTATGGGTTTGGAAGCAGATGGCTGGGGCCTTCATTAATCCCAAGATCATAAATCTATGAAATTGCCTTTTTTTTCAAGCCAGGTGTCAACTATTCATTACTTATTAAAACATGTATTCTCTTTCGTATTGTAGTACTTGTCATCGCTCAGATGTGGCCCCGGGCAGACACTATTTGGATGAACGTAGAAAATCCCGTTTTAAAAACCCTACAGCAGAGAAAAACATGTTTCCCCCCCAGAAAAGTTTGTTAACAGCTCTCCTTTAGCAAAACGAACTTGTCTGTGATCTTGGTGAAACAGCAGCACCTCACTCCAGGGGACAGGCAGCCTCTGACTAATCACCAGGGCCCACAAGAAGACACGCGGGCCCCGGGGGCGTTATCTGACAGTAACTGAGCCTGCCTTTATCTCACTGCGCTCAGGCACCGCCCCCGGGCCCCCTGTAGCTGCAGGACTCCCCAGGACAGAATGTTGCTATGCATACAAAGACGCAGGTACATTGTTTGTACGAGCATTGAAGTGAGAAGGAGCCGAGAGGGAGGTCTAGTGATTTAACTATGTTTTTTTCAATACCACCTATGTGGTCACTGTGTGCTTGGCTGACACGCTCGAGAAGGGGACCATCCGATTGTTTTTTTTAATGGGATGGTTGGTTTGTAGTTTCCAAGGGTCGACCCCTTTGCTTTGTTTTGGCAGTCCGATCAAAGAGTGAACCAAACTTTAAAAGTTAACAAACAGCTGCAGGTGGTCTAGACATTGATGAAAGAGCAAGTCTACTGTGAATCTTGTGCTGCGGGAGTACCTTGCGAAAGATGCAGCCTATCTGTTGTGCCTTCAGCCCAATACCGCCTTCACGAACCGACAAAACTCCACCACACTGCAAACTTCCCTTCCGTTCGCTCTCAACCCACTGGTTCCTGATACCTTCAGTGCCCTCACAACCTTAAGATCACACTTACCTCGACCTCATTCCAAATCTTTCAATCAATGTGCCTTCAGTTTACAACCTTCAAAGCCCAAGGGCCACGTGAACACTCCCAACCTTCTGATGCCCAGGGCCTTCAGACTGACGGTATAATCCTACACGCCTCTGACTCAATGCAAATCTTCCTACGCCTTGAACTCCCCCCTTGTCTGACCTGGTTTTCTGCCCATTCTCTTTCGTACAATCCCCCCTACCTCCATGTGACTTCTAACCCTTAACAGAAACCCAGCCTTGCTATGCGTTCATGTACACATTTCTGATCCCACACGTCCTTATGTCCAAGCTTCAAAACCTGCATCCAGCTGTTTCTCAATCTCCCTATCCTGCAGCTCACTCGCATTTCTGGATTCTCTCCTAATCTCACAAAGTCCTTTCACCGTAGATAGGTCTCTTGGCTGCTTTGGAGCTACCGGCCAGTCTCGGAGGAGTTGTCCCTCAAGTGTGTCCAACACTTGCAAAGTCTTTTTTATGGACTCCCCACACCTATCCTGGGCTTTGTATTTCTTGTCTGTTTTTGGTTCAGTTATAAATACAGAAGTAAAAATGAAGACACAAAAAATAAACAAAAATTTCTATCTTTTTGTGGGGTTAAGTGGTTCTCTTTTCAGTAACTCTCCATCCACTCACTCCTTCCAGACATTCCACATTTCTTCACTGAGCTTTGCCCAGGTGTATTGCTCTTAATCCTATTAAATGTAGACTAGCAAATTGATCTTTCAATTTTTTTTGCATTTTTTATTTATTTGATTAAAAAATATATATATTTTCACAGACTACCATACATGTAGGCTGACCATTTTGTTTGATGCTTCTCTGAGCATGTGTTAGGGAATGGTGTGTGGATATGCCATCACTTTAATGAGAAGTAGTAGTGGGTAACGTTCAAGTAACACAGGAATGTGTATGATTTACGTTCACCTGAGTGAATGCCTCTGGTTTATTCCTCTAACACTTTGCAGCGGACTGTGAGACTGATGGCTACCTGAGCTCCTCGGGCTACATGGATTCACCAAACGTGTCCCTTCGGCACTCGAGCAGCCTCTCACTGGATGATCCCTACAGCCCCGCCACCACGGAACCCGAGACATGCTTCCCATCCGTGAGTATGCAGCGCCCTCAAATACTTGTTTTTCTGCTCCGTCAACCAATCATTGTCTCCTTCTTCTGTTTGGGGTATCCCGATCACAGCTGAGGTATTCTTTATACTCCGTATTGGTTGAGCCCATTGGGGTAGTTTTAATGGGCCTTGTCCCCATAGCAACCGGTCACATCTTTCTCTCCTAACAACATTTATTTATTAATTTCGGCATTTTGTGAAGCAATGGCTGTCATCTTGTAATGATTTTGGTGCACCTTGCACCCCCCGAATACACGTTAATTCCATGAAGCAATGTGGTGGTGTCCCAGAATGTTGACACCATATAAGGGCAATCATTGTATTTTTGCTTGGTGAAAAAAAATTGGAAGTAGTGGATAAGTGGAGATGTGCCCACCATAGAGGACAGGTGTAGAAAAGTTGCACCAGCAGCACCGCTAAGGACGTCGATTAATCACATGCCAGGGGTAGAAAAGTGACATCAAACACCCTTTGACCTTTATGACGTCACATGTATCAGCCCTTGTCCTCAGCAGTCTCCTCTTTGCTGCTGAGCGGCCATGAAAAGGTAAACAAATGGAAACTACACAAAGTAAACAGGACTGTTTGAGCCCTGTTTATGTTTGTGCCTGCAATGCCTTCTTGTCCCCCAAGCCCACAGGGCTTGGGGAACAAGAAGTGCAACCAGGCGAGTAAAAGAGAAAGCTTACAGTAGCATGTGGTTCCTTGGTCTACCCTTAATTTAAGTTAATGAGATCACCACGCCACTAGGGGGAGCTGTTCTACTTTTGCTGCCTGGAGAAACTGGGCTTGACATATATGTGATTAACTGTACTAAGACGGTATTTATCGATAGACAAGGCTATGTTTTAAAACTAAAATATACTTGACTCACCTCTCACACTCCTGTCACAAATGAAAAATCATTTTTCACTACCTAGCAACACATGTATATTAACTCCCATTTCTATTCTCTGCCAACAGAAAAAAAGCTGCTTTGCATATCTTCTTTCAGTTTTTGTAAGCATTGAAAAATACTCGATGCCGAACACTAAATGTTTTTATTTTCACTGTATTTTCTTAATTTACATTTTTCTGTCGTTACTGTTTTTCTCCGTGCCTCGAAGTCAGACAACATTTTATCAGAGCTACATACATTTCCTATGCATTTGTCTAGATCTCTATTCTGTTCCAAACTCCGTTTCATGTTCTTTACAGCCACTTGCTTGTCGTTCATCAAGCTATTTCATCCCATAGTCAAGGTTCAAGCAGCAGTTGTGAATTAACATTAGAGTAAGAACTTTGGATGAAAATATTTCAATCCTACACAATATACAAAATGAGTTAGGAAGGGGTGTTCAGAGTCTGAGCTGTTGCCTGTACTCCAAGGTCCTTCTGTTCCTACCATGAGACAGTACTCCGACTCACTATGAAGGAAATCAAATCTGCAGCTGCTCAGTGGGGTAACATAAAATGGAGAATATCCTAAAATGCCCACAAATATAAGGGTATCCCGGCCGCTCTCCCACACACAAAACAAAAAACTGTCTTAATGGCAGTGTGTTTCTGGCCAACTGCAGGGGCATAACGCAGACCCCTGCAGCCCCTGCGGCGCAAGTGGGGCCCACCCCCAGGGGTCCCCCAATCCTTCAATGGGGGCCCCATTCAGCCCAAGACCAATGAATATCTGTGAGAAATGGGAGACTCGGGAGGGCCTCATCACATTCTGCAGGGGGGACCCATCATTTTGCATTACGTCACTAACTCTACGGCCCCTGGCTAAGATGACAGTCTGCTTCTGGTCCCGATGTTTAAGGCCGTGAAGAGGGTCCGCTGAACGAGGACCCCCTGGCGTTCCCCAAGGCGGTGGTCCCCGCTGCTCCTCAGAGACTACAGTCATGGTGTATGCCCCTACAGCTGCTACAACAAAGGCACATGAATGAAAGTAGGCATGCCTACCCTGACATGACCCTGCTGAGCACGAGACGCGCCTTCCAGAAATCCCATGGGCGGAAGGAACCTCTGTTGGCTCCATAATTAACTGGCACCGCACCCACCGCTTCCCATAGGAAATATCACTCACCTGCTAAATCCTGGGTGACTCACGTCTCAAAACTCCTCGCATGGTTCAGCAGCTCAGCTCTGACTGTAGGAGGCTGGGCTTGTTTTAGAGGCATTTGTGCGGACCATATGTACCTAAATAATTAATGTATTTATTTATTTATCTGTGTGCCCAGAGCATGAGCATTTCCAACATAAACACTTTAAATGTTAATTTATTTATTTATAAGTGATTTTATAAAGTGCATTGCCTTTCGATAAATTCAGAGCTTGACAGTTCCACACAGGGATGGGTTGAAGGTTGAGCCCAATCTGGTGAGATGGGTGAGAACCTTGTCCAATATTTTTCAGTTGCAACATCTGTTCTGCCCCGAGATCACCTAACAGCAAGTTTGAATAGTCTAGTTGACAAGTGTACTTTAAACCATCAGCGGTCCGTGCAGGTAAGAGTGGTGGGGGAGGGGGGATTTCAATAATCGACGACGAGGGAAAAGTAATTATTTATTTAATTTTCCCTCGTGGTCGTCTGTCGAATCGCCCCCAACCCCATCCCCCAACCCGGCCTCACCGCTCTTACCTGCACGGGCCGCTCCTGTCTTAAATGGCTCGTGGCTTAGGTTTAGAGCACGCCACAACTTAGCGGCTACTAATGCCAGGGATTTGCAACCATGTTTCAACCGCATAAAATTTTGTTACTTGATCGGGTCTGCAGCCACTGAGCCTAACTTAGGTTCCTTGAGGCTGGCTACGTAAGAAGTGCAAGCACAGCGCAGACCTTAGTATAGCAGGGGTATACAAAAATGGCTGTGGTTACTCAACATGGCATTTTCATTGAAGACAATAGAAATTGACTTAAATAATTGGAAGCAAAACGAGTTCAGTTTGGTAATTGTGGAGAGGCAGTGATTTGGGAGAGCCAGGAGCAGGGTGTTACAGTAATTGTTTATTGCAATATTACTCCGAGTTTTCTAGGAGTAGGGGGATTGTTATTGGCATCAGGAGTAAAAGAAATAGAAAGGTTTGGGGCACTGGTTCAAAGAAGCAGGAAAGCATTGTGGCTCAATCTGGGATGAGTTGAGCATGAGATTGTAGTACCATCCAAAGCCCAATGGTACTCGAGCAATTGGTGATTGGAGAGCAGAGGGTGTTAATGAGCAATGAAAAGAAAGTGGTCTGTATATTTTCTGCAGAGATGACGTGAGAAGATAATGGCACCAAGGAAGGTAGTGCATAGAGTGAGAAACGTAAGGGGCCCTCGACAGAACCTTGGGACCCACTCGCTTCTTGGGGAGAGGAGTTGGCCTAACGGCTAGGGCGGTCGACCTCGAATCTGGGGAACTGGGTTCGAGTCTCAGCAATGACGCTGAACATCCTGTGATTCTGGGCAAATCACTTAATCTCCCCGTGCCTAACAAAAATGAATGTGTCCTTGTTAGACCCGGGATCCCTGGTTGGCTGAGGTAGGTACCTTAGGCCAAATAGGGACCCTCGCTCTCACGTCAGGGAAAGGAAGGACACCTTCTCAGATAGCCCCCACTCACCCCCTTGGTAGCTTGGCACGAGCAGCCAGGCTTATCTTCAAGGCAAATGTGTAAAGTATTTGCAACCATGCTCACAGCCACCCAATGATGACACCACAAATGGACTCCACACGAGTTTCATAAAAAACGAGTATAAATTTATATAAAAAGATATACGATAAGACCACATGATATAAATCCAGCATATGCGTATTTGTAATATTCTTCCTGGCCGGTTGTTAGGCCAGCCAGCCCTTGTAAGTTCTGGCGATATTAATGAGCACTTCTAAACGTTCCACTGCAGTCCTAATGCAATGCTATGCAGTTCGTAATGCTAGAATCAGGCACTTTGCAATGTAGAAATAATGCAGTTCGTATTGCTAGCATCAGGCACTTTGCAATGTAAAAATAATGCAATGCGTAACACAACAATCAGGTATTTCGTTATGCAGAAATAATGCAATGCGTAATACGACAATCGGGTAGTTCGTTATGCAGAAATAATGCAATGCGTTATACGACAATCAGATAGTTCGTTATGCAGAAACAGTGCAATGCGTAATACACTAATCAGGTAGTTCGTTATGCAGAAACAATGCAATGCGTAATACACTAATCAGGTAGTTCGTTATGCAGAAACAATGCAATGCGTAATACACTAATCAGGTAGTTCGTTATGCAGAAACAATGCAATGCGTAATACACTCCAGCACCGATCACGGTGCCTCAGGCGGTCTCTCCGCCACTCGTACTGACTCGCAGTCAGCCTCTGTCAACAGTTGCCCCCACACGGGTATGGTGTAAACAAAAAGTGCAGCTCCGCACTCCGGCCCCGGTACTGCCACTCCGTTGGCAAGTATGGGCCATGATACGAGCCGAAGCAGAGGCTCGCACTGCAAGAATGGGAGAGGCCGAGAGCGTCTCCCGCCGAGCCCGCACCCAGCCCCAGGCGTCGACACACGTTACCTGGGGGGTGCGACCTCGCTCTCCTCTCCTCTTCCCGCGACTTGGGCCTCCGATGCAATCTTTGTGAATTCCGGGCAGTGGGACTCGGGCCCTCCCTCGACGATGTTGGTTTGAGGTCCCGCTCTGGCAACGGCGGGCTCGGGCCGGCGGCTCGGCTCCTCCGGGGCTGCCGGGCCGGTCCGCTGATGCTACGAAGATCTCAGGCTGCAACAGGGCACACGCACACAGCGTCACTGAGACTCACTTGAGCTTCGGGTGCACGATCACAGGGCACTCCTCACGAAGATCCCAGGCTGCACAAAGCACACGCATACAGCGTCGCTGAGACTCACTTGAACTCCGGGTGCACGATAACAAGGCAATACTCATGAAGGTCTCAGGCTGCACAAAGCACACGCACACAGCGTCGCTGAGACTCACTTGGACTCCGGGTGTGCACGATAATAGGGCAATCCTCACGAAGGTCTCCGGCTGCACAAAGCACACGCACACAGCGTCGCTGAGACTCACTTGGACTCCGGTGCACACGATCACAGGACAATCCTCACGAAGGGCTCAGGCTGCAAAAAGCACACACACACAGCGTCGCTGAGACTCGCTTGGACTCCAGATGCCCACGATCACAGGGCAATTCTTACGAGGGTCTCAGGCTGCAAAAAGCACACGCACACAGCATCGCTGAGACTCTCCTGGAAACTTTTGTGTTCCTGAGTTTTTGCAACAGGGAGCCAGCTCACCTCGGGCCCTTGGGGATAAGTTACTTCCGGACACAGCACACAGCAAAGTCCTTTCAAGCAGGGGGACACAGCACACAGCAAAGTCCCTTTAGCCTCTCCTTGGTTAAAGCAGCAAACTGCAGGCCAGCCCAAGAACACACAGCAAGGGTCAGTCCTTTCCTTCAGTCTCTTCAGCTGTTTCTTCCTTGGCAAAGGTTCCTCTTGACCACAAAGTAGCTTCAGTCTTGTTCAATCTTGATCAATCCATTTCTCCAAAGTTCAGGGGCTTCAGCTCTCATAGTTATACCCCTAAATGTCTTTGAAGTCTTTGTGTTCAGGGGGGCACTGACCCCTGTTCAAACCAGTTCTGGGTGCCTCCCTGCCAGTGACACCTTATTCCTTTGATAGTGGGGGTCTGGATCCTCAATCACTCAGCAGGGGACGGAGCCATTGATTTATGGCTGCCGCCCAGGCCTCTTCACCTCTAGGGGCTATTCCTCCCCCCTACACTCCAGATGCAGGTCAGCCTGTTGCTGTCTCACCTCCTCCCCTGGGTCAAGACATTCCCCAGTTCCTATCACTTTCAAATCCAGACAGTCATTCCACAACCAGGCAGACACACACAGAAATGTTAGAGGACAAAAACCCAGCCACTTCTAAAAGAGTGGCTTCTAAACACACAATGCAAAAACTACCTTCATAAAAAGATGTGTTATTACATTGTGAGTTCAGGCACACTAAACTTCACCTCTCCATCTTAAGCCTTTGGGAAGATAGGCTGGAAAACATATTACACAGCCTCCCCATTTTATCCTATGGGCAAGATGGCCTTTCCACAGTGAAAAACGAAATGGAGATTATTTCACTGTCAGGACATGGTACACACCTTAGTACATGTCCTACCTTTCACATGCACTGCACCCTGCCCAGGGGGTACCTTGGACCTACCATAGGGGTGTCTGATGTGCATAGAAAGGAAGGGTAAGGTCTGGCAAGTGGGTGCATTTGTCAGAACAACATGGCAGTTTAACAAACTGCGCGCAGGCACTGCAGTGGCAGGCCTGAGTTCCCTCTTTAAGGCTACTTGTGTGGGTGGCACAATTCGTGCTGCAGGCCCACTAGTAGCATTTGCATTACCAGCCCTGGCACACATAGTGCACTTTACTAGGTACTTTACTAGTAAGGCAAACATACCAAGCATGGACAACAAATTACCATTACACTTTATACAGGGAGCACTTGCACTTTGACACTGTTTAGCAGTGGCAAAGTGTCCAAAGCATCTAAGTTGGCAACACCATGTCAGAAAAAAGGTCTAGGGGGAAAACAAAAAGTTTAGGGAACTTTAGCCAAAAAGGGCCAAGTCTCACAGTCCTCATGTAACGCAACTGGTGCTATGTAAAGCGCTCTAATACCCGATACCTTCGGGTCAAGTTCACGCTATATAAAACTCCGTAAAATAAAAATAAATAAAATAAGATGGGTGCTGATTGAGCAGAGTACCTGGGAACTGAGAAAGGGTGGATTCTAAAATAAACACTCAAAGGAAGTCACTTGTCCCCCTCTGCTGTAGAAATAGTGGGTTCGGCACTTATTCTAAGAAGTGTTCTTTTTCATGAGGAATCCCTCAGAGGAGGTGGATACTTTGGCAGTGAGTGGTTGCCACTCACTTCTTTTTTTGCACTTTATAAGCACTTCTGCACTTTTATATGTGTAAAGACCAATCAACGCATTATATATTTTGCATTCAGGAGCAGCGTTTGTGTTTTTGTTGGGTGAATGTGGCGCTTGATGCTTCCATTGAGCTGTGACTTAGCA
Organism: Calotriton arnoldi; assembly: GCA_963921515.1. Lineage (NCBI taxonomy): Eukaryota > Metazoa > Chordata > Amphibia > Caudata > Salamandridae > Calotriton > Calotriton arnoldi. The sequence continues at coordinate 1,545,359 of CAWUFW010002210.1, forward strand.
GTATTATGTTTAATTTTGGAACATTCAAGGGCTTTGTGCATTTTCTTCCTGGACTGTAATAAGCTCACCTGTAGTCTCTTTGGTTGTCATGGCAATTCCTATGGTCCTGAAGCCCTCAGCCGTCAGGTGTGCTGACTCCAGAGACCCTAGCACTTATAGTAGTTGAAATGCACACTTTGGTGCACACCGACCTCCTGCAGAAAATAGAAAAGAACTGATGGTCTACTCTTCTTTATTCATAGTAACTGGTGGCAGAAGCATCCTTCAAGTTTCAGTGAAAATGCTGATCTGTTTATTAATATTACACTTACCGTAGTGTCTGTCACCACATGTGATATTAGTTGGGTCAAAGGCAATGTGAGATCACTTCCTTCATGTGGCTGCCTGACCCAATAAGCAGCTGGCCGCCTAACACCTAAGACTTGGGCATCTCGGTTAGATGCCTAAAATCAGCTGCTCCAACAGAGGTCCAGACTCTGAGTCTACCTGAGGCTTTTACGTCTTCATCTCAGAATATTCAGTACATTTGCTGTCTTTGCCACCTATGCACGTGTGAGTCTCTCTACCAATGTTCTCTGATACATAGCGCTCCGATGCTAACCCCAGTGGCTTCTAACACTATAGAAAAACCCTACATAAATAAATAAGATATCACTTCCTCTACCCCTATTGTTTTTTTAGGAAAGTTGCACCAGTGGGATTAGGCATTTGGACAACAGACCACTTATCTTGAATCAACACAATCTTTCCCCACTGCCTTAAAGTATAGATGCAGGCAGGACAAGCTCTCATTTCAGCTACTTGTTCTTTGCCTGATGCAATACCTGGAGGAACAACAAAGAAGTTTTGCTCTAAGGATTGACACTACCAGCTATGGCAATTAATGTCTTTGTTTTATATTTTCACAAATCATCTGCAAGATGGATCACCCATCTCAAAAGTCACCTCCCACGACCTGCTTGTGAAACCTTCGTTTCAGGTGATTATACAGTGTTGGAGGTGAGCGGATGGGGGCAGAAGAGGTGAACAGAGAGGGTGGAAGGCCTGGCAAGCTGTCAGCCTTTGTGCACCGCAGTTGGATCAATGCCTGACTCACCACACCCAAACTTGCAGTTTTATGCAGTGCTTCAGTTACAAATTCACTACATATTTCAACTACAACGAATGGAGTTACTGTAGCCATAGGGAACCAAATGCGCTGATGTACTCACTGAGGGAATGTCAAGAGGGGCCGTACCTGCTGAGAGAGAGACATGTTATCACCACTAGTTCCCGCATTCCTGCAGAGAAGGGCCGAAGCTTTCAGAAACAGTCCTTGTGGTACTGTACAGAGGGGCCCAGTCTGCTCCTAAGAATTTCTGAATGCATGTACAGAAGGAACAGGCAGCCATTAACTGCTGTCCCATTCATCAACTGTCACTAAACATCCACACAGTCCTATAGGAGAGCTTGATACAATTTCTAAAAGTCTCTAGAACCCTGTAAGAGAAGAGAGCCTCATTATTTTTCTAACTCTCCTTATTGTCCTTCACAGAGGGTCCACACCATCTTTAAATGTTGCTGTGGCAGTGTGCAGTGAGACCCATACTGACATTGAAATTTCCTGCATTCCTGTTCAGAAGGACCCAGGTAGTCATTATTGACTGCTGCTGTTCTGCTCATAAACTGTGACTGACAGTCCCTGCAGTTATGTGAAAGAGACCACATTTTTTTATATTTCCTACTGTCCTGTAAGAGACAGTAGGAGACAGTAGGAGAGTGTTGTTTCTTGTCAGACTCAACTTACGACTAACCTATAAATCCGAATGTTGCTGCAGGAATGACTTGGAACCAGGGTCGGACTGGCCGTACTGGGCATTGGGCGTTTTCCTGGGTGACTGGAACGGTGGGGGACGGTTTTGCAGAAGTGGGGATGATTTTTCGTTTCTGGGAGCTGGTTTTGCACCTTTGCTGCATTATCGGCCCCCAGTAACAAAAGCAGCAGTGCTTCACACTTGCATCTCCACCCGCCACCCCCTCCCCCAGGGAGGGGGCGGGGGCTGGTCCTACAAAACTGGTGGGCTGCTTTGGGATCCCGGCCCGGCCCTGCGTGGAACTCACCAGTCTCCTTGCTGTCGACAGTGAGGAACACATCCAAGACTGTGATCGATACTGAGGACGAAAAGGGGGCAATGTGCAAAGGGTTGTGAGAGAAGGCACACAAGAGATGTCGTCTGTTGTAGCAACACAGCTCTTCTCGTCACATGAAGGCTCTCTCACTCATAAGAGTGATGGCTCTTTGGCACGAAACAGAACATTAGACTACTGTTACTGTCTATTCTTACATATCGTCAGTCGCAAGCAGTTTTTTGTTTTACATGGATTTCACATGAATGGTAAGAGTCTACAGAAACTGGGAAATACCAAAGAATCACTCGAGCTGCGCTGTAGTAAACACTCAACATATTAATGGCAGATTGCCTTTATCTTGCTAGAGCCAAGGGAATCATTGTGAGACTGGTCCTGTTCTGGTGTCCTGTACAGTTGTTACAGCAAACAAATGATGGACGGAATGCTGACAATGCAAACATTCTCCCCCAGTCAAAAGATCTGGGTTAAATCCATCGTTCTTTTGCCCACTACGCCACCCCAGTTTGGACCCAGCCATATGCAAATCAGTCTTGACCCTGTGCCCCATGGGAACAGTCCAGACCGAACTGCCAGGCCAGGTCCTCCCTGGACCGGAAACAAGCATCCTGGGACCGGTTTCAGGGTATGTCACCCTTCTTCAGCCAGGCTAGCTTGAATCCAGTGGCACAGTGAGCAAGGGACCCATGTCTGGGCATACCCATCCCACTTGCGAAAAGTGTTACAGCAAACAAATGATGGACGGTCACTGTACAGTTGTTAATCACCACAACATGAGGCACTGAAAAGAAACAAAGGAATCCTTATGATTCGTAAATAACTCTGCGAAGGCCCAAGAGACAGTTGTTATAACACAACTTAGAAGGCGAGGCAGTTTCAGTATGCAGGCGCAAGGAACAATTCAATAATCAAAAAGTAGTTTCGCAATACAAGCCAATAAATCTAACTCTACCTGGCTAATCACTACCCTGAGGCTTCTGAAGACAAGGTTGGAAGAGGTTAAAGAGTTCCAATGATGCAAGGAAATTCTTTGAAGTGACTCTGCAGAAGAAGTTCCAAGGTTTGCCAGAAGCAGAAAACCACAGCGAGAATTAATTTGCCATTCGACTTGAAGATTGTTTAATCTGGAGAGCCAAGAACACCGGCGAAGAGCAGAACAAAAGCAGAGGACTACAGGTGAAGGGCAGAGTCCAAGCAGACACTTCCTCTCATTAATTGGTGAAAAAACAGCAAGCACCTGACCATGCCCTGGACGTGGCTATTATAAACTGTGTTATTCTTGAATCCCGCAGTAGATCCTCGAATCCTGCAGCAGACCCTCCGCAAGTCTAGGATCCTCAAATTCTGTGGTAGATCTTTGAATCATGGGATCCCTGAATCCTGCAGTGGCTCCTCAAATCGATCTCTCGGTTACCACTCAGATGTGGCATACTGTCACAGGTTTGAGGATGCACACATGGGGAGAGGATTGGCTGTGCTGATGATGGGCAGCCACCTCTGGACACAAATGTGGTAGCCACAGTCTTGGGTGGCATGACTGCCCTCACGCCAGCATGGATGACATCCTGAGTGGCAATGCCCTGAGCAACGGGTGGAAGGGGCAGCCAACAATGCCCAGGAGCAGCAGCGAATGGAAGAGAACGACAGCACCTGTGCGAGGCAATGGTGTTTCTATTAGTTTGTAGAGCTGTGTAAAGGAGACCCATACTGTTTCTAACAGTACCCACAGCCTTTCTCAGAAGAACACCTACTTTCTTCTTCAGTTACTTTAGTAGCAGACAGTGGAACCCATCTTGGCCATAACAATTCCTGTATTCATGTACTGATCAAACCAGTCATTTACAGGCGCTGCGGTTGTGCTCATGAGCTGTCACTGTCAGTCCGTTCAGTTCTGCAAGAGACTCGTACTATTCTTAACAGTACCCACAGTCCTGCCTAGAAGGTCCTGCACTGTCACCAACAGGCCTTGGAGTACTGTACAGAGCGGTCCATAGCGCCCCTAACAATTCTGTATTCATGTCATAGTGACCAAGGCAATCAATACAACTCTTGCAGCCCTGTGCAGAAGAGACCATACTATCTTCATCAGTCCCCATTTTACTGTATACAGGGCTCCGTTCTTGAATGAATATATAGATGGCCCCAGACAGTCTTCAGCAGTCCCTTTAGTCCTTGCTCATAAGCCTTCAGTTCCTTTTTCTACAGACCCTAACAGTTGATTACTTATTGTGCTGCTTAAGAACTTCTAAGAAGAAAAAAATTGTTCTGAATGATAAGTCCAAATGCCAAATAGCACATAGAAGTGGAATAAGAAATAAAAGAGCAGCAGGAGTGAGGGACTAGGGATGCGGGGCTTGGAAATCTCTAAAATGGCTGCTCTCCTTTGAGACTATCGGTGTCACAGTGGAATCCGGGCTGATCCGCAATCATAGGGGGGTATTTTGATACTTGCGAAGGAGAGAATCTATACAAGTGGAAGAGTGGGCACTCATCCTGTATTTCCTTGCTGAGGAGGAGTGCTAATGGCCACCCCACAGCTGCTCTGCAAAGCTCCGCCACCCACTCATTGATCCCTAAACAAATGGAGTCGCCCGCTCGGCCTGCCTTCTACCACAGCTCTCCTGTGGCCCTCTATTGGCTGAGACTCTGAATGTCAAGCAGTGTGGAACGGCGTTGCCGCTCTGGGACCTGAGGCCTACTACATCCGCTACCCACAGATGGGCAGTATTCCAGCTGTCACTTCCTTCCTCTTCTGCCAAGGGCGGCAATAGTAATGCGTTGCATTGGGCATGCAACGTCTTCTCTCTGGTGCAGCACCACTTATCTACAGGAGGCTCGGCACACCATTGTCGACCAATATACAGTAAGGCCATATCCAGGGTTCAAGCTGCATTCTGTGGTGTGCAGTGCTGTATTTATTGATGAAGGCAGTGACATGTGACATCACTGGTTGGCATTGACCTCACGGGGACCGTGACCTGTGACGATCGATTACCAACCCCTGTCCCTAACCGCTTCTCTCTTCTCTACTGGGGCACAACGATATGCTGATTCACCCACACTGAGGTGTTGAGACCTCAGTAGACTGGCTGTTTCAGTGCAAGAAAGTCAAGGAATAAACCAACATCTACCCATACATTATAGTTGTTGCATTCTTACTGTTGTGCACTTGAGGTAGATGCCTGCACTACAGCCATCTTGCTGACACCCCGCTACTCGCCACCTCTTCGCTGCCATTCGAGGATGCTTCCATAGTTTTGCAGCAGCACTTTACAGTGGATGTGCACTTCCCTGGGTGTTACTGGCTCACCGAGGCCTCTTCACCTGCAACTCAGAACTGAGATTGTAGAGAACCCAGAATAAGCAGTGCCCCATGCTCTTTCAGGGTGGGGGCTCTCCTGCCTGGTGCTCTCTGACAGTCTTATTGTCCACAACTCTTAGCCTGTATGTGTGCCCCTAAGCTAGCGAGAAAGCAGTTGTTCTCAGAGTCAACAGCGGGTGAGAAATATGCATCATCTCTGGCCATGGCCAAAGTGCCTGACATCACACTGGACACCTTAATGAAGAAACCTCTGAACATCAGTACTTCCATTGGGAAAATGGAACCCAAGTTCACTGCAATGTCTGAAGAAGTCAAATCGATTTGAGTGGACCTCACGCTTGGACACTGCTGAGCAGAGACTTACAGAAGTGACAAGGAGGCTCGATTCTGCACCGGACTGGGGTATTTTCACACCCTGGAATGGACATTGGCTGTGCAGAGGCCCCAAACACGAGCTGATAAACTCACACGATGCAGTGGCTTCTAGACCACTTTTTGATCCACCTTGTGACATGTGTGCTTCTTACCTAGTGACCATGTGATGGAACCGATGACCTGTGACACACGGTAGTGGCACCGCGTGTGTTCGCAAGCCTGGATTTAGCTGCTAAAATAACTAAATGGGTTAAAGAACTGACTGTGGAGATTATGTGTAACCTGTAGTAAGTAGATCAGAGGGACCTTTGCCTGCTCAGCTGAACTCTTCCTGTCATCCATCAAAGGTCCTCTAAACCACTGGATTTGGTCATTTTATGAACATCTTATTTTATGTATGTGACTGTTTAAAATGCCATAGAAGGTTTATCATATGTTGCTTCTGTCCCCAGAGTATCGCCGTGAGTGTGACTGCTGAGCGCCTGGCCTCCACCGGTGGAGTGAGTGACCTCTCATCTCCAGTGGACAGGTAGGACAGTCCACTGCTTTGTCTGTGGTTTCCGATTGTTGTTTATTATTTGTAAATGGGTATGAATTAGTAGCTTATAGGTTAAAGGTACTGTATGTAACAAAGTGTTTGCGGCTATCCTAAAATTCTGGCATAGATCCTGCGCTCCTGGACCTATGGTGGACACCCACAGTCTGTCCTGTGCTTCCCCGGCCTGAGAGATTTGATCAAACTCAGTCAGTTATTCTTCCCTCTTGAAACTGATGATTTTACACACTCCAATTATCAGTGGTCCTTAAGACCGCTTAAGAAAAGCCTTGCTGATGTACACAACATTCTTACTAAAAGCAATCGTAATCTGTCCCTTAGCTCTAGACGAGAAGTCACAATTTGACCCCTTCCCATGTTGCTTTTTCACCCATCCCGAATCGTATCCTTGGGCACTCGCCTTATGTACTGCGAGCGCTCTGTCACCCCCCAGCTAGGTTTGTGCTGTGTAAGTACCACTACAGGCATACAAACCTATCCTTAGCTGCTAGTTCTTCCTGCTTCTTCCAAATTCATCCAGGCACACTGATCCATGGGAAATATCACATAAGGCGATCACTGCAAGTGCTAATTTAAGTCACAGTCTCTTTCACAGTTTTGGTGGGACTGGTGTGATAACAGGTGAGAGCTGAAGCTGCATTAGTTTGCTACCTTACACAGTGGTAAATAGTTGCTTGTCACTCGAACTTTAAGGACATGTGCTGCTGTTGGCTGGAAAAGTAGCAGAATTTGTTGACAAATCTAAACTAAACAACAGAACCAAATACAACATACCACAAAACAATGTAACAACACAAACCATAATAGGGCACAACAAAACAAAGCAGCCAAAAACAGGAAACAACACAGCAACTCCATTACAAGTCAACATCAAATTGCAATAATTCAGCATAGAAACACAGCAGCAGCAACAACAGAAGAACGCATCACCACCACCACAAAGTGCCACAAAACTATTATAGGCAAACATTTTTGTCACACATTATCACTTCTAGAAACCTGCTTTTCTAATATGGTGGTAAAAAATGTTTTCACCAAGCAGTGCCTTAACTTACCACCAAGGACAAAAATATATTTTGAACCCGGCCCAATAGTTTTTATTTAGAGCTCTCTTACCCTATGCGCTCCACTTACACCCAAAAGGAGATTGATGCCATTACTCATCTCTGTGAACACACCTTTCACAAATCCAATATTTCTCCACCTTGTCATGGTGCTCACCTGCACTTCAATAGATCCATTGAGTATGTTTCAGGGAGGGGCACACCTCCCTCAGCCAGCCAGTATTTACCTAAAGTCTTGGGTATTAGGATCCGCCTACTCGGAGTGGGAAGCGACGTACCAGGTACAATTATCACGTGTGGATAGGTTTGTGTTTTTCTGTGTTAGGTAAAGAGGAGCTTTAAAAATAAACATTGTATTTTAGATATCTTTGTCTGTAAGACCCTGCTTGGTCCCTTTTCCGTAACAGTCCTGGTAAGCAGATCTGCTTCTCTCAGGCTCAGTATGCTCTATACAAAGGATAGTTGATGTTCTGGTGGATTGTGTTAATAGGGATCACTCACACTGTAATCAATAGGTGTTAAGAAGCACATCTTTGGTCACTACCCTAGCTCTACAAGCATTCTGGGTACGAATGGAGGTAAGCCTTTCCTTTTGAGCCTCATTGGTGGGGTTTTGTGCAGTTCTGCTTCAGCGCATCCGCCAAACTGTCATTACACTTGGCCAGAATCCCATTCCGCTTAAGCACTGCTGCCGGTTTTGTTGCAGGGGGCTGATATTGCAGCACTGCCGCAAAACCGGCCACCAGTAACAAAACCAGCCCCCACTGCTTGAAAACTGGCCCCCACCCTTCTGGCCCACCAGGAAAATGCCCAATGCTCGCTATGGCCAGTCCAGCCCTGGACACTATGTTTAGGAAGTGGGAAGAGGCGGTACTAGGCCGTCTTTGTGTTTTTTGACAATGGTTCTTTGAGGATAAGTTTGGTGTCTAGGATGAATCCAAGGGCCAGATGTACAAATCATTTTACTGGTTGCAAATGGCCCATTGGGCTGTTTGCGACCGGTAAAATGCATTTTGCCATGTACAGAAGGCAAAATGCAACTCGGTAACTTGTTACCGAATCACATTTTGCTTTTGCGATTCGGTATTAGGGGCGTGTTTAGGTTGTCCCTTCCTAATACTGAATAGCACTTGTATGTATTAATGTTTTGCGACCAGAAATGCGGTTACCACCAACCTTTAAGTTGGTGGTAACCAATTCGCAAAGAGGAAGGGGTCCCCAAGGATCCTGTCCCCTTTGTGGATGTGGGCACCACATTTTTTAGGAGCAAGCAGTGGTCCCATGGACCACTGTCTGCTCCTAAAAAATGAAAAGGTAGCTTTTCAATTTTATTTTTGAAATTCATCTTGTTTTCCTTTAAGGAAAACGGCTATATTACAAAAAAAAATATTGCTTTATTTAAAAAGCAATCCCAGACATGGTGGTCTGCCTACCCCAGCAGGACGCCATCCCTGTGATTGTAGCCATTCACAGTGGGTCGCAAATTGCGACCTGCCTCATGAATATTGATGAGCCAGGTCCATTTACAACCCACTGCGAATCGCTAACAGTGTCAAACACACTGTTGTACATCGCAGTTTGCGATTTCCTAATAGCGAATCGCTAAAATTCGTAATTAGGAAATCGCAAACGCACAGTTTCGTACATCTGGCCCCAAGTGATTTGGCACTGAATGAGGGCTGGGGCTAGAAGCCATCACTCGAGTCAATGAACCTGGCTTACATTATTTCTTGCTTGTTCTTGTTGACAAATAACAGAAATTTTGCCTCCGTGGGGGGAAACTTCATGTAGATGCTGGACATCAAGGTGTGAAAGAGGTGTAGTCAGTGTCTGAGGCATTGCATTTCTGGAGTTGAGTAGACTTTGTGATTACAGTTGTAATTCCTATGCATATTGGTGGATTTTAATGCTGTTTTCCGCAAGGGAATCCATGTTGAGGTTGAAGATGATGAAGAATACCATAGAATCCTGGAGGACTCCGCAGGAGATAGGGATTTTCTGTGAGATGGAGGTTCCCATGTGACCTTGTGTTGGTTGAAAAAGTAGTGAATCTTATTCAGGATTTCAACGTGTGGATGAGGGTGGGACGCTTGGAGGCAGGGGTATGTTATGTACCCACCCACAAATTTACACTCATGCTGGCCACCACTTGGAATTCTTACCTTTATCTAACTGCCAATTATCCTTTCTCTGCATTTTTAGGCCTTTCCTCCGACTCTGCATCTTAACCTTTGGAATTTATATAATTCCACATTCATGGTTGGTCCCACCTCTTCCGGCACAGCCTCTCCACAAATTGTGTTCTTCTTCCTCTGCTTGATCATAGTACCATTTGCAGTAGGTTTTGGATTGAAAAGTTTCACTTCAAACCACAAGGAGCTTGCATCATTCATGTCAGCAGATTTACAACTTCAAATGCTAAACATCCCTTTGGTGTACAGAGTAGGACAATGGTTAATGCACATTTTACCAATAGCCTTCTGCTGATGCTCACCTTTCCAGAAATGTCCATGATTCAATACTGTATGGCTGTGAAGAGCAAACATTGCAGCAGTGGTCAAAATGTGTGGTAACCCGCCTCCTGCACAATCATGTCATTAGGGCACCCCTCTAAAAGAGGCTGTTGGTATTGCCCTAGAGTTATGCTGATACAGGTATGTCTTTTCCGCTAGCTATGCTTCTGATGTGACGTCTGGCCTGAGCGATGGAAATGAAGGACTGTCCGCTGGTGAGCGGAACGTGAAGCCGCCAGCCAAGCGGACCTCTGGGAAACTTCTCCGACGCAGAGGGCGGTCCCGGCTCCGGATTATAAATGTAAGAACATGGTCGACTAGATCTAGTGATTAGCTAATCATCACTTTTCAAAAAAGTCAAGATTTATGGCAAAAGAAGTTACAATTAATGTGACTTATTGAATTAAAGTACAATCTTCGCATTAAAAGTAGCTGGACATAAAAAATAAGGATGCATTTGAAAATAAATTTTTCCTGAAAATATACAAATGAGATATTTTACACAACCAAAAATAGCTGCATGCTGAATGAGGTTTCATTTTAGAAAGACAATTTTTTGTTGTTCTCAACATCGTTTTTATGAAAACACTAATTAAAGGTGAATGTAAGTTAAAAAAAAAAAAAGAGTAAAAAGGGCACATAAGGAGGCAGGGTGACCATTTTAAACAAAGTAAAGGTTGAGCGCACCTGGTGCTAGGTCTGGTGGCTTAGTGGGCTAATGCATCCACTGTAGGGGCCTGTCTTCGACCTCATGGTCACAGGTTGAAATCATAGGTGGGTCCACTCAGCCTTTCATCCTTCTGAGGTCGACAAAATGAGTGCATTGAGTTGGGTAACAATAAACATCTGTTATTCAATGCCAAGGTACCCTTGGGTGAACGTGCTTTTTACAAATGCACAAGTTATGTGTGAGTTGCATGGACACATTTAAAAGTAGGTTGTGGCTTAAAGCCAAAGCCTGTTGCCAAAAAGCTGTGAGAATAGCCAAAGCTTCTATTCACAATAGGTTGTCCTCCTGTGGATGTCTGTACACATGCCTATGTTAAATAGTTGTCAGACAGTGCTATAGACAATTTTTTTGTAAAGGGGAGGTTTACAAGGTGCAGATGTTTATTTGTAGAACTACCCTGAAGATGTTGATACTTTGCTCATTGTTGAATAATGCAAAATGTAGGGGGAGCCACTTAGAGATGGTTTAACTCACAGTGTATGGATCTAAGGCTGTATGCCATTCTGCTCATCTTAGGAATGTATGTATTTTACCAAACTACGCAGGGTTGTCCTTGGGACCTGGCTGGAGGTGTCTTATCAGTGGCTAATGCAACTGTCAACCTCTTGACTCAAATTTCGGGTCATATCAAGTCTTTAATATGTTGATCACATTAATGTGAATAGAGAAGGTATATGGCCCCCTGTCAGACCCTCCAGCATTTCACGATTCGCAAAATAATCGCGAAAACAGCAGCCGCAGTCCATGCAGGTAACAGCAGTGGGGCTGCGTGGGCGGGGCGGGGCGGAGGGGGGGGGTTCGAGGGACGATGCAGAGGAAAAATTAAATAATTAATGTTCCCTCTGTATCGTCCCTCGAAATACCCCCCCCCCCAACGCGGCCTCACCGCCCCACTGCTGTTACCTGCACGGTCACGGACCGCGGCTGGAAATCAGCTGAGGAGCGCCATGACCGCAATATTTATCTTTTTGGCCACAAAAAATGGTCTCCGGCTGGCAGCAAATAAAAATGGTGGCATCTTATTGGCTGTACGCGAAAACGTCATTACGTGGCACCATACAGCCGTAATAGCTGCCTGCTTTCTGAATCTACAATCGTGTCAATGGGCCCGTATAGAGCTTGCATTCTCTGGCGCGTGGATCCAGAGTCAGTAATTGAGTATGTTTCGGAAACATCCTGTCCTCGAGCATTGCTTATTTTTAAAATCAATTAGACATGCGTGACCGAATTAGTGCTTGGATGCCCATGCAAGCCCTGCCAGTGTAAATCGTCCTTACCAAATGTAGACCGACCACGCTAGGAAACAGTCATGTCTTGCCCCTTGTTGTGATAAGCTTCATACAGTCAAAAGCTGTCTACGCTTTTTTGAAATAATTAAAAACAACCTCCAAGAGGTAAATTCGCAAAAACACGAAAAACATTAAATATGGCATTGTTTTAGCCACATTATGAATTCGTTTTTAGTTCATCTTTGCTTTTTGTGCGGACTGGTGGGTTGATGGTGTAGCGGTCTAGTCTCCCACCGCTCACCAGCCCCGGGGCCTGACCCGGAACCAACACCACACAATGTTTCACCTTCTGGCCAGGCGTGGCCAGAAGGCTTAAATAAACGGGCCGGGGTCGCTCGGGACTTCCGGCCCAGCAGAATGCCCAAGCAGCATGTTGTCCGCGCACATTATTTCCTAATAACACCCAGGGCCTTAGCATACCCAACAAGGCCACATTACACTAGCGACGAGGGTGGGTCTGCTGCCTGCAGCCGCCACGCTCCCGCACCTGCCCGCCAACCAGCCGAAGTAACTGAAGAGCCCAGCGGCAAGACGCGCGCATCGGCGCCCACTTGCCTGGTCGAGAAGCCCGGCAGACTCCGCTCTGAAACGGCGAGCCAGCGACGTCACAGGCCGGTGACGACAGGTACAGCGCCCCGCTCTGCTACCCCGCTGCCTGTGGACATTGTTGCGGCGCGTGTGTGCTCCCGGTGGGGCCTCCGGTCGAGCCCACGCCACCAACAGTGAGACGCGCATGCGCAGACACCGCCTCATGCCAGACATCCCCCAGGGGTGCAGTACCTCTCCCAGCCACCGGGGACCACGAGGGGTGAAAGGATCCCGCTCCCAGCACCAGGCAGCACGAAGAGCACGAGGCCACAACGGTGCGATACCTCTCCCAGCCACCGGGGTCCACGAAGGGGAAGGAATCCAGCTCACAGCATCAGGCAGCAATAGGAGGACGAGGCCACAGCCACCTGTGCATCCTGGCACATCTGCCTGCCCTGACACCCAGCGCGCCGAGGGACAACACTAAGGCTCGGCCAGCAAGTCCATCACTGGCCCGTGACAGACACCTTCAGCGCGGCAGCGCCAGTCACACTCACACAACCAGGGTGTCACCGGATTTCGCCCAGCCATGTCTGACCCAGCCATAGCAGCAGCCCAGCAGCCTGCACCCCCGGCCGCGTCTCCGGCACACTTGCACTCCCAGGTCAACGCGCTTCCCCCGTTCAGCGAACTCATCGATCCTGCCACTGCGTCACCAAGGTGGAACGTGTGGATCGGCCGCCTAAACAACTACTTCATCGCCACGAGGGAAACGGACGGCGCGGTAAAGAGGTCGTTGCTACTACACTTCGCAGGGGACGAAATATACAAGCTGTTCGCGCACCTGCCCAACACGGGTGCACCCACGGACTACGAATCGGCGGTTAGGGCGTTGAATGCCCACTTCGACCCTCAACTTAACCCCGACTACGAACGGTTCAAATTGCGACAGGCCCGTCAGAGGGAAGGGGAATCCATGGACGCTTTCCACGCACGCCTCCGGGAGCTCGCCAGCACGTGCACGGAGGATGACCAGACCAAAGAAGTGAGAGCACAAGTCATCCTAGGGATCCGTATCAAGACCTTGCGGACCCTCATCCTCCGACAACCACGGATCACCTTAGAGGACATCCTCATCCTGGCACGTTCCCATGACCTGTCGGAAGCCAGGGCCACAGTCATGGAAGCTGCGCTCACCCACCCAGCCGAACAAGCAGTGTCGGTCAAGACAGAGCGAGTCGACGCGGCCCGCACGCCGGCGCGCGGGAGTCGAGGACGCTGGCCCAACAGAACCTCGCACCGACCACAGTGTGGGTATTGTGGCAAGGAGGAACACCCCCCGGAGGAATGCCCAGCTAAAGGCAAGACATGCTCCAAGTGCGGTGTCGCCAACCACTTCGCGAGCGTATGCCGTGGCGGAGGACGACACAAGGGGCCTCCCGGGCGAAGACCTCCCGCCAGGGCAGTAAGACAGCTCGCGCTAGATGAATCCGAAGCATCAAGACTGCAGAGAATACCAACACAACGGAGGCAGTACCTTGAAGATTCATCCACAGACGAAGAAGGAGAATGTTATCTAATATCGTTCGCAAGTGATCTCAAGCGGAGGAGGCGTCCGCAGCCAACATGCGCCATCGAGATTGCCGGATCCCCCGTCACGGCGCTCATTGACACCGGGGCATCGGTGAACGTCATGGGGTGTCAACAATACAAGCGGTTAAGCCCAAGGCCGGTGCTCACGCCGTCCAGAGTGAGGATCCTCACGTACGGGAGACAGAAGCCACTCCCTCTAAAAGGGAAAATGACCGTCCAGGTGAAGACAGAGGGCCACGAGGTCACGACCACATTCCACGTTGTCGACAAGGAAGCGGACATCCTAGTAGGAAGTCACACCGCGGAAGACTTGGGCCTGGTGACATTTGCAAATGCCGTACGAACATTACAAACGGAAGACGTTCTAGAGCTATTCCCACAGCTATTCAAAGGATTGGGGAACATGAAGCGGCCACCAGTAAAGCTACACATAGACTCGTCAGTAAGACCCGTCGCCCTGAGGCACAGGCGCAACCCGTTTCACCTAAGCCCACTAGTGGAGCAAGAGCTACAAAAGCTTGAACAACAAGGGGTGATAGAAAAAGTAACCGGACCGACCCCATGGGTATCGCCGATGGTCATAGCAGAGAAACCAAAGCAGCCAGGGCAAATCAGGCTCTGCATAGACATGCGAATGCCCAACCAAGCCATACGAAGAGAAAGGCATCTGACGCCAACGGTCGACGACATCCTGGCCGACCTCAATGGGTCACGGTGGTTCTCCAAGTTAGATCTCAACGCGGGGTACCACCAGTTGAGGCTAGCAGAAGAAAGCAGGTACATCACCACCTTTTCGACACATCTGGGACTCAGACGATATAAAAGGCTGAACTTTGGGATATCGTCGGCCGCAGAGATATTCCAGAACGCGGTAAAGGAAGTCCTGTCCGGTCTACAAGGGGTGCTTAACGTCAGCGATGACATCCTAATACACTCGGCAACGCTCGAAGACCATCACCGCCAACTACGAGCCACCCTCCAGCGCCTCGCGGACCATGGGGTGACGCTCCACAAGGAGAAGTGCCAATTCTATAAGCGATCCATCGAATTCTTCGGGTACATTTTTAGCAAGGAGGGAGTGCAAGTAGACCCTCGGAAGTCTCAAGCCATCCAGCTCGCTCCTGCACCAACGACGGCGTCGGAAGTCCGAAGCTTTTTAGGCATGGCAACGTACTGTGGGCGGTTTATACCTAACCTGGCCACCCTCGCAGAGCCTCTACGGAACCTAACGAAGAAGGACACTGGATGGAAGTGGGGCCGGGATGAAGAAGAAGCATTCCGGAAGGTGAAGACGACACTACTGGAGAAAACAACCATGGCCTACTTCGACACATCGCGACCGACAGAGCTGATAGTAGATGCCAGCCCCGTGGGGCTAGGAGCCGTGCTGACGCAGGAGACGGAACCAGGGACGTGGGTCCCGCTGGCCTTCGCGAGCAAGGCACTGACCGCAACGGAGTCCCGATACTCGCAAATTGAACGAGAAGCGCTGGCTATCAAGTGGGCATGCAACCACTTCCACCTATACCTCAGCGGGCACCCATTCCGCGTCGTAACTGACCATCAACCGCTACTCCCGCTGTTCAAGGGCACTGCTCCTCACCCGCCGCCCAGAATCGAGAGATGGGCGATCCAGCTCCAGCATTATCAACTAGACCTGGTGTATCGGCCAGGCGCAAAAAACCCGGCAGACTTCTTGTCGCGCCATCCAGCCAGCCCCCCAGAAGAGGACTTAAGCCAAGAGGGACAAACCGAAGAATTCATTGATATGGTGACCCAATGGGCATGCCCGAAAGCCCTCACCCTAGAAGAAGTCGAAGGCCACACGCACTCCGACATGGTCCTCAAAAAGGTGCTGGGTGCCTTGCAGAAAGGAACATGGGAAAGGTTTCTCCACGACATCAACGGGTGGAATGAAGCAGACCGGGCCCGCCTAGGGAAATTCTGGAGAGTCCGTGAAGAGCTCAGTGCTGCAGCGAGTGGTGTCGTGCTGAGAGGGTCACGCATCGTCATCCCCCTGGGCCTCCAGGATCGAGCAACAGCTCTGGCACACGAGGGACACCAGGGCATAGGAAGAATGAAGTCCAGGATGAGGGAA
Organism: Calotriton arnoldi; assembly: GCA_963921515.1. Taxonomy (NCBI): domain Eukaryota; kingdom Metazoa; phylum Chordata; class Amphibia; order Caudata; family Salamandridae; genus Calotriton; species Calotriton arnoldi. Next base: position 1,561,554 of record CAWUFW010002210.1, read on the forward strand.
AAAGTGTGGTTCCCTGGGATGGAAGAAGCGGTGGACGCCATGGTGCGTGGCTGCCGATCGTGCCAGATCACTGGAAACCCGGAGACTCCGGCCCCGGTAATAACAGAAGATCCAGCCCCATCACCCTGGTCATGGGTGAGTCTCGACTTCGGGAGTTTCCCGGACGGGAGGGTTACGGCCGTCATGATCGACAGCTACACCAAATATCCCCTAGTGGAAGTCTTACCATCCACTGCATTTAGCAACCTCCTGCCAATGATGGAGAAGACGTTCGCTCTATTCGGCCTGCCGCACGTCGTCAAGACAGACAACGGGCCCCCGTTCCAGGGGAGTGAGTTCAAGGACTTCCTCTACAGACTAGGAGTAAGACACCACCGAATCACGCCGCAGTGGCCCCAGGCCAACGGCGAAGCCGAACGTTTTATGCGGACACTAAACAAGGTACTACGCATAGCGGTAGCCGAACAATCCGATCCGGAGGGGGCCCTCCAGACGTTTCTGAGGGAATACAGGAGTACCCCCCACTGCACAACCCAGAGGTCTCCATGGTCATTAATGTTAGCCGGCCACCGACGCGACACCATCCCGGTAGCGGAAAACTGGGCGCCGGAGCCGTATGATCCAGCAGACACCCAGGCCCGGAGGTCGGCAACCAATGAGAAGGCCAGTCAGCGGCGAAGAGCACGGCCCCGAACAGTGACGCCGGGGTGTACGGTCCTGGTGAGGAACCGTCGCAGCGGAGGGAAGTTCCGCACACCCTATGAACCAGGGCTCTGGACCGTCCGGACCGTCAAGGGAACGGCCATCACGGCAGTAAAGGACAGAGAAGTCATCACCAGAAATATCTCGTGGTTCAAGAGGGTCCCAGCGCCAGCAAGCGGTGAGGTGTCTGGCAACAGAGAAGCGGAGTGGGCCGACGTCGGCCCAAGGCCTGTTGGAGATACAACTCCACGTCAAACAGAATCAGTTCCACCCGGGGATACGCTGGCAGAGGACCAGCCCCGTGAACAGGAGGCGGCCAGCCCGAGAGACAACCGAACCGCCCGCCAACGACAATATGACTTGAGGCCCAATCCGAGGCCAAACCAACGACTTGCAGGTTCTGTGTGTTAATGTTTTTGTGTTCTTTTGTTTAGTTTATTTTGAACTGATTTGGGATGGGATGTAGCGGTCTAGTCTCCCACCGCTCACCAGCCCCGGGGCCTGACCCGGAACCAACACCACACAATGTATCACCTTCTGGCCAGGCGTGGCCAGAAGGCTTAAATAAACGGGCCGGGGTCGCTCGGGACTTCCGGCCCAGCAGAATGCCCAAGCAGCATGTTGTCCGCGCACATTATTTCCTAATAACACCCAGGGCCTTAGCATACCCAACAAGGCCACATTACAGATGGCATTTGTTTAAAGATGTGGCAGGTTTAATAAAGTATTCAGGAAGGTTAAAAAAAAAAAATGCAGTGTGCTGGTGTTTTTAAGTCGCTTGGGGTCACTTACCTTGGCACTGCTGCATACCGTGGTGGTTTTGGGAATTGCGTATCACAGGGATCCATGATTTTGATCCTCTTTGTGGCTTTTTGCTGCTTTTCCGTTTATTTAAGATGATAGATATTTAAATAAAGGATGCAGTTCAGATAGAAAGTTAGATGGTAAGTTTGCTGAGCTGTTCGGACAATTTGCGGAGAGAAGGCCACGCCAGACTGCGCTACCTTCCACAGATGCTCGATAGGAGATGCTACTAGAGCATAGACATTGACAATAAAACAAACGGTATGCGACCTTTAAATGCACAAAATGTTGGTGTTGTGATGGTGCCCTTTCAGCTTTAGAAGAAAATAATAATTTAATTATGGGAAGATAAGAATAACCTCAGTCAGTCGCCTCATGCAGAACAAAACCACTCTAGGGCTGCATATATCGGTGGTGTTAACACAAAATGATGGGGCCCGCTGCAGAATGTGTTAGGGGACCTGAGCTTACCATATCTCTCAGATAATTATAGGCCTCAACCCTTATGGGTGTGGGGGCCCTGCGCCGCAGGGGCCTGTGTTTATCCCTGGCATATCTGTTTCCCTCAGTTTTGACTGTCGGCGCTGTAAAATGGACGCTACAGAACAAAGTTTTTCCCCGTTAGAAAATCAGGACTTTACACCTTCATGTGCGAGTGAGAGCCCTGAAGTTGCCATAAGATGAAGAATCTAGCCTTCCGGAAACGCAACCGCATAAGTAAGAAAGTGGTCCCTAGGTGGGAAATGGAGTTTTACTGGGGAAAGAATGATGAATAGACGTGGTTTGGATCTTTTGGGAGCGAGGTGCCACCCCGCTCCTGTATATCCCTCCGAATGAGAGACTTGCAACTTGAAGCTGCACGTGTCTTCGGAGTTCCATACCCTTATGAAGGACCTCAGTCTCTATGTGGTCATAGAACTCCTTGATGCCTGGCTATATCCTTATAATGTACGGCAGAGGGTACCTTTGCCACAGAAAACAGGATGAATAGCAACCCTGTGTTATTGTGCTTGGCTTAACCTATGATCCAGAATGTTACTACAAAGGAGAATATAGCAAACAAACACTTTCAGACACTTTAAGCATGCCTATTTCAAAGTGGAACACTCTGCAAAAAAATTTTTCCATTGATTTAAGGCTGAAATGGAATATATACAAGTAAAATAAAGTGCCGCCATAATGCAGCAAAATTTCATTTTTGTGCCACAAAATTTCCATGTTTTCTGCTGCAAAACTTGCAAATTTATGCCACAGAATCCTGGGGGTCTGCCTTATGTCACCTTGCTATGCAACTCCGTAGCCTCAGGAGCCCCTTTTCCTGATAGTTGGAAAGGGACTGAGATCAACTCTATCTTTAAAAAAGGGAATCGCCACAACCTAAGCAATGCTAGACCAATAAGTCTCCGGTATAACCTTCAAAAGGTGTATGCTAGGCAGATTTTGAATAAATTTGCAGAGGAAAATAAGATTTTCTCACCATATCATGCTTTAGGTCATGGGTTAGTACAATAGAATAGGTGTTCGGGCTCATCTGCCTTATGTGGAAGTATATAAAACTAATGGAAGGACATCTATATATCGCATTTGTTGACCTGAGGTCGGCATCCGACCTTGTCCGAAGGGGCTTATTGTGGGCTTCCCTTAAGACACAAGGAGTCCCTGAAGATCTTCTTACTCAGATTAAGAGATTGCATCAGGGGAATTATACCCAAGTCCGATGGGGCCACCAGGGTGAATTTACAGATTGTATCCCAATATGAAGGGGAGTGAGGCAAGGCTGTGTGCTCATGCCTAAAATCTTTTTGCATTATGTAAATGATGTTGTAAAAGCTTTTCAGGAGTTTAACCACAATTCCCCCAAGTTGGATGGGGCTCCAGTGTCGGCACTGTTATTTGCAGATTACACCTTCCTATTGTCACAAGCCCCTAAGGGATTGCAGATGCTACTCGACAACTTTAGTGCCTATTGTGAAAATAAGGGACTAGAAATTAATGTTAATAAGAGCAAATACATGGTGATTAGATCTCACAAAGAGCTTTAGAGGGAATAGATGGCTATGACAGAAAGATTAGAATGTGTAACTAAAGTTGAGTATTTGGCTATTACCCTTGATTGCAAACGGTCGTGGGCCTCACGTATCCAAAAGAGCAGAGCTGTTCTTTTACATAGTACCATGGCAATACTTAAAAAGCCACAGGCAACGTCTTCTAGAGCCATCTCCCCAGCTATTGAAGTTTATAAGTCAAAGGCCCAGGCATCCGCTTTATATGGAGCTGAACTATGGGGAGCTGATAATACTGGAAAGCTAACCTTGTGCGAGAATAACTACTTAAGATCCTTGTTACACCTTCCTAGAAGAATTCCTCTCATCCCTCTGTTCCAGGATGTAGCCCTCAAGAGAACAGAGCATGTGGCAGTTCTGTGACCTCTACTTTATTGGGTGAGAATTTGGACTGTACAGGAGTTCCCACCATATAGGGAGAGCCTGAGGGAATTATTGGTGTTAGACAAGTCTATTAGCTTCACGTGGTTCCAGCACGTTGAATCTTGGTTTGTTAAATTGGGCCAAACATTTTTTGGGATTGACTTTCAATATTTCACTGCACTTTTTAAAAAAAACGACCGAAATTAATCTACTTGGAATGAATGTATGACGATACAACGCATGCATTCACATCGCATGCCATTAGATCGCGGTTTTTACAACGCAAGTCGTTACAACGACTTGCGTTGGAGGGCGCTGGACTTAGGAGTAGTTTAATTTACTATTCCAACTCCAGCCTACGTACAGTAGGGAAGGTGTTGGATAGTAAATTAAACTATTCCTTGTCCTATAGCGCCCTCCAGTGCAAGTCGTTGTAACGACTTGCGTTGTAAAAACCGCGATCTAATGGCATGCGATGTAATGCATGCGTTGTAAAGGTTGTTTCCCACTTGGAATATGCAACTTTTACCTTACACCAAGGCTCCCTGACGGGGAGACCGTCAGCACAATTTTTAGCCATTAAACCAACACCACATTTCGAAGTATTTTTGGATGACAAACAACTTCAGTTGGCTAAAACACTTTATATAAAGGTTTGCTATGAAATTCTAAAAATTTGGTCCCACACAATAAAAAGAAAAAATGACAATGGTGCTTTGGATATTGTAATTGTACTTTGTGCCACTTGAATGTTCAAGAAATTGTGGCGCTTGTTCTGTTATTATGTCCTGTTTATGCAAGTCCTAGGAAGAAATGGATCTGCCCCCTATGTCGCAATTTAGGTTTCAGGAAATATTTAGAAACTGCCAGGACCTTACAAAGTGATACATCCCCGCGTTTAGTATTTAGTTTGAGCAGATACATATCTGCAGTTGGGCTTCTGCGGAGGAAGAGGGGCCTGAAATGCTCTCTTAGCAATTTTTAAGGTCGTTTTATATAAGTTTATTGACACAATGAACATTGTTTCTAAGATTTCGTGAACTGTATTGCATGATAAATGGTAAATGTTCTGGTTCCATATCACCAAGCATTGTAGGAACTGATTTTTACTGTAATATGTGTTTATGGAAGGAATTTTCTGAAATAAACTATTGACTGACTGACTCCATTTTAAAGAAGGTGAAGGTTGCGCGCACTTGGTGTGAGTTGCAGAGACACAATTCAAAGTAGGTTGTGGCTTATAACAAAATTCTGTTCTCAAAAAGCTGTGAGGATAGCCAACGCTTCTATTCACAATAAATTGTCCACCGGTGGATGCCCGGGCACATGCCCATGTTAAATTGTTGTCATACAGTGCTAGAGACAATTTGTTTGTAAAGTGGAGGTTTATAAAGTTCTGATGTTTATTTGTACAACTACCCTAAAGATTTTTATACATTGCACATTGGTGAATAATGCAGAATGTAGGGGGACCCACTTAGAGATGGATTAAATCACAGTGTATTTGTAAGTATGGATCTAAGGGTTGTATGCCATTCTGCTCATCTTAGGAATGCATGTAGGGTATTTTACTAAACCACCCAGGGTTGTCCTTGGGGCCTGGCTGAAGGTGCCTTATCAGTGCCTAATGCAAATGTCAACCTCTTGACTCAAATTTTGGGTTATTTCAAGGGCCTGATTTAGATCTTGGCGGGACTCTTGTCGTCCCTCCGCGGCGGAGTATCAAGTACTCTGCCAAATCTGACGATATTTCGCCCGCCGTATTTAGATGTGTGCTGGCTGAACCGCTGTCCCCATCAACATACTGTTTCCTGTTGCATAAGCGGTGCACCGTCGTCGGGGTGGCGGGCTCCTCTGCTGGCTAACAGTACTCCATTTTACAGACTACTATGTGTTCTGTTGGGGATTGCAATTCATTTGTGTAGGAAATGGTGCTATAAAATCACATCTGTATAAATGGATTAGTATATGGTCTATGAAGTTATGGGGGAGCGTGGGGCTATTCTGACCATTATTCTGTCCCTTAAACAATGCATTGCTGAAGTAAACAACACACAACCGCAAGTATCATTATTTAGTATGTTTGAAGTCATATATGTAAATAGTATGCACAAAAATATATTTCGCTTCTTCTTTTAACTTTCTTATATAAGGCTGTCATAAACACACATAAGACATGACTTTGTGAAAAAGTGACATGAAGTGACAAAATCAATTTGACACTATACAGTACAAACAAAAAACTAATATCAACATAATAGAAATACAGAAAAATATAAGATTTTTTTTTAAATATGTCTGTTTTCTCAATTCTCAATGGTTCAACACATAGCCCAAATCGTTTCCCAAAACATCTAGGTTAGTTGACAAAACATGAAGCAATAAGATTGCCGCCGATGTTTCGACCCAGTGCATATGTGTTATTGATGTGACATCACAGCGGGTCTTCCTCAGGACAAACTAAAAGAAAACAGCGTAAGTACCCTAAATGGTATTTTGGAAAACCTGAGCTCTTCCAAACCAGGATGGAGTCCATTTGTGGATAAGTAAATATCCAAAAACAGCTAAGTAAAATCCAACAAGGGGAGACCAACAGTTAGGTTCACGCTCCAAATCTTAGACATTGGGAAATGTATTGAAAACAGCCACAATTGTCAAAGGGGGCCAACTTGCTTCACGGTCCCCTAGGGTTACTAGGACAGCAAGGCGCTGCAAAAGAAGTCAGCCCATGGCTTGTAGATGCCAAATTTCAGGTTATATCAAGGGCCTGATTTAGATCTTGGCGAAGCTCCCATCGCCCCTCTACAGCGGAGTATCCAAGTACTCTGCAAAGCTGATGGTATTCCGCCCACCATATTTAGATGTGTGCTGGCTGAACTGCCGTCCGCATCGACAGACTGTTTTCCGTTGCATAAGCAGCGGACCATCGTTGAGGCGGCGGACTCCTCTGCTGGCTAACAGTACTCCGTCAATTCCGCGGGATCGCGCCAAGTCAATTTAGTTGTGCTGGTATTGTCCTAGCTGCAGTTTGCTGACAGAGTAAATCCCTGGTGGAGTGGAGACTGGTAAGTACTACTTATTAATGTGTCAATACACATACATGTTGTGTTTGAATCTAAAATATATGTAGGTAATGTGTTATGCCCCTTTAATTACATATTTCATAGCACACAAACAACACACACACACTATTGAATGCACACCCACAGGCACTAGAAGCAGAACACCTACAAGCACCACAACAACAAACATTTTTTTAAAGTGTCGATACAGGTGTGTTCATTTTACCTTGTTAAGTTGTAAAATGTACCCATATGCATTACACATAAAAAAAAATACATGTAAGAGCAATGTAAAAATACACAAGGCTAAAGCAATTGTCAACACACAAATCATTGTACGACAACTTTAAAAAAAGCTTACCTTAGATCCCGGCGACAACAAAGTTGATTAGTGTTTTGGTCATGGAGTAGCAGCAAAGGGAGGACCTGGACAATGGGGTGCAAGATGGAAACGTAAGTGGGAAATAGAAAAAAGGTATGTTTCTACTGCATTTCCTTTGATTATGCCAACTCAAAGTAGCAGGTATCCCTGCCACAGTTTCCTCGACGGAAAGGCACATCGTGATTTGCCCGGCGGTTATCTCGGCTGGACTTCCGCTGACATCGCTTCTGCCTATGATGCTGTCAATGCAGCAGAAAATTCCTGGCAAAGTCGGCGGCACTCGGGCGGTCTTTCATCACTGGACCTGCTAATATCTAATTGGAGTAGACGGACCGCCAAGAAGGCGGACGGTGAAATGGCCGACAAAGTGAAGGCGGGGCCAGAAACGCCAAGATTTAAATCAGGCCCAACTCCTTAATAGGATGATCGCATTAATGTGAATAGAGAAGGTATTCAAGGTTTAAAACATGAGTGACCTATTAAAGTCTAGGGAGTCATTTTCCTTGTAAAACAGGTGAGAACCAGTAAAAAAACGGTAACATCCACCAAATATGAGGGAGTTGATAGATACGCTGTGTGTACTGCATGTTAACAAATGTTATGTCCATTATCATTTGATTGGTGATAGAAAATTGGTCACAGATGTAGCTTTTTGAATTACTTCCAGTTCGCAATGCCTATAGAAAACGTCAGAGTCATTGGGTGTTGTCATCAGTCATGTCATTTATAATGTAATTTGAAATGCCATCAGTGATGTCATCAGTGATGTCATTTAACATGTCATGAGTGATGTAATATGTGAGATCATAAGCAGTGCATGACAGTGGTGCAAGTTAGAGTTAGTTCACTAAACTATGACTGGAAAATGTCTTTTATTTTTGTTTATTAAATGTAAGTTCTTATCTTATTACAACAACTAACTACAGTGTCACTTTAAGCTTTGATTTCTTTCAGTATATGCCTAAACCTATATACTTATACCTAAATACCATATACCTATAAATATGTCTATGGGTATATGGTACTTAAATATTTTATACTTCCACAGTATTTTGGTAGTCGATATTCTGGCTATGATATTTTTGATTTATGATATTTTTGTTGCATGTCACGTTTGTGCTCGATATTCTGACATACGACCACGTCCTTGGTCTTTAAGGAAATATGGCATTTCCTCAATCTTCATCAGCAAAAATAGTCTTGGTGTTATTATGCGACTGGCATTGTGAGCAGTTGCCGATGTCAGTCTTCCCTTCAGATTTCAGATAAGAGCGACCGGGTGGTAGAGTGCCAGCTGCAAACCTACAACAACAAAATGGTGACTTTCAAGTTTGACCTGGATGGGGACAACCCAGAGGAGATTGCAGCTGTGATGGTGAGTGCCAGAAAGCTACCTTTCCATTTCTGTATTATCAAACTCTACCTTTTATGCTGCCATGATATTTGTTTCCAGTCAGAAGTCTTAATTTGTAATGTGAAAGCACTATTTTATACTGGAAATAGGTGCTTTCTCTCCTATTTTATTCTGTTGTTGTTCATGAAAGTTTTGAGAAGAGCCACAGCGGAGTCTAGACAGTAACAGGGCCTTTTAGTGTGTATGTAGCCCATGTGTAAGTTGCTACTGGCCACCATGGGTACACAGCACTGGATTCTAGTTCACATACATAACACAGGGAATACATTTGCAGATGTTATTTGTTATGTGTATTTATATAGTGCAAACCTTGGTATAAAGCAACAGAGCGCTGTATGATAGAACGGGGGCACAAAGTGATGGCAAGCAAGACTTGCTAACAACTGGAAGGGTTCTCTTAATTGGCATTTTTGTGTTATAAAGAGTCAGAGTGGTTGTTTATCGACAAGGTATTCCTAAATGAGGGAGGTTTCCTGCTCCTTCCTGAAGTAAAGGTAAAGGTGTTTGTCTGATCAGTGGTCAGATGGAATTCCAGACCCTTGATGCATAGCAAGAGAAGGCAAGTCTTTTGGTCATTTCTTTCTTGCATTTCTTTGTTTCAAGCCTGGCAAAGTCCTGAATGCGTGTGATACTGGTTATGTCTAGTAGGTAGCGTGCTCTGTTGGAGGCAACATCCTTGACGATGGTGCAGCAGATCTTGAAGGTGGTAGGGCTTGCAGGGAGAGCCAAGGCGGTTCCTGGAGTATTATAGTGATCCAGTTGAACTTTTTCATTCCCTTGATGAGCCGTCCTGTTGCTTGGTGAATGTTTGAGAGGAGTTCTTTGAGATGGATGACTTAGATGCGTTATGAGTTTAAATGGTCTGCATTTAGAAAACCCTAATTAATCAAAGTCCTATGAGTAAAACAAGGTAGGATGGAGTTTGCAGTAATGTCACCTAGGGTCAATGTCAAAGGAAATATTGGGAGGTGTAAAGTGCAGGGATGTGGGATCCTAGGAAGAAAGCCTTGACCCGGATCCTATGATATGTATTTGCAGGTAAACAATGAGTTCATCATGAAGTCTGAGCAAGAGAGTTTCACCAACAGAATTCGGGACATCATTCACAGAGTGGAGACCCTGCTGCAGAAACACGCCCAGGGAGAGAACGAATCAAATGGAGTTCCGCCAGCAGCAAATTTATCCAGCACCTCAGTGCCAAATCTGCAGGCAAGCATTGCATTCAAGTAAAAGGCTATACTTCATTCAGATACTAGGATACCCCTCTATGTGCGTCTTGGTCCCCTCTATGTGATTCTTGGTCTTAAATGGAGAAAGACAAAATTAATTTTGTAATACCACTTTTTTTGATATAAGAAAAAGCTAATTAGCGTGATTAAAATCCTGTGATATTTTCACTACCATTCAGTATCAGACTTTTCAGCTTTCGGAAGCAAAACTAGGCACCTATTAGCAACTAATTAGTTTTAATAATAATAATAAATAGTTTTTATATAGCTCTTCATTCAATACTTCTGTCTTTTCTAAGTGCAGTAAATAACAGGCTTTACTATTGCCCCATTGAATGGTACTCTATTCACAAATCTACAGGAGGATGGAAGGCTATGAGGGTCTTACTGGGATTCAAACTCGTAGCCTGGAGATCACTGCTTATTTAGTATGACCAGTCAAGTCACAGAGCCTTCCTGAGAGGATCCTATTGCCTGCTATACTACGCGGGAGTAACCTCTAGGACCATGATTACAAAGTAACCGGATGGGGAAAAGGTATTTACCACAACTGGTAAATACCATTACACCGGAGTGAGGTATTCACTGGGTGTGGTAAATCTCTCCTACTCAAAGATTTTGTCTTGGAAATGAGGCATAGTATTCAGAATTTGTGTTAAAAAAACAACTTAATTCCAGTTTTTATATTTTCTTAGACTTTTCCTCAGATACATTTCTTTAGGTTTGAACTTCTGAAATCTGTTAGGAGAAAACAGCCATGGGGTGATAATTATTTTACAGCTCTTAATTCAGATCCCTCTGCAAACCCATGTGCAAACTACAATTTGCACATGGAAAGGAATTTAACACGAAGGTTGTATTCAGAACCCAAGCATGAAATTCCTCAAACTAATCATTGTTCTCTGTAGTATTCCATAGGTGTATCTAAACGATCAATAGCCGGCCATGGTCAAGGGTAAAGACCATGTATCAATATGCGGGCAGGGTTGGTGCGACAGTTACAATCTGTTGGTGGGTTAACGCCTCAATAACAGTCTGTGGTTGGGCTCTGCGAAAACCTGAATAACTTTGAGTGGGGCTAATCCACAGAAACCGTCAGTGGATGAAATGAGCGCCTGAAATCGCACATATGTTTTAACAAGACTTCCATCGTAGGAGACTTAAGACAAACATTGAAAAAGTAATTAGAAAAACAGCTTTACCTTTGTTCCATAAATTTAATCAAATAACATATGTGGATTAATTTAGAAAATACACAGAAAGATAACTGAATGCCTGCAGATACTGCTGGATCTTCTAACTTAGCATCTGATGTTCTGAACAGGGCCCTTGTGATTATTTTGCCGTCACATAATATTTGATAATATTTGTATGTCTAAGTGGGCCAGATTGAAGCAGAAGTTTAGAATATCCATAGAAGATAACTTTACATATAACAAATCTATATGGAACTCATCAGGTTAGTGGGTGTTCTGAAAACCTGCTGTGGATTAAAAACCTCATGTACCAGAGAGGCGACTATTGTAATTTTATTTGTTGGAGGCATCAATGCCTTCATCCTTTTTAAATTTTCATTGGGAGGTTCAGCTATGCTATACACTTAGACAGGATCAGTGGGTTCAGTATACCCATCTCTTTTTTTATCTCAATTCATCTCCCAGTCGTGTGCCATCGTACGCCACACTTCATTACTCTCCAACACAACTTGACCCAACATTCCCATTGTTTTGCCTCTATTAGATAAAATGTTCTGTTTTCATGCTCATTATTTTAAAACATTTTAGAGAACATTTTACAAATATTGTGTGCAGCTCTGATAAGATGTTGACATTTTTGTCAACAATAAGGGATGGAGCACTGAACCAAGACACATGGTTATCTGTAATAAAATTGAGCCTTACACTTTCTATTTTAAATAATAAATTCCAATATGTGAGTTTTTGTTGTTCCAAAAACAGTAATCATAATCAAGATACCAGAATCTGCAGACTTATTGAAGACTTCGCACACTCTCTAGAGCAATGATGTGTGCAACACTGCACATTACAACCAGAGTTACCATAGTAATAGAAGCAATGCATTTGCAAGCCTTTCCAGTTTCCTTTAAAATGCCTGTTATGTGATGTTGTGTTCCCTTATTCTTTCTGCAGGCTGACTTGAAGTTACAAGAGTTATCCCGGTCCTTCTCCTCCTCATCACTGAGCGGTAGGTACAAAAATTGCACAGAGGGTTCGCTAACCCAAGAATCTTCCTCTTGACTAAAGCCCAGCTTCCGGATCCATCTTGGATAGTGTGGGCGAGAATCCCATACAATCAGGCTGGCACTTCAGTTCTCAATTGAGGAAGTCCAATTTGGGCAACAGGATCTGTGATATTGTTGAATGTAGTTTTAGGAAGTTATTTGCTCACCAACAGCCTGGCATAAGAACAAGGCTAAGTTGCATGATTGGAGTATGGTCAGTCTTATTAAAACCGAAGATTAGCTGAATGCTGTCAGCGTGCATATAACATTTTGCATAAGATAGGTAAAGTAGTTTATCTGAAGTTCTGAGATAAGAATTAAATAAAAATAGAGCAAATACAGACCCCTATGGCAGTCGCACTTTAAGAGATAAAAGCAGACACTGTTTATTAGTCTCTGGAAAGGAAGTAACCCAATTCAAAATGAGGTCTAGGATCTCAGGTTCTGCTCGCCAACTCCACAAAAGGGAATAGTCAACGGGTTTGAGTGCTGCTAATCGGTCGAGCAACATTAGGGCGCCAACACTGCCATCAACCATCTCAATATAGAGATCATCAAACACTTACAGCACCACTTACTATATATTCATTCTTGGCTTAGCGCCAAAATATTGTTGTATGAAGCATACTGCCGTACCCATGCAGCAGGTTACAGATGATGATGGCAGAGCCTTCTGACTTCTGAGATATAGTTTGCATCGCACCTTCCCAGACAGGATTGGATCACTCCAGTCAGGATAGTGTGTGAACTTAAGCTCTTTGCATCCTCTCGTACATCTATTTTCAGCTCTCCTCTTCCCCAAGCAAACAGTGAGCTCCTGCCACATTATCCAATGATAGCTCTCTAGAACTGCACCACACGGCCCACACACCACAGTCCAGGTGTTAAGATTTCACCTTTTGGCAGGCAACAATGAATACATTTCCATAAGTTGCAACTAATATAAAATACAGGTTATTTTCTTATCACAATTCACTAGGCTCATGTAAGCAGCAGCCATGTAGACTTGTATCAGGCTGTGTCAATTTTCCTATTGCACCTTAAGTCCTCCTCCCCACATATCTCACACCTGTGTGTGTCTTAACATCACTTAAATAATTATGAAAATCTATAAATTATTTCTGAACGTCTGGGCCCCATGACATTTCCCTATCAAAATGCACCTCATTTCTTTGAAGTGGACTTATTTTAACCTGGATAAAAGGTGTGTCTTTTTTTCTTTACCCACTCATATTTGTAAGTCCTCCCCTCCTTTACCTCCTCCACACGCAGATGCAATGCTTTGGTAGGGGTTTTGGCTGTGGCTGTTTTCATAGGTCAGGTGGCATTGCATTCCCATGTTGTACTGGTATGGACCTCCAGAGGCCTAAAGCACACCAGGAATTCAACAGACTTCTGTGAATATCAGCCATATGTTCATGCGCCTTTTCTAGGGCAAACCTTGTAAAAGGACCCAATACATTCTATACGCATCGGTGTTGGTTTTTATGGGGACAATAATTATCTCACAAAACACCATGCCACTCATAATGTTTGCCTTAGAAGAATAGTTTTTCTCGCTTGTCTTTGCAGGAAGGGAGGAAAGAGACAGTAGATGTTGTTGTCATGTGTATGCGCTTTCCTTGACTGGCCTTTCTTTCTCTTGACCTGCAGATTTGGGGTGCACCAGTCCCAATCAGGGTATGGAGTCCCCCGTGTTCCAGTCCCCAAACAATTCCATCTTGGAGAATGAGATCTTTGGTGGGTTCGAGGCGTCCTCACTGTCACTTCCTCTTGGGATGCGACCATATATTCCCGCAATGTCTACAGGTAACATCAGACTCTCTTTTTAGTACTCTCCACACCTAGACACTGCAGGCGGCCATTACGTTTCAAAACCAGATTCTAAGGATCATACTGTCAAAGTTAAATTCAGTTGTAAATGTATGTTTAACCCCAAATTTACCTTTTACACAGCTTCCAGCAACTTACAATGGAATACCTGACGGGTGTTAAGTGTGTGAAGATCTCACCATTGGAACGGAGTTCTCGGCCCCTGTAAACCTTACTCAAATGGGTGGGAGAATAGAAATTCCAATGCATGGCTTGCCTTGGAAGTTTGTCTGTGCCTACAACCGACTACATTTGTGGGCATTCACAAACTCCTCTCATTCTGCTTTCCACCCTGGAAACAGTAGGATTTTTACTCTATCCAAGGGCTAGTTTCAGTTCTTTTTCAGTGAGGAAGGGTATGGATAACCCCGGATTCTGTAGGGGTGTAAGGGAAGGGGTTTCTCCTTAGGGAAAAATATTTTCCCCTTGGAGAAATAAAAATGTGTGTATATTATCCAGAACATGCATAAGTTTTAGGTTCAACTTGGGTTCAGAAAAGGGGAGAAAGAAGTCTGGCTACCTTTATAGAGATGTGGGTGGGGGGTGGGGTGGGGGGGTGGGTGTGGGGTGTGTGTGTGTGTGTATGTGTTATCATTATTTCTAAGTCTACTCATGGTATTTTATGTTACCTGTGTATGTAGGATATGCTTTGTTTCCATATTGTTTCATTACTCTTTCCTGCAGTGTGTTTATCCTCTGCCTGTCTCTTTTCTTCTTTAATGCAGATATCTTTTCAACATCCTGTCAGTATGTGTCTCATTTAAATTCAATATTTATACCTCCATTACCCTCGCAAAAGCTTTTGTGTCACTATCACTGTTTTTGTCAACATTCACAGTGAAGAAGTTGTCCCATGTTTACGAATCGCTTACCACTTTCTTTGAGGAGGTGGTAAAGGATTAATGTTTTGCGACAAGAATTCGGTGGCAAAACATTAATACATACCAATCCGATTCGTTATTTGGAAGAGAAGCCCTAAACACATTCCTCCCAAATACAGAATCAGTATTGAGTCACAAACCCTTACTGAATCACAATTTGTGGTTTGCACATAAGAAAATGCATTTTTGCGATCACAAACTGCCGGATTCTACTAATCAGGCTGTTTGCAACTATAAAAAAAAAGCTTCGTACATCTCGCCCCAAATGTCTTAAATCTTAAAGCGCCTTCTGGTGAAACACTTACCTAATACATCTTTAATGCACTTCACTGTTCTACATGGCTGTTTCATAATGGAAACAGGTGCCACCAGGGAGTCTAAGGTGTGAATAAAAATAAAACCAAAACTGAAGTCAAGTTTTAAAAGATAACTGGAGTGTCCAGAATAAGAGAGTATCACTGCTCAGTATCTGTGTAGTGTTGTTTTCTGCTGATTGCAGCATTGTATATGTTTTACACAAACTCTTTTTCTGCAAGTCAGACTGGACATTGTTAATATGACACCATTCTAGTGCTTCTATGAAAGATAAAATCATCACATGTTGGTGACTAACATTTTGAATAGTATCTGATGAATGTGTACAATTTTCTTATATCAGAATCCCCTGTACGTTATATGGCATTTGGATTCATTTTGCATTAATGTGTATAGAAATGTCAAACTAGATAGATAATTCTGCAGAATGGGGTGCGAAATTAGCCTTTCTTTGGTTAATATCCAACATAATATGCCCTTTCTTTTCAGCACAATTAAGTTGCCCCTGCCTCCCAGTTTAATTCTCCATTCCCTCACTCATAATAACAATGGTCCTGCCTAATAAGGAGTTCTGTTGAGAAAAACACAAGACATAAAGGCAGATAGTGACAACCAGGTCATCCCTCTCTGCCCTAAGGATATGTGTACTTCGTAAGGATTTGCGGGCAATAGGAACATGAAAGGAATGTATGACGGAATTCCGCATGCGTTTTTTGTGCATGCTTTAGCATCTCCGTTATTTGAACGAACGCGTCTTTAGCACGCATTTGTTCTGCACGGAAGTTGTTTTAACGACTTACCTTAGGGTGGCGCTGGATATTGGAATTGTTTAATTTACTATTCCAACTCCAGTCTGCCACAACAGTAGGGAAGGTGTTGGACTTTAATTCCAACACCACTCCACCATTGCGCCCCCCTAAAACAAGTCGTCGTAACGACTTGCGTGCAGAACGATTGCGTGCTAAAGACGCATTCGTTCTGTTGCCAGCGCTGTGAAGGCACGGCGTACTTCCGGCTCCGTCCTAAAGGACGTTTCCCACATGACAGTACATGTATACAGAGCCTCATAGAGAGGCTGTAGTCTCTTAACACTATATCAAGCTTGAATATAAGGTTTAAGCAGATTGATCTAGAGGTTGATGAAGGCCTTGCTGATGATTCTAGCCTTTAAAGAAGCATAAAGGAGAATGGATGGCTTTCCAGATGAGGCAGTGGTCTAGAAAAGCTTGTAGGTCTGTGACAGTACAAGTAAGATGCCCCACGGCAGCACTAATGAATAAATATGGGCATACTGATGACAATAGGACACCAAGTTCAGAGGACTGGTAAATTTCCATGTCTTGGACCCATCCTTAAAATAATGATATCGCTCCAGCTGCTTGGTATGGTCCTCCCCACCCAAGCAGCAGGGAACAGCATGTTCTGTGTACATCACATACTGACCCTAAAAACAGGTCTAGGGTGCTGTTCCCAAAACAGAAAATAACACATTAGCAGGCAGCTGCAGCAACACCATCTGCTCCACCACAGGCTCACCTGCCCTGGAACAAAGGCCATACTCTGTCAAACAACCGCATCCCCGCCAGCAGCTCCACAGTCCTATTCCTTAGCTTTGTTTGTTTTTAATGAGATTTCCCAGTTTGAGGCCAACACGAAATAAACTGTAAAGTTCCAGTATGAATCGACGAGGTTTCTGGCCCCCTGTTGCTTCTGCTCAGAAGGCGGAGTGGGGAATGTTGGGGCTAACTTGTCCCATGTTCAGTAACTGTGACATGTACCTGCAAGTCTGGCTCTAGGATTCTGGGCCTTCGGATAAGAAATAAAGAAACACAGGCCGGTGGGAAAATATCTATTGTTTTAGACACTTTTAAAATCTGTCCTGTTTTGATTAGGAAAGAGAAAGCTACACACCTGTAGTGACTTAAATTCTGAAGTACACTTTGTTTCCTCTGTAAATTTTTTGTCTTTGAGTTAGTTTTGCAGCCAGGCTTGGTTCTTTGTTACAGGTTATGCCTGTGAGGTACTAATGGGCACTGGGCGGATGTGCTAGCAATGATCCTTGCCCTTGATCTCTACCCAGTGCCCAATGATGTGCAATGGGTATCCATGCTCAGTGGGTACCAGTGCTTAATGTGAGCCGGTGGGTTCCGGTGCTCAGCACAGGCACTGAACTGTCAACACCAGCGCTTGTGACAGTCTGCCACCAGGTGGCGCTCTCTGGCTAATTTAGAGATGACCACAACAACAGTTAATTATTAATTCAATATACATTAAAAATAATTATTACCTGCTGCCCAAGCCATACTGTTAGCTTTTGGGGGCCTGAAATAGTCCGAACTGTCATACTTCTAGCAATGTGATGGTTAGTAGTTGTGTTGTTACTATCAATGGCAGTCTGGCTAGGGCAATATGTAATACAAAAGGGGATGATGGACGGAACGTGGGTCCCTTGCTCACTTTGCCACTGGATTCAAGCAAGCCTGGCTGATGACGGCTGGAATGCCAGAAACCGGTCCTAGGATGCTTGTTTCCGGTCCAGGGAAGACATGCCTTGGCAGTTCGGGCTGGACTGTTCCCATGAGGCACAGGGTCAGACTGATTTGCATATGGCCATGTCTGAACTGGGGTGGTGGAGTGAGCTAAAGAATGATGATGGATTAAACCCAGATCAGTTGACTGGGGGTGAGTGTTTGATTGGCTCAAACGTTCCGTCCATCATCCCCTTTTGTATCGCTTTGTTCGCCCTAAGTTGGCGGGGGTATGCCCAGACGTGGGTCCCTTGCTCACTTTGCCACTGGATTCAAGCAAGCCTGGCTGATGACGGCTGGAATGCCAGAAACCGGTCCTAGGATGCTTGTTTCCGGTCCAGGGAAGACATGGCTTGGCAGTTCGGGCTGGACTGTTCCCATGAGGCACAGGGTCAGACTGATTTGCATATGGCCATGTCTGAACTGGGGTGGTGGAGTGAGCTAAAGAATGATGATGGATTAAACCCAGATCAGTTGACTGGGGGTGAGTGTTTGATTGGCTCAAACGTTCCGTCCATCATCCCCTTTTGTATCGCTTTGTTCGCCCTAAGTTGGCGGGGGTATGCCCAGACGTGGGTCCCTTGCTCACTTTGCCACTGGATTCAAGCAAGCCTGGCTGATGACGGCTGGAATGCCAGAAACCGGTCCTAGGATGCTTGTTTCCGGTCCAGGGAAGCCATGGCTTGGCAGTTCGGGCTGGACTGTTCCCATGAGGCACAGGGTCAGACTGATTTGCATATGGCCATGTCTGAACTGGGGTGGTGGAGTGAGCTAAAGAATGATGATGGATTAAACCCAGATCAGTTGACTGGGGGTGAGTGTTTGATTGGCTCAAACGTTCCGTCCATCATCCCCTTTTGTACCCCCCCCCCCCCCTAGGGCAATATGTAGTGCAAGCTGCCTTGGCCTCCTGACGAGAGCCCTGCCACTTATTCTTTTTACAAATTAAGCACTGGTGGGTACTGTGGACTGAAGGGGGTGTGTGGTCAGATGGGGCCCGTTGCCCAGGTCCTTTTGTCCTGCCCTCCCCGCTTTGGCTCACCACCATAGATGATGAGTACCGGGGTGCAACAAGGAAAATTAAAACCAGTCAACTTACCTTGACACACATTCATATATCCAACTGCCCTTCAGTTTGAGGAAATACATTCTTCTGCCTGTTGTATGTGGACACTGCCAGTTTTTTGGGCCAATTGTGTGCCCCCCTATTAATCACTTTTAGAGACAATACTGGTGAGTAGCAGCAGTAGCTGGCATGGAAACATGCCATACGTGGTGCCCATTGGGGAACTATGTCTGTTGATTACCATCAGCGCGGCTTTTGGGAATGGGCAGGAGATGTGAATTAGGGATGCTATCATAGCTAAATATATGTGGTAAAAATCAATGTTCTTAAAAGTTGTGGATCACTGTGGTTTTGAAAACTCATACTTCACAGGAATGACTTAATACCATGAATTACTTATATTACATAGTTCAGAGAAGACATTGCACCCGTGCATTGTGGATTGAGAACCCTATCATTTGACATACCATACTACAAAATACAACAGTGATATGTGGTACTGCCTACAATAATCATTTTCATACGTAAAACTGTAAGAAATACATTACAGATAATGGGTTATGGAGTTTTGACAATATTTGCACACCTTTCATACTCGCATGGAGTGCCATCTCACCAGAAACGTTGTGTTTTTAGGCCATAATACACAATTACTCATTTTCTACCTCCATAAATATGTTACTGTTAGCTTGAACTTTCCATTTGGGATTCAAACTCCACTTTTTGGTTATAACTTTTGAAACCTTTGACTAAAGTTCACCGAAATTAAAAGCTTGTCCTGGAATACACAAGTTGTTACGCTTTTGAAGTTTGGTGGACATTATTCAAGGAGTCCTTGGTTAAACTGATTTGAGCATTACACTAATTATGATGGGGCCGGTAATCTGATTGTGAGTGCAAATTCCAGTTTGTTGTTGTGTTGCTCCTTTTTTTCATTGAAATTGTTTTCAATTGTATTTCTCCTGTTATTTATCATCACTCAGTGGTATTCTCACAAATCAAGTTTATATGCAGCTATGAGCTCAATTAGAAATTTATTGCTGATATTTGATATCTTTATGTTGACCATGCAGCCGACATGTGTTTCGCCCTGTTGGTTCTGATATACAACTAGAGCTTTCTCAAGATTAGAATCATCAAGACCATTACAATAAGGAATTCTCATCCAGCACACTTTTTAAAATACTTATTTTAAC
This sequence comes from Calotriton arnoldi, assembly GCA_963921515.1. Classification (NCBI taxonomy): domain Eukaryota; kingdom Metazoa; phylum Chordata; class Amphibia; order Caudata; family Salamandridae; genus Calotriton; species Calotriton arnoldi. The sequence continues at coordinate 1,581,673 of CAWUFW010002210.1, forward strand.
CATTTCTATTGGACATCAGGCAATGGTGATTTTATGCTCAGTTTTAATGTTGCATTTAGACTGCGATCCTTCATCATGGAGGGTCTTCGGATTGAAGTAAATTGGGTGACCAGAGTGTAGTCCTTCTTGCAGTTTCCATGCTTTTTCATACAATATTGGCGAGACATGGTACAAAATACGTGTTTAACCTGGAGACAGCATCTGACACAGTAGTGTGGCATGATACACTCAATTGGATGCTACATCCTTCTTTTCATGTGTTCATGTACTCTAGCGGGATTGGTCACTTTCGGTTGGCTTGAAAATTATGCCATATTGCCAGAGTCGTTGTACCTATAGTCCATATTTTTTGTTCCATGTCTAGTTGGCTTTTAGAACAGAATTATATACTCTGTCCATCGCTCCTTAATACATGTGGTCTAACCAGGCAATCTAAAAATATCATGATGAATTTACCCTTTTGCTAAGATATTGGCTTTAGCAGTGCAGAAAGCCTAATGTTGTTACAAAAGTTAACATGTCGGATTTCCTGCGACTGTACTTGCAATACAAGGTTCATATCATTGTCCTGGATTGGGAAAATGCAAACAACAGGGATGTTTTCCACCAAGCTCTCCAGAGTGTCACAAAACAAGAGCAAAGCTAAAGTTCCCATAACACTTGGATACCCAAGCTGGACATCACGGATTTACGAATACTTTTTTCAGTAGGCTTTTACGTTGTATATCACCTTTTTGACTCGACCCTGCTGAAGGTCTACAAGGTGTGTTCACTGACAAATAAAGTAGGTGTAATCAATCACAAGCATAGTAGGGGATGAGGAGACCAGACAGCAATAACTAAAATAAAAAACTTCTGATGTGTACTCCTAGATCGTGCCTGGCAGAGACCAGGACCACATGCCCAATTACTAAATAAGTGTGTTCCCGCAGCGCAGGCACAAACTACGTGGCCAAACCTGCATTTGGAGGGGTGCAGGAACCACCGCAGGTGTCTGCAGTGTGTGGGTGCACCCCCTCGCAAGGGTATTGCAGGGATGTGGCAAAAGGAGCCATCAATCAATCAGGATTTATAAAGCACGGCTAATCACCCGATAGGGTATCCAGGCGTTGCAGGCCCCGGAGTATTATTCGAACAGCCAGGTCTTGAGGGCCATCACAATAAGGAATACCTCACCAATTGAGATTAGAATAGGAGTGAACATGGTACACACCAGAAACATCTCTAACATATTGGTTTTAAAACTCTACTTGACTTGTGTCATCTTTTCACTGTTGTGTTTATCTTTTTCATATAAGACATCTCATACCCATAAGTCAGAAGGCCTTCAAGTCAGCATCCCATTTGACCGCCTTCCTCTGGTCGTTCTTCCTGCTCCACTCCAGTTCCAAGGGGCTTTTATAATGTTGTTTCCAATTAAGAAGTCTATGGAGCAGGTAAAGCTAGTGTGCTTGGAACCCATATTTCCAACATGAAGCTGAACTCAATGCTTCTATTACAAATATTGGGAAGTGTGTAAGTAACTCTCCATTGTAACTTTTGGATTCCACCAGCATAAGCTGTGCATGGTCAGTCTGCAGAAGACGTCCGCGGCCACTGTAAACACTGAGCAGAGAATGGAAAATCCCTTGTGAGCTGAAGAAACCTTAGCAGATGATGTGCGGCAATTTCACTCACACACTCTGCAAATAATGAAGCAGAAAAACTCATGCTATTCCTGAGGCCTGAAGTTCAGGCCTAGCATACTTGTGACCATTGAAGTATTTACTTAGTATCATCCAATTAAAAGAAGTGAAGTATATTAACATGTATTTAAGCTATTAATGCATGCCAACATTATCAAACATATAGAAAAGCGTTCATTCACGCAACCCTTACTTGTTTTCTTCTGCCTGGCTAACCGCTTGTCTACAGGAGCCTCTCAAGGTAGTGTGGCACCCTGTGTGATGTATATTTTAGCAGTTCTCAGAGCGTTGCTGTTGGTAGCCTGGATGAATCTCTGAATTTGTAGGAGGTGCACTGGCCATAACCCTTCGGATAGCATCAGGGAGTGGAAAGTGTCAGGCAATGAACTGTGGTGTTCTTCAGGTGGAAACCAGCTCTTGACGCATGGGTGTGTATTAATGAAGCACAGGGTCTTTGTTCTAGATTTATAGCCCACAAAGAGCTGCTGTGAAAGAGCCACCAGTTCTTCATGATCAAACTACCCTATTATTATTACTTCTTGCTGCTAGCCCTGTGCTTAATTTGAGCCAGTGGTTTCCGGTGCTTGGCACCTGCACTTAACTGTCAACACCGACGCTTTGACAGTCTGCCACAAGGTGGTGCTGTCTGGCTAATTTAGATATGACCTCAACAACAGTTAATTATTAATGCAATATACATTAAAAATGACTTACCTGCCGCCCAAGCCATTCTTACAGTTTGGGGGCCTGAAATAGTCTGAATCGTTACACTTGTAGGAGTGTGATGGTTAGCAGTTGTGTTGTTACTACCATTGGCAGTGCTGGCAGGTGCAATGTGCAGTGCAAGTTGCAGTGGCTCTTGGCGAGAGCCCTGGCACTTATGTTTTTTACAAATTAAGCACTCCATCCAATCTTTCCGCATTGTCACATATTTTCCGGTGTCAGAAAAGAGAACAGGGGTTGAATGGGCATTGAGTCTGAGGTCCCATTTCACTCACATATTTGACCTATGCTGGTGGGTATTGAGACAGTGGCAGGCACAGAAAATGAGATCTCCTTGCTTGAAAACTGCTGAGGAGCCCCTAAAATGTCACTTAGGCTAGCAGCCTCGCAATATTCATAGGCACTTTATGGGCCTTCCTTAAGCCACTGAAGTGAAAGAGTATTACACTGCAGTGGTCAAGGAGGCAAAACACTGTCAAGTGCATGGACAGTAACATGGCTGACCATGGGCATCCATGGTTGGCAGTCTGTAATCCACGGTTTACTGAGGCATGTCCATGAGTATAAAATCAGACATTCCACATCCACCAAGGTGACAAAGTGCTCGGCTTGAGAGCACTGCAATAATCCGAAGGTCACAAGTTGGAATCCCGGCAAGGCAGACTCAGCCTTCCCTCCTTCTGAGGATGGTAAGTCCAGCACCATTACCTCGGGTAATCCTGACATGTACAGCACCCAGAATACTTAAAAACAAGACAATAGTATTATTATTACTAGTGCTTTAAATAGGAAAAAATAAGTGCAGGTACTGACCCAATGAGCCATGGAGATTGGACAAAGATAGAGGCGGGCTTAAATTGCAAACATATAATGGGTTTTATATCAAAGGCCAATAAATTGAGCATCATCAGAATTGGGTAATAGTAACATCTGATATTTACAGTGCTTAGAAGTGTGAGTACATGAGCTAAATATAAAAAAGCAAAGAAAATAACGTGTATCTTACAAATAAGGATTGCGCTCAAATTCATATTGTATCATATGTGCTAGGACATGTGCCAGTTATTTTGCGATAGAATAAAGGTTCTATTGTTGCAAAATTCTTGCCCAGCATATTCCGCTTTAGGTGACTATGTCCATTACATTCTGTAAAAGTACACATGATAGTGCGTCCCATTATAAACTGACTTTTACCGCAGGGTATCGGTGATATTCTCACTTTGTCAGTCTCCTGTCTGGCTCTTCCCTGACTCTTTTCCTCTTCCGCAGTCTCTTATTGCCATTGTCAACCCTGTCCTTAAAACGTGTCTCTTTCCATTTACTCCCTCTCCTCTGAGGCTCTATCCTCTAGTTTGCGCACTGTATTTCACACGAGCTGTTCCTTCCCTGACTCCTCCTCCTTCCCTGACTCCTCCTCCTTCCCTGCCTCTCATTTTCTTTGCACTTGTTTCTTTGCCATGCCTGACCCCTTCCATCGCCGCTAAGCTTTCCCTCTCTATCTTTGATACCTCTGTAACCTGCCTCTCTCTTCCCGCCTCTGTTATCCAATGTGCATCTTACTGTCTCCTGTCATCTCTCAGTCCCTGTCCTTTCTCTCCCTCTACCTTTGCCTCAATAAATGATCAGGTCTTCCTGGAAACAAGCAATTGCAATGCAATAGGTCTCGCATTTGCGAGAGTTTAAGCTATTGGCATTGTAAATGACAATGCCTTTTATTTATCTATTTTGCTAATTAACACATAAATAAAAGGCATTGTCAAGTACAATGCCAATAGCTCAAACTCTTGTAAACCTATTCAAAGAAGCGTCCGCCATTGTCCCGGCCTGCTTAGAAAGTGAAAGTGCGCATCGCACGCTGAATGCTGCAGGAAAGCATGTCGTGCTTGCAGTAGGAGCAACTATTTAATGAAAATAGTGCTTACAGACTAAAAAAGACTCACCGTGTAACAACTGTAGTAAAAGGGCCAGTCCTCATGGGAGGCTACGAATGAAGACAAGGCGGTACTAAGGAGGGACTAACAAGCCTATTAATGAATCAGAAGCCAGCATTTACGAATGACAATGACACAAGCTAATGACAAATATAGGCGGAGAGTGGGCAGGGCTTCTATTCCATACTCCAATACTGCATGGCTCGCAGAGCAGCGCATGCGCTGCCCAAGCTCGACCTTAAAATGGTGGAGGGAGGTGCGTACGCATCCCGTCTCTCCCTTCCCATCCTGTCCTGTTCTGTGGAATGCACCTCACTTGTTGCATGATGCACTGGCCTGAATGTACAGCATTGGAATCATAAGGTGGGATTCCTCCTGAGACATATCCACCCCCAGCATGACAGATTTTGCACACACTATGTTGAGTGTAGTGTGTGCACCTTTACTACTAAGTGCTAGCACTGTGCTAGCTGCTTTCTACTTCAGAGCACAGGTGCAGTCTCAACGCGGGCCTACTCTGGCTGTAATTACAACAACGCGGGCCTACTCTGGCTGTAATTACAACAACGCGGGCCTACTCCGGCTGTAATTACAACAACGCGGGCCTACTCCGGCTGTAATTAAAACAACGTGGGCCTACTCCAGCTGTAATTACAACAAAAACAGTGCCTTCTATGCAAGCTGTGCAAAAAAAGTGCACCCACAACGTTTGCACCAATTAGCATGTGCTGCATGGATAGCATGGTGGGACGGTAGTCCAGCCTTGACGGGCTTGTGGAGACTAGGCAAAGAGAGACTTATGGTGGCCAAGGGTCCACTGGAAAGTTTTATTTTAACACTCACCGGGTCAAAAGGCTAAATTCATCTGTACCCTCACTAGTTCAGCCATTTTCCATCTAGATACTTCACTTCCTTCTTCAAAAATGCCAATGTCATTCAACCGCCCTAATGCCAACACCACCGAATCCTGACCTGAATTGTGACAACTCTTCCCCATGATAATGATGCCAGGGCCTCAGTTGCCACCTAACACCAACCATCTCCACTAGTCCACCACTCCACCTTCCCAAGGCTGGCCCCTCCGCTTCCTTACCTTTGTAAGTTGATATCTGCAGAATGCTGGAAAAGGGTTTGCAGAGCTGGGCTTGCTGGTTGTATGGGGGCGCTGGCAGCATTGTGATAGGGGTGGGCACTTTAGACAAACACACACACCTCATGTGTGCAAGAACAAAGTACATGCATTCACACCTTTGTCCACCCAGGCACAACATTCAATATGTTTAATGTGTTTAAATTTTACCAGCGAATTCATTTTGGCTGCCAGACGATGTGTTTCCGTTTTACAAAAAAGTGCATCCCGCCAGGTGGAGGAGGCTCGACTGGGCTTCTTTGAGTCTAACCTGCTGCTACTGGCTTAGTTCATAGCCTTCCCAACTCGACCCGGCCACAGGAAGTCTAAAGAGAAGTACTGATGGGTGGAAAATTCGGAAGTGCCGGTACCTAGTACCGGGGAGTACCGGCCCATTTAAAGCACTGAGTACTGAACTGACTCCAGAACACTTCCACAGTCCCTACAGGCAGGGCCCCTGGATTTATGCGGCAGGGGAGGACCAAATTAGGCAGCAGGATTGACTAAATTGTACATCAAGAAAAGTAAAATGTGCGGCGTAGTGATGCACATTTTGTGATAGTACTTCATTATTTCATGTTTTTAAAAAAAAATGGTAACCCTGGGTAAATATTTCACCTCATTAGTAACAGTTTAACAACCAAATGCAGTAATAAGCAAGTGAAAGAGGACCAGTCAACCTTTAGGAAGGGCCTTCCACTGCGTGGGCACACATGTTGCCATGTTTTTGATCCGATTGAGCTAGAAACATTTTGTTGTTAAAATCTGCAGATTATGCAGTAAATTATGTATTCAGTGGCCAATCCAAAGTTTTGTAGAAAATGCAGTGGCCGCAGAATTGTATAATTCCAGTGGCTCTGCCTATAGGCAATTTATTTCCTTGTGTCACCTCTGCACAGGAGCAGTCAACATGTGCCCGCTTCCTGTGCTGCCCTTGACCCTGTGGTGCCAGCAGGTGGCTGCCAGTCTGGAGCCCAGCTGCAGCACAGCTGACACCTTAGATAAACACAGAGCACAGTATCACCAATCCAGCTGCTGCGCCAGCACAATGCGCCTGGCCTGTCTCTTTGTGGATAAGTATTGTGCAGCTATCTTTGCCTGGAGGTTTACAAAGGGATCACGTCATGCCGCTCATGCTAATTTTAGATCCACATTAACATAAACACAGGGATGTGAGTTGTGATGGCAAACAGAGGAAAGGTGCACGCGCGAAGATGTGCAGTGATCGGGTTATAGCTTGGAGCCTAAACTATGTGACGCTCAAACTAACCTAAATCACCTTACTGGAGTCAGATAATGACATTAGAGACATTGAGGGTCTAAAGTTCCTTAGAAACATAAGCGAATAGTACAGTAGTACGTACCAAGCTGGAACGATGTCTCGGTGAGTTAACGCTCGCTGGTGACATCTGATGTGACCTAATTGACACATATTCGAATCCCAGCAAGACCATCTTAGCCTTTCATCCTTCTGAGGTTGGTAAATTGTTTGATTGGGCAATAGTAAATTCTGGTATTTAGAGTACTTTAAAGAGGAGCTTCCGCTAAGGCAATAATCAGGAACTCCCAGAATAAGGTATGTAAAGCTTGAGAGCTGGCAAGGGTGGGCTGAAAATGGCCTGAGAGGATGGGGGTCTAGCAACCTCTGTGTGCTGGCAATTTTTTATATTCATTAAGTGTTTTTTTTTACAAAAGCGGTTTGACAACTGGATGGTAGCTTCAAAGCTCTCATTGGAGGTGAGGGTGATGGTGGAAGAAAATACACCAGAAAAATTTACCTGAACTGTGCAGAATCTTACAGTATCTTCTCTAGACCATCTCCGGACGAGGGATCGGGGTTAGGGCATCCTAGTAGTGAAGTGACCCCTGACCCGAAACACTTGTATTTTGATGGGAGAAGCAATAAAATAAATTGGAAAGCTGCTTTACGCATCTGTTGTCTGGTAGTAGTGACGGGCACTCATGAACAATTGTACCTACGAACACCTCATGCGATTAAGGGTAAGTGTCATAGCCAGGGCTGGCTTTTGGCATGGGTGAGCTGGGCCGCGGCCCAGGGCGCCGCTCTTGATAGGGGCGCACGGAGCTGTCTGCATTAAGGCCTTGATGACAGCAGTGCCATTCTCAGTTGGCTCCAGTGATTCAGTTTAAAGTGATTTTAGTATTTTTTAAACATTTTACCGCCCAATCAGTCCCTTGTCTTCCCCTCCCATCGTCCTCACGCCCCTTGCCAACATACACTAAGAACCCCCCTCCCCCACGACAAACAACCTGGCAACAGAGTGACAGAGCTAAGCTGTGGGCAGGGTGGGCTGGAACAGAAAATAGGCCCAGGCACCAAAATAAAAGTGGCCTCCCATGGCTGAATTAGAAAGCAAAAAAAATTTAGCCCATGTTTGCAAATGGAGGCAATTTTGAACATGTAAAGACACGCTGTATAAGTGTTTTGCAAGGTATGGAAGACTGCATGGATTTGAGCTTGCTATAGGCAATGTTTGTTTTGGTATCAGGGAAACCAACAGTAAAAACCGGCCCTGCAGACCATAAAACAGGCCCACAAACTGCCAAAAAACATCTTGCATACTGACCTGTCAGACCAGCCCATCAGGCACTGCCTGATTGCCCTCTAGGCCAGTCCGACCCTGGCTTTGATTCAATTCAGTTGTACAAAAATGTTTGTGTTCAGAGACTGTGACTGTTCTCATAAAATCAGACAGGGTCTTACCTGTGAACACAAAATGGGCCCCCTGCTGCCTCGTTTTATTCGCCAGCAGGAGGGAGGATCCCAATTTCTTTCTGCCCAGGCAGGGCGCTATCGCATCTATGTAATTGTAATTGCATTTATATAGCGCTTACTACCCCTGATGAGGCGTCGAAGCACAGGGTCCACTCTTCGTAGGCTCTTCACTTCCTGAGCCAGTCTGACTTTTGCAACAATTTATGACGCACATATCCTTACTTACTAATAATAAAATGGTTCCGCATCAGATACACTTGTGTATAAAAAACCCTGGCCCCAGTAAACTTGCAGTGAAACCTTCTTCAAAGTTTTGCTTCAATTCACAAAAAGTAGTCCTACAAAGGGAACATTATATTGCCATACAGTGAATATGATCTCTCAATGCAGAGAAACTTCAGCTCGGCTAAAGGTGTATAGGAGAATTTGCACCCTCCAAGAGGGATGAAAATCCATAACTTCCTGAAATTTAATTGGCAAGAAATCAGCTGAACCCTGGCATCAGGCAATAAAGCTCACATCTGCGGTTTATGCTTTAATGAGCCAACAGGAAAATGCACAAATATTAATAACAAACTGCAAGTCAGAGCGCCCAAGGCTTGGGTATTACCTGTGCTTAATTAGTATGCATTAATGATGGGGCCACACATTATGCACAATTCATTAGAACAGCTACTAGGTCGTGGGTGTTCTGAAGACAGCACTTGTCTCTACGCTTGATGCACTGCATGTTTCCTTTGATATTTAGATTCTGTTGTCTGTTGGCTGAAGGGTGGTGCTCTGTTGCCAACAGTGAGATGAGAATGTACTCCATTGGCACACACTCTCGGACACATGCCAGCTTAAACTCCTAATCTAGACTCTAACTGCCTGGAGTGTTTAGAATCAGGATATCATAAACTTTTTGTACTCGGACCAGTATCTATTAACCATAGTCATGCCATTGGAATAATGCGGCAAAGAAGAGCCAAATTATGCCGCAAGGTTGACAAAATTATGCGGCAAGAAAAGAAAAATTATGCTTTATAGCGAGGCACGTTGTTTACGGCGGTTGCATTATTTTGCTACTTTGTATTTTAACACACATTAATTCTGTTTGAACAAAGGTATCACATAATTTAGTATCAGTTTAACACCTGAATACAGATAGCAATCACCAACTATAGGCAACCCGTTAACCTTTGCAGTGGGCATGTCGCAGCGCAGCAGCACTTGTAGGACTTTTTTTGTCATTTTTGAATTTGAGTCAAAACAATTTTTGTTGAAATCTGTAAATTATAAGGAAGATGCTGAATTATGAGGCCAGTGCAAGCACTCTATGAATATGCAAAAAACTCCACCACAGAAGAATCACATAATTCAGTGTCTATAGTATGTGGATGTATACATTGTATGTGGCATGTGAGGTATTCAGAGTAGAAGGGTTTTTGTCAGAGGTTGGGTCTGGCATGTGAGGTGTGAAGATCCGAGGGGATGGGGGATAAAGTTGAAGTGTTGTTGTTAGAGGGCAAAGTTGGAATATGTGAAGAGTGAGGGAGCACAGCAAATGGGGCAGTGTGCAGGTGTAGTTGGCATGGGAGGTGTAATAGAGAAGAACTGACAGGGTAAAGTGAGAGGGTGGTGTTAAGTCTCAGGAGCAGACCTGAAGGGGTGTAGTAAAAGGGTAGAGGTCAGGTGGGATGCATTAGTAGGTATAGCTGAAGTGGTCTTATTAGAATGTGGACTTAGAATACGTCATGTGAAGGGGTAGAGCTGAAGGGTGATTGAGAGACAGAAGAGGTGCCATGAGAGGTGTGAGGTGCAGAGCAGAACACGTATTGTGGCATTGGCACGTGAGGCACATGCCCCAAGCAAACTCCATCAGAGAACACCAGCATATCCTCAGAGATTCTCATTGTCCAGTCACCCCCAACCGGTCCATGGCATCATGAGATGGCCATATGACACCAGGATCAGTCCTCGAAGACCTTCAGGATGTCTATAGGAGCCTTCGCAGACATCCTGCTGACTATCGCAATCCTCAGCTCACCTTCAGCTGCTGTGAGCTGGACGTCTGTTCCCCTCGCTACCCTTCAGACAGCCAGACCCTTACTCTGCCCTGAAAGGTGTTCAGAGAACCCGAAAAGGTCCTTGGCTATCTGCAGATAGCCTCCCAAGAGTATCATCTCACCCTCTCACCTCACAGGAGAGGTGTGGTGCAGCGGCCAGGGCAGCTGACTTCGGAGCACAGGGTTCACGGTTCGATCCCCGGCTCTGGCGGCAGCTCAGCTCAGCACCATGTGACTCTGGGCAATAGCTCACTTAATTTCCACGACGGCCCCCAGCGCCTTGAGACCCGTAAGGGTGAGTAGCTGCGCTATATAAAAACAGACTTAAATTTTTTACCCTTAGTGACCAGAGCTTCCTATCAGAAACACCCCAGGTTGGTCATGACAAACACTGCCATCCCCATTCTCAATGCCCTGAACCCCTATCAGTGCATTTCGTCATTTCCTCTGTTACCGTAAGGCTGGGCCAGCTTTCAGAAACTCTTATTTCACCATTAGCTGCCTCAGCCAGCCCTTCATACACCAACAGCTGTCATTAGTTCCTATCAAACGTCCCTCAGGGATCCTTAGCCTGTATTCAGACGTTCCTTGCAGACCTTTTGAGACCTCAGCCAGCCGCAAGACTCCGTCACTCTCTCCATCTCTTAAGGTACCTATGGGCCACTCTCAAAAATCCCTGACAGTTTCTTAGAGTCAGACCACTGTTAGACATCACCATTTGACCTTTAGGCACGCTCTGGTGTCCTTCAGCCTGACTTCAGACACCACCGTCTAGTATTTCAACAGCCCAGGTGGGCTCTCGGAGATCCTTGCTTTACCCCCAGACACCCCCAATATGGCCTTACAATAAATGAACATGCCCTCAGAGACTCTCAGACTGCCCCTAACTTCATCTGGTCCTTTAAGGCTCCTCATCAACTATTATTGTGCCCTAGATACCGCCAGCATGCTCTCAAGAGACCTGACGTTTGTCTTCAGTCATCCCCAGCTGGTTGTAGCACTCCCTCAGCCAGCTTCTGAAGACCCTCATGTCGTCTCAGGCACCTCCAGCAGCCCTACAGAAGACCCTCATTGCACTCTTAGGCAGACCCCCTTACTGACCACAGAGCACACCTCCAGACAGAATCAGCTGCCTGTCAGAGAGGCTAATCCAGACATCAAACACCCCATTTGGTCCTTGGACAGCAGTTCAGCTCTCTTGCATATATCCTCAGAGATCCAGTCCTCCACTTGACAAAAATGTGCCCCTCCCAGGAGCTGTTCCCGTGCTGAAGGAGTACTGTGAGTGGGCAAAGGTTGCAGGAGAACGTAGGGTTGGAGGAGTAGCGGTATGTCCTGAGGGCAGAGATCACATGTGAAGTCAGGAGCGGCCCGTGCAGGTAAGAGCAGTGGGGCGGGGGTGGGGCTGTCGACAGACGACAACGAGGGAAAATTAAAGAAAAAATCACTTACCTTGCGCTCGCCGCATTGCCGAGTCGGCGATGCAGCGAGCGCAAGGTAAGTGGTTTTCTTTTTTTTTAATTTAAATTTCCCTCGTTGCCGTTTGTCCACTCCCCGCACCACCACGCCCTACCTCTCTTACCTGCACGGGCCTCTCCTGTGTGAAGTGTGAGAAAAGCACCATGGTACCACAAGTAGGTTGTGTTTTTGTATAGGAGGCAGAACACTGCAAGACAGCAGGAGAAAGGATTGAGTGAGCATTACAGAAGGGCTTGACATTGCATGAGAGTTTGGTGGTAAAGTATATGGGTCTGCAGGGTGGAGGTAGCACAGAATGTGTGCTGATTTATTTTAATTATCAATTTTGGAGTTATACATTGCTATGGTCCACCTCTATGTAGCCTTGGAGTGCTTTGGTCCGATACATCAGTTGAGTAGCCCACCAACAAACATAAAAGTTAACAAGCACCCGTAAACCGTAAGCTAATTGGTGCTGAACCTAAGAAAAGAAAGAGTTGTAATGCCTGACTCTGTGAAGTTGGTAGACGAGGTTGGTGGTAGTTGTCTAACTAGCAGTCCCATTTGCAGCATTTCCAGAGAGCTGGGGGTAGCGGCAAAGGTGAAGTGCATTATAAGAGGGCGGCGGTAGAATGTGGCGTGCAAGGGAAAAGAGGGGTAGGCCACAGCGAGAGGACTTGTAGTGGCACACAAGATTGGCAGTGGGTAAGGGTATTTGTCGTTAAATGAGAGGGTAGGAGCATTGTTCTGTGTAGTGCAGATGATGCGCTGCCAGGAGTTCTGGCACGAATGACCAGTGCCAGAGTAGATAGGCATGGCCGTTAATGGAACAGGCAGAACTTGCCAAGCACACACAAACAATTTTAGGCCACAGTGGCACTTTACAATTATGATAAACCATCAATTATTCACAATGGCTATTTCAATGTTTTGGTTGGATATACTATTATTTTATTATATATATGTATTTGTATACATTATATACATATTTTAATAGGGGTGTTGCTTAACATATCATGCATGCATTGGCATGCAGGAGTTACCTTTGGGCATTCAGGTGCAGAAAAAATGTAAGTCTGCTGATGTTCATATTTTTTGTCTGTTTGCAGGCTCTCCAGTGGCAGCAAGTAAGACGTGGCCTTCCTGCCAAGCATCTTCCAACTTGTCAGCTCCATTTCCTTTGGGCCTCTCCATGCCAACGTCCCAGTCGTGTCCCCAGTCGGCGTTCAGCTCCCTTGAGATGGGAAATGCTCCGGCTTCCCTTGCCCAGAGACCATTTCCTGTAGCTACTTCTCTTTCACATCCTGCCACTAGTGGAAGTGGGAGCGACTCCCCGAGCCCCATCTATCAAGGTCTTCTGAGTCCGCCGATCATGCATCCGAACCATTTGCAACACATGCTGAGCAGCGGAATGGTGCCACAGAACATGAACAACACTGTCATGCCCTTTGTGTCTACAGCACCACCAGCACCTGAGTGGTCCACCACAACACCACTCTTCTCATTGGCCAATGTCTTTTCCTTGGCCATGAGCATGGCCCAGAGCTTCCTGCCCGGCGGGTCGGCTGTTACCGCGCAACCTCAAGGGATCCCGACGGGCAGCCAAATGTACCCCCCTCAGATGCCGGTCCACGGTCAGGCACCCCATCATATACCAGTGCACGGTCAGCCAATGTACCAAAATAACTACTCACAGCCTCAGATAAATGTGGGGCCCAGGTCTCCTGTCCAGGGACAGTGTCAAAATGTGCGCCTTAATTCCAGTGGGGCACAGGAGATCTACCCACTGAACCTGCCAGCTTCGACTGTTGGTGCCAATATCACACAGCCTTTTCATGGATCGCAAAGTATCCTGGCCTGGGATCATGCAGTTGAACCCGTTGTGGCTGTCTCGACACCGGTGCCATCTTCTCCGCAGGCTGTTGTGACATTTTCATCCCCAGGTGGTTCTCGAGTCTCTTCTCCACTGCCACACCAAGCTCCAGGAGTGTTGGACAACACTGAAGCAGCGCCTTCATCCCCAGGAGTACTTGCTGTAGATTCTACAAAACAAGCGATGGATGAGGTGGAGAGCAAATCTGTAAGCAAAGATTTCAATATTTCCTTTTCTTTGATATGGTCACCTGCATGAATGAACAAATTCAGGAATTTTGTAATAAACGTAGAAAAAAGTTTATTGCTTTTAGCTGTTGGTATACAGATGAAGGTCTATTTTTTTATTACTAAGGTTTCCAAGTTTATGTTTTTACTGACTTCTATACGTAAAATAGAAAGCAGTATGTTTCCTTGACTCTATTTTTAAAATTAGAAGAACATGGAAAGTGAGTCTGCTTTCGACTGACTGTCCAAGCTGTCAGTCATGACTGGCAGCCCAATAGCAATGCAAAGTGACAGTATGTGGAGGTAAACAAAAGTGCAAAATATCAATAAATAAGCGTACAGAGCACTATTATATTATATTTTATATATATATATATATGTAAACCTGTAGATATCTTAGTGTGTGTACATTTATCAGTTAAAAAAAAGTGTGGATAAGTATTAGTTGCAACTTCAGTTTTTCCAAGTATACAAAAATAAATGTTGATAAATATAATATGCTAAAAAAATGGGTAATTAGAGGTGGAGGCGCCAATAAATATAATAAAACTGTTAATTACCATGGCACATAATATGGGGAAGTGGAAAGTAGCATCTTTTTAACACTATTTTGTTTAGGTCTTTCGACATCGCCCTTGACGGAGGATGCAATTTAATTCCTTCTGGTTTTTTCATGTTATGCAGCATCATTTTAGTTTGGGGTTGGACAGGTTACATTTTGTCACCGATAGTAAGAATATAGATGAATTAGCAGACTTTAAGGGCCGATTTACAGAATAATTTTAAAAACTGCCTACTCTACTCCCTCTAGACCTCCGTTTATTATCTTTTGTGTAGATGTGCAGTATTTCTGAATTCACAAAAATCCATACCAATGGTGAGAAAATACTAACCAAATCATAGCTGCCCATGAGTAGTCCACTTCCTCTACACTTCTTCGTGTAGATTATACGCAGGGACTCCAGAGGAGGTACTCTAGCGAACATGCTCATCACATCAAGTGGAACTTTCTTCACTCCTTTTTCTCCACGACAACATATTTTTAATGCTGGAAAACTCCCCTTGCTTGCACCATTGTGAAATAGGAGGTGATTAGGGATTTTTCTCACTACATCCGTAGTCTTCATGTTTGAAGAAAATCTCCGTCGGTAAGCAGGAGGGAAAGCAATGGAACGGTACGGGACGACATAAAAAGTTGTGAACTCGTGGATTTAATTTATGTTCCTGTTGATTGCCCCTCCACCGCAAATACTCATGTTGCAGCACTAAACCTGAAAGTTAGCATGACGCAAAATGCTACACATCTGAAAATGGCGGATCCTCTATGGTACTAAGTTCTATCTACGAATGGTAATGCCCACTGAGACAGAATTCTGTGACTTACTCCCACAGATTTATTTTGTACACCTATGATGAAGTTTAGTAGGCAGCAAAATTATGAAACCCTTAATGTTTCGGTGGCCATATGAGTAGATGAGCACCTGTTGTAGGAATCTGTGTACAACCATCGTTCCAGAGGTTATAAATACATTCTGGCAGTGCTGACTGAGCATTGCTGACTCATCCATTGAACCTTATGACGTTGATACCATGAGGACTTTTGAGTTAGTTAATAATGGTACCTAATTCTGAAAAGTGAAGATATTATTTGTTTTTAGTTATAGACCATGCTACTTCAGAATTTGCCATTTTGTAAGGGTATTCAATTTAATGACCTAGAAATTAAGGGACTAGTCTGACCTGCTGGGACTTTAACCTATTTTAGTGAGTTACATTGCTATTGGCCAGTCTCATTATTATTCTTGAGAAATTTCCATCTAACTCCTATGATGGCATGAAAAATGCCAAATAACAGTTAACTGTTAGCACTCAAGGATGACAAATTCAGATGAACATGTTCTTGGATACAATTTGAATACTTTCTCCGAGCACTCAGCAAATTACTCTTGAGATCGTGGTATCAGTAGTTTTGTTTTTTATTTTCATATCTTGTACAACACACTTTGCTCTTGCCAACACGTGTTTCATCTACGCTGAGATATTGCAGCAGACTTCTTCAGGGCTTGTCCAGTGGTAATTGGGTCAACAATCATAAGAACAATTTCTAACACGTGAACAGTAGCATATGTACAATCTGTATAAGTCCAATCAGGCAAACGTACAGAATAAGTACATATTAGTCTACATGTAACTTTGTATCTTCGGGAGAGTACTCCCACCACGTTTTGACTCGAACAAAATTTCGGCGTTCGGCTTCTTGGATAAAAAGCAGAAGGTACTCAAAAGCTTCTCCAGCCATTTCCATTGTAGAACAAGCCTTTGTCCACAGGCCATACAAAATGAGGTCCTCTTATGTAAACTTGAATGCTCTATGATGCTGTATGGCTGATGCCCGCATTTACAACCGAAGAAAGATAAGGCCCGCGCTTCATTAAGGTGACTGTTGGCAGCTGCCTTAAGATGCTGTGGAGTGGCCACAAGAGGGTGCCAGGTTGCAACAAATGTCATAAAATTACTTTGTTTCTAAGGGAAGGAGGGGTCCCAAATACCAAATTTATTTGTACATGGGCTATTGAAAATTGTTGCTCTAGTACTGATAATGGATGCATCATTGGCAATGATTGTTAATGGCATTATGATTCGACATCAGGGAGATGTGATGTAATGGAGTCAGATTTTTATTTTCTTAATAGGTGCCCCCTTCACCTTCCAAAGACTGCTTTCAACTTCATGAATCTTCAGGAATGAACTCTGTAGGAGCAAGTGGGCTCTCCAATGCCAATGGTAAGTTGTCTGTTGCAGTTTGTCATTATTTATCAATACACCGTTTTTCTCCTACCTCATTTTTTTAAACAAATGTAATTCTTTTAATTTAATAGAGGACTTACTAGTGTAGACATTCTGTCACTTTTACATTTCTTTTTCAGGAATATGAGGAAAGTTGCATTTTCTGTGGGTGAAAGAGCTTTTAAGGTCAAACAGTAATATTGATAAAAGAAAAAATTGAAAGAAAAGTAGGAATGAGAGAACAGAAGAGGGTGGTTTTTAGAATTAGGCAAATGCTACGTGATGATCAGATGATACTTGAGTCGTGAGGTTGTAACAAATGAAAATATTTTGGATAGTACACTATTTGTTGGATAAAGTGAGAGCATATCACGATTTCGATCCCCATAATAGTGAATAACCACCAATTAGACATGTCAATTAGTTCGACCATAGCCATTATTTCAGCTTGCGTACTGCTACAAGCAATGAGATTTGTGCATGATCACACAAAAAAGGTGCATTGGTCATTCTGAAAATCTGCAAATTTTGAAATGGACAATAGCGACCCTGTTTCATCAAGCTCCTAAAGAAAGAATGAAAAAGTCCACCTACATCTTAAATTGTGTCCATATCATAGGCTAATCCATGTTCAATCCGTCAGTCCTGACGAAGGTCCACAAGGATGACTGTGGACTGAAACCCGTTCACATACATGTCACAAAAAATGAACTTCAAAGGAGCAATAAGAAATCATTTGCATAGTTGGATTACTAGAATGGATATGCAAAGAAGCAGTGGCAATTAAGTTGGCCTATTCTTTCTTAAGATAGACTGAGCACCATAGCGCTGCGCTAGAGAACAACACTAGATGCTAAAAATTTTAGTATTTATGCATTGAAAAATGAATGTTGGGACCTATTAATCTGCAGTATGATTTGTATTTGTAAATTTTAATCCTGAGCCCTACTTCCCCAGTTTGTTTCTTCCCACCCCATTCATCGGCTGAAGTCTCCAGTGTGATGGGCAGCAGGTATGCTATCACAGGTCAGAGACAGTCGAACACACAACATTGAAACATTAGTCCGCAATTTTGGAGGGCCGAAGACCAGCTTCTTATTTGTTTCTTCCTTACCATCCTGGGCTCCAGTAATCTCTGGCCTGGAGTTTAAGATTTTAGGATTTCTTTAGAATTTAGCAATAAGTTGCCTATCAAGCAAGCAGCGGTGCAACCATCTCTGTGATCTACCGCTCCACCAAGGACAACAACCTCCCAGGTTCACTACTGAGGTGCTTATGCTTGCAATTCTCACTGGTCCTCCGGCATATGAAGCCATTGCAACACTGAATCTAGCACCCAATCAGGTGCAGTACTCCGGAGTTTGTACATGCAGTTCATTGGTCTTCGTGTGCGTGCTGGTGGCTAATGTCTATGGCCTTACATAGGTTATCAGCAAGGCTTAGCTGATGTGATTTCACTGGTGTTGCCAATCCTTGGCGACATGGGAATCGGTAATAATTGGGTCCGAATTTTCTCAGATCCAATGGAAATTTGGACCTCATGTCTCCTGTACACGGGTATTGCATCTAGGATGTAGTAATGCCCTCAGCACTCCATGTCCTCGGCCCTATCCTCACTTATGGCCTTCATGGTACAATCTGTACTGAACCTCTGCAGCCAGTGCAAATATAGCATTTCTCTTTTCTCCTCTTAGTATCTTATCCCCCTCCCATCACTGAGTATCAAACATCAGCATTCTTCTCATGGTGAGCTCTTTTCCCCAAGATACAGACAACAAGAAGAGCTTGGGGAGCAGTTTAACTGCTCAAAAACACTTGAAATATGACTTTATTATTGTTTTTTTCAATAGTCGTAGTATGCCGGGCAGCTGAACTCTTTCTGTACTACTGTAGTGCCTGCAGCCTATGGAGGGCAGCTGAACATTGTAAAGTACTGTAGTGCCTGCAGCCTTTTGTAATGTAAACTCACAGTAAGTTTAAAGTATCATGAAATATCATCCTCATATATGAAATATGAGTATCGTATTTTTTCTTAAACAGATTTTTGGGAAACAGCCTTTAGGTTTCGCAAATTAAGTTGCATTTTGGTCAAGTATGCTTGTCATGTACAGTGAAGTATGAAGTATGCCACAGAAGTGGGGTTCTATAAAGCGACTCCATTTTGGTGAGTGGGAATACACTTTGTAAATTCGGGAGCCCCTGAGATTGGTATAATATTTACCTGCAAATCGTTATAGTAAATCTGTAAATGCATTTGCTCTTGGTCTTTTTCAGAGGGCACACCCACACGGGTGGGAAGATTCCAGGTTTCCACATCCAAGGAGCCGATAGATACCATCACGGAGAACAAGAGCGCGTGTGTCGATGGCGATGGCTGCCATAATCATTCGAACCAGGGAAGTCCTACCAGAGATCTGAAGGCTTCAGAACAAACATTTTCTGTCTACGAGACTGCTTCTTCAGACACAGAGGCCACGAGTAGAGACCAAGCCAACGAGCTGAGCAGCTCATTGTTCCAAGAGACTCCCACCCAGGCCATGCCGTGCACCAATGGGGGCATCAACAGCAGCCCAGTGATTGTTGAAACTGCTGGACCTCTGATCACGTTCACACCCGATGTGGATCTGAGTGATCGGAATGAACCAGACACCAACTTTTCCAGCGACGACGAGAGCCTGCAGAGTCCTCAGCAGGTGTCATCGACAGTCCAGGTTTGGATGCATTACACCAGGGGTATCTCCTACCTGAGCAGCGATGACACGGAGAGCGAAGATGAGGATATTTTTGAGGAACTAGAGAACCTCAGGCAAAAGTAAGCACCTGCTTTTGAGTATGCCAGTCACAGTGGCCAAAGATCCGCATTAGATTTATTTCGGATATAATATCATGCAAACATGATGCCTTTGGATGCCATAAGGAGCTTTGAAAACTTGAAGCTTTGAGAAATTAAAAAAATAACAGTATTCCAAAACTTCAGACAAAGGCAGGATGCATGTTTATAGACAACAGGGTCTGCCTAGGGTATCAGTGTTCATCTAGTCATCTAAGGACGCTCTGTTCTGCATCATCACCAACTCTCTCTGTCCTATATGAGCCATAGTCTTTTGACGTTCTCGATCTCTGATGCCCACCATTTGCACATATAGTTATGTTTACATTATATACGAGAGCATGTGAGTGCTCATAAAGATCGGAGAAAATCTTTTCTCCTTTCAGAAAAAGACCCTCACACACCCAGCCAGCTAGGTGTCATGCTTCATCACTGGGTCTGCTCCTTATCGGGTCGGCGCTGCAATACCCGATCGGCACCCGTGATGGGGCCTTCTTGGCGGAGATCTTTTTTCTTAGCCGTTAGGTGCAGTGCGTGTAAGGGCCCTAGTGAGTGTAGATGTGAAAATGTGTAGTGTGTGCAATCTAAAACAGGAGGTAGTGATCCATCCAAAACTATTTTAATGACAATGGTCACTATCCTGATTAAAAACCAGTAAGAGGTGCACGCGTCTGCTCAAGGATTGCAGGGTTGTGTGCTCAAACTCAGGCCAACATGTTTCTTGCCTACTGTTAAGTTAACGGCAATTCTTCAGGACCTATTCTTAATTATTCTACACTTTATGGTTGGTGGTCTGTTCATTACATAGTTCAGTGACCACCCATACAGCACCCTATAAAGTGGTACCTGTCAATCAAACTCAATGCCCAACTAGGGTCATTTCAATGCCTCAAGGTGTCGCAGCAGGCGAAAAACACTGCCAGGTTCCCCTCACTCTGCCGGACCGGGGTGGATGGTCCGGCAGAGTGAGGGGTAGGTCGACCGCGATCGGACGGAGCGACATACGACACTGAACCTGACCTAAACATGTTGGCCTGAGTTTGAGCACACAACCCTGCAATCCTTGAGCAGACGCGTGCGCCTCTTACTGGTTTTTAATCAGGATAGTGACCATTGTCATTAAAATAGTTTTGGATGGATCACTACCTCCTGTTTTAGATTGCACACACTACACATTTTCACATCTACACTCACTAGGGCCCTTACACGCACCGCACCTAACGGCTAAGAAAAAAGATCTCCGCCAAGAAGGCCCCATCACGGGTGCCGATCGGGTATTGCAGTGCCGACCCGATAAGGAGCAGACCCAGTGATGAAGCATGAAACCTAGCTGGCTGGGTGTGTGAGGGTCTTTTTCTGAAAGGAGAAAAGATTTTCTCCGATCTTTATGAGCACTCACATGCTCTCTTCTCACCCTTTGACCTGTAGGACTCTTTTAGGAACAGCATACCTCTTCTTGTTGTGGTTCCGTGGGCCTGTATGCTGGACCTACTCAAGTGGCCCTTAGTCCCTCCTTGTTGTCTTACATTATATACGAGGCAGGAGTGTTGGATCAGCTATATTTTCAGCCCTCATACATATGTTATATAGGTTCTCATTTCAATATTTTCTGAATGGTAGGGGAGAAAATTATTTCACCCGTTTAATGCAGGTTTGTTCCATTTGTACGTTTCATTTTCGACTCTCTGTTGTACCACTCTTGCAGATCATGCGGATACTGGATGGTGTTTTCTGAACAAAGCTACAGTTTATAATGCATTCATTGGTCATCGTACAATGATTGTCTTTTAAAAACAAGAGATTGGAGTGACAGGGTATGGTGGTTAGCATTTGGCACCAGACAAGACTGGTCATAAAACAAGACGGCACTAGGCAGATGCCAGGGCAACACAAAGGGGTGGCACCAGATCAGCCATAAAAGCAATACATATGACTCCTTTCCCAATGGGAATAGCAAAGGAGTAATTATAATAGTAGACTGTGGTTGGAGAAAACTCACTCTACAGAAGAAAACAACTGGGGCCTCACTCACAATGCTGGGCTAATGTGATATTTATTTCACTACACGAATTTAACCCTTTGTATTCTAGTTAAAACGCCTTTGTAAGCACTGCATATGAAAGCAAGCATTGGCAATGTCAATAGAATGGCTTATAACCGAGAGTGCCTGTTCAGTCACTGATAAGTTAAGGCACTTAATATGACATACACTCTGTCACTCATCCTTCCACTCATACATCCATTCATCTACCCACTGATTCATTTTTGCATTCACCAACTTACCCGCTGGCAATAAAACAGATACATAAGCTCAACAAGCATATGCAGAATAAATGAAAAGAATAGAAGTAAAGCAGGCAGAGCAGTGGGACTGTTTGGGGAGCTACATGGCACTGTGAAAAAAAGAAGAAAAGAAATGAATAGCGACAACTAGAACTAACAGGCATTCCTATGAGGAGCTAGCAAGGACTCTCACAATGCAAATCTTCAACCTCCAGGGTTTATCAAAGGAACGCACATCAAAATCCTTGTCTACTACAGTAATCTATGAGATTCCAAGTAACAAAATACCTGTCTACAGGCTTCAACACAGTGTAATAATCCACCTGTAGAGGTCTGCTGGCTTTAACATATGGTTCTCACAGTAAATAGTCATACTGCGCCTTTGTTGTTATCTTCATTATTAACCACTTCGGTGCTCATGACGAGACCAGCTCGTCATGAGTCACAGTGGAGCTGTGCTCATGACGAGCTGGTCTCGTCATAACGGCTGCGCTCCGCCCACGCGGGATTAATTCCCCGCCTGTGCAGGAGAATTAATCAGTGGGCGGGGTCGTGACGAGACCAGCTCGTCATGAGCACAGCTCCACCGTGACTCATGACGAGCTGGTCTCGTCACGAGCACCGCGGCGCCGCGCTCACCCCCCGCCCCCCGCACCCGTGGGGGAATTACCCCCGCAGGGAAGGGGTTAACAGATCCGCCCTATGGCACCTGACATAACATTTCTTGAACCAATTGGGCCTATAGCCTTAATCTAGGCTGTCCTGTTCTCAGTGTTTATTTTTTGTGGATTTCAGCAGTGTTTTTTAGTGTTTTCTGAACCTTTTGCAATTAGTGCTTATCGATGTTTATTCAGTACAACCTCCAAAATAGGCAAAAACAGTTTTTTCCAGTATCGACAAAACATGTTTTCGGCACTGTTTGTTATAAAGCACATATTTAATTTAAATGAGAGTTAATGCAGGCTTTGTAGTGTCTTCTCATTGTCAGTGAGTCCAATGGACTTATGTTATACTGTTTTAGGCACAGAACGTCTGTGTATTGCACTCACACTCACATCTTATTACTCTCGCTCACATTTCATTACCTCTCACACTCACTCTCTCAGGACTCTGCCTTGTTTACAGGACTAATAATAGATTTAAAAAGTAAGACTGCTATATTCAAATGTTTGAATAAACAAATTCGTGGGCACAGTTGGGGGTCATTTACCTATGCCTTACTGAATATTATGATATTGTAGGGGTGGTCAACCCTGCCAACAGCATAGTACCTTGTGAAACCTTTAAAATTTTGAATTACGAAAAACTTGTGTTATATTTTCACCATTATCCCATGTGCATGTTGACAGCACTCTTTTCACAGGTACCTGTCGGTACACCTTGCATTGCAATGTTTAAAGCTTGGGTTGTTTGGCAGTGGACCTCCAATCAATACTGACTTGTTAGAAAAGGAGGCTGATGTATCAAAGGGTTTTCCCATTCTGTATCTTTGGATATATATGATAGTACATAATGGCCAAGGCTCTAATGAGACAGCCATTTCACCAATCAGTGAAAGAATTAAACACTGCCAAAAGATCAAATATGAATTTAATTTTCCCAGATTCTCTACAGTGTGTAAAATAATCAGATCAAACCTAAACATGCTTGTAAACCCTGCACCTTTAACTCAAGCACACATAATTTGGAGGAACCAAAAGGAAGAAGAAACAATATTTTTGTGACATCCCTAAACCACAAAACCCAAGCTGCTACCTTGTATAACAAAGTAACACCGAAGTAACATTATGTTGCCCCCTTCAAGAAGAAATAAAAATGATTCATTCTCTCTCACTTTCCTTTCTTTGACTGGCATGTTAGTTTGTGGTGGTGCAGGTGTTTATCAGTGTTTATATATTTACACTAATGAGGGCTGTTTCTCTTTCGGTGGAGTTTTATCTAGGGGTGGGTAAAACTGGTAATTCAGTGCAGTGTAATCATGCAGAATTATCTAAAAATTCAACAAGATTATGCGGAAGTATGCGAAAAGAATAATTCTGTATTTACCTATATTTTCCAAAATGGTTGTGAGAATCGATTTTCCCGCTGGCTAAATATACTCTAGCAGTAGGATTTTTTTCTCCAAAATTACTCTTCATTACACAAGTTGGTGTAATCACATTATTATATGTAATTCTGCATCAAATAGTAACGTGGAATTACCAAAATTACTCTGATTACTTCAGTATAATTAAAATTACACCTAGGTCTAGTTTTATCAGTTATTATTGGTTTAAGCCTAAAACAGGATATTCCACCTTTACCATTGGCTCTTCCCTTAAACCAACTCAGGCCTACTCTATTGAGCATAAACTTTCATACAGTGTAGCCATCAGGCAAAAAGTTAGTAGAATTATAAATGTGAATAAAATTACAGTTGGCAAAGCAATATATAATTTGTCTTTAGGCGGCCTAACAGGGATTATCACAGAGCAATCTTCTACCCGAGGTGACAGCCAACACCAAAACCTTTGCTTACTAAATTATTCACTGATGTGACATCTGCCTAAATACCAGTTTACAGCCTTCAACACGGTGTAATAACAATCCACCCTTAAAGGTATATTGGCTGTAATAAAAGTATTTCACAGTAAGTCAGCCCACTACCTTTGTTGTCTCTTTTCATAATAAACTGATTTGACCTATGGCATCTGACATAACATTTCTCAATGAAACAATCAAGCCTATTCCGCTTTTCATTGGCTTGTCACCATAAAGAACTGAGGCCTCCTGAATTGAGGAATTGAGCATTAGCTGGCACCCATCAGGCAGTCATAAAATAGCAAATATATGTAAAATTACGGTTGGGAAAATGATATACAACCCCTCTGAAAAGCGCCAAAAAAGAATTATCACATTTCAAATCTTCAACTGCAAGTGTTTGTCAGAGGGGTAACCAATACCCAAACCCTTGACTATTATGTCATTTGTGATATACCATGTAGTAAAATACTGTCTGTGAGCTTTAGCATAGTGTAATGACCATCCTCCTTTAGTGGCCTCTTGGCTTTAACCAGGCCTCCCAGTTTTCAGTGTAAACTTTCTTTTTATTTCAGTGGGTATTTTCCAGTGTTTTCCAAATTCTGAAAATGGGTGGTTATCAGGGTTTACACATTTTGGAAAACTCAAATAGTTGCCAGTAGCTGTGCTTTTCCAATGCTTACAAAATACATTCACAGATACCAGTTCAATTCTAGTGGGACATAGGAGTTTTTTTGTGTGGTTTTTTTGTAATGAGATTCTTTGAGGGACACAGACAATCACAAAATATATTTGTCGATGTAAGGAAGTGAAGAGAAGAGAAGTGACCAATGGCCCTATGTTTTCTTTTTGAGAGGAGGAGAGAGGAAGGTGAGTTAGCTGAACAAAGTGGGGTACCATGCTTAGATTTATAATAATTAGTTAGACAGAACGGGTAAGTGTGTTTTGTTACATGCTTTCAAGTGCTGCTTTAATCAGTTATGGGAAAGCACACATGCTAATGAAGGCATCTGGAGAATCCTTCTTCATACACTTCACAGTCCCTTTCTCTCCTTCGCAGACCAGCTGGCCCGTCTCCCAGCCCTGCCTGCAGAGGAAGTGGTGGTATTTAATCAGAACATCCAAACTTGTGCACTAAATGAGAAAACAAACACCACCTAGGACCCCAAACTTACAGCTGGCCACATCGGGCCAGATGTTCGACCATTCCATTTTGCAGGTCGTAATTTGCAACTTCTAAAATGGAATGTACTAATATGTCTCAGACACATTTAGTGATTCACAGTGGGGTCGCAAATAACCTGCCTCATTAATATTGATGAGGTAGGTCGCAATTTGCGACCCATTGGGAATGGCCAGCACTCACAGGGATGGTGGCCAGCTGGGGTCAGCAGACCAGCATGTCTGTGACTGCTTTGTAAATAAAGCAGTTTAAAAAAAAAATGCAGCCGGTTTTCCTTAAAGGAAAACGGGCTGCATTTAAAAAAGAAAAGAAAAAAAGAAAAATGAAACGTTTCTGTTTCATTTTGTAAGAGTAGACAGTGGTCCGTGGAACCACTGCCTGCTCTTAAAAATATTTTCGTTGCCCAACACAAAGGGGAAGGGGTCCCATGGGACCCCTTCCCGTTTGCGTCTGGCTTACCACCTACTTGAACTAGGTGCTAACTGCAGTCGCAAAACAATTGTACATACCAGGCGACTCGCCATTAGGAAGGGACGCCCTTGGCACGCCCCTTCCTAATAGCAACTCTCAAACCCTATTTTGCGAGTCGGTAATAAATTGCCGACTCGCAAAATAGAGTTTGTACATACCACAACCCTTTTTAGCAGTTGCAAACAGCCGATTTTCTGTTTGTGACCGCTAAAAAAAGTCGTACATCTGGCCCATCATTCCAGTGGGGCTGGTAAATTCAGTTACCACCCCCTTTGTAATTTTGAGATCTGTGTAAAATCCGCAGATGTTTAACTTGCAACTGGAAAGTTCAGGAGAATGTCTGGAGCAAAATGAGAAATTACTGTGGCATTTGGACCCAGAATTAATGGATTCCACGATAAATTACTCATTTCCCATGGGCCCTCCAGGACCAGCTCGCAATGGGGTGTATCCTCCCAACCCTATGAGTTTCAAGTACCACCTGCATTGGTAACTTCAGTTGGTAAAATACCAGCCCATTTCCCTGTGTATACTGATCCTGCTTGTCCTCATAAAACACCAATTGGCACTTTGGTGGATGGCATTGAGAATTGGGCATATGCTGTGTGACAGCAGCACTGCATTATGTGCTTCTTTGCATAACACAGACTACTGCAGAGGGCCTCTTGTCTGCAGAAGGTACAAACATGTTCATGCCAGCAACATATTCTTATTCTCACTTAAAAACGACAGAAGGGACACCTCAGCATCTCCCAATAATTATCTCTTTGGTAAAAGTTTATGGGATAAAATAATTTTAACTGATTTTAACGTGTCTAGTGACCCTCATGACAGTTCAAGTGAACACCCACCTGTTGATGATGTAATTTGTTGCATATCATGAATTTCAGTGCTCCCTCACTGTACAGCTGTTTGCAAAAATGTGAATGGACGTGAGGAGCGGTAGCAGTCAAAATATGCTGCTAGATGCTGCTTTTGGGGGGACACGATCAGAGTTTTTAATGACTAAAGACCCTTAATCTGCAAGATACATTACAGTGGCAACAATGATTTAGCAGCCAGTGCGCTACCCGGCCCTCTTCGAGATACATAGCTTGAGACGATTAGAAAAACATAATTACATTATATGTAAAATCTCACAAAGTATTGAAAGATATATATGGCACTGCTACCTTCTAGTGGGGAGCTCAGTGGTTTGCCGTGTATTAAAGTAAGAAAGATTTCAATCTGGAGGGTCTCTATCTTTTGAAATTGGGTGAAACCGATAACTGGACACTCTGGCTTTAACTTTAATATATGAATTTCACAATAAATAAGTCCGGCCTACTGCCTTTGTCATAACTTTTGATTATTAAAAGATCATGTCTATAGCCTTAATCATTGGCTTGTCGCTATAACGAACTTAGCCCTCCTGTATTCAGCATAAGTTTTCCCACAAGGCAATAAAGTGCAACACAAGCAATTTTATTCAGCAGAAACCTAAAATGTCTGTCCAATTGAAATCTGCAACGAAGGAAATCATCATGTGGGTGGAGCCAAAGTCCTTCTCTCAGAAGTGCTTCTTAAAGCTTTTTTTCTGTTGATCACATAAGGTCTGGAAGCTGCTCTGCTTTCAAGCCAGACATAAACAGTATTGCATAAACCATACTTGCATATGCATAGAGTGCAGTATACTATTCATTACCATAGTTGAGGGAGGCAAGGAGTACCATGACTCACTCCAAGCATGTCCTTTGGCTCTGCACAGCGGAGGTTGGCCGCAAGGTCTGGCCACCACCCAACTTGCTGCTGGCATCCAACCCTTGCTATGCACGCAAAGCCTGGCCATCTGCCAGGCACTGTGATCAACAATCAGCGGGTGACCAATCCCTGCTGCACGCAGCTGAAGGACATGTGCAGTAGGGGCTGATAAAGCACAGCTGTAGTGCAAATTCTTTTTTTTATACATTTTCAAGTTTTTTTGGTCAAGAGTTTTTGCTAGATTGTTGAAGGAAGGTCTGCGGGACACATATCCCTTAGTATACTAACACAACTGGGGCTCAGCAAAGATCCGATATGCGTATTTCTGTCCTAAAGTCATACCTGTAATTCCTTCTCTCCCAACTGGTGTACATGCTGTACAATCAGAGAGAAAGCATGCTGAGACCAAGCCAATAATGTGTTTTACCTCTGCTTCCAGGCACCTATCCGAAGTGCAGATGCTGCAGACACTACAGAAGAAGGAGATCGAGGAGCTCTACTCTAAGATGGGCAAAGTGCCTCCCGCTGGGATTGTGTCCCCGGCCGCCATGTTGTCCAGCCGCCAGCGACGCCTCTCCAAGGGGAACTACACGTCATCCCGCCGCAATAGCTTGCAACGGCTGGAAATCTTACCACCTACAGGTAACCTTGAGAAAGGATGGTAGTGAAATTTCAATCAAGATTTAGTCATCATCAGAGACAGATTGAGATAATGGCTAATAAGAAGGATTCATCGATTGGCTTAAATTCAGAATGGCTGGTATGGCATGCAATAAACTGTCAGCCAGCCCCATGTACTTTTCCGAGATATAAGCTTGGCGATTTATTTATTTTTTCCAAGAAACATGAAACTTCTGAAGGTACATGTGCAAAGAGATTACTATTGTAATGAAACACATAGTTAAATAAGTCTTAATTCTCAAAGCTGCTGGCTCCTGAATGAGCACAACCCTGTTGCCTTCTCACACAGCTTTGTATGCCCATCTAATAAAAGTGACCATAAAATACAATTGTGCCTGAAATATTATAAACATGCAGTACTGACCACCAAGAAACAACACATACATATACATATCAAAACAAACTTGCAGTCAGGAATGTTCAAGTGGATTTCTTTCCCACTCCCATAGTTGAAACCTGGGGTCCTGAATAAGAGAATTCTAGCATAGTTAAATAACTTTCAAAAGCACCTTGCCACCCAACTTTGATTGAACTTTGCAAAGCGTTCATGGTGGCCTCTCAGACTATTTTTCTATAAGAAGAACTACATCAAAGCTTCCTTTTCTCTTTCACCACTATCTCCAGGGCCATCAGTTGAGTTTCCACCTTCCGTCTTCCCTATTTCCATTCCTGTGTTGAAGAGTTTTTCTCCACTTTCTCTTTCCTACATAGGGATCAGGTCAGGCTCAACATCAAAGCTGTTTCAAGCAACCACCTTTAGAACATCCCCTTGCCATCTCTCCTGTTATTACGGAACTATGCATTTCTGCTATACTAACCTCGACAGTGCTAGAACTCGCGGAAAAAATATTGTTACATGTCTTTTGAAGAAATTTAACAAAGATCCTGATTCTCTGCCAACATCCACCCAATTTTGTCACGTGTCATTAAAATTCTGGAAAGTGTGGCTTATTGCAAAATCTCGTTTCATTGAACGAAATAACTTTCTTGATACTGCTTTATATTGTGTATGTGTGTGGCAGTGGTGCCCTCATCTTGCTAGATCTGTCTGCCATCTTCAACGCTGTTTTCCATTATGCCTTCTATGAATATCTCTTCAAGGAAGTGGCGCATGGCAAATTCCAAGACAGTCTTATACTTCTGGCCACCCACAAGCTGTCCCACTTTCAACTTTTTAATCCGATTTAAATTGCTGGCCTGGGGTGCCCCTTATTTAGCATATACACCAGTCCACCTGCCACCCTTTTATGGGTTTTTGGGTTCAATCTTTTAAGCTATAAAGATGACAGGCAATTGCTTTTACACCTTGACCCGGCTATCTCTTCCACTCATAATTAGTTTCATCAATGTCGTACTGCCATTATCACATTGATGAGCATGAACTCCTCAAAACTGTACTGTGAGAATACAGATGCAATTCTGCAAGGTACTTAGATTAGGTTAGTGGTTGGGCTGGATTAGGTTTTGGGATCCTTCTCTGCAGCAGTATTTCCAACTGCAAAGGTGTAAATTAACCTCTACGTGCTATCTCTGTCTTCAGACATTTACAAACTATTCCTTTTTAATTATTATTAAAATTAAGTCATAGTAAACTCCCTCATGGTTGTATTATGGAAATTCTGTCTTTCTTGGTTTTCCTACGTATTCTTCATTTTGCATACAAATTATTCAGAGCATCGTTGTCAGGTTTCTTCAAAGACTTACTCATGGAGGTCTTGATGGCAAAATCTTCAGTCTTTAGACTAGTTACCTATATCGGCAACAATCCCTTCCACAAGCCTATGTATATTTCACCATTTGCATCTTGTGCCCCACTTTAGTTCAATCTTGCTTTATGGAATACAGACCAATGCACACTCTTCAGTTCTCTTCTAGTCAACTGTTGAAGGGCCTAGCTATAAACCGATCAGACTAGGAGGAAGATCCTTTCCCTAACTTACCCTAAATTTGTTGAATGATCTCTCCATCTGTTTACATTGTCAACCCGATAACAGGATTTTCAATAAGCATCTTAAAATCAGGCTTTTCTCCTTTTAAGCCTCTTTTGGCCCCTGTCCCCTGAAGTGCAGAGATAACATTTAGGGTCACTGTTGCCTCATGTTTGCCACACACCAAACATCCAACAGAATGTATTAGATGGAACACTTTGTTTATATCCAACAGATATACATATATATGCCTTCGGTTTCTCAACCAGTAAGAGGCACAGTAGTAGCCTCTGTTCTAAGAAACTAAAGAACAAAGGGCCTGATTTAGAGTTTGGTGGATAAGGTACTTTGTCGCAAATGAGACTGAGTACTCTGTCCCCCAAACTCTCGGTCCGCCCACCTCATTTAGAGACGGTTGGACCGTATATTTTTCACTGAGCCCCCGTTAACGTCATCGACTGAAAACATCCTTGGAAAGCCCAACAGAATAGGGGCTGTCAGAGGAAGCACATTACACTGCCCTCCCTATTTAAGATGGACAGTGTAATGTCTATTTTTTCCTGTCCGTCACTGCGAAAAAAAACTGGCAATGAGAGAGAGAGAAAAATAATAAGAAAAATGGCCACCACACCATGGGAGAAAGCTCACAGGGTGGGGGTGGGGGAGGGGTATTTGTTTTTTTCAGAAACAAACTCTCAATTTGGGAGTTTGTTTCTGGAAAAAACATCAAAAACTTTGGTAAATGCCCATCAAAACTGACAGCAGCTCTCCACCAAACTTTATGTACATTGAAAGAAACCACCATGACGGCAATTACTTTCAATGTACAGAGATGACAATTGTACCTACACTGAAGCTGTTCCTTTAACGCCTGACTGTGTTTATTCTGTGCTTCATAGGGATCATAAGAAAGAATTCCTTCAGTGGAAGCAGCACAGGGTCCCAAGAGCAACGCTCAAGTAAAGGAGTCACATTTGCTGGAGACTTCAACAGAATGGTAAGGAGGCTATGATTCATAATATGTATGGAATATTTAGAATTGAAGCTCATTGCTATTTATTTTTGTTTAGTTTAAATTTTTTAATAAAGCAGAAAGGAGGAAAGTGTGTGTGTGTGAGAGAGAGGTAGAGAGAGAGAGACAGAGAGAGACAGCAGTGAGAAATATGATGTAACAAATGTAAATCTTGGATCTCCTTTAAGGAGATCATAACTCCCTCAAGGAGTCTCCTCTAGCAAGATATGGCACCTCTTGACATATACTATTTTTACAAATTGCATAGATTTGCTAGTTGGCTTTAGTCTTCTCGAGAAAATTAAAAGAAATGTCAGAATAGAGCTTAATGTTTAGTTAGATAAACATTCTACTGGACGGGAAGACTTGTTTTTCCTGAGATGTGTTTGCTAGAGATAGGTACAGTAAAGGATTGCTCCTGAGAAGTAAAGGCAAGGCCAATGTTTCTTGTTTCCTCACAATACATGAGATCTTAAATTTAAATTAAGTTGGATTCACATATAAGGTCCGACCACCATTTGCCTGATGTAGCATTATTGGCTCTCACTAGCTAGAGCATTGTGTGGCAACCTCTCTCTCTTGCCCCAAAATTGATTGCATTGCCAGGGGTTGAACAATTGTAAAGAGTGTCTCCAACGTTCCAGTATTGATCGCCGAGCTGATTTCCATCAGCGCTGGGTGAACAACCAGTGTGGCTTTCATATCTTGTTTTCCTTGAAAGCAAACATTCTAAACATTTGGAATGAATTCAAGTTGATAATCATAAAATGACATATATAATGTATGGCTGTTGACTTTCATCGCTTGCGTCCATCCCTTGCCTCAACTGAGGAAGAGGTGTGGTCTAGTGGCTAAGCTGTAGAACCAGAACATCCGAGTTCTTTTCCTGTCTTAGTCACTTGACCAAAACTGTATGATTCTGGGTAAATCACTTTATCTACACGTTAACTAGAACATTAAAAATGCAGCTAAGTACCAGTATTAAGTACTATACAAAGAACATAATGGTCACATTTATATTGGAAAATACAGCACATCTGTCATCACAAAAAATTGTTGCATTACTGAACCTTTGCTAACCTACATCTTCGCCTTGTCTTTCTAATCCAGTGAACATGAGACAGATTGTTACAGACACACAACGAATGTCTTTTGGACTACCTCAACAGAATGCCTGATTTCTGCTGCTCCTCAGGTGACCGCAAGAAGCACTGCATGGACAAAGCCATCGGTTGGCAAGAGACATAATTCAGTGTTTGTGAGGTGTCCTGGGGGTTCATTGCACAGGAGTACTCTCCAAGGCCTTTTCTGCATTCAAATACATGGTTCCGTTCACCGCTGTGGAAGAGAAGAACAGACAGGCTTCTTTGTATACCCACAAACTCTCACAGAATTGGAAGTATGGACAGAAGTGCTTGTATGCTTGCTCAAAGTCTTCGGAACATGCCCTTTTTCCGATCTGAAAAAGATGGCCGTGTGGTGGTGCATGGCAAAATGATAATCACTCCACTGGCTCCACCCACTTAAAGAGACAGATTGCCATTTCGTCAGTCTCCTTTCTCTGTGAATATAAAAGGAGATTGCTGCATTTAAGAAGGCTTACACTGCCATCTCGGAATAACAGTTTTTGCAGGATAATGTCAAGTGAACTACCATGAACCATCGCAATGATCAGGATGTGGACAGTTGGAGGATGGTGAAGGTTTTGGAAGAACAGAATGTTCTGATTGATTGTACAATGTAAATATACATATTCAAATGTACCTTCATTTTTATGAAGGGAGAGAACAGGCGGGATTTCTGATCTTTTCACCGTTGTGACTTTAATGCAGAAGCCTATAAAAGCTGATGTGTTTTCGTTCCTCTCGCCCTAAACTTGTGCCTCTGTATGTGCACAGCGCTGCTATGTAGCAATATAAAGCTATCAACATTATCACAACATTGTTGTGGAAAGTATGTCATATGGGTGTGTTTTATTTTGTGCTCTGCTATCATTCTCCCATCTACCCCTCATAAAGTCCCATTAGGAACTACTCCAGAGGTAGGGGCCACCATCAATTAATAACACAGGCAACACATGTGAAGTAGAAGAAATAAAGATGAGACACTACTCTTCATGGAAAGGTTTTTGTTGATTGAAAAAGGAGAGGCGGCGGTTTTATAGATGAACTGAGATCCATGGAGCGAAACTGGTGTCATCAGAAGTGCATTATTTATTAATGCTCTCTAGGGCATGAGATAACTACCCATGTTATGCATCCCAGACTGAAGGTAAGGCCACGTAAGGAGTGTGGCGAACCAAAAATGTCAGTGATAATGTGCTCCAGAACATTCGTTAATACTATAAGCGCATGCTCGCTGGAAAGAGCTGGGTTTAGGGAGCTAATTCATAGTTCTTACTGCTGACAAAGCTATGTGCTGCTGCCCAATGTTTTTGGTGAGCAATTCTGGTTGAGAGGCAGTGTGGTGTGAGTAGGTGAAATGAGCTTGGCCACCATAGCGGCAAAAGTTGTGGCTGCCATATCTTCTGTATTATTGGCTGTTTCATGATACATAAACCCAGTTATTAGATACCAATAACACTAGAACTGATGTAAAGGCTAAAAGTAATAAAAATGCAAGGCGAACTACAAAATATAGTTAATAGGAACTATGTGAAAAAAATGTAATGAATGTGGCAACAAAACTAGTGTCTCATATCAACATTATATAAAAATAGAGAATTGGGTAAAGAACAAGAAAACAGAATGGTTTATATGGGATGCAGTTATTGTCAGATGGTCATCTACAATTCAGAGAAAGACATATTAATTCATACACGATTAGAAAGATGCTCAAAATTTCTTCATATTTTTAAAGCAAATCCAGTCTTTTTATACATGGATCTTTCAGGTCATTAAGCCAACTATCAACATCAGGATGACATTTCAATTTCCACAATCTGAGGTACCATCTTTTAGCCAGAGGAAAGACTTTATGCAACAAGCGACTCAACCTAGACTTACAGAACTCTTAAACATAGTCCCTAAAAACAAATATTTCCTTTCAAGAATATAATTGGACAATTGTTCATTTCATGGATAGGTTCAAGCCCAACATACACCATCTGTCTGAAGGCCAAGCAAGGATTTTCTAAACGGTGATAGGAATAATTTGGTGCACCTAAGCCACCCAACAGAGAAAACACACACTTTCAACTACTAGAATCGTAGGACGTCATAATGTTCCTCAGTATCTTTGGGTTCCAACTGGTAGAACAGTTGTCTTCTGCAAGAAAATAAGAACCCCTCACTTCCCTGATTTGGATTTGAAAGCACTAGAAGTTTCCCAAACCAAGATGTTTCGTAGCAGGAAGGACGCACCATGATTATTCAGATGTGTTTCCTGTTTTTCCTGTATGAAGTTCACGCCAGTACAGTCTTTAAGAACATTTGAAAATACTTTCCTATATTTTATCAGACTATTAATACACTTTACCTTTCATATGACAAAAGTGCAGTGTCATATATATTAGCCACAAAGCAGTACAAATCCAATGTGAGCTCTGATTGGTGACGTGAACGAATATACAGAAGTGGTTTATAAGCTAAAAGAACTGACCACAGTTTGATCAACATTCAAGAATGAACAAATGAAAGTGGAAATGAATCACACACTAAAGGTAGTTAAAAGTAGGCCTTTATTTCCCACTAGAAACCTCTGTCTGCGAAAGCTGATTGGTAGGCACAATCTGAACAATTTATTTCATGGTCTTATATGGCCTTAGAGCCTGCCGTAGCAGGCTCTACAGGCCATTAAAGGCCCGCTCCAGCGTTAAAGGCCCGAGCCAAAGGCGAGGGCCTTTAACAAAGGCCTTTAATGGCCAGTAAAGCCCATTACGGAGGGCTCTAAGGGTATTAGAACATTCCGCCTCTAGAGGGCAGAATATTCTAATTTGTAAAACAAAGGCCTCACGGAGCTCGAGGGAGTTGAAATCCCCTCAGGCTTCGTAAGGCCTTTGTTAAACATTGGAATGTTGATGCTCTGGGCTTCTACCGGCAATTTGAAGCCCAGAACACTCCATTGTTTTCAATGGAGCGCTCAACATTCCAATGTTCTAATAGAATGTGATGCCATCACTGCAAAACACGTTCTCCCCAACTATGCGAGTGCTGTGACCCGCTGAAAGTTCCCTTGCCAAAGACACAGACATTTTAGTATATAATTCATTATTTTAAAATTTTAGAGTTGTTCTTTCAAGGTTTTTATTGGCATTATGATGAACCAGAGGGACATACCAGCCAACACTATCTAGTATAATGTTTTGCTCTGCATCTATTTTTTGTGATCCGTAGGAATCGGGTATTATTTCAATGTTTGTTTCCTATAAAACTATCAGGATCTGAAAGAAGGCAGAATTTGAGGTGCCAGATTGGGCCCATCTGTAACCATCGCTTATTGGAGAAACAGAAAGCGGTAAAACCATCTTTTGAAAGCCATCTAGTGAGGCTATGATTATTATTCAGGTTGTAGATTCCAATCCCAGCAAAACAGGAGTTTACACAGGGATTAGTAATAGGAGTTGTGTGGTGTTTTTTTTATAAATTTATAAAGCGCGCAGCTACCCAACAGGGTCTCCCGGCGCTGGACAAAGTGTAGGCAGTGTAACTTAGGCAACAGGCGCGAATAGGAAGAATAGTAATCAAGCCAGGTCGCTGAAAAGCAGTCTTTAAGCGCTTACGAAAAGCTAACAGAGACTGACAATTCCTAAGGTCAATTGGTAGAGCATTCCGGAGCTTGGGGCCCAGATAGGAAAAGGAGCGACCCCTCAAACGGACGAGCCGAAACCTGGGGACTGAAAACAGTGAGAGGCTGGAAGATCTCAGCTGTCAGGCCTGCACATAAGGTGTTACTAATCTTTGAATATCGGAGGGAGCAAGGCCACATTTAACCCGAAACACGTAGCATAGGGCCTTGAACTCAATGCGCTTATTGACTTTAAGCCAATGGAGTTGTTGAAGCAGAGGAGACGCAGAGGCGCATCTAGGCAGATGGAAAAGGAGACGAGCAGCTGTATTTTGAATGACCTGCAACCAGTGCACTGAGGCTTTTCTCTGCACCCAGATACAGCACATTGCCATAGTCCAGCCTGGATACACCAGAGCCTGCAGAACCGTTCTCTGAGCTGCCGGTGGACTTAGCCAGAGGATTTTTTTGATCCATTTAAGAACAGCAAAGCAAGAAGCCATAGCCCTGGATACCTGAGGTTTAAGGGAAAGAATTTTATCAACAATGAAGCCCAGGTTTTTAACTTTGGGGACTGAGGCAGGCACAGGGCCCAGAGTGGCAGGCCAGTGTTTGATTCCCCAAAGCTCAGGGTTGTTACCCAGAACAAGAACCTCAGTTTTAGTGCAGTTTAGCTTCAGGGCATTACTGGTCAACTACAAGG
The DNA here is from genome assembly GCA_963921515.1 of Calotriton arnoldi. NCBI lineage: Eukaryota > Metazoa > Chordata > Amphibia > Caudata > Salamandridae > Calotriton > Calotriton arnoldi. Next base: position 1,618,347 of record CAWUFW010002210.1, read on the forward strand.
AGACATTCCTCAGACCAAGCTGAAGCAGAGAGGGATCTCGGGTGCTGGGCAGTGGAAAGAGAAAAGATAATGTAGAGAAAAGATGATGGGAAAAACCTGTCAAAATATATCAGGAGGGAAAAATGCCTGAAAATGAACAAATCATGCAGATTTCAGTGCACTCAATATCATATCAGCATCTTCCCATCATTCCCAGGGCCGAAGGAGATAAATTCTGCACAGAGTAAACACCTTTCCCTGGAGTTATGGTATTTTCCGGGTGTGATAAGTCCCCCCAGTTTTCATAAATTCATAATTAAGTCCTAATACTGTTAAGAGTCTCATTGAGCCTTATAGAGTCTCATCGAAGTTACAAGTAACAAAAATGGCTGCAATATGTCAAGATGGAAGGCTTAGGGCATCATTTAAAGTTTGGTGGACTGCCCTCCAGCCCACCTAGTCAGGCGATGACCTTGCCTCCATGCTGCTGGTGGAGGTCTCCCTGGCAAATTATTAGGTTCACACTTGCTTGGTGGCGCAATAGAATGCTGCATGTGCACTATATTTCTTTAGCTCTCTTACCATTCACTTTTTGTATCACTGAAACAATTTTGGCAAGTGTGTTTCAGTATGAAAAAAATGACCCTCAGGTTAAGGGAGAAATCGGGCCATTGTTTATTGTACCTGCAGGGAAATACAGTGACTATCACCTGCTCTAAATAGGACAGATCAACTGCACTTTGAATTATCAGTCCAGTATGTACAAATCACTAGGTCAAAGGTTTCTGACAGCAAAGCCAGTTATGGCTCCTCTGCATTTCATCGAACACCCTGCAATTCCTCCAGCTGCAAATGAGACTGGGGAATGCAACTCTGGTGGGTGGGAGCTCTGCTAATTTATAGCAGAGCTTCTGTCACACTAAACTAAAAGATGTTCTCAGTCTCTCACATAATGAGCATGCTCACAAAAGAGTTGATCACCAAGGATCATTGATGGAATTTCATTGCAGTTCAACCTCGGTATCCATCCATGTGTAGGGTGATCCTTGCATCAGCATCAACATTCATGTAAAAATGTACTGCATGAGGAGTGTCAGTGGCTGGCTCAGCCTTGGTTTAAATAGACTGGATGACAATGAAGAACCAAGGAAAATGTTACATGTCAAATGTTTTGTCAAATGTCTAGCTTTTAATGTATCCATATCCTTGGCCTGCTCCCACAGGAAAGAATCAAAACGTTTTAAGGACATGCCGACGAGATAAAAGCAAAAGTGTTGTGTCATGCTAAATTTTCATTTCAAAGGGAAAAATTGAGGGGCATATGTACATGGAGTTAACGCCGCCTTAGCTGCACTTTTCTGATGGTACGGCGGCGATTTTTTTATCGCCATATGTACAAGCTGTCGCTAAGCTCTGTTAGCTGCAGTTTTCCGGCGAAAACGCCCATTGAAAAGATCGCCACTTCTGTTAGCGATAATGGCATGCAAGGGAGGCGTTCCCGTGCAAAAACGGCCGCTAACCCCACTTCGCGATATTTACAAGGAAATCCTTGTATGGAGCAAGACCAAAAAAACTGGCTATAACTGCAGTTAGAGGTAGTTTTTTAAGACCAGAAAATAGCTGGTCTTAAAAATGGAGCTAACACTTGGGACCTCATTTTAGCAGGCTTTGGTGCTGGACAGCGCTGCAAGCAATGTTGCTGCGCTGCCCTGCGGCAGGGCAGGAATGCGCACCATCAATAAGATAGTGCGCATTCCTGGGCCTCAGTCATGAAAAGTGTTGCAGCGCTGCAACAAGACAGCGTTGCAACACTTTTCACTACGCCCTTCTTGCGACACCATGGATGCATTGTATTCACTGGACAGCGCTCCATGTCGCAAGTAATGACAGATACGTCTGGAATCCTGACGTATCTGTCAGCGCTAAAGTCAAGCATTGCTGCAGTTGTGTCACAAGCATGATGCAACTCCAGCAATGCATGGGGCTAGCCTATCCCTGTGGCACTGCGTCACCCTTACACCTGCCATCAGGCAGGCGTAAGGTATTGACGCAGAGCCGTCCTACAATTGTCGCAGTGAAATCTGATGGATTTCACTGTGCCACTCCTATGAGGCCTGGTCGCGTGGGAACTCACACCCTGCATACATCATACCTGATGCAGGTATGATGTGGTACAGGGCTTCACAAGGTCACGCATATGCCTGCATGCGTCACTTTGCAAATACGGCGCAACGTGGTGCTAGATTTTGCCTGGTCTATTCTTGAGGGGTGCCAGGGTGTCTGCGCAGTTGGAGATCCATCGGGGCGGTTGTGCGCTGCGGTTTTATCGTCTGTAAGCGTTGACGGAGTGGTGGTGCTGAGAGAGTTGACGAGAAGTTCTTCGGTGGCCTTGATCCAGCTGCGAGGGGGGGGCGAAGATGGCGTTGGTGTACGGTGGGCATGGTGAAGACGTGATGTATACAATGATGGTCGGTCCAGGAGATTCCGGTGGTGTGGCTGTAGTTGAAGTTCTCGCTGGCGGATGAGACGTGCTCGAGCGTGTGTCCTGCTATGTGGCTTGGTGCGGTGACTAGCTGCTGGAGTCTGATGTTGGTGAGCTTCCCCAGGAAGGGGTGGTGTACTGGTCACTGGGGTTGTCCAGGTGGAACTAGAGTTCACCGAGTAGGATGTCGTCGGTGGATGGGAGAGCCTGGGGTGCAATGAGGTCTACAATGGTATCGGAGAATGGGGGTCCATGGCCCGGGGGGCCTGCAGATGAGGGTGCCTCAGAGGATGGTGTTGGGGTTGGTCCGGATCGGGAAGTTGAGGTGTTCCATGGTCACGTTGGGTCATTAGAGTGCGTGGTCAGTCGGAGTATGCTTCTGTAGGAGATGGCCTCCTCCTGGACGGCCGGGGTGCTCCTTGCGGGTGATTTAGTAGCCGTCAGTGATGGCGATGTCAGGTCCGGAGCAGAGGTTGGTCCTAGTTTCCATGAAGAAGGCGATGTCTGAAGAGGTGGCGTCGAGGAGGTTCCAGATTTCTGTTGCGTGTTAGTGGAGGGACCGCACGTTGAGGAGAATGCAGTAGAGCCGGTCGGCTGGGCGGCACGAGGCACTGGTGTGCTGATGTGGCAGAAGGTTTGTTTGTAGTTTAGACAGGTGCAGGGTTCAAGAGAATTCCACAGTGTTGCTAGATGGCAGGCGATGTGGCGTCCAGGGTTGATGGCGAGGAGGGTGCTGCCATCGTAGCGGTGGAGTGTCCGAGAGGAAGGGTCCGTGGTGCTGAGCACGGCCCATGGGCAGACGGACGGAGACGGGCTTGCCTATGGCTTGCCTTTGGCACGGGAGACATCCATTGAAACGCAGGCATTACATCGTAATGCCTTTACATGGCAACTTCAACAATGCAGGTGCCTTTACATCGCATGCCATTCCAACGCATTGTGAGGTTAGTAATGGAGATTTTTAAGTTTTAGGGTGGGTATGGGTTTCGGGGGTCAGATTTGAAATTTGGGGTGTGTTTTGGGGGTCAGAGATGAATTTTAGGGTTCAGGGTGTGTTTTGGGGTGCAAGGGTTAGTTTTAGGGTTGCACTCACTGAAGTGGGAATAGTAATTTTTTCATTTCCGCTATCCAACACTTTCCCTACTGTTGCAATATGCGTAGTATTAGTATGCATTGTAATGGAATACGATGTAATGGTATGCGTTGTAACGTCATATATACCTTTGGCACACCAGTGGTATGCCCGCTGCGCATGGACGCACAGCGGCCTCCATTGATAAGTGCTGCGGGGGGCTGGACAGCTGGGAGGTGGGAGGTGGGAAACGCCGGAAAGGACATTGGATGGGGCGGGGACGTGGGGGTGTGTGTGTGTGTGTGTGTGAGCGGGGGTTGTAAATATTTTAATGAAAGAAATCTTACCTCGAGGCCGGGTCCTGTGTCTTCTGTGCACCTGCTCTCCTGAGTCTGCTTTCAGGAACAGGAAGTAGGCAGCCAGGCTTCCTCCCCTAAGCCAATCACAACGCTGCAATGCAGCATTGGGATTGTTCAGTAGCGACGGGACAAGGCGTTTAGTCAGGGGATGGAGGGGTGGGCATGTTCTCCATGCAGGCTGTAATGCAGCCTGCATTGCGAACAGGGAAGTGCGCAAGACTGCTTTGGGCGGCCTGAGCGGGCCAACCAATCAGTCATTGCGCACTTGAGTGGGCATACCACTCCGCCCCTGCCCTGCTCTGTGAGAGGAGCGGCCCTACCCACACTCCCGCCCACAAAGGAAACATAGCACGAGTACATCAGAAAGTTATCATCATGTTATAATTTTTCCTCTTCTTGCACTGCTTGAAAGCAGTGAGGTGATGCTCTTCCGTCATTGGGGATGAGCCACCACTGGGGGTGCGTTACACCAGGTGCTAGGCCTGGGCGACTCGACCCCCGGGCCTCCTCTGCTACGCGTCCCACCTTCTCCTTACCTGGACATTGACACTGTGGGGCAATCAGCTGCACTCTCTCCAAATCTGTGACTCCGCCAGCAGGAACCTCAGCCAGGTGGGATTTCACAAGCCTGGGTACAGCAGTCGCTGCCAAGTCCACTGGAAAACCTCCCGATGCAGGTGATGCAGAAGGGCCTCCTTAGGCGTGAAGTTGCAGCGCTCCCGCCACAAAAGTTCGGCGCAGTTCAGGGGCCTCACCCTCCACAGTGTCCGGCCAGCGCAACTTCATCCGGCCTCTGATGCAGAGAGGCGCCGTCCACCGTTGGTAATCCCCTCCGTGCACCCTGGTGTAGTGGTGGATCGTAGTATGCGATGCAGACCTCCCTACGTTGGTGCGCAGAAGCGCCTCTACCATTCACAGCTCCAAGGGGCTCAAGGCGGTCTTCTCACACAAGTCAGCAACATGTCTCCATGCAACCTGCCAGACTTCACCACTAGGTAAGGGCGATCGCCGCGCCTCAATGTCTACCGCCACGGCTCATCGACTCCACATCACCTCCGCATCCCACTCCAGGCCCCAGACGCAGGCCCAGCGAGGCATCCAGGCCCCAGAAGCAGGCCCAGCGAGGCATCCAGGCTCTAGACGCAGGCCCAGCGAGGCATCCAGGTCCCAGACGCAGACCCAGCGAGGCCTCCGTGCCCTGGAGACTGTCCGCGCTTTCAAGGTTTTGGATGCCATGGTGTTGTGAAGAGTGCGCAATGAGAAGTGATGCATCACTGGTGTTGCACCGCAATGCGCCTCTTTTCATGGATGTAGCCCTGCATTTCCTCTTCCCCTGGGACTCTGGCTGGTCATCCTGGATGTTAGGGGGCTTGAGGGGGTTGTTGATCTATGCTGCACTTGGCCCTGGCTGCTCCATTCTGCATTCCATTGTTTTTTGCCTATTTTTCATTGGAGGTCGACTGATAGGCTATTTTTGCCTATAGAGGCAAAAAAAACTCACGTTGGGCTGACTAACGTGCGTTTTTTTGCCACTAATGGGCCTTTCGTTAGTTTTCGCCCGCTAACGCCGGAATTCCTATCGCCTTCACGCTAATGTTACCGGCAGTTTTCACCGCTGATTCCTGTAACTATCGCCAGGTAGCGACGTCTTGTAAATACGTCGCTAACAAGGCGCTAGTTTTCAGCGGTACGTGGCGGGAAGAACATTGCCGCTAACTAGCATTAGCGGTAGTTATCGCCAGTCCTTGTACATATGGCCCTGTATTTTTTAAGTTACACCAAATCAGTGACATTTTTCAGAATTTCTTTATATCTGGTGATAGACTGGATTGAACAAAAAATTTCTTACTTTCTACTTGACCCAATCTCCTACCGGTTGGCTGGACTTTGCTACCTGAGGTATGCCCTTGCGTCAAAAGGCATATAAGATACCAGTAAACCTCATTTCATGTAATTTCTGAAAATAATATTATGCAATTTCAGAGACCCCTAATAGTGTGATGATAGAATTGACAGGTAAGAAAGCAGTTTGTATGGAGAGAACCAGACAAAACTAGCCTGCAAAGCCAAGATGCTCAGGGCCTTATTTATGGCATTTTGGTGTAAGGCAGCGCAGCAAGGCACATTGCGCCACTACCCTACGACAAAGTGAAACGGCAGGAATGCACCGTATTTAACCAATATGGTGCATTGCTGCCCTTTCTACCTTCGCTGGTGCCCTTTCGACAGCCTATCGCGAATGTAGGCACCCTTGCACCGTAGTGCAAGGGTGCCTCTGTTGCAGGCAATATTGTTTTTATGCAGGAAGGGGCACCTTCCTGCACAAAAACAATCCTACGAGGCGTTTTCCTCTTTCTATATGTGCTGCAGAAGCAGCACACTTGGAAAGAGGAAACCAGGAGAAGAAACAAACAAATTCTCCTTGTTACGCTTCACCGCAGGAGGCGTACGGATTTGATGCTTCCCCAGGTTTACATCAGTTTGTAAATCTGGGGCCATGTCAAATTACATGGGTGGTGCGTGGAAAAACCCACTGCAACGCCCATGGAACGCCTCCCGGGTTCATAGTAAGGCGATGCAGCGATTTGCGTTGCGTCACTTTAATCATGATTTACGAGGCGACTCAAAGCCACGCAGGGTTGCTTTCCGTGGCTTTATAAATGTTTATGGGACCCCTGCGGCACGCTTGTACCACTGTACGTGGTGCAAAAGTGACGCAGGGCTCTCATAAATTAGCTCCTTAGTGTCGTGTCTAGACCACTGGCTCAAGACGTTTACCAAGACAAAGAATAAGAGAGTTCTGGTAATAATAGCTGCAGAGGAATTATATAGGAGAGGAGTGCATCGAGACACCAGGCACATTCTTGAAGAAGTCAAGAAAGATACGATTTAAGAGACAAGTTAAAGAGAGCACTAGGATGAAAGAGTGAAGGATGGGCAGAGGGAATTAAAAAGGTGAGCACCCTGAATATCGACCCCAGAATATCGATGGGACGCAATGTCAATGACAAAATAATGGAAAAAAAATATTGACATGTAAGTCTAGCTTTTCGATACTTAACTCCACATCTATCTACCTATATGGTACGTATACTTTCAAGGTCTGTAGATGTGGAGTTAGGAATCATAAATCTATTCTTCCCTGTATGCACCTACCTTTCGATATTTTGTCCCTTGATATTCTGTCTTTGATATTGTTGTACCACAATATTTTGAGGGTCGCTATTCAGTAGTACATCATTAAAAAAAGGGTAAAAAGAGGAGCTAGGAGCAGACGTGGGAATGTTAAGGCAAAGAAACAGGAAAAGGCAGAGAAGGAGAGCATGGAGGAAAGTAAAAGTGGAAAGAGTAAGGAGAAAAACACACAGTTGGTCACTTACAAATGAAAAAGTAGCAGAATTAGAAGGACAAGGTGAGTAGAGGACAGCCCACTCAGGAGCTGTAGGAGAGAAGATTATCGCGTAAGGAAAGCAAGATGAGATTAGTGGTAGAGAGAGAAACAGAGGAAATGGAAATTGAATATATGTCTCTTTGTTTCTTACTGGCGTCTTTAAGGACATGACACAATAAATACAGGTTGTGGACCTTTTTCATTTGTCCTATACAAGATGCTCCTTTTTTGGAGCAGTGAATTTACTAAAATACATATATTTTTTTAATTTGATTGTAAAAACCTAACCAAGCTCTGCTCTAATCTCACAACCCCAGTTGAGGATATTGTCTTCTCCTTGCAAATTACGTCACCTTCCTCTGCCTTTGATCATGTATCATCGGAGAGTACTTAGAAACATGCTAAACTCTGGTGTTAAGCATTTTTTATGTGAGGCCGTTGGCAGTGCATAGGAGAGGCTGGTGGAGGGTCCCGATTGATTTTCTGACCGTAATTGGCAAATTTTAATGTTTTTTAGGTTTTCATTGTAAGGTTTTGCATTGCAAGATATTCCGATTACCCCTAGGAATGGCATCCAGTCCAGTGCTCTAAGAGGGAGTGGACAGAGCTTCCAGCTGTCAATGCCCCATGTCATCAGGGTGAAAGTCAGTTTCAGACAGACATGGCTTTTAAGCCAACAGAACTTGAGATTCAGTGACTTGTAATTTTGTGTTTTCGTCATTATAATCCAACATAGTTGGTAGAACCAAAAATGTATTGATTCCATATATTGCACTGAAAAGTGAAGACTACAAAAAAACAAAAAAACTTGCAGGACAAAGGCCCTGAAAATGTAGCTTTTCATATTTTATGGAATCCAGTTTATCTCAGAAAGCACCTACATACCTTCTAGGAGAAAATATGTTGTAAAAATTCTTTATCATAACAGGGCAGACTGAATCAATTAAATTGCAATTACTTCCAAGCTCCATCTTCCTCATCCCACTCATAAATGAGTGAGCCTCACCTGGGAGACAGGTAATGCAGATACTCCAGTTGATAGCAAAAGACATGTGTTAGTCCTTCAATTGTTTCCAAGACATTGCCTATGCCCCTCCCACCCATAAGCCTCCTACCAAGAAGAATGCCTATTTTCTTCCTGTCAAACGTCCGTGAAGAGGCTGTTCTGGTGACATAAACGCTATCACGGTGCTTCTACAAGTCATTTATTCATGTGTCCGGTTAATTTCATGTAAATTTCTTGGCGACTCCCAGGAGTGGGTCGCAATTCCACTGCTCCTCTTCAGGGCTGGTCCTGCCTTGGCTGCTTAGCCTCAGACAGAACACATTGTTTAGCTAGTGAGAGGGTTTCCAAAGGAAGTCCTTGCCAACAGATATCTTACCTCTGACTGAGACACTTTTAAGTGTTGCTGTGCAGTCTGCCACGCATCCGGGTGGGGGGAGAGGGGTTGGGTCACTGCACCTGGGGATTTTTTTATTTACATACCTCTAGCTTGAGCACGTAAAGGTTTCTGTCTGATCGACATGGAGTATTTAAGCCCTTGTAGGGCAAGACTTCGCTTGGTGTTCAACGTGGAAGGTTGCAAGAGCAAAAGGCAAAGAAGATAAAGAATTACAAAATCTTCCTCACAAATTTCTCTTTCTTCTGATGAACTTTAGAAAATTGTAGATAAATGAATGCCGCATACAGGTGCAATCAAAACGACCTCGGTTGAAGTCTGTCCCTGAGGAGGATAGAGATGATCTGGAGATCCTGAGCCTCGGAGTCGAAAGCTGGCATTGATTCTGGACCTGAAAGGGGGCAACTCGTTTCTAATAGAAAAGACTTTCAAACTGGTGTCTTTACAAGAGATCATTCCACGGATAAATCCAGGCAATTTTCTTGCAACTATCGACCTCCAAGGTGCCTATTTTCATATTCCAATCCATCCTTCATCACAAACGTTTATGCAATTTGCTCTGGGAGATACGCATTATTAGTTTACTGCTCTACCCTTTGACTTGTTCTCTGCTCCCTCAGTGTTCACACAGATATTAGCTCCATTGGTAGCTTTTCTACCCATTCAAGGTATTCAGTTATTTCCATACTTGGGAGACTGACTAATTTGTGTTCCTTCTCGTTTTTGGACTTAGGAAGACACATTGAAAGTATGCCAGACATACTAGGAGAGAAGTGCCATGACAAACCAGCACAAGATCGTCTATTTATAGACGACCAATTCCGTACAGACCTGGAGGAAGTGTTTTGTCCCAGAAACAGAGTGATAACGCACAGGATCACTGAAATAAGCTCTCTGCCCTATAGGTCAGGGCCGGCTTTAGGGCAGTGTGAACTGAGGAGGCGGGTGCTGTGAGGTCAGGGGTCGCTGTGTTTAGCAATATCTTATGATAGGAGTGATGAGGGGCACTTTTGCAGGTGGTAGGGAGAGAATTCGAGAAGGTGGTCATGGGACGCTGTAGAAGCCATCTTTCTTATATGATACCAAATGCTTGAAGCTTCAGACCCTGTTAAGTTGACATAAAAATCACTGCACAAAATGCTTGTACTTTTCCATTTGCTTCAGAGACACAGCTTTTGTAACGCAAGGCTTGCTCAAGAAAAATACGTTACAGGGAAGATGCTCACGTAGACACAGACATTTCAGCATAGCACATTTCACAATATGTCTGGTCCTTTCTATTATGTTGCAATAATTAACTGGGAAGGTACCAAGGCTGATAGATTACATTACAGTGGAAAGTCCCCAAAGCTGCCCACTTGGGACACGTGGTCAGCAACAGTATATTTTGGACCTTACAAGGTATAGCACGATCTAGGCCTTTGCTAATTGGTCAAATAGATAGGGCTTAATTTGTGCTACGTATGTGATGATGCTGCATCCTTTTTGGTTTTGGCCTATTAAAGCTGTCACCAACGTCACATCTTTGGGCATTCAGTATCTATGCTGACTGTCTCCGTGCTGCACGTATTTGTATTGTTTGTTGGTCTCCAATAAATCGTGCCATCATTTGTGCTGACAGAGAATTGTATTTTGGTATTTATTTCTTATTCTTAATTTCAGTTTCTACAACGCCACCAGCGCTAAAGCCGGCCCTGCTAATGGTCCAGGGCTTTATGTCAGCTACCATAGCAGTAGTGATTTGGGTCTAACTACACCTGAAACCTTTAATTCAATGCCTCCTGACATAATGTGATCCATAGAGCCAATATCCGGACACCTTGACCCCAGTACACTTTCATTGCAAGATAGACATGTCTTGGTGGACTCTCATCTGTCAACAAGAGTGTTGCTGGATCTCTCACTACCTTGGGTGGTTACAAAAGATGCCAGATCATTAGATTGGTGACCACTAAATACAGGGCAGGTTGTCTCATAAGGAAGCCTCTCAGTCATCACATTGAAGGGAACTTGTAGCAGTGCTAAGTGCACTGAAATATTTTACCCTCTTTGTAGGGTCATGGAGTTTCAATAAGAACAGACAATCAGATTGCGAAGACTTACATAAATCGGCAGGGCAAAGCTGGTCCTCGAGTTTAGTAGGGGTAGCTCACACTCCGGGTTTATGGTTGGAACAAAACATCCTTTCCCTGACAGCATCCTATCTAGTGCGGTCAGAAAACACTGTAGCACAGAGGTATTCAAACTGTGGGGCGCGACCCCCAGGGGGGCCGTGGAGTGATAGGAAGGGGGTCGCGCATTCCCGGTCACACTTCTGCCCAAATGACTTCTGTCGTCTTCATTCTCCCCGAAGCAGGAGCGTGCTTCAGATTTAGAAGGTGACAGGTGTGCGGGATCAAAGAAGCTGATTGCGCGTCCTGTATATTCCTAACTTTCAGTGATAAAATGAATAACCCGCAATGACTTATTACCATCGATATTATATATCCATAATACCGAAGAGCTTTAACGTTATCAATCATCTCACATTATGCTACTAATTAGATACTTCCTCCAGGAAATGCCTTTCATTAATTGAAAAAATGAGTTTCACTGCCACACAAAGTGCAAGTGAAACATCACTCTTGGGTGCACAATTCACATTGTCGGAAGGTAACATATTCAATTCCTTTTAGTGAAACCAAAAATACGATCGCCCAATAAGGTTAGTGTGAGGCTGCAACTTGTGACGATTAACAATAGAGAGTATGGTACGAAAACGTACAAGATAATCTGCGAACACAGGATTCATTAAAATAGTTATTCGTGGCCTTAGGGATGAAAGAGAAGTGCAATGGACTACAAGGGCTTCAGCCCCCTCCTCCCCCGTCGTGTGTCTCAGCCCGGGCTGCTGCAGTGCAGCTCGAGCTGCTGTGGGCTGGGCAGTGTCTGGAGTCTTATCTCCGGCATGCCCAGGTTTTTCACAGGTCTTTAAAGACCATTTGCATATTTAGATACCTTTTGTAAACTGGTTACCAAGGCTTAGTTTTTTCTAGTTTCAGTACCCCGGGCCCCCACTCTGCCTATTCCTTACATTTGTATTTTACATTTACTAGGGTAGTGTGAGAATGCATTTCATGAAAAGGAATATAAAGTAGGGTTGCCAAAAGAAAAATGCCAGCCCTGTGTTGTTTAAAGAGCCTGCAAAGACCTCCTCTTGACAAAAAATAGAGTTATAAATAAAAAAATATGTATTCATTTGTTATGTGACTTTTCTGTCTTTGTTCCCTTTATTTATCAGTCATGGATCATTGAGGCAGCCCTAGAACACAATTAAAAGTGCTTTCTATTTATATTTGCTGTACTGGGGTGGGTGCTGAGCAGTGATTAATTTGTAATAAAACATTTGCAGGGCCCTCACCAGTAGGCCACTGCAACTTTAACCACCCACCCATTGCCTTGCCTGCGCGGCCAATGACAATACCTATGCAACTACCAATCATAACACTTGTACAAGTGTTATGGGAGAGGAGTTGGCCTAACGGCTACAGCGTTCGTCCTCGAATCTGGGCAATGACTCTGAACATCCTGTGATTCTGGGCAAATCATTTAATCTCCCCGTGCCTAACCCAAAAAAAAATGAATGTGTCCTCATGTAATGCAACTGGTGCTATGTAAAGCGCTCTGATACCCGATTCGGGTCAAGTTCGCGCTATATGAAACTCTGTAAAAAAAAAAAAAAAAAAAAGTCTGATTATTCAGACTATTTCAAGCCCCCAAAGCTATAAGAATGGCATGGGTGTCAGGAGTTTATCGTTTTTAATGTATATTGAATTAATAAACAGCTGTTCTGCTCATCTCTAAATTACACAGACAGAGCCACCATGTGGCAGACTGTCAAAGTGCCAGTGTGCACAATTAGGTGCCAGTGCGGAGCACCGGAAACCACTTGCTCAAATTAAGCACTGGTGCTGAGGTAACAGGGGAGAGGGACGTTGGTTCAAGAAGGTGTGGAGGAACAAAGGGGAGATGTGAAAGATGAATGGGGGGACTGAATAGGTGTAAGATACAAATAGACACATTTGATTGGAGAGACTTGAGGTGAATGAGAAGTGCTGAGGGGCAAAGGAGGTGACGGGGCCATAGAGGCCATGAGATAAATGCGAGAGACTGTTAGAGATGAGGGCAGTGAAAAGACAGAATGGCAGAAGGTGATTAAAGGTGAAGTGAGAGGTTGAATGGGGAGAGTTCAGAAATTGTAAAAAGGGGTGAAAGAAATGGCCTGCAAAGTGAGAGAGGGATCCGGGATTAGGAGAGGAGAGAGGGATGGAAGGGAGGGGGTGAGAGGAAAGCGGCATGGGTAAACTGCTTAACTCTGCACAAGACCGCAAGGGTTTTAAGGGACCCCTGCTGCTCCGTGCCAGGGCCAGGTGAGCTTCTGTGGCAGCACGTATTCCTGCAGAGTGGAAGGCCCATCAAAAAGGTTAACTAGACATCTTTCGGATGTTAATTGCTGTATTTTGGTTATAAACTGGTACTGATGGGGTGAAATCTTTCCTCGGTGTTACTGTGTGTACAAAATGTCAAAATAATGAAGCAATGCTATCCCAAAATACGCTGCATCACATAACATTATTTACATTTTCTTCTCACACAATTTGGTCAAGCCTGTCACGTAATTTGGTCCTCACCTGCCTCATAATTCCAGTAGCCCTGCCTACAGGGTTAGAAATTTTTGTCAGGAGTGGGTCCTTACGTCTGAAAATGTTGACAGGGGGGTCTCGGCATCCTAAAGTTTGAAGACCTCTGCTGTAGCAGATCACTTAAGCAGAGTATTTCTATCCTCGGTGGAGTTCCTTCACTGAGTGTTTCAGGATCTGTGGTTCCTACTGCTGGATCTACTTTGTGTTGAGGAATGACACTCAAAATCAGCAGCGGCCTGTGCAGATAAGAGCGGTGGGGCCGGGTCAGGGGGGATTTCGACAGACGACAAGGGAAAATTAATTATTTATTTAATGTTCCCTCAGCGTCGTCTGTCGAAATCCCCCCCACCCGGCGCCACCACTCTTACCTGCACGGGCCACGGCTGCTCAAATTCCCTCATTTCTGCTTCAGGACACTCTGTCCGGATGCTTAGACTGTGAACGATCTGTCCCTCCAGTGATCGTCCGGTCTCCTTTTCACATTTCTTCCAATTACCATCCTCCTTCAACCTTCTCTGAATAGTCTCAGCTCAACAGCTTGGTTATTAAAATGTTAGCTCATCAATGCCTAAGTTATTCTGAAGGGGTTACGGAGTTTATTCGACAGAGTACTAGTAGACCTACAACCAGAGCCTCTTGGTCTTATCATTGGTCACGTTTTTCATAATGATGTTTTTCTTGGGGGGCTGTTGGTGTCATCTGTTTCATGATTTTTTTAGAATAGGAATATGTCAAAGGTTTGGTGGTATCTACTCTTGGAATTCAATGGTCTCTCATGTGCACTTGCAATAACATGAAAAATCATTAGCCCCCACTGGATGTTTGTCAAGTTGGCTTCTTATGAGTTATGAGCTGAAGCAGCATCAGGAGATTACTGCTGGTGACCAACTTCATAATCCCAATACATCGACTAAAACACCATTTCCTATGCAAAACGGAGACATTCTGATGCATATTCAAAGCTACACCTGGTGGAGGAGACTAAAAATAAATGATGGCTACAAACATAGGAAAAATGTCCCTCTATAAATATATAAAAAACAATATATGACAGACACAGAAAATAAGGAGAAATGGAGCTAGCTTAATGGAACATTTAAGAACATTTTAGAATGCCTCTACTGAGCGAAACCTATGAAATTTGTTGTACACTTGCCAAATTTCTTAATCTAAAAAATATAGTAGCAGATTTACAATCCCCTTGCGACACTTTTGCACCACTGTTGTATCACTTTTTGTGAGGCAGCAGCGACGTAAGCAATGTACCTTGTTGCGGCCAATTTACAACGTGACGCATCTAGGGAGATGCAAAAGCCATGTAGAACTGACGCAGTGAAATTTACAACATTTATATACATCTTCACTGCGTCAGAATCCCTGCGCCTGCTCAGACCAGCAGTAAGGAATGACGCAGGGATTTTTAAATGGGACTCACCTATCTGTTGTGGCGCATTGCTGGAGTTGTGTCACTTTCATGAGCAACTCCAGCAATGCGTCACTTTTGCGCCAACAGATGCGTCAGAATTCCTGACGCATGTGTCCATCCTTGCGCCATGGTGCGCCGTATTGTAAATACGGCGCATCCATGGTGGTGCAAGGGTTTCGTATGGAGGCGCAGTGAAACTGACGCATCTGTACAGATGCGTCAGTTTCTTGTCAATCTGCCCCATAACATTTTATATTCCATCACTGTATGTAGCCAAACAAAGACTATGGGGCCGATTCCGATCTCGGCCGGTAGTGCTCCGAATCGGATTCGGATTTACCGGATCCGATTCGGAGCCCTGTTTCCCGACCGAATCATACGCGGGTCCGGCCGAGCGAGTACGATGCAGGCACCCGCGAAATCGCCGACCGACTCGAACGCGGCTTCAACACGCTCCGACCGACTCGCATGGACACGACTCGCACCGCGCTATGGAGACGTTTCCCGGCCGGGTAAGTACGATGCGCGCCGCGAGCATTCCGACCGACTCGCGCCGTCCGGCTCGAAAAAGCTGTCGGAGCCGGACTTTGGGGGTCCGCGTCGGACCCCCTGTACGCGTAGGCGCGCGAGTCGCACACAGGGGGACCCATGGGTCCCCCTACCTGTGCATGTACGCCGCGATGCGCTTGGACGCGTGCACGCTGTAGGGGGCGCCCTTGTCCGCCTCGCACCCATTGAGTCAATGGGAGCCCGCGTACGAGTTGTACGACAGGCTCCGATTGACTTCAATGGGAGTCCGACCGACTCGAGTCCGATGGCATGCGTGCGCATCGTACTCGTTCGGTCGGACTGCTAGGGTCCGATTCGGTCGGAATTCTCTCCGGGTCCGGCTCGGTCGGAGAGATTTCCGGCCGGAATCGGCCCCTATGTAACATTATGAAAAGGGTTCAGATTAAATACATCTGCTATCCAATTTCTAGACAAGTTTGAAGAAACACTTGTGGAAATTTACAAAGATGAATAATTCTATAGAATGAAATCTACCTAAATGCTTTTAAGGGTTCAATCGCAACTACCCATAGCAGTGATCCAAAAACATCCGTGAGAGGAGCGAATCAGAGAACACTAGGGCCCTTATTATGAGTGGCCTGGTAAATGGGCTGGATTTTTTCCACCTCCGAAGTTACCGAACCAGGGGATACCGGTAATTCTGTGAGTGGGGGACATATATGGCCCATTATAAATTGGACCCTCAAGGTCCACTAAGAAATTTGTGGTTGCCAAGGGAATCGGTAATACAGGATCCAATCCCCGGGTAATTCCTTATTTTGGGCTAGACTTTCACCCTGTGATTTTGGCTGCTAAATGTTAAGAGATCTGCGGTTTTTCACAGATGATGTAATTCAGATCTCATAATTCCGATGGGTCAGGCAAATGATGCTACCAACCCCACTAGAATTAGGAGGCCACTCTTAATGAGGGCCTATGGGCGGTAATATCGAGACATCCAATGTAGATCAAGGAGGGATGGGTCAGTGACAAAATTATAGAATTAAACTATTTAAAGGAGCTCCACTTCATTGTTTGTAAATTGATCTCATTTAGATATCCTGGAAGTTCGAGATCTAAGTTGCAGAACAGTGCTCTAATGAGCGGTGTAAGGCATCCCCCAGCATGCATCCTGCTGCCTGCAAGTGCTGCTGGGAGAATATCAGGAACCATCAGAGCAAAAGGTACTTTAGTTATGACTGTGGAAAGCTGATGCATCATGGCCACAATTGCGTTTTGATCAGGCAACTTGTGACACAAAAATGAACAAATACTTCCTTTGTGTAGCTCAGTTCTGGCATTACAATGCCAGCTGCCCGAGGGGGCAGAGAGTGTTAAAACCAATTCCCTGTGAACAAAAGCAGCTACTACAAAAACATTTACTGAAAAAGAGATCACAGTATATGGATTCATTTCACATGAACAGTCAGTTTATAAAAATACATTGATTGACTCCTGCTTTGGATGTGGCCTACATAAAACCAGACCTGCCACTCTGTGACACAGGATATTAAACCCATTCACATGGTCTCCTGGTGAGCAGCTGATATCACATGGTGGCACAAAATACGAGCTGGAAATCCCTGCACAGAGTGAGTCTCCAGCTCGTGTTTAAAGGCCCTGCACAGCCGATGTCCATTACAGGGTGGGAAATTTCCCAGAATATAGGGGGCTGGCTTAGCATCCCTTCGTGGTTTCATTAATTCTCTTATTTATTTGCTTTAATTTTCATACTGCGACTTTAACTTTGGGCTTGCTTTCCTTTGTTATCATGCTTTAAGTCGTTCCCCTCTCTACACATTCCTAGTTGTTTTCAATTGTAAACTCCTTACCGCCTCGTTGCTCGAGGACGGCGATCGGCGCACCATGGTAACCTCCATGGTTACCATATGCGCCACCCGGCCGCGTTGCTAGGAGCTCTAATAATGCTCCGAACGCGGCTGTGCGATCGCTAGCTTCCTGCCCCGTCGGGCATGCCTGCAATCCACGCTTGACTCGCGTTTCAGGCATTTTACAGCCGAACGCCCTCAAGCAGAGATAGCTCTTCACCGCTGCGGTTCGCGGCACACCTTCTCCTCACTCAGTCTTTTACGCCCGTGATTTGACAATAATTTTTTTTTAAAAAGAGGAGAAAACAGTAAAAGGACTACATCGGGCGCCGAGACTACATGACTACGTAGTCTCGGCGGCCATTTTAACACATTGGGATGACTTTCATTACTAATGAAGCCTCCCATGTCATTCCGGTTTTTTAAAAATTTTTGGCAGTTATTCACAGCTGTTGTCAGTTAAGCTCACGCTACGCTGGCTATTCCTGTTCTCCTGCTCTACCCTTTTTACTGAACTGCTCTAGCCTTGCCTTTGGCATTAATTCAACTGGTTTACCCTCCCATTTGGCATTTTAATTTATCCTTGCCATGGATCACCAAGATATCCCAAATCAAGGAATTCCTAGCACTTCCCAAAAGTCCTTAGAGGATAAATTAAAAGAAATGCTGGAATCTTTTTCAAAAGACCTTGAAAAGAAAATGGATAAGAAGCTGGAAAATATAAATTTAGATAAAAATAGAACATCGGATGAAGAGAGATTTTGGTCAGCCAATGAAGACCACCTAACTAAGAAAGGAGGTAAGGCTAATAGGAAGCGAAAAAATTTACAACTAGCCGGTCCAAGTTTCAAAAGGGGTACATTTTCTGATCCTAAGAAAATATCTGTTCACGTGAAAATTGGTGGTGTCGAGGACACACAGGGGGATCGTGGAAAGGGTCCATCTAATGAATCAGAAACACAACTAACTAATGCTCGCAAACACAAGGTTGTGCATTGTGATGACTCCTCGGGGAGCGCTGAGGTTGAACTGAGTTGTTCCTCTGATTTCGACTCAGACTGATCTGAGACATTACCACCAAAGGACAACAATAAGGTTGTTTTGGAGGATGAGGATTTTGGGGAACTAACTGACCCCTTCGGGGGCCTTATGTTTGACCCGTCTTTATTAAAACACCCCTTATCTCCTGAATGGTCACCAGCTGCACATGTAGCAAACTATATGCAGTTCTGGTTAAGAAAACAAATACCAAAGGACGTGAGGCTACGCCTCAGATCTGAATGTCCTAGACCATTGCTCCCCAATAAAATTACCCAAACACCTGATTTGGACCCGAAAATAATTGCATTTATTACTAAGGGTGGTAGAGATCCCAGAAAAGGCCTAGACAAGAGCTTACGTATGTGCCAAGACAGGCTTCTAGACCTGTCTGGCCCCTTGACAAAAAAGTTTGATATGACAGAGGAGGCTTTTGTTGGTAATTCCACCCTTAATGTGGAAGAACTAAGGCAGCGGTATGCCTCCTAGGCAATGCTAATACCGCCATAAGTGTTGAGAGAAGGAAGAGCATCCTTCTTAAAATTTACCCAAAATTGGTGGAACTAGCCAACAATAAAGGAGGGCAGGACGCTAATGGGCTACTCTTTGGGGACGACTTCATCAAAGATATGTCCAAATACGTAGGAGCTTTTAGCTCCCTTCAAAAATCCCAAAGAGAAATCAAAAAGGTCTTCGACAGATGTGTTTTTGGCGCGCCCGGGCGATCAGGTGGTCGATTCCCCGGCCGAGGGCAAGCAAATTCAAGGACCTCCTTTCAGAGAGGATTTAGACCTAACCTCTACCAATCCCAGAATACATATGCAGGTTTCTACCCTTAGAGGCAAGGGTTTAGAGGAAGAGGATCACGAGGTGATTGTCGCTGAAGAGGCTCAGGTAAGTCAAGGCCCTTTTGTTACCCCTATAAAAATAGGTGGGAGGCTAGCACAATTTGCAAAAAATTGGTTATCAATAACACAAGACCCTTGGGTGTTGGAGACAGTTATGGGATACCACATAGATTTTGTGGGGGAACCCGTTCAAGACCATAGCCCGGTAATCATAAGGTTCAACGACGAGTTATCAAAACTAGTAGACAAAGAGGTTCAAGACCTACTAGAGAAAGGTGCCATCAGGGAATCACTACAATCGACAAAAGGGTTTATAAGCAATATTTTTCTGGTCCAGAAAAAAGAGAAAGGTATGAGACCAGTTATAAATCTAAAGAGCCTCAACGATTGGGTAGAGTACCACCACTTCAAAATGGAAGGTCTACACCTAATAAGAGATATTCTTCAGCCGGGGGATTGGTTAACAAGATTAGATCTAAAAGATGCTTATTTAACAATCCCTATTTGGAAAGATCACCAAAAATATCTCCGTTTCAGATGGGGTGGAAAGATGTGGGAGTTCGTATGTCTACCCTTCGGTCTCTCTTCGGCCCCTTGGTGTTTCACCAAGGTCCTCAGGCCAGTGGCAGCTTACCTAAGAGAACGAGGGGTACGTCTTATTATCTATCTAGACGACATACTCATAATGGATCAAGTGAAATCGAGAGTGATAGATCACACTACTTTGGCAATAAACCTTTTAGAGGATCTAGGTTTTGTGGTAAACAGACAGAAGTCTTGTCTAATTCCAAACCAGGTTACTCAATTCCTAGGTTTCATGATAGACACTGTTCAAGGTCAACTGAAACTCCCAAGAGAAAAATTAAAACGTATAAAAAAGGAATTAAGGAATATCCTAACCTTGGGGAAGATATCTCTTCGAATGCTAGCAAGGATAATAGGCTTGCTATCCTCTACAATCCAAGCCATTTTTCCTGGTCCTTTGAATTATCGGGCGCTCCAGCGTCTGAAGAGCAAACACCTAAGAGATGGCTTGAGTTATTCGGAGGAAGTAACCCTCTCTCAGGAAGCGAAGGGAGAAATAAACGTGGTTAAAAAAAATATGGAAGCATGGAATGGGAGAGCAATTTTTGGGTCTCTCCCGGACCTGGTGATAGAGTCAGATGCGAGTTTGTCAGGATGGGGAGCGAGCTGTGGCTCACTTTCTACTGGTGGTCTTTGGAAGGAAGAAGAAAGGAGTCTACATATAAACTGTTTGGAGCTCCTAGCAGGCTCTTTTGCTATAAAAAGTTTTACGAGGGACTCTGCAAGATGTTCAATTCTCTTGAGAATGGACAATGTCTCAGCGGTAAGATATGTCAACTAGCTAGGAGGCCCGAAATCGAAGGATTTGGCAGATTTGGCCAAAGTATTTTGTGACTATTGTCTGAAACAGAATATTGTAGTTCAAGCGGAACACATTCCTGGCTTGAACAATATGGAGGCAGATTGGTTTTCAAGGAATCACAGGGACTTAAGCAATTGGCGTCTGGACAGAGAAGTCTTTCTAGGTCTGATGGACATTTGGGGTCCTTGTCAGGTAGATCTCTTTGCTGACAGACTCAATACCCAGCTAGAGATTTACTTCAGTTGGCATCCGGAATCCGCAGGCGTGGATGCTTTCAGACAAGATTGGAGGTTTCTGAGAGGATATGCTTTTCCTCCCTTCTCGATGATTACTCGAGTAGCTGCAATGGTTCACAAATGGAAGATTTCACTGGTTCTTGTGACCCTCCTTTGGAAGTCTCAAGTGTGGTACCCTATGTTGTTGGAAATGCTAGTGGATTATCCGGTTTTATTTCCAGTATTCCCGGAAATTCTTCTAGGTCCTTCAGGAGAGCTGCACGATCTAGTTCTAGGAGGGGAACTGAGAATGATGGCTTGGAAAATTTCAGGAACCTATGGGAAGTGCCAGGACTTTCTGAAGAGGCATCAAACCTCATCAAAGAATCTTGGGCACCAGGAACACGTAAAATGTATCGATTGGCTTGGAAGAAATGGGTTTGCTGGTGTGTCGAAAGGAATTTTGATCCCATTTCGGTGGATGTAGTTGAAATAGC
The DNA here is from genome assembly GCA_963921515.1 of Calotriton arnoldi. NCBI lineage: Eukaryota > Metazoa > Chordata > Amphibia > Caudata > Salamandridae > Calotriton > Calotriton arnoldi. The sequence goes on from CAWUFW010002210.1 coordinate 1,639,501, forward strand.
CAACTATCTATCAGAATTGTTTGGAAGAGGTTTAGCTTATAGAACTATCAATGTTCATCGCTCTGCTATTGCTGCTGGTCATGTTTTGGTTAATGGTTATTCTGTAGGTCAAAATGTTCTTATTAAGAGATTGTTAAGAAGTATCAGGATCTCAAAACCACCGATTTCAAGATACAACTCTTTGTGGGATGTTTCTAAAGTTTTGAAACTTTTAGATAGTCTTGGTACAAACAATTCGCTATCTCTTAAATTACTTTCCTTTAAGCTGACAACTCTTCTCTGTTATTATTATTATTAATTCAATTTCTAGAGCGCACGGCTACCTCCTGCGGAAGTGTCCCGGCGCTAGCGGTAAGTGCAGATAGCAGACAGAAGCAGAAGAATTATGCAGTAATTTGGGTTAGACTGAACAACCAGGTTTTTAAGGCCTTTCTGAACAGAGGCTCTGAGCTCGCCTTTCGAAGATGAGCTTGCATAGAGTTCCACAAAGAGGCTGTTTTCACAGCAAAGGCACGGCCCCCCATCCTGGCCTTTTTGAAGCGTGGGGTCACCATTAGGTCCTGATGGTTTGACCTTAGCGATCTTGATTGGCAATACTTCCGAAGTCTATGCTTCAGATATTGAGGGCCCACATCTCTCATGGATCTGAAAGCTAGTACCAATGCCTTGAATTCAATCCGTCTTCTGACAGGGAGCCAATGAAGGCTACGCAAGTGAGGAGAAATGTGGTGACGAAGAGGCACATTTCTGATCAGCCTCGCTGCAGCATTCTGTATAATCTGCAATTTTCTCAACAAATAATCTGGGAGCCCCAAGTAAAGACTATTTGCGTAGTCCAATTGAGAGGTAACAAGTGCATGGACTACATTTTTTCTGCAATTCATTGGCAGTAAATGCAGAACTCTTCGTAAACTTTTTAATTTCCAAAAGCATGCAGAAGAGACTTTACAAATTTGGGCACTGCCCGAGAGATTAGCCTCAAATCTAAATCCCAAGTTCCTAGCAGAGTGCACCGGACTAGGAGGGGGGTTAAGCTCTGCCGGACACCAAAGTTCCGACGAAGGTGGAGATGGTTGATTAAAAAACAGAACCTCGGTTTTTTCTGTATTCAACTTCATGCAATTGTTCGTCATCCATGCCAAGATTTTTCGTAGACATAGTTTAAAATTCATAAAAGCTACCTCCGTGTGTTCTTTAAAAGAGAACACAAGCTGCGTATCATCAGCGTACGAGACCACCTTCACCCCACACTGTTCAATCTGTGTGGCGAGAGGGGCCAGGTACACATTAAAAAGGGTGGGGCTCAGCGCCGATCCCTGTGGGACCCCACAGCTAATGGATCTAGAGGCCGAAATAAAAGGGCGCAGGAACACATTTTGAGAACGGCCCTCTAAAAGGAGCGGAACCAGTTTAGAACGGTGCCCTTCACACCAAGGGACTCAAGTCTCTCTAGTAAGATGTGGTGTGACACAGTGTCAAAGGCTGCGGACAAGTCCAACAGCACTAACATTGCACTTCTGCCTTGGTCCACCGTTTCCCGTATGGTTTCCGCCACTTCCAGAAGGGCCGTCTCTGTGCTGTATCCCTTCCTGAAACCCGACTGGGAGTCGTGGAGAAGATGGTTGATCTCCAGAAACTCTGACAATTGCATTTGGACTACCTTTTCCAGCACTTTGGCCGGTGCCGGGAGGAGAGAGATCGGTCTAAAGTTTTTAGATCTGAAGGGTCCGCGTCATCTTTCTTTAAAATAGGTTGGACATAAGCCGTTTTCCATAACACTGGAAAAGTGCCCCGGCTCAAGGAGGAGTTCCATAAGACATTCAAGACGGGATTGAGCCGAGGAGCCAGTAATTTAAAAAGATTAGCCGGACAAGGATCGGTCGGAGCACCTGATTTTATTTTACTAAGTTCCGCCAGTGAAGTAATTGTGCATAATGGCTGAAATTCCGACCAGATGTTAGAAGGATTAGGATTGTGGGCTGATGTTGCTAACAGTGGAGGGAACCCAGTTAAGGGGAAAGAAGAGTAGATTTTCTGAATCTTATCGTGGAAAAAACTGGAAAGATCTTCACAAAGAGAGGCTGAGGGGGTAATAGTACTCTTCAGGGCTAATGGTTTCAAAAAGCCTTGAACAATCTTGAATACTTCTTTGGTAGAATTATCTGCAGTATTAATCTGGTTGGCTATATAGTCTCTAATTGTGTTACGTTTAGAAGTATGAAATTTCTTTAATGCCATTTTATATCTACATTTGGCGTCGGTGTTATAGTTTTTTCTCCACAAGCGCTCCAGCTGCTTACATGAACTTTTCTCCGTCCGGAGTTGAGTAGTGAACGAGGGGGCAGAGGGACTTTTTCTGGACAACTTCATACTTTTAAGTGGAGCAACCTTGTCCAGGGCCGATATGATCCAGTTGTTGAAGAGAGAGGCGTCTTGACTAGGCTCTCCCGTCAGTACTGGAACTGTGTCATCTAGCACACAGCCAATGATCTCTGGTATAACCTTCCTCCAATCCCTTCTTGTTTCAGGTGTGGGGCTAACCTGATTCTTATTAGAAGGGATAGTTAAGTAAAAAGGAACAAAAAAATGGTCTGACCAGGTCAATGGGAGAGGAGTGTCAACTCTTAAAGAGGGGATGTTGGTAAAAATGAGGTCCAACATGTGGCCAGCCACATGTGTAGGGGAAGAAACTTTTTGAGTCAAGTTCAACCCTTTAAGGGTGTGTAGTAGTTGAACGGCTAGTGGGCATATATCATTGTCCATGTGGACATTGAAATCTCCAAGGATGGTGCAATTTGCATATTTTAGAGAGAGATCAGCAATAATATTATATAGTTCAGACCACTGAGCAGTCGGTGAGTCTGGGGGTCTATAAACCAGCAATCCAGCAAATGGGAAAGTGGGGGAGATTTGGACACAAAACGACAGTGCCTCAATTATCCCAGTATTCTCTATTTTCTTCACCGTAATCTCCCAGTCCCATCTATGGATCACCGCAAGTCCACCTCCTAGTCTATTACCAGGCCGATTGGCTACTGTAATCCTGTAGCCTTCTGGGACCGCTAAAGATAGGTCAGGAAGAGAATGATCCCTAAGCCAGGTTTCGGTTAAAAACATAAGGTCCCAAGAGCAAGACTCTAAATGGAGCCAAATGTCATCAGCATGCTTAGGGAGGGATCTACAATTGACTAAACAAGCTCTAATTTCTGATTTGACAGTACCAGTGGGAGTACAGGCTGTCTGAGCGGATACAGGTGGAACCAAAATATTGCTTTCTTTCCCATATGTACTGCTATCAAATGAGTAAGAGCATGTATCACAGCATCCATCCTGAGTGTTCCGCCCAACTTCCATATGACCCGAGTTTAAACATATGGGCCTGATACATTTCACCGATGCAAACTTTAATAATTGTTCCCTAGTCCAGGTGCGGCGAGCTAAGTCTCCACGGGCATCGTGGCTAGCGCTAGCGGTGTTCCAGTCGCGGACGGGCGCAGACGGGCTTGCCTTAGGCGCGCCTTCGGCGCGCCAGCGGCGCGCCCGCTGCGCGGCCGCTTTAGCATGGTTCCTTTATCCCAACCCCCCGGAAGCAAGAACCTTGGGGGAGGAGCCACGTCCCTCCGCAACGAACGGCACAGCAGCCGCGGCGGACCAGGGACAGGTAGGAAATATAGCGTGGGAATGCAGGCAAGTCTAAAAACACAGCAAACACACTATAAAATGAGGTAGTTCTCTAAAAAAGGTTTTTAAAATCGATCTTTCCCCAGTTTCAAACAGAGCATAGACTGCAGCCAACATGCGCAGAAGAGTCTCCGATGTCAAAGCTTTAGAAATCTCTAACAGAGTTTTTTCTCCCGAAGGTATATGTTTCTATTTAAACAGCACAACCAAAACTAATTCTCAAACAATTTTCTACCCTTATTTTGATGATTATGTCAATATATGTGTTGTCAGATGTGTTAAAGAGTATGAAGGGAAAACTTCTCTTTTAAGATCTAACGTCAAACAGTTACTGATTTCTTTCAGGAAACCTCACAAAGGTGTATCATCTTCAACTCTGGCAAGATGGGTTAAAGAAGTGATGAGAATGTTTGATGTTAGTATGTTTGGCGCACACTCTGTTCGTGGTGCTTCTGCTTCTCAAGCTTTCATGCAAGGAGGTTCTTTGAATGATATTCTTAAATGTGTTGATTGGTCAAATGATACGGTTTTTCGCAAGTTTTATTTTAGACCTGTTGAAAATGCTGCTTCATGTCATTGAAAATGCTTTAAACTTGCAATAAGATTAGCCTCCGGTCTTGACATAAAATGTAGATTTTCCCCAACCTTGATGGTCAGAAAATCTGGATTTTATTAAAGACACGGAGGCTACTATTATTCCCTCCCTAAACCCAACCCATTGCTCACTTCTCTTTTCTTATCTTTTAGGTCGTGCTCAACAATAATAGAGAAGGATTGTTAAGTTGGATTCTCTTCTATTGGTCTCTAATGTCGTCAAGTTTTTTCTCCCCCTGTAGAGGATTCAAGTGGATTGGGACAGTTCTTGTTCTTGTTTTAATATTTTTTATATGTCTTACTAAATTTAAGATTGTTTCAAAAAGAAGGAAGAGTTATGAGTGTTCTGGCCTTTTATTAGGTTGGAATATTTTGTTGTTAAAACGTTCTAAGTTCTTTAAAGTGGCTGTGGTATGCTAAATAAAGAAGATTGCAATAATATTAGCCTCCGTGTCTTTAATAAAATCCAGATTTTCTGACCATCAAGGTTGGGGAAAATCTACATTTTCCTTTGTTTTTTGTTTTTTTAGTGGGCGCAGGTAAAAATGCTTTGTGGCTGATGGAAAAAGTAGGTAAACCCGCAGGTCACAAACTCTTGATGAATGTGCGACTGTAGAGAGTGTCCTCTTCTGCCAAGACAAGGTTGACTTTTATGCCCTGAGTTAGAGTGTCAAAATCTCAATTTCCAAAGTAGAGCGCTTTCTTACCTATGTATGAGGGAGTATATAGTCCGATATTAGGTATCCCACCTGTCCTAATGCCCTTGACCCAACTGGGCACGTAGCAGGCTGAAACATGTCAGCACTATACATATGATTGAGACCTAGTACTCAGCATTCACCCACCAATTACATTGTGTAATCTTACCCTGGGTGCCCACAAAGAAAGGAACACCATTAGTTATTTTTTATTAAATATCTGGATCCTTAGATTATCAGTAATTTTTATTTAGAACTCCCTCGTACAGAGGTAGAGGCCACCCTGATAGTCATCTTGACAGGGTGGGATGAAGTCACATATGAAGAAGCATGCCATTAAAGTTTGGGCGAGGATTCCTCATCCAATATATACTATTACAGGAAAGAAATTAACTCTAACCATCATCACATGTTTTTGTGGTCCAGCAGATAAAATTTGCTTAGTACTAAGCCCCACCTCTCTAAGGGCCCCCCCCACCTCACACACAGTGAAATTTTGTAAGACGTTTACAAAAATGTGATGGATGGAATGCTTGAATTAACCTCAGCCACTGACAATTACTCAGGCCGGATCACAGTCCCCCTTTACTGTGCACACCATGCCACCTCAGTTTGGACCCAGCCATATGCAAATCAGTCTTGCCCTGCTCCAATAGCAAATCAGTCGGGTGCAGCTTGGCTCCAGTGGCAACCTGATTGAGGCTAATTAGTCGGGTGCATCTTGGCTCCAGTGGCACGGTAAGCACGGGACCCATGTCTGTGCATACCCGTCATACTTAGGGCATCATACTGAAGTATTAAAAAATGTGATGGGTAAAATGCTTGAATTAATCTCAGCCACGGGTAATTACGTGGGCCGAATCCCAGTCCACCATTATTTTGCACACCATGCAAAAATGTCTTGGATTGCTTGTGTTCCAGTTCGGAGAGGACCTGGCTTGACAGTTCGTATTGGATTATTCCTATTGGAGCACGACCAAGATTGCTTTGCATATGACTGTGTGTAATTTGAGGTTGAATAATGGGCTTGAAATGCTACCCGAACTATTGTCAGTAGTTAGACTTATTGCAAGCATTTCTCCCGTCATTTTTTGTGTGTTTGGTTTTATTAGAAGTTGCAAGATCTGTAAAACTCTTTCAAGTATGTGCTTGCCACATACAGCACTGATTCCACAGATCAGGGAGATGCAGTGTATCACAGGGAACATATCACTAAATAAGTGGCTGTGTGTTATGTAAATAATTAAACACCATCTGCAGTACATAAAATAATAGTGCAAGGAATGTCAGAGTTCTGTGTCTTAGAAAGGAACTTGGCCTACATTGACTCACAGAACTGTTTACTTATTTGTAACTGTAAGAACCACTTCCCTACAAGGGAGTATGTTTAAGTGTCTACAGACATGATCTTGATCTCATGTTTATGTTTGTGTATGCATGTGGGACTGCAGTGCTCCTGCATGTCTCCCAGGACTGCAATAGTAGGTGTCCCTAAAAGCTCTAAGACTAGGATTAGCCTTTCGGAGAGACCTGGCAAGACCCTTAGAGGCAAAGCATGGACTGGCCACCATTAGTCTCGAGCCATCCGTGCATAAGTGTACCTGGACCATAGACCCACTTCTAGGTAAGGGAAAAGAGGAAAAATTAACTGCATACAATCCAAATCTACCATTCTCCTGTCAGGCAGTAAGTGGTCAGTTAAAGGCAGGGCATCACTATAGACCACCAACTTGTGTGGGCGAGAAAGGGAATGGGTGAGATCTCTCTCCATGCTTCAAGGTGTGGCCCCAAGATTCTATCCTTATTTGGGCATTAGACTTGCCCGTTTATTTTCAGTGATCCTTAATAGGCCTAAACGATCACACCTTCTCACAGGATCTTCCCTTAGTGAGCCTTGGTATTGGCAGCCGTATTGGCAGCACCTTAGTGCAGGTAAAGAAACCCCAGAGTTTTGATTAGGTTGGTGAATAAGGGCCTGATTACGAGTTTAGCGGTCCATTGGACCGCCGAACCCATGGTGGAGGTGCGGTGGCGGTGAGGGACCGCCTCACCAGTGTTCCGACTGCCGTATTACAACTATGCCAGTTGGACCTCCTAGGACTGCCACAACCGCCAGGGAACCGCATTTCCTGGTGGTGGTGCGGCACTCAGAGGTGCACAATATGCTGGCTGTGCCGCTGCGGCACCGACAAGCATTTATAAGTTTGCTCACCGCCAGGATTTCATGGCGGTGTTCACACCATGAAAGTTTGGCAGTGAGGAAACAAGGGCCCCCTGTAGCCGCTGGGCCCTTGGGTGAATGCAGGGGGAGCACACCATGTGCCCCCCTATGTGCGTTCACCCCCTTTCCTGCATGGCATGGGCTTAATAGTCCTTGCCGTGCAGGAAAGGGCTTTGGCGTTCCCATTGCGATTGTGGTGCCTTTTTCAAAGGCACTGCCGTGGGAACCCCAAAGGACCGCCCAGCAGACAACAAGAAAACTCGTAAATTGGCAGGCGTCCGGCAGTCGAGTTTGGCGGTGCGGGAGAGGGGCGGTGGTGTGCCGCCCGCTCCCCAACCGCCAAACTCATAATCAGGCCCTAAATCATATTCACGACTAAGATTATGACACCAGAGAACTTATAGTTATTTATGGCTGGCTTGGTGAGTGGTCTGCCAAGGCACTGCCGTGGCAGATGTCTCTGCCACACTGGAGGCAGCTGTGCCACCAAATTATTAGATACCGGCTATGTGGCAGACACTTTTTCCATATAATTGCCGCTGCATACATTGCAGGAGCCAATATTGGAAAACAAACATGGCAGAAATTCTGCCAAAAGTCGGCGAGTCTACACAGGGGCATAACACAAGCTCCTGAGGTGCAGGGGGAGAGGCAACCTTTCAGGGGCCCCCTATCCAGCCTAAGGCCAATGAATATCTATGAGATATGGAAGACCGAAGGGCCCCCTGTCTCATTCTGAAGGGAGACCTATCATCTTGTGTTACGCCACTGGCTAGGCAATAGTTGTAGATGAACCCATAGTTCCTGCTGATGAAGGGGACTTGGTTGGAGTTATCTGGTGATCTGCCTGACACAGTGGACCACTCAATCTTCAAAAGCAGGTTAGGCAAACGTGACATCACAGGCACTTTTAGTGCTTGGCTCGCCTTGTTCCTTGAAAATCCTTTGTAGTTTCTGTCCTAACTGTGCACTATTTTGCTTACAAAACTGTGCCATTGTTCACTATGTGTTGAAAATGTTCTCTATTTGAGGGTCATCCCAGATGTGTTGCCTTTTTGCTGAACCCTATTTTTGCTGGCTGTAGAACTCTGTGCACTTTACCCCTGTTAACCAGAGGTGAAGTGCTTGTGCTTATCCTTTCAACATGGTAAAATTGATATACACCTGATTGGATTATGTAACTTACCTATGAGATCCTCGTATATGCTACCAAGGTGTACCTGGGACCTGTAAGTTAAATGTCACAAGTGGCTGCATCACCCATTGTACCATTTGCTACAGTGACAATGTAAACATGGCTGTAGGCTTGCTACCAGTAGCCTGGCTCTATAGGTTTAAACTTCAAATTCGACCTGTCATAATTACCCCTTTTGACAGGCCTAAAACTTATTTTTAAATATTTATTATTCAACCCAAAGTAGACCTTTTTGCCCATAAGACACGGTGCATGATATTTAAAAGTAGGACATGTAAAAGTTTAATGTTAAACTTGTCCTTACTGTGAAAAAGCACTAAAAGCTATTTTCAATGTAGCATGGTTGGCTGTTCCATAGGAAAGCGTCGCGATACCATATTACTGGCTAGAAAATAATTGAACAACTATTTTTAATAGTTGTTAAAAATCTATTTAAATGGTGAAGTCGGATTGTTTCTGGAAATTACCCCCCATCCAGAACAGTCTCCATCACATTGGGCCTCTTGTTGACATCACAGTGTTAGATCCTGCTGGAGTGTCATGACCTGTTTGACAAGTCTGCAGGGTTTTGTAATATGGCACTTGAGCCTCACTTTAAATAGGCCTCCTCTGTCCAGGCAAATATTAGCGGACACTTGGGCATTGCCCTTTGATTAGGATTGCCATAGTACACACTCACACACACCTCATGCCCTCAGAGCCCAAGTTTAATGTGGTCGAATACTTTGGCCATCGAGTTAATGTCTAAAGTGGGTAGGGTTAACCACCCGAAACTTTTCCATTGATTAAGTAGGTCATTCACACCCATTAGCTTGTGCCAGGTGTAAATGTGGCATCTCCAGGCACCCACTTCAGAACATCCCTGGACCTGTGGAAGATCAGAAAAGGACTGAACCTGCTATTTGCGACCTGAGAAGAGCCTAGAAGACTAAACTTGCTCTCCCTCTTGTACCCAGGACAAAGATGTGGACTCCAAGGGTCATAATACTGACCTCCTGTTAAAGTTAGATGGACACAACAAGCTACAAGAGGCCTTTTCCTGCAACTGTCCAGCTGACCAATGGCAACTGGACCTGGATTGGACCCTCCTGTTGGCTTCTGCCTGCCACCCTGTGAGTCTCTAAGTGCCTCGCCTGAGGTCCCCGGAGGCTTTAGAATTGTACTCCTGTGTAAGATTGGGACTTAAAGGACTAAACTCAGATGGTAAAACCTTTGAATAGGGCAAACCTGGTTAGTGTATCCGACCCACGCCTCATCACTGTAAATGCCTCAGTCTTGTTCTACCGCAACCATTGACTCTCATTGGCACTTTGTGCCTCTTGGCACCAAACTGCTCAAAAGTTTAAACCATCATATCTCAGATTATCTCTATTAGATTTTTGTCATATTGATGTCATCTTGGTTATTACATTTTACTCTGTTTTTCTGATTCCTTTTAAAATTGCTATTGTTTTGCATTTCAACTTTATTACTGTTTTATTACTACATAAATACTTTACGCATTTACCTCTAAGTTAAGACTGTCTGCTCTGGGGGTTGAGCTCAGGTTTGTTAAGTAGTTCAAACACCAGGGTGACCGAAGTCACAAGGGGCAGAGAGAACACCTTAAGGGGGTACAACCTCCCGTTTTATAACACCTGAAACACAACAAGTACTCCCTTAGAAAAACATACATATCAAAAACTATTAACAAGATGGTAATCTGGAGAAACCCGAGATGAAAGCTATACTACCAATCTAAGGATGGTAGGAAAGGAAGCAAGTCCTTTTGGTTTTATTTACCCTCACACACCCTAGTGGTGTCATGCTTCATCATCGGGTCACCCTGTCGCCTAAAAGTCAGGGTGGGCTCGACCAATATTTCAGGGAGCTCTTAGAATATATAAAGACCAGGGGAATAAAGATAAAAACTCAGTGAAGTCCCAGTTTCCCTTTATTCTTGGACCTCTACTGTGTTATTAAAATATGTTTACCAAACAAGGATCTTCAGGAGTGTTATGGTCCTAAGACCCTTGTGCCGACATGTTTCAGTCACTAGACGCCCGATGGGTGCAGGACTTTCTTCAGGGTATCGGTAAAAGTAACCCCTGGAATAAAGTAACGGGAAAAGACCCTATACTATTTTTATATAAGGGCAGATAGCTGCTCCTTATGGGTTGAACTGAACGAGCTATTTACTCGGTTTATAATTCCATCTGAAAATAGATAAAAACAGAAGAACCACATATAGTGCATGATTCTGCGTGGTACATCATTTGTATATTACAATCAGTGTCCTTCACCCCTTGTGTCACACTGTGATAAGGAAATGAAGAAACAATGCAGCACTCATACCTATAAGGGAAGTGCTCAATAGACCAGTAAAACTAACACTGTACTATTGTGACTAGACATATATCTCTAGTGTGGTGGCAGAACAAACTGCATTCTGTCATGTTCCCGGAGCTCATGTACATAGTAACAAGGCATCTCTATTTATCAAAAACTGGCCAGACACTCATTCGCTAAACACCTACAACTCTATTCAGAGCGGTTTGCTTGTAAATTGAACATAAGAAACAACAGATAACCAACTTACCCCAATATGGGGATTGAAATGCGTCTCCTAAGACCACGCTTATGGGGTAGTCCTGTAGTCACACTCTAATTGGTGTGCGGTCCGGTAGGAGGATGCGTGCATGTAAATCAGGATAAACAATGGGGGAGGGAACGGGAGGAAGGGAGGGAAAAGGGAGAGACGAAGAGGATGAAGAGGGAAGAAGTCCAGTAAGTAACTTCAAAAATAGATATCCCCGCTGCAGGGGAATATCCGCTCATACCTTATAGTGCTGTATGCAGAGTAAAGTACTCACGCCTCCAAGAATCCTGCCCCACTGATAACCTATTCGGTGGTGGTCCTAACGGCTTTCAGCTCGAGTTGTAATCAGAACGCCGATTCTTAAAAGGAAACCCGCATCGTCACATGAATCGCGTGGCCCCGCCTACTTCCTGGTTAGGACTTCCTTCGTTCATGGAACGGGGGGAATGCTGGGAAGTGTAGTTTTGATTCTGCCCTCAAACCAAAAGATTTTGCCACATAGATAGTGCGCTGGGGTCAGATGCTGAAGAGACCGATTTCTGTCTCGTGAGTGTGAAGGGTCATGTTGATTTAACCGGATTCTGATGATACATTAGTAAGATAAAAAATCTATTAGTAAGTAGCCATTTGAACGCAAGTATATCATCATATTGAAAAAGGGGGGGGGGGTTTGTTTACTTCCTGCGATTGAGTTGATTCCATGGAATCGACTCGTTCAACCCGATGATATGGGTTTTGAGTCGATACACCCATCTCTGTTCGCGTTCAAGTAAGATCTGTGAAAGGTCTCCACTGCCCTTGACCTGCTCTATGATCGTCCACTTGATGTCGTTATCAGTATGATGTTTTTCCACATAGTGGGCCGTGAGCTTGGTTGCTATAATCGCCCTACGTATAGTGCTCCTGTGTTCACTAATGCGTACTTTAACCTTTCTGCTTGTCATCCCGATGTACATGAGTAAACATGGGCATCTTATCATGTATATCACTGAGTCGCTGTTACAGTTGGTATGTGCGCGTTGTTCCCAAGCGTGGTGCATACCTAGGTCAATCTCCCGTGTGTGTTCCGTGAAAGGGCATGCCACGCATGATCCGCATGGAAAATGGCCTACGACAGGGGATTGATTCCAAAGCGTAGATTGAAAAGTTTTTATAGGATTCTCAAACTTGGTATGTATGAGGGAATCCCTGAGACTTCTATTTCGACGGTAAGAAAACATGGGTTTCTGGAATGTAAGTTCATTAGATGTAAGGATAGACCATTTTTTATTTATTATCTTTTTGATATCATTCGAGGAGTTGTTATACGTGGTGACGCATATAAGTGTGTCATCTTCGTTCTTTTGTGGGTTTCTAATAATACCTCTCTAGGAGTATTGCGTGACCTCTTTTTTGCTCTCTCGATGATTCTCCTTGGGTATGCTCTTTCTACTAGTTTTTCTGTTAGCAGTACAGCTTCCTTTTTGTAGTCTTGGAGGTCTTCACAATTTCTGCGAATCCGCAGAAATTGTCCTACTGGAAGGTTTTCTCGTAGGGCACGGGGATGTGCGCTATTAAAATGAAGGAGACTATTCCTATCCGTAGGTTTGGTGTACAGTGAGCTAATAAGTTCACCGTCTTTTGCTGTAATTTTGACATCAAGGAAAGCAACCTGTTTACAATTCCAAGTCATGGTAAACTTGAGATGTTGGTTGAGTTGGTTAAGCCAATCGAAAAACTTCTTTAGGGCGGTGACGTCGCCCTCCCATATTATCAGTATGTCGTCAATATAGCGTAGCCATTTCTTGATATTGTTCGAATAAGGGTTGGGGGACCAGATGTATTGGTCCTCTAAGTAGCCAACATACAAACACGCTACACTGGGCGCGAATGTACTGCCCATCGAAGTGCCGTGGACCTGAAGGTATAACTGATTTTCGAATTTGAAAAAATTCTCAGTTAGAGCTAAGCGCATCAAAGTGATGACCCAGTTGATGGGAGCATCCCAGGTCCAGTTATCTGTTCTGAGAATCTCTTCAATGACCCAGATGCTCTCCTCTTGCGGAATGCTTGTGTAGAGTGCCTCCACATCGAGGCACACTAAGATATTTTTAGTTGGGTCAAAAGGGACTTCAGTGAGGAGATTAAGGAGATGTTTCGTATCTTGGACATATGATCTTATTTGTGTGACCAGGGGGCGAAGGAACCAATCTGTATACTTAGAAATGGGCTCCAGAAGAGACCCAATGCCAGATACTATGGGCCTGCCAGGTGGAGGTACTATTCCTTTGTGTATCTTAGGTATAGTATAGAATATGGGTATTCTAGGATCATTTGGATTTAGAAATTCATGTTCTTTCTTGGTTATCCATTGTTGCTCAAGGGCCTCTGATGTTAAAGTACTTATTGTCTTTTTCAGACGGGTTGTCGGGTCCCTCATGATTTTCTTGTAGAACCTCGTATCAGCTAGAAGTTCTATGCATGAGGTTCTATATGCTGTGGTACTTTGGATGACAGTAGCACCCCCTTTGTCAGCTGGTTTTATAACTATGTCAGTACTTGTGCCTAATGTTTTGAGAGATGCCCTCTCCCGCTTGGAAAGGTTGTCAAAGCCTTCCTTTTTGGTTGAAGTTCCTCAATTTCTTTTGTCACACTCTCTTCAAAAGCAATCACTTCTGGGGGCATAAGGGAAGCCGGTGGAAAGAATTGAGATTTTAGGCGTAACGGGGTATGGGTGGAATCCTCCGTTAATTTTTCTTTATTAGCAAAGAATGTTTTGATGCGAATCTTACGAAAAAACTCGCTAAGCTCACAGCGTATCTGGAACTTGTCAAGGATTGCTGTGGGTACAAAACCCAATCCTTTATCAAGGACTGAAGTTTCCTCTGGACTGAGAACTTTATCTGTTAAGTTCACTACTAATCCCGTGTGCTGCTGGTACTTGCCTGCGGAGTTTTTGTCATGCTCCGGGTGTTTACAGGCGTGCTCTCGTCTTGCCACTGGACCTGTCTGTTGTTTCTTCGGCCCCGTTTGCCTCTTCTCCCACCCTGTCCTAAAAAACGGTTTTGATTGTAGTTAGGTTGGAAGAAGGGGGCAGCGTGAAAATGGGGTGGTCCAGGAAAATGTGGAGGACCTTGAAAGGGGACCGGGCCATAAGGATTTGGCCATGGGAAGATCTGTGGGGGCGGGTAACCCTGATTGTAGTTGCCCCTTCTAGACCTCCTTTGTCTCCCTTTCCAACTTTTGTTGGAACCGTCACTGGACCATGCCTCGTGCTCGGATTCCGAATTGCTCGAATCATCCTGATAAGATGATCCTGACTCAGAATTATCCGGATTTTTGTAGTCATCTCTTATATAGGGGTAAACCCTCTCGTGGGCAAATTTTTTTAGGTCTTTCTGTAGTTTATTCACCTTACTTTGCATCAGGAATTCTTTGTGTTCCCCGATTTCTTTATTGACCTCTTCAAGTTTCTTTTTGTAGAGAGTGATTTTTATTTCGGTTATAAGTGCATCTTCACTTGTTTTAATTTTTATCAAGATGGCGTCAGAGAGGCGTTTCGCGGTGTTTATAATTAAAATTAACCAGTCACGGGTACAACGCCATGCGATCAAGGACCATTCTTTTTTGAAGACCTGATCGTCTAGAAATATCCTAGGAGCATTAGTAACAATAAGGCCATGAGGGGCCGCGTTGCCCCGTAAATATTCCGTTGTTAAGTAGTTCACCCTGACAAGAATTGTGTTTATTACTCAAAGTGGGTACTTACCTCCCTCAACTAATAACCCAATTCTTTTACAATGTGATTCTTAATATTTATGTAAGACCTCTGTCTTAAAGCATCAGCTGTTTTGCAGTTACTCTTGCAGATGAAGGGCAGCTTAATGTAGAGCTAGATCAGCACACCTGCCTTGCACAGCTTATCTGAGAGATGGCCTGAAAGGAATTCAGATTGGGATGGGCACACATTTCTTGGAATTAAATGGTAACAAGGGTGAGTTTCTAATTTCTGGAAACAACACCACCATCAGAAAGCTGTTTTGCCCTCCATCTAAAGGTACTGTTCCAAGCCATCATTCAAAGTAAAATCTCTAGGATCGCTTGTTCACAAGAACCTTTCATTTAAAGCACTTATAAATTCTGTCTCCTCCTCATGCTTCCACGCACCTCACCTCTTTGGAAAAATGGTTCTGTCCCGGCTCTAAAACCTCCAGTTCAAAGGTTGCCGCTCCCTGTGTTCTTTACTGACCATTGCAACTGTCTATACCTTGGTCTTAATGACACCTAATTCAAGGAACTATAGTGAATACAACATTTTGTGGTCATGAAAGTAACACATTTGAAAACGCTTGTTTGTGTCTCTACAACACTTCACTGGCTTCTTGTGTTGAGTGGGTCAATTTTACACCCTGTGTCTCATACATATACATTTTTATGTTCTTGACCATTCATGTTTTAGGGAGCTTTTTTCTTTATACAAAACTTGGGGGCATATTCTCAAGAACGTGTGATAACCATCGCAAAAGTAACTTAACGCAACCTTCAACATCGCAGTCTATCGTGGGAAATTAACGCCTTGTTAACCAAGTATTCACAACACGGCGGTACCATGCGATAGTCCCCAGATAACGCGTCAACTGACCACGTTAAAATCAACGCCACGCCACAAAAATGCGAAACACTAACGCAAAAAAAGCTGCGATGAGGCCAATCGCGATACAAAAATCAGCGAAACCCAGCTACAGGCCTGCAATCCACACGCGTCAGGCGGGAACAATCACCATAAAAGTAGAAAAAAAACAGACAAACAAATGCCAAACAACAGCGAAGCACAATGGACGTTGCCGGAGCAAGTACGGAGGAGAACCAGAACCCCACAAGCCCCCCGGAGGACCACTCTGGGACTTCGGGGTCAGGGAAGGGCAAGGACAAGAAGAAGAGGAAGACGAAGTTCAGTCTGCAGGAAAACAGGATCCTGATAAACGAGGTGACAGAACACCATCAACAACTGTTCATCACCTCCACTAAGTCATTGGCAACAAAAAATGGACTATGGCAGTCCATCGTGGACAAGGTGAATGCAGTCGGAGTGCTGAAGAGGACAATGGACGAGGTCAAGAGGCGCTGGAATGATGTCAAGCGCAAAACCAAGCTGAAACTCACCAAAAACCTGAAGGCAGCAATGCAGACTGGAGGTGGGAGCCCAGCGCCACAGGAGGAGGTGGACGATATGGAGGAAATGGTGTCCACAGTCATCAGTGGGGAGACGGTGGCAGGAGTTGGGGGCCCGGACACTGCTCAACAGGACCCGACACAGCAGCAACAGGGTGAGTAACGACCAGGGCCTGGGGGGACGGGGGAGATGGGCACAATGGCACACATGCACAATTAAGTTGAGCACATGTGCGGACAAACCATGCCCCAGACAACCAACTCCCTCCAAGAGACCAACGTACCCAAGTATGCAACATGTCAACACTGTACAAGCACAGAAGTCAAAGGCACAGCTCATGAAAGTGATAAGGGGCAGCAAAATCTGAGCTGCAGGGGAGACTTACCCAAAATGCAGCACACACATCACATGCAGAGCACATCTACATTGACAACGATGTGACACAATCCGCAAAACACCTACAACAGAACACAGGACACAACTGGTGCCGCTTGGGTGCAGACACTGGCCAATCACAATTGGCATTGTAGGGAAATGTGCGTTGATAATGTACAAGTACAAACACACACACGTCTGTTGTCGAAATGTCCACTGTCCCCCATCAAATAGGCAGCTCCTCCCAAACAGCCACAATATACCCAGTCATGCTGTCTGTATGTAAACATGTACAATGTGACAACATACATGTGGACACATTGTTAAACTGCATCTCCCCTTCACATTGCAGAGGGAGAATCAACACCTCCTGCAGAGCAGCCCAACTCTCTCTTCTCTGGAGACAAAGAGACCGACCACAGCTTCGACTCTGACGCCCTCCAACTGCTCGTGGACAGCCTACGCAGCCCACTTCCAGGAGCTGGGCAGCCCAGCTGCTACGAGGAGACCCCACCCCCTGCACAGACCACACAGCAGGCAGCACCCACCACCACTGCTGCCTCCCAGGACCCCCACGGAGAACACATGGCCTTCCAACGCCGTGTTTTGGGGTGCCAGGAGAATCTGGCTGAACAGGTGCGGTGGGCTTCGACCGCATGGCAGACAAACTAGATGCCATACGTGGGTGTCTCAGTCCCATCAGGGACCACTCACGGTCCCTAACGGACACCCACAGTCCGCTCCATGCTCTCCAACAGACCATGGCTGACATCGCTGGAGCCCTGACTCAGAGAATAGTACAACTGTCCAGTCCGAGTGGCTCTAGCGATGTCACAGGGGAGTTGGGGAACATGCGGAGGTTAATGGAGACCATGGAGCGGGTGAATGCGGAACGAGCGTCTGCCACGGCTGCACACCAGCGAGAGGTAGCTGGGTTCCTCAATGACCTCAGGACCCTCCTCATGGCATTGCTGCCACAAGGCCTGGCGCGGATGCATGCTGCTGCCACCACTCCATCCACATCTCCGCCCCCTGAAGTGTCAGTGCCACACAGTGCGGCAGACCTTCCACCTCCGGCCACTGATGTGTCACTGCCACACAGTGCTGGAGACAGAACACCACCACCCACACATGAGGCACATGAAACAGCAGAGAACGAAGATGCGGATGATTCTGCCCTCGTGGTAAGAAGGACGCAGCAGCATGCATCTCAGCCATAGGTCCGGCTTCAGCTTGGTACTGCCCTCTGCATCATCACCTTCCACTGTCCCCCGATGCACTCTGCGACACTCACCTTGGACCTCGACATGGACTGCCATATGCTGTTTGATTGCCATTGACACAGCAATCAGACTGCAGACTGAACTCGTTCTCTTCCTTTGGACTTGCCATTCCCTGACGGACCATGGCTGGCCCTCCACGGGACAACATCGTCATGTGGGGTTTGCATGGCCCTGTACTGCTCCAGATGCAACACTCCACTGAATGTGCATTAAACAGTCATATTCACACAGATGTGTCATGTCTATGGTCTTTCAAGTATGGAAGTATGGATGAATGTAGGCTCACTGGACTCCTCTTACGTCCATGTGGCTCATGTCGTGGCACAGGGTTCACAGGGTGACACTTTGCCGAATGCGGTCCGGGTGGCGCTGACACAACAACAGGGACACACGCATGAGTTACTTCCTTGTCCAGCCTAGTAAGGAACCACGCCCAGGGCCCCGGGGTCATTTACACACCCTTACGCTGGACTGGCATACACCAGGCCAGCCCACTCCACTTACGCTCACAGGGGGGGACGGCAACGCTACATGTCCAATGTCTTTCCTGTAGTGATCTGCTGCTCACAGGTCTAGTTGTCAGCATGCAACAGCCACTCCCTCACGGCTGGTGTACACCCACACCACACCCATCCAGCACACGCGTCACAGGACATGTGACCCTGCCAATATAAAGGGTCGGGCGCACGTGCTCGACGCCATTTCCACTCTCTATCTGTGTGCATCCGTGTGGTGTCAATGTAGGCATGAGGGCCTCGGGCCCTGCAACATCACATTCCCCAGGACCGGAGGTGACATGATGGCGTCCGCAACACGATACCCATTCATGCAGGGTCCATGACTTTGGGACACAGACTTGGTGGCACCGGATACATTGCGGCCGGCACAGGCACACCGCCATGGGACGGTGACTTTGGGTGCACTGAGGTAGGGGCACCTTAACTGCTGAGCGGGTGTGCAGCCTGCGATAATGCCCCGTCCCGGCGGTCCGGACTGCTCAGGATTTGTGTGCCCTGCTGGACCGCAGTGTAGGCCAGAGCCAGCAGGCAGCGCGGGCTTACCGCCACGTGGCGTCGCATCCCGGATCACAGAGTTAGTGGTACCTCAAGGGCTGGGTGGGTGTGCAGCCTGCAATGATGCCGGGTGCACTGGTATGTCCTCTGCCATGGCGAAATCAAGACCCAGAATCATATGTGAGACCTGGTGGCCTGCGGAGCGGGGCTGCATGATGTGGAGGGTGCCATGTCCGCGGGCCCCGGGCATGTGGCTTGCAGCAGCACGTGGTGGGCCCTCATTGCTAAACGCCAAGGGCGGAAGGTGAGCAGTGAGGCCTGGGTGCGCAGGGGTGGGCATGCACCGCTGGGCGGCGGGAGGGGCTGGGGTGCATCTGCCTGGGTGCGCAAGGGCGGACAGGCGATGATGTCTTGTGCAATTGTATGTACTTTGCCATTCAGGTATCTGGACTCTGTTACAGATGACGGATCTGTTTCAGATGTCTGACCTGGTGAACTGCACTACATACTGGCACGTGGTTGGAGACACACCGGTGGCAGCAGGTGAGCAGTGTGGCCTGGGTGCGCATTGTCGGCACTCTCTCTCCCTGTCCGTCTCTTCTGTTATCTGTGTCTCACTCCCCCTCTCTGTCCGTCTTTGTCTGGCTCCCCCTCTCTGTCTGTCTTTCTCTGGCTCCCCCTCTCTGTCCGTCTTTCTCTGGCTCCCCCTCTCTGTCCGTCTTTCTCTCGCTCCCCCTCTCTGTCCGTCTTTCTCTGGCTCCCCCTCACTGTCCGTCTTTCTCTCACTCCCCCTCTCTGTCCGTCTTTCTCTGGCTCCCTCTCCTTCTCTCTCTCTCTCTCTCCTTCGCTCTCTCTCAGTCCTTTGATGTGTGCAAGACACACCTTCTCATCATGATTTTTGTCTTGCAGGCTGTGACCTACGGATTGTCCCGAGGGGAGCCGCCATGTGTCTTCATTTCTGTTCTGTGTTTCTTTGAATACATTTTCATTTGTTACATCAAAGGTGTATGTGTGATGCTCATTTTTGTGACGACACATGCATGTCACCAAATGTGGTTGTGCGACATCAGGCGGATTATTTGGTACATGATTCCGTGTGGTTGATGTGGCATGTCTTTGGCCGGGGGGGAGGGGGTTGCCCGGGGTGTGGGGGTCCTGGGGGTGGTGGCGGTGGATGTTGTGGCCCTGTTGGGGCTCCGAGCTGCATGATCAGTGGCTCCATGGCATCTGTTGCCCTTCAGGTGTGGCTCTGGGATGGGCTCCATTTTGTGGTGCAGGCTATGGTCCGACTTTGCACCAGGTCAGAGCAGGTGTTAGTTTCCTGCTGCTAACGCGCCTTATCGCCTGTTTTGTGGTCTTGTCGCCAATCTGGCTGGTCGTTGAGAATGTTGCGGAGTGGTGTTTTCGCAACTTTTTGCACGGGAACGCCTACTCTGCATCTCATTAGCGATAGTTGCGGGGGTCATCTGTGGCGATGTTTTTTGCGGCTGCTATCGCGGGTAAACTGGTGTTATGGGCTGTTAACACCAGCTTGTGAATGGGGCGATAAATTTATCGCAACTTTGGCTGCGATAAAGTGCCGTTAACTCGGCGATAGCTCCTTGAGAATATGCCCCTTAGAGTCAGTTGCGGAGAGCTTACTTCTTCTAAGGGAAGTTCCTTTGCTTAAACTTAGAGGCAATAATGGCTGTTCTTAGTGCTAAGAAGTCCTTACGCCACAAACTCTGAAACAAGTTCGCTCTTCAGCTTCTTCACATCCAAAATCATGTACTTTTTTTTTTTTATAAACCCTCTCAAAACATTTTTATTTTGTTGAGTCTCAAGTTTTAATGTATACTGGCCATAATATTTTCCAGTTTCTTTCTTTTACATTTGTCTATGGTTTCTGTTAGATCCAAGATGAACTTCATAAATTCATCAAATAATGAACAAAATGAGGTCTGATGCCTCTGAAGGAAAATGTGTTGATTAGGGACTGAAAATGAAATGAAATGAAAAATGTATATAGCGCTACATATACCCGGAGGTGTCTAGGCGCTTTGGCATAAAAAGGCAGGTAGATGTAAGGATTGAGAGTTGTTAGTACAGCCATGTTTTTAGGTGCTTTCTAAATTTGAACAGATTGGATTCTTTTTTAGAGATCTCAGCAGGGAGTTCCAAAGTTTGGAGGTGGTGTATGCGAAGCTTTTTCCTCCCCATTTAACTTTGTGTACTTTGGGGACGATCAGGTTGCCACTGTCTGATGATCTCAATGATCTTGCCGGGATGTAAGGGAAGAAAAGTTGTGATAATTGCCAAGGACCCAGTCCATGTGTAGCCTTGAAAGCAATGCACAATGCTTTGAACTGAATGCGTTTGGTGATGGGTAGTCAGTGTAGGTCTGCGAGGGCCTTAGATGTCGAATCATAGCGTGTGAGCCCAAGCAGAACTCTAGCTGCAGCATTCTGCGTCATCTGTAGCTTATGAATGCTGCACTTACTTGCACTTGTGAGCAGGGCGTTGCAGTAGCCCAGCCTAGAGGCAATGAGTGCTGTGACCACTGATTTTCTTAGCTCAAAAGGGATGAGTGGGAGAACTTTCTTCAGGATTTTGAGAATGAAGAAACAGGCCGATGTGGTGTGGTTGATCTGGGTTTCAAAGGTTAATTTGGTGTCGAAGAAAACTCCAAGATTTTTCACTTTGTTTGCAGGTTTTGGAGGAGAGCCCATATGATTCGGCCACCATCTGTCTGACCAGTTGACTGGCGTATTGCCGAAGAGCATGACCTCTGTTTTAGATGTATTAAAGCTTTAGACAATTGTCTTGCTTCCAATTCCCTATATGGCTCATGCATTCTTTGAATTGAGCTGCAGTGTCAGTGGACAAACTGTTGATGGAAACTATTATTTGGGTGTCGTCTGCGTAAGACACTAGTGTGAAGCTGAAGCTTCTTATGATCCTGGCCAAGGCGGTGACGTACAAGTTAAAAAGAGTGGGGCTCAACGATGCGCCCTGTGGGACTCCGCAGGGCAGTGAGAAAGCCGGGGAGACAAAAGCCTCATGTGACACTGATTGAGACCTGTTAGACAGAAAAGAGCTAAGAAGGAGGAGTGCTTTATCCCTAATTCCCAGCGAAGCAAGACGCTCAACCAAATACATTATGGTTGACCGTGTCAAATGCCGCTGAGAGGTCTAACAGGATAAGAGCAGCACTCCCTCCTCTGTCCAATGTTTGTCTCAACTCGTCAGTGGCCGTAATTAATGACAATTCAGTACTGTAATGGGCCTGAAACCCATATTGCGAATGGTCCAAGATGTCACCCTCCGCTAGGACAGCGGAAAGTTCTTCATTAAGATATTTTTCCATAACCTTAGCTGGAAACGGCAGCCTTGATATGGGTCTATAGCTGGAGGGATCCTCAGCATCCAAATTGGGTTTCTTCAAAAGAGGCAGAATGGAAGCTTCTTTCCATTCCGTGGGAAAAAGCCCAGAGGAGATCATGAGATTAAAGATGGGCGAAAGTGTGGATGCGATGATCTCGGGGGCCAGATGGAGAATTTTTGGCGGGCATGGGTCTGACGGAGAACCAGATTTAACCAACAAAATTAATTTGGTGGTTCTTTCCAACATAATGGGCGGGAAGATAGAGAGTGTAAGAGATGTGGATCTATCCGCCTTGGCGGGCGGCATGGGCTGTCGTTCTGGGGCTTATAAGTCGATGCAGAAACATTTGATTGAGGTACAAATGCATTGAAGACTTGTTTAACTTTTTGCTGAAAGAAGTCTGCTAACTTATTGCAAAATTGCTGGCTACTTTCATGATTGGAGAATTCAGGGAGTTTGGATAGTTGTTTGGCGATTTCGCTGGCCCTGGTTCACTTTCAGGACTCTCTGCGGGGTCATTGGGTGTTGGTTCAGACGGACAATCTGGTGGTGAAGTCCTATGTCAACAGGCAGGGGGGGACCAGGTCCAGGTCCTTGAACTTGATTGCCAGCGACATCTTTCTGTGGGCTCAGACCTGGGTGCTGGGTCTGTCTGCTCTCTACATTCGGGGGGTGGACAATGTGCGGGCAGAACGATTGAGCAGGGAAATTCCCTCGTTGAAGGATTTCTCCCTCCTTCCCAGTTTGTTCAACCAGTTGGTGGGTCGGTGGGGCCTCCCTGTGGTGGACCTGTTTGCAGACCCGGGGAATGTCAAAGTGGCCCTGTTCTGTTCTCTGGGCCGGTGTCCCGGGGCTCTGGGAGTCGACGGCTTGAACTCTCCTTGGCCTCGGGGTCTTCTGTATGCCTTCCCCCCCTTTTCCGCTGCTCCGGGCCTTTCTGGTTCGGGTCCGGAGGGACTGTGCTCAGGTGTTGTTGGTTGAGCCCCGTTGGCCTAGGGCAAATTGGTTTCCTCTCCTGACCGGGTTGTGTTGCGACCGGGAGTGGGTCCTTCCGGTGGTTCCGTCCCCTTTGGTGTTTCCGGCCCTTCCCCTGTGCTCCGTGCAGAGGTTACACCTGATGGCCTGGCGGTTGAGCGGCAGGGCTTAGCTGTGTTGGGGGTTCCTGACCATTTGGCTGTTACTTTACAGGTTTCCCGTAGGTCCTCCACTCTGCTGTCCGATGCTAGGCATTGGAGGGCCTTTTCGGCCTGGTGTGCTGCTAAGGACGTTGATCCCACAGTAGCTGACCTCTTTTTGGTGATGCAGTTCCTTCAGGATGGGGCTCATCTGGGGTTGTCGGTGGCTTCTCTGCGGGTGCAGTGGGCAGCTATTCAGGCTTTTCGGGGTTCCTGGCGTAATTTGAGGGATGACGGGGGTCTGATGCCTCGTTTTTTTTCAAGGTCTGTTGAATTTGTTTCCTCGCCCTGTCAGGTCCTTTCCCTCCTGGTTGACAGAGGGAACAGGGTTGATCTGTTTGCCAGCATAGTGAGGGTAAAGAGGAGAAGAGAGCAGCCAACTGCTAGGCGAGGAGAGGGTAATTTTAGGATGGAAGTGAAAGAAACTATCACATTTCGCTGTCTGGCCTAGAAGTTCTCCCACTGCCCTTCTTGAGGTCCAACTCATTTCATGTCCATTTCATTTCACTGGCATCCGACAATTGCTCTCTCCATCCGGAGCCACTGGAAAATGAGATTCCACAGATTTTACTGCATGAATATGAATTTGCCACACAATCCACTGGCTACTGCACAATTTGCAGATTTTGTGTGTATCAGAATTAAGGATGTTAACATTATCAGGGGTGCAATGCCACCCCCTTGACACTATGCAAAAGCTAACAGATCCTGTTTTAGTTGTTGATTACTATGTTGCTAATTTCACAATTAAAGACTTCAGAAGAATCTCCCAAAATATCTTGCATGTCTTTTTACGGTACAACATCTTGAATCACAATGTGCCTGTTATTGTGGATGTGCATGATAAATATGAACGTACTTCACGGATTGGAATGGTGTTGTTTCTTAATGCAAAGAGGTACATCCTGAGACCATGTAGTGTGTACACATCGTAATACGAAACTGATGACAAGTTTTAGAACATGATGTGCTCAAATCCTGTTTCACGCAATCGTGCTACGGTAGGGAGAAAGGTTAGTATTAGCAAAATGGTGTAAAAGTCCATAATGGACTAGTTATTTCTATTGTCATTCTTGGAATTAAAGCAGGAATGCTAATACCCTGAAAGGACAAGGGATCACTGTATTGGCCGTCCTTCTTCTATTTCATTGCCTGTTAGAAATAAAAGCAGGACTAATCTGCTGTTCTTCAGGTCCTCGAATTGGGACAGTGCAGGAAGTGGCAAAGAGCCATGGTCCCCTTGAAATAAGCGTGGGTAGTGCCCACAAGCAGCCACTCACACAAATTAATCAGTGACAGTGTTCATGTGGTTTGGTGCAAGTTACAATTGTCCATTGTAGTGGATAGCATTTGAATAATGTAGCGTCCTCCCCAGCCCTGGGAGCATGCAAACGAATACGCCACACATGGAGCTCTGGATTGAATGTCTTTATTCTTCAGCATACATCAACACACACTGCACTCTCATTACGTCATAACCGTTAATAACCACACCTTAACACCTTCCAGCAGGTTACGTAATTCCTTGTTGACTCCGCCCAGAACTGCAAGCGTCCTAGCGCACATAGTCTCACAACACTACAAATAGGATTTGCTAAATGTGTTTAGCTAGGTTTCCTAATAAATCAACATATTTATTGCCTTGGAATGCCTTTTGTATCAGGGTGGTAAAATGTCAAATTACCTAGATAATCATATCATAGAAAGTGTTACATTATTTGCTTTTAATTGCAGGATATTTTGAATAAATTGTTTATCTTTGCTGCACAATTTTTCTTTCGCTACCACATAGACTGGCCAACTTTGAAGATTTTAATTTAATTAATTTATAAAGCGAGTGTCTGCTCCAACCATGCTTCCCAGCACTGCTACAGTGAAAGACAAGAGATCAGGCACCAGTATTAAAATAAAAACATGCTCTCAAAAGTTTCTTAAACTTCTCATATGAAAGACTAAATCACAGCTTAAGAGGAAGGGCGTTCCAGAGTTTGGGTCCCAGTAAGGCAAAAGAACGACCCGCTTGCCTTGCCCATTTGTACCGTGGGATCAAGGCTAGGTTATGGTTCTCTGAGTGCAAGGATCGTTCTGGACAATAGGGATAGGCTAGCTCGCTAAATAATTGAGGGCCAGACTTTGTTATAGCTTTATAACACACTTGGTTCAGCACCCTATAAATACTTATATCGCAATGTATTAAACAGTGTGTACACAAAGAAGATTCCAGATTTCAGACGTGATCTTTTCTTGTTTAAAACTGTTCTTTATTGTATTTCCATTAAAATCCACAAAGCCATAGCCAACGCGTTTCGTCTCTCACAGAGACTTCTTCAGGGCTATAGAAAAAGACACATATATACAAACATTAAAAAACACTCATATACAAATATGAGAGAACAAGCACATCCATTAAAATTTAAACCAACATCATACAAATCCTAGTGTTATTCCATTTCTGAAATCAATATCATTAATTTTCATTATTTGTAAAGTACAAGGCCTGTTTTCATTAAAGAGACATAAAAGGGAGAAAGAGAATGAAGGAGGCAGAAAAAACATATTCCTTTGAACCAGGGAGTTACAAATTAACAAATGAAGACATATCCCCAAGTATAAAGGGAACAGCGTATTGTTCTAAATATACACATATGTCTATGATCACCATAAGTCATGACAAATCTCAGAGCAAAGAACTAAGTATTCTTTAAAGTCAATTCTTAACATCAGAGTCCAAGTTGTAACTATGCGGTATGTGTTATCTAAGAGTGACAGAATAGTGATATTTTTCCCTATTCAGGAGTATAAAGGGGAGTGCTCCTAGGTTCTTTGCACTCAGCAATAATAGAAACAAACTGTTATACTGTTATACTCGAAATTTGTATTGTCAGGTGCAGTTTGTTATAGCCTCTTCCCCTTTTCTGGTTTGTTTTTTGTTATAGCTTTGCACATGTAGCAAAAAAAGCCTTAAACTTAATTTGTTTATCAACCGGGAGTCAGTGAAGCTTCTGGAGACTGATTACAATTTTGGAATATGACAGAGCATGCGAGCCGCCGCAATCTGGAGTCTTATCACAACAGACTTGGTAGCTCCTAAATATAAGACGTTACCATAGTCAAGGTGTGAAATAATGAAGGCTTGCACGATGGTCCTCTGAGAAGCGACTGCAATAGCCAGAGCATCTTCCTTAAACAACTTTATAGGCCAAAACAACCAGCGGCTACTTTGTTAATTTGATATTTCATTGCTAGTTTGTTATAGAGCCCGAGGCCTAGATCTTTAACTTCTCAAGATGGAGAGGGTAGAGCCCCAAGATTTGTTGGCCACCATTGCGGGCCCCATACGTTGGGCTGATTCCACATAACTAGTACTTTCGTCTTATTGCCATTAAGCTTGACAACTTCCTGTCCACTGTGCAACCTCCGTCTAACACATACTCAAATTGGACGGTGTGGTAGAGAACAGTTTATTCCTCCGCAGCATCATAATTGCCCTGCAACATACTCCTGCATTCACCATCTTTACTTCCATAACCCACTTCTCTGTCAATGTTTGTAAGGGTTGTCAAATAGTCAAAAGGCTCCATGTTGGCGCTAAAGGAAACACAATAAATGACTACGGGCCAGATTTACCAATTTCTCATGCAGCGCAGTGCAGCAGCCACAAATGCTGCGCTGTTCAGCGTGAGGAGAGAGCAGGAGAGTGCCAAATTTATTGAAATATGGCACTCTCCTCCTCTCTCCCTAGCGCTGGCACTGAAATTAGCTGCCGTGCACCACGGATACACCTTTGTGCCATAGTGCAAGGGTGTTTCCGTGAGTCAAGCATAGGTTTTGTACTGGAAGGTTAGCCTTCCAGTACAAAATACAATGCTTAGACTAGTTATAAACATTTTCCCACTTTGTATGTGTGCTGTACAGTGCAGCACACATGCGAAGGCGGAAAATAAAGCAGAAAAAAAGCATTTCTCCTTCATAGTGCCTGGTATTTTCTGATGCTAAACCCCGTCTACTTTATCTAGTTTATTGGGTTTAGCATCAGAAACATTGGGTGGTTGCATGGGAACGCCCATGCACCTCCCATGGTACGCCCCCTTGGCGCTAAGTAATGCAAAGCAGCGCTATGTGTTGCTTTGCGTTACGTTCACGTTATTTCCAGCACTAAAGAAGTTTATCGCTGGAAGGAAAATCGGACAAAAAGATTTTGCGCCAATTTGTGTCACTTTTGTGATGCAAACCCGGCGTAAAATCTTAGTAAATCTGCCCCTATCTGTGATGTCTTGTAGAGGTTTGGAGGCGCTGTGTCCTTAAATAGAGCTGGTCGACTTTGCTGGTCTGAAGTTACAAGGACTGAAGTTTTATCTCCTGTTCCATTTATAGCTGATAATCCTGTTACTTGAATTGCTTCTATCCTGCTGAAAGCCATTTTGTTCAAATGAGACGTGCTTACCAGAGAAGACAAGCTGATTTATGCCTTCTGGCTCGTTGCCAAGGTTAAGGTACTTTTTTCTCTCTCAGATCCAGTGGAAGGCTGCATCGTTGCTGGGCAGTTTTGTGCCTGTGCAATTTTGCACCGTCATTTGCACGAGACGACAGGCAGACTAGCCTTGAGAGAATATGCATTTTGCACCAGTCGGTTGGGGCAAATTACAGACTATAGTTGAAAATTGTGCAGACACCAATGCTAAATTGTCTCACACCAGTGCAATCTGTTACTCAACCACCACCCTTTACCAACCTATAGCAAGTGCAAGGCGCTCTGTTTTTTAGTTCAGTGGATATGAAGTGTTCACTATTGCAATATTAGTTCAATAACTTGATATTTTTAAAGAGATTTGATGGCGGTTGAACTTTCAGGTGTGGAATAACAATAACTCAGGTCTAGTCTCGTCTTCCCCATTTTATTAAAATAGGGAAGAATCTTTTTGCTTCCATGTATCTCTATTTCCTTCCCTCCCAAAACCAACTCACCCTACTTCTGACCAGAAATGGACTTCAGAATGCCCATACAGGTTGTGCTACTAACTCACCTTGATGTATATAATGTGCTGATGGTCTATGGAGGTGGTCTATGACCGACTGCAGCGAGCCGCTCTTATCAGCCAGTCGTCGAGGTATGAGACCACAGGAATGTATTCCTGACCACCAAAGATGGTCAGCGACCACCATCACTTTCGTGAAAACCCAAGAGAACAAAGTAGGGCAGCAGGGGAGCAGAGTAAATTGGAAGTTTTCCAATCCCACAGTAAACTGTTGGTAAAACCTGTAGGACTGCACAGGACAGGTATATGAAAATAAGTGTTCTGCAAGTCCAGGGACACCATCCAATCCCCTGGGTCCAGAGCAGAAAAAAATCTGTGATTGAGTGAGCATTTTAATTTCTGTTTCCTTGAAAGGCATTTAATGGCTGGAGGTCCAATGATGGTCTGAGGCCTCCATGTTTGAAACGAGGAAGTAGTGTGAATTTCATCTTTCTCTCTACAAATACTGTAACCACTTGATTGCACCCTTGCTTAGTGATCCTGTGAAGGTCACTCTGGTGTGAAAGAAAGTTGATAAGGAGAGGAAATAAGGCAGTCATAGCCCCTTTGAATAATCTGCAAGACCCACTTGTCTAATGTGATGGATCTCTTGCCTCCTACCGGCCAGGCATGGCCCTGTGAGGGCAAACTAAAGCACATTAGCAGCAGCCACATCAGGGAAGGGGGAGTTGGGGGATTGTTGCTCCTGCTGGTGTGAACAGCCTCGGGCAAGTCACATCCTCTGTACTGAAAGGTCTGGGTCTTGATCGCATCCTGGCATACCTTTTGAGCACGAGACTGGTGCCAATACTTCTACCGATGCAGTCTATAGTGTCCAAGCAGGCAGGCTTGGCTACGTACTAACTATTGTGTAATATATGCACCAAAGAGGTTCTAAGGTCTTCCGAGATGGCTTGCAAGATCCCACTGGCATGTCCCACAAAGCATGGGTGTACCTACCCCAAAAGCATACTGTGATGATGGATCTAAGGGTCAAGCTAGATAAGGAAAACATTTTCTCTCCAAAATCATCAATTCATTTTGACTCTCTATCCTGGGGAGTGGCTGGAATTTGTTTTGGGTTCACCTAAATTCTAGATGCCTAGACTTCCAGGCTTTCCAGTGGAGAATATTTAGACAGGAAATCCAGATCACCCGGTTTTGTTCTATGTCACCTAACCATAGGTCGACTAACCGGAGGGAAAGAACAATGTTTAGCTTCTTTCTCACAGGGTGTCACTGAGGGCATCATTGAAAAGCAATAGTGGCTCAAATGACGCAGGTTCTGGCTGAAGAATTTCAGTTTCAATAGTAAGCAATTGTAAGTCTAGGACCTTACCTGACCTTCGTACGACCCCTACAAAAGAGGCACTTTCTTCCATTGGTGGCTCAGGTGGCGAGTCTAGCTAAGGCTCAGTGGATGTATCTAGCGTTCTGGCATTTTGTAAGGCCACGCCATTAGTATAATGAGGGGGAAATAAATTGTTCTCCTCCTCATCATCATCATCAGCAGTGTCATGAGAGACATGAGGTATGCCCTGAACCCCATCAGAATCAGATCTGTACTGGCGTCATGGCAGAGGCGTAGGCTTGGTGTTTGGCTGAGAATGATTGCTTGCACATGTGGTATGGTGCGACATGCCATAGGCTTGGAGTGGGCCAACAAAGGTTCGGGGGTCAGAGACCAGCATCGAAATTGGATCTTGGGCATGCCAAGTCAGCATTAGTGCCAGCACGGAAGGGACAGACATGGCCCTCAATGTTGGTGTATGAGGCTGTACAGGTGGCGATAAAGCCCCAATGAGCAGGACCCAAGGGGGCAGTCAGCACTAGGAGCAGACATGCCAGCAGTGACATAGGCCTAAACTAAAGTGATCCAACAATATTTTGGGGTTGAGGACCAGCATCGAAATTGATTAATGCGCCAGCAAGTCGGCATCAGTGTCAGCACGCAGTGTTGGTGTGGGCCTGCCACTGGTAGTCTGACTGGGGCCCTGGTGGCGCCTGAGGGAGCTGGGAGCAAATTGAAAATTGGCAGCATGGCTTTTTGAACTCTGCTATCTACTGCAGAGTTAATGACAGCCCGGAGAATTTAGGACACACTGAGACCAATTGCAGTACCAGGTCAAATTTGTGTGATACCGGAGGGTGAAATTTATAGCTTGATGCCCTCCTGCCTTTGCGGGAGACTTCGAGTGACAGGATGGGGTAGAGTCTTGCTTGGCTTTTTTGTGGCTTTCACTTGCATTTACTGGAAGACTTCGACATAGGGCTGGACTTTTCGGGGAATGGCCTTGTGACCGGGACCACAAGCGGCCCTGCAACTTGGAGTGGGATTTGTGCTTCATCAGCGACCTCCTTTTATGTTCAGCAATGAAGAGCTTCACCTCCCTTTGCCTAATTGCTTTCGGGTGCATAAGACCATACTTACTGCATGACTTTGTGTCATTTCTGGAGCCCAAGCACCACAAACACACATTGTGCAGGTCTTTGACCAACAACTACTTCCATAAGTTTGATATGGCCATAGATGGCAGGTTTTCAGATAGCTTATGTGTGACATTTCCTTGTTTTCAGTGTACTTATGAGTGACATTCAACGACCAAATGTGTGACATTTAGAGTGACACTTTTCCGTAAAACCAAGGAATGAAGTCAATGGAAATAAATAAATATCAGAAATTGTGTTATCCATGAAATACTGTTTGATATAAAAAGAGAAACTACAATTCCCAACATGCAAAGTGCTTAGTGTTAAAAAGTCAGGACTCACAGAAAGTATTACAAATGACATCACGACATCAGCTGGGGGTGACCCACATTACAGTCCTTGGTGCCATCTAACACTCAGACACCCTCTGCCTAGAGGTGGTGAGCCAACAAATTAACAGGGAGAGCCAAGCGGAGGGTCAGGCTCGGCTCTTAGAGCACATGTACGAGCCAATCCCTGAAAATGTTTGCAATGTAAGTCACAGAGCAAATATCACGTAAAATATGGAAAGGTATCCTCAAAAGTCAAAAAAGTACATTCCTTCATCATGGGGAAACTTTGACAATAACATCCCACAATATAGCACTGCAGTGAGAAATGCTATTAAAAGTGATAGTTTTTAAATATAAACCATGAGTGAACTAGGAGGCAAGACAATTGATATGTAGCCCTGTATGTGGCCCAGATTATCATAGAACAACTTTATAGTCTTTTAAAGCAAATATAACAGGTGTTTGTACAACTGGTATTCTGAACTCATATATTTGAAAATGCTTTCATACGGGATAATGAGCAAAAAGGAATTTTGACGAAATAAAATATTTGCCTAAGATCACACAGTTTAAGCGGGGAAGCCGCAATGTAGCCAGGTTTTCTGGTTTCACTTTGTATCAATTAAACACTACAAGTGCCAAAGATTAGTGCCAAACTCTGTTAGTTCACTTACTCACTGACTAATTTACAAATGCGACGCTGTGGAGTCAATCATGTTCTCCCACTCACACTCGCAGTAGTGCTGAATCACTGTATCGTAAAAACGCACACATCTTCACTAGTGCATCTGCTAGGGAAATGTATCCCATTCGGGCGCCTGATCACATCGTGCACCATGCTTTCCTTCACATTAGGTGAATGTTTTGCCATCACCTAGACTCTCTATTCCAGATCAAGACATCTTTCCATTCTATACAAGTCTGAATTGAAGGCCTTATTAGCGTTTTGTGGAATAAAAGGAGTGCATCTTTTAATTCTCTCCTGATATTCGACAGGATCCTCCCCAGCCATTTAGTCTTTCAGAGCCACCAGCATGTTTCTTTACAGGCCTGTGCATGCGTCATGGATTTAAATTTCATTTATTTAATGTTACCACTTTATTTTAATCTCTGTGCATTTTTTATATAGCTGAACTGGCCTCCATGGAATTGGAGCGCTTTATGCGAGCACCAGTTACATTACATAAGGTCAAATTAGTTTTTTGAGGCATGGGGATAGTAAGTGATTTGTCTAGAATCACAGGATGTTGAGCCAACGCTGAGACTCGAATCTGTCTCTCCTGGTCCAAAGACTACAGCTCTGCCTGTAATGCCTCATCTGGGGTAGAGGCAGTCACGGCTAGTGTCGGGGCAAAGAGGAGAGGGGGGGGGGACAAAACAAAAAGCAAATAAAAAAACGTACCTGAATCCAGCCGCATCGCCGCTCTTCTGGCTCCACTGCAGGCACAGGCTCCCAGACTGCCCTGCGGCCAATCCTGACTGCTCTCACAGCATGAGGGCAGTGACAGGATTGGCCTGAGTGCCCTCGATTTGCACTCCTAGGGAGACTGGGAGCCTGTGCTTGCTGCCTCTAACCCGGCAACGCAGCTAGGGTTGGAGACAGCTTCAGTGCGCATGGCGGCTTGGCCGGACGGCCGGCCAAACCATCATGCACACTGATAACAGTGCCCACAACTCCCCCTCAGTGCCTGTCATCCCCCTGGCCTCACCCCAAAGACTCTACGGTAGGAGAAAAATAAAACGATAATAAACATGCTTTATTATCGTTTTCATTTTCAAGTTTTACAGCTGCTGCTGGCGGGAGGGGGGGGGGGAGGGGGGGGGGTGATGCTCCTCCGCCATAGCGGAGGAGCTGCCCCTGGGTAGAGGGAGGGAGGCCGGCTGAAGCCACATGAAAGTTCGGCTTGTTATGCGGTCAAGGTCCCAACAGGACATCGAGCTGAGCCAGAGTCAGGTTTCAGGCTTGAGCCTAGTCGGGCTTTCAATTGCCTGCACACCTCTACCTCTGCCACAAATCACCTCGTGAGTAAGACCTCCTCCAACAATAATTACAAGCTCAGGGGACTGTCCCCTTACGTTTCCAACTGGCTGGGCTTGCCAAGTGGTGCGGGAGAGCTCTTCACTATCCCGACGACTGCAGTCCTTCCCACCCCAACACACCAAGCTGCAAGTGGTGTCTGAATGGCCACTTGACTTACCACTGCTGCAGCCACTGTCAGCTCAGCTGCCACCAGATACATTTGCACACTTATCATGATCAGGACGATTGCACAGTGCCGAATTGCTACTGCTGGCTAGCTGCGTTGTCGGACTGGGCTGGTTGTGTCGGTTTCTCAAGTTCTGCAGCCAGTCTGGCATTGTCGTAGCCTGTCTTCTGGCAGAGCTCTCTGGACTGGAGCTGTCAACAGGGGACTGGGATGCTGGCCAGGATGAAATACTTATTGTGTGCTCTGCCGAGGCCTGTAATCTGGACAAACACTGTGCCACCCCAATCCCTCCAACAAGCACAAGTTCCCCGAGGCCAGGAGGTGAGAAGTTGATTCTCTTTGTCAACAATCTCCAGCAGGCACCCAGCAATGTCTGACTAAACTGATGCAGGACCTGAAGAGGCTGCCAGGATAGGAAAACAGTAAAATCCTGCCAGCACGATCCCCCTCTTGCCCCCCACCACAGTAAAGAGAGCACTGTGAGGGGTTGTGTGGCGTGGGAGGTACCACTGTTGATGGCCAGAGCGGTAAGGAATAAATCAAAGTTGCCCCCTCTCTAGTGTATCTGCACCTAGGCCAATTCTGCGCTTGTGGTGAGCCGCTGGTCACCAAAAGGTGGTGGGGGGCTGCCTTTGCCAGAAAACAAAAGATGAAGCACCCTACCGTGGATCTCATCCACACGCTTGTTTGCATCATGATTGCGTCGCTCACTGAGAAAGACCATGTGGGCGACTGGTCTGCTCAGGTCAACTCAGAGGAGGGATAAAGCCTCATGATTGATTTGAAGTTCAGGCCCGCCTTATAGTCTTTTTGTAAACTCAACAAACGTACTGCCGAGCACAGTTATTCAATTAATGTAAATGATCATGAGATTTTGAAAACTGCCTGAAATTGTCAGGCAGCAGTGCAGCAAAAGATTCAGAGCTGCAAACCAATTTTACCACACTGTTTGGTATTGCCTCACTGAGTGCATGCCTCGTAGCGGGTGATGGCAGGGGCACTATAATGCGTGACCAATGCATTTTAGTGTGGTGATGCAGACACAGCACTAAAATGCGTTAGTCTAACCCCTGATGCGTGGTACTTGGCAGGGCTGTATGACTCAAATCCTATTGTTTTTGGAAAGGACATATTCCCTAACATGTTGCCATTGCAAGATTTTGAAGTCATCGGAAGACCAACAAGTTGGGAGTGGAGCTTCAGGTCCATGTTGAAGGGCACAGAAAGAAAGGAACTTACATCAGTTTGCAGGGGCGGTGCCTATATGCAGCACCACTCATCACTCACGGGCAGTACGGAGTCACAAGGGAGGCACATACCACCGCTTGCCAGCAGGTGGAGACATTGCTGTAAACTCCTGATCCAGTCTGGTGCTTGGGACCATTCTAAAGATGAGGAATCTGCAGTTAAAAGTATCCATCTGAAATACAAATATTTAAACAAATATGTGTGCTGTGGTTCTTTGTGTACATTTGGCAGGTAACAATGACCAGTTAGAAATTTCAGTATACCTGCAAAGTACATCTAGGGAACTGTATTTTCTTATGTATAAAGGTTCACCTGCTACATCTACGGGAAGAGTTTTTGGTTCGAACAGACTACGCTCAGGCTTATGAGGGCCACATGCTGGTCGCGCCCTGGTAACTGTTTACGGGTGGACCTTCGCTATTGGATTGCCATTTAAGATTTTTCTATTTTCCTCCCGAGTGCATTTTCAGAAATCACAGTTGTATGATTACATTTACACACCCGCCGGGTTTGCGGGGAGGAGTCCTGCTCCCAGCAGGTCAAATACAGGTTTATTAAGGCGTTCTACTGGTCGTGTCCCGGTGTATTTGTTTCAGGTAGAAGATTGCCTTTGACTCGTTACAGAAAGGGTTTCTACAGGGTGTACCATGATACGGTGTTGACTTAAGGAACAGATATCGGTCGCAGTAACTTTTATCACAAGATTATCTGTGAGCATTAACGCATGGAGCCCAATACTTGATAGGACTTCCTGCTTATGATTTCCCGGTTCGCTTTTCATCCTTCTGTTCGTTTTTGCCTTGAAAAAGTCCATAGGACGAAACACGTGTCGGCTGCCACCTTGTTGCATCATACTGATAAGAAGGAAATCAGAAAATAAAAAGAAAGAAAGATTTGAAATGGACTACCTCTGATTACTTTTATGGTCATTGGACCCATACACTTTATGGACTGCTTTTTGTGTGCCTCGGTATTTGTGTATCTAAAGGTTCCAAAGGTGTAAGTTATGAGCTGATAAAAGTTCGAATAGCATGAGTTATTTTTTTACCAGACGAGAGTCCCATTAGAAATTAAATTCCCCTTTTGCCAATTTTTTTATGTCCTTATTTTATAAACATGGTCAGGCATAAAAAGTGCAATAATGCAGTCATTTAACCATTGTAACCCCATTTGTCAATAAATTGATCCTGATTAGGAATAGCAATGTCGTCCTCTTTCCTACTTTCCACTTTTGCAAAAAAGATGGTCCAAATATCCACATTAAATTTAGTGCCAACCATTTAGTGAATTTTGCTATTTTTTCGTAATTCAGACATTTGTCACAGTGAAATCCATTCATTGTGCAGCGCAAAGTGTTGCAAATAGTTATTTATTTGCAAAAATTTGTACTGTGCTCTTTTTGTGAATGCGCATAAGTGCTTCAATATTGTTTTTACATTTGCAAAGACTCTAATTTTTAAACTGCTATTATGAAGTATTTCTCAGCAATTTCTTTATTCATACTATTAATTAATTTTAGTTCTTCGATATGCACGTCACGATCCTAGTTACAGAGTGGCAGAGTGCTTTACACATTTTTAGATAGTCTTCTGGAAATAAAGCAATTTACATTAGCAACAAGGATTAAACGTTATAGTACGACATGAGGAAGTGGCAATCAGCACATACTGTTGGATATTCAGGTCCAGGCAATGGATGAATCTCATGAATTTGGACAGAGGAGACAAGTGGCCCTCATCCTCCTGGACGTCTCTGCAGCATTTGACACCGTCTCACGCCCCATCCTCATCCAACACCTACACGACATCAGAATCCAAGGACACGCACTCTGATGGATCTGCTCCTTCATGACTGGAAGGACCCAGTCAATCAGCCTGGCACCGTACAACTCGGATGCCCACAACCTCATCTGCAGAGCAAGGATCTTCCCTGAGCCCGACCCTCTTCAATGCATATATAATCTCTCTAGTCAGCATCATCCACTCTCATTATATCAACGTCCTCTCTTACGCTGACTACACACAACTCATTCTCTCCCTCACGGACAAGACGCCCAGTACCTGGATCAAGTTCAATGTCTGCATGGCTGAAAAGGTCGACTGGATGACGGCCAACTGTCTAAATCTGAACATTGACAAGACTTAAATCATGAGCTTTGGGAAGAGCACATCACTGTGGATCTCCAGCGGGTGGCAAACAGAGATCGGACCGACCCCCACCCACCATGCCAAGAACCTCAGGATCATCATCGACAGCAAACTCATCATGACTGCCCAAGTCAATGCCATCCCCTCCTCATCCGTCCATACCCCAAAGAACCTGAGGAAGATTTTCAAATGTCTCCCAATAATGGCCTAGAAAATCATCACGCATGCCCTGGTCACAAGCAAGCTGGACTATGGCAGGATCAACACAAACGTGAGGCTGCAGACCCTTAAGAACTTGGCAGCCAGAATCACTCTCAACCTCCCATGCCGCACTCACATCACACCACTCCTGAAGGAGCTCCACTGGCTCCCATTCACAAATAAGCACAATTCAAACTCCTCACCCACACTTTGAAGGCACTACATAAAACTGGCCCAGCATACCTCAACAATTGCATTTGCTTTCACAAACCTTCCAGACATCTCCACTCGTCTGGTCTCCTACTTGCACAAATCCCATGCATACCGAAAACCAGATCCGGCAGTCGAGCCTTCTCCTACATCACTCCTAAAGCGTGGAATGACCTGGCGCTACAGATTAGTGCCTCCTCCTCACTTCTTGAATTCCGCAAGATGCTGAAGACCTGACTTTTAAAGTAGTTCCACCATTACTTGGCCGGGCCTTGATCCTCGATTCATTACGCTCTCCGTATATTTACCCTCTTTCAAAAATACTCGGGATATACCATTAATTGGGATAAATCTTTAATTTTCATCCTGAGTGGGCATCCCCGAGTCTCCCGCCGGGCTGTCGGGCCAAGGTGGTCACCGAGGGTTTCCGGTACTTAGGTATATATATCACAATGAACGTAGAAACCTTTTATCATAAAAACTTGCTGCCCCCACTCCAACGACTTAAAGCTGATGTACGACACTGGCAGACTCTTCCGCTTACGCTACTGGGACGGGCGGCCCTATACAAAATGATGGCACTCCCTCGCTTTCTTTATGCGTTACAGAACACGCCGCACCCGGTACCGCCCCAATATTTTGCCTCCATAGACTCAGAGGTTCGCAGTCTATTATGGAACAATGGGACGCCCCGCATCGCGCTTGCCAAGTTGACCCAGAGCTGGTATGACGGTGGCATAGCCCTACCAACTATCAGATCCTACTACTGGGCCTCACAGCTGATTGTCCTTAATCAATGGGCACACCGGCCTCATACTGATCCAGCGTATCAGATGGACCGCTACAACATGCGACCCAGTACATATTTGAGAGCACTTTAAGGGGGGGAGAAATTAGCACCGAAACTCACTCCGACGACGATCTCGATCTGGCATTCAGCCAACGCAGCCCTCGGGTGGAAGGGAACGCTAACAGGTGTGACTCCGTTGTTCGACTCTTATCATCTGGGCCTCCTCTGGCGGCAGCCGGGCTTTGATAAGTGGGACTTGATAGGCCTGTCCAAGCTAGGCGACCTGTGGTCAGAGGGTAAATTGGTGACATTTGGTGAACTACAGCAGAGGTTTAGTTTGCATCAGAATGAGGTCTTTCATTATTTACAAGTGCGCAGTGCGATCTCTAAAGCCCTCTCCAAAGGGACAGAATTGCCGGTGTCCTCCCCTCTGGAGGATAGACTCCTGGATGAGTACCTCCCAGAGAAGGCCATTTCCCTAACCTACCGTAAAATCCATAATAACTCACCCGACCTTCTTGGCAAGCTCCGGGCCAAATGGAACGCTGACGTGGGGGAGATGGATGACGAGGACTGGCGGGAAGCTCTCGCCTGACCCCGCGAGTTTGCAATCCGCTCTCGGTTCAAACTGATCCAACTAAAATTGCTGCATAGAGTGTACTATACGAGTTCCGTTTTGGTCAAAATGGGCAGACTCCAGTCCCCGCTATGTCCGCGTGGCTGTGGGCTGGAAGGCACCTATTTACATCACTGGTGGGAATGCCCCTCCCTCCAGAGGTACTGTAATAGGATCTTCTCGGAGATGTCCTTAGTGTGTGCCAGAGAGATTGAGGCAAACTCGAAACTCTGCCTTTTGAATGTCTGGGATCCGACGGACCTGACTCGGCTTGAACGTCTATGGGTCTCTCCGGGCTGTATGGTTGCTAAGCGCAACATAGCGCATACATGGAGGGGGGGTGGCCTTGAAATGTTCTGATTGGGCATGTGATATGGACTGGTGCATGCAAGCGGAGAGAACGGTGTATGAGAGTAGAGGATGCCCCGGCAAGTGGACAAAGATATGGACCCCCTGGAATGAATATAGAGGCGGGATATGCGCCCCATACGAGCACGCCCATCCCCTGGAGGATGCTGGCGATTCGCTATAGATTGACGCTCTTCGGACTTGGCCCCAGGGTAGGCATCCCAAAATTTTGTCTTTGTAATTCAGTATTGTAACGTCATTGCGTCAAATATTTGTATGTCAAATGTGAGAATATCCTCTGTTCCTTTTTTAAGTCTGCTCAACTGTATTTGAGTTATTGTTTTATTTCATTTGATTTATGTTTCTTAAATAAAAAGATTTTCAAAAAAAAAAAAAAAGTAGTTCCACCAGGCCCTAGATGAAGCTGGACTCACGTGCTCAGCACCAGCATGCCCTCCCAAGTAATAGTGCACTCTACAAATCTGCATAACATAACATAAGAGGACATCACAAACATGTTTCCTAAGTTGGCTTCAACTCATTGGAAGCAAACAATGGCATCATCAGTAGTGTTGAGGAACTGAATTTTTGACAAACACGTTGTCTTTTTCAAGAGGAACATACTGGATTGTTCGCAAAACTTAGGAATAGTTTAGGCTACAAAACCTAACATCCTGGTTTGGGGGCACCATGGCATGCACAGAACCCAGGAGTCATGTTATAGACGACTGTGTTCCACAATATTGACTTCCTTACATCACAAGTATCTACAACAGTGATCTGAAAAGCACAGCAGAAGAGAGATGCATAAACAGTAGGTACTCTAACGCATGGCTGATCAACGTAGGCTGAGGAGGGACAAACAGTGCCAGATTTTCATGATCAATTCCGACTATGGAGAGGAGGTCCATTTGTTAACTTTTTCAAATGAATTTCATGGGAATAGTCTAAAAGTCTGGTGCAGGTCTCTTAGGTGTACATCGGACATCCTTGCTCTACTGTGTGGTGTAGGGATTCCCACAGTGTGTACTCTGCTGCCTACCATTGCTCGAGCGATTGTGGGACAATATAAGGTACCATGGGCATAAGAACACTTTAATTATGGCTGGGTCAAACTGAGTGCTGATAGATCACTGTCATAACTGCATTACATGAGGCTACTTAGAAATGAAAAGTAACATCCCAGTGCTTGCTGCCAGAACAGGCAAAGAAGGCCAACAGATCTCTGCATGAACAGTACCAACGACCACTCAAACATTTACTGAAACTCTGATCTCTCTAGGTGGATTCCTTTCATGTG
The DNA here is from genome assembly GCA_963921515.1 of Calotriton arnoldi. NCBI lineage: Eukaryota > Metazoa > Chordata > Amphibia > Caudata > Salamandridae > Calotriton > Calotriton arnoldi. Next base: position 1,679,674 of record CAWUFW010002210.1, read on the forward strand.
AGCTTTCTCTGACAGTTCAGTCAGCCAGTAGGGACACGGGGACTGGCCACATCCTATCTTTACTCTGCTAAGTTCAGGATGCAATAACTCCTGCCTCCATTTATCCACATCTTTTACAACAGTGGGAACTGGAAGTGACATATTGCACTGCTTCAAGTATTGACTTGCCACAAATAAAAAAGCTGTATACAGCAACGATCCCACTTTTATTTAAGGCATACACACCTGGGAGATGTCAGGCATCAGAGCGAACAGGACATAGTATATCTAAATGTAGGCAGATTTTTTACTATATCTTTGGGAGCAATTTCTGTGCAGTCTTCTTTGAAAATCAGATAGCAGGTTTTTTTTATTTTCAGAAAGACATCCGAGCCCCTCAAAAGAAACTCCAGTTAGCTACATTAGAGACAGACAGTTCCTATCCATGCAGCACTGCATTTCCTAAAATGTCTCCTTCAGTGTTTTCGGGCATTCCTTGAATCCCTCAATAAATGGAAGATCATCTGGATGTGAAGAAAGTGGTTTACGGAGTGGTGAGGGAGGCATGCTAGAACCATGCGGTACTGTGTAGGCAACTAGTCTGGTGGAGACTTAACACTGGCCCTACATACTTTCACCTGTTGATCATGCTAATGTTATGTTATATTATCCAGGCACTGGCCAGGTGAGAATCCAGCCAAACTTACGGCCTAGTGGGACTACTTGAAAAAGCCAGGTCTTCAGCTTCTTGCAGAATTCAAGAAGTGAAGAGGAGGCTTTTATGTGTAGTGGCAAGTTGTTTCATGCTTTAAGAGCAATGTAGAAGGTTGTTTGACTGCTGGATCACGTTTTCCATATGCGTGGGATGTGTGCAAGTAGGAGTCCTCACAATCAGAGGTGTCTGGAGCAGTGGCGTAACAAAACTTGAGGGGGTCCCCTAGCAAGGTACGTGGAGGGCCCCCCTCCGGACTCAATCAGGAGCTCTACGGCCACGGTACTGTGCTGAGGGGGCCCCTGGAGCTTGGAGGCCCCCACGCGGGGGCTGCGGGGGCCTGTGTTATGCCACTGGTCTGGAGGTGCCTAGAAAAAGAACAGATCCATCTTCCAGCCAGCTTACACCTGCACCACTTCCCTGAATCTCTGCAAAATTACGGAATAGTTGAGACTTTCAAAAGTGACAAGAGGTCAAGAAGAATTGGAGCATGCTTTCTGTCACCCAGAATGTGAAGAATGGTCTTTTGGATGCTATGCAAGGCAATTTCTGTCGCTCACTCAAAGTGCGACCCGGGGCTCGCATGCGGCCCTTCGGACCTTTACATGTGGCCCTGGTCAACAGCAGCACATAGCTGTTGTTTACTCAACTCAGCACTAACATTAAAAAGATGTTAAAAAATAGGCAAGCATTTATTTAAAGGTTAATTGCAGCTACAAAAAGGAAGTAACAAGGGTGTCCTGCACCACTTAACTGTAGGAACACCTTAATTTTCAAAGAAATGTTGCAGCAAACTTTTAAAAATGTGATAAAGTCTCTTCCAAATTAAAAAAAGTGTATTTCATTAACATGAAGAACCTTTCACCTTAATACATCAGATTATATCAGTGCAATAAGAAGTATTTTTTTAGAGTGATAGTTTTCAGACATGAATTTAGAAACGTTCATGCTCTCCCCACCCCATCCCCCGTGACAACAATGCCAATAATGATCTAGGAGGCAAGTCAGTTGTTACGTGCACCCTTAGGTGGCCGGGGTTGCTATTACACATGGACAACATTATAGTTTAATAAATCAAACACAGGAGAAGATTGTGTAGAGCGTACATCCTGAAGTCATATATTATGTGATAATGAAGAAAAAGGAGGGAAAGTGAAATAAAACAATTGCCTGGGCTCACACTATTTGGTCAAGTGGGGGAGCTGGGATTGATTCCAGGTTTTCTGGTTCCACATTGCTAAATTCAATTCAGCCACTAGACGGACATGCTTTGCTTCCCCTATGCCCCCCCCCTCGTCTCCAACCCCTTAATCTCCCCCCCCCCCAATCATCACCCTGCTGATCTCAGTGCGGTCCTCGGTCACACCCTAGACCAAACTTTTTGGCCCCTGGAAAAATGTTTGTGAGTACCCCAACTCTGTCGGGTCGAAAGCTTGACTGCAGTTCTTCTAGAATGCAGTTTGGCTCCTCCGGATCGTAGGCGCTATTTCCAGAACTTTCAAAAGGAAAGCCGATAGCTGGAGATCAAACCACAGTTTTTTAGGGACAGATGCATTCAATGAAGACGTTTGGATCAAGGGCCTAACTGAGGAATGTTTGAGCATTGTGATAAAAAGTCTCATTTAACTGGTGCAGGAGCATTCCTTTATAACCCACCTAAATGTCCAGGATGGGGTTGACCGAGTTCTCCAATGTACTAGTTCCTTGAGACGTTTTGTGCATGTGATTAGGTGCGAATGGCACCCATCCTTATTTCTGTGGGTGCTCAGCAATGCCTAACATTCAGTTACCCTGGCATGGAAACAGAGCCCACAACAATCTTTGTCAGGGGTACTGCTGATGATGCTGGCAACGCTGCCTGTCTAACCTTTCCTCTCCATCCAGCCTCCCCAACCCTGCTGTGAAGCCCTCTGCATCAGGACAGGTGGAACAGTCAAACTTTCGTTGAGGTCGGCCCAGAGCACCAGTCTGGAGAGAGGATTACACTCCTGTGGAACAGTGTTTCCAAGGGGTTCTCGTCAAGTGCCAGCGCTGGGCACATAGATGCTTCTGCTGCAGTGGGATGAGACAGTGAAGAAAGACACAACAGTCAACAGGGCAACCTGCTATTTAATCAAAATCAGCAATCCTGGATACATTGTTTGAAACTATGAATTATAAGCATATGTAGTTAAGACTATTCTGCGTGAATTAAGAATGCATCTTACAATGTGTGCCATCTCAGTGCCATGTCAAGACTGATTTACACCCTATAAATTACTTTTGCCTGCTATTCTTCGGGGCAGATTTACTAGTTGCTCACGCAGTGCAGCAGCCACAAATGCTGCACTGTCTGTGAAGGAGAGAACAGGAGAGTGCATATTTACAGAAATATTTCTCTCTCCTCCCCTCTCCCTAACGCCGGCGCAGACATATGCTGCCGTGCACCACAGACACACCTTTGTACTATATTGCAAGGGTGTCTCCATGAGTCTAGCATAGGTTGTGTACTGGAAGGAAACCGTTCCAGTATAAAATTCCATACTTAGACTAACTTGAAACCTTTTCCCACTTTGTATGTATGCTGTACAGTGTGGCACACTTACAAAGTCAGAAAAGAAAGGAGAAATGAAAGCATTTCTCCTTCATAACACTCGGTGTTACCTTAAACAACGAATTATCATTGAGTACACAAGTTGGCTCAGTGATTTCAACCTGTTTCTTTCAGTTACGAAAGATCAGGAAGATCAATCGCTTACTAACCCAAGGAGCCCTGCTACAGGTTGTGATAGCCATGGTTCTGTCACACCTGGACTATGCTAATTCAGTTTATTTAGTTATGCCACTTTTTCTGTCCAAACGGCTGCAGATTGTCCAGAATCAAGCAGCCAGGCTGATACACCAGCAACCTAGATGGCAACCTGCTTCCCCTCTCCTTCGGAAACTTCATTGGCTCCCTATTCCTCAGCGCTGTGCTTTTAAAACAGGATGCCTGATTTTTAAATCCTTGCTTGGGCGCAGCCCTAAATTTATTGATGACCTTATTTTAAGGTATACACCCACTCGCAACTTACGCTCAGCTAACCTGGAACTCTTGATCACCCCCACCTTTAAGCGGAAACGCGTGGGAGGAAGTAGATTTGCCTCTCTCGCCCCAAGACTGTGGAACTCCTTCCCTTTGGAGATCCGGTCATGCACTGACTTGCTGGGCTTCAGAAAAGCTCTCAAAACATGGCTATTTGCACAGGCCTACGAATAGATTAAAATCCTTTCTGGTCGCGGTTGATCCTTATGTTAGCGCCATGAAACCAATTGGTGTACGTGCGCTTTATAAAATCCGTATAACATAACATAGTGCCTATTTGAAATGGGTGCTATTTTCTCAGCTAAACCCTGTCTATCTTTTAGGTAATAGGGTTTAGCGTCAGAAACCTTGGGTGGTTGCATGGGAACGCCCATGCACCACCCATGGAACGTCCCATTGGCGCTAAGTAATGCAAAGCAGCGCTACTTTCGAATTTTTTCCATTGCTAAACAAGTGTAGAGCTGGAAAGTAAACTAGTAACAAAAGATTTAGCGTCGTTTAGCATCACTTTTGTGATGCAAACACGGTGTTAAATCTTAGTAAATTGACCCCTTAGTCTAAGATTGGAACATCACAGTCCTTTTAACATTACATGATTTGCATAGGCTCAGTTAAACACAAAGGGGCAGATTTACAAGCCCCTTGCGCCACTTGTGCGTCATTTTTAACATGGGAAAAATGACGCAAAAGTGGCGCAAGGGGCTTGTAAATCTGCCCCAAAGGGGCTTATTTACAAGCCCCTTGCGCCACCCGAACGTCACTTTTCTCATGTTAGAAATGACGCAAAAGTGGCGCAAGGCGCTTGTAAATCTGCCCCAAAGGGGCTTATTTACGAGCCCCTTGCGCCACCCGTACGTCACTCTTCTCATGTTAGAAATGACGCAAAAGTGGCGCAAGGCGCTTGTAAATGTGCCCCAAATTACTTTAAAAAACAACAGCGTAAATGATGCTCCTTGGAATCTGACGTTTGCAAAGTGTTCTTCAGTTTTGTGGTAATGCCTGTTTCTACTGCACCTGGTGACAGAGGGAAATGGGTTCTGGGTGGTGAGTCATCCCACCTTTGTTTTGACTTCAAAATGACGACTGTTGTATAAGAGGCTTGCTGCGCGCTCGACGGGGGAGGCTTGTTTGTCCACACTGGGGACCGGAATATTGCTTTGAACGAAGGGAAAGCAGTGGCGAATCCGTGTCTTTTAGATCACACCTTGAAGTAATGAGGCTGTAGGCAAATGTATTAGTTGCAATCTTCTTTATTCTGACAACCCCTCGGCAAGAACCAAGCAATCCGAGAAGCAAGTGGAAGTGTCACCAACCTTCTATAACCAGTCAATAAATACAGAGAACACACAAATTGTTCTGATTCTTAATTCCTAAGAATCAGAACAATTCCATTTATGATAGCAAGAGAATATACAACATGTGAACAACATAACATTGTAAAAGAAATCACGATACTACACATCCTCCTCCTTTCAAAAAAATAAAAAATAAAATATTAAGACTCACAAACATAATCTTCAAAGCGCTTTGGTTTAACAATGTTTCTACCAAAGGTGCTAACTTTCTGAGATTGACATGGATCAAGTTCAGAAGAAATTTCAGTTTGAGGAAGATCCTCAGGAAGAACTTCAGTAGGTGGAAAATCCACATCCACGACTGAGGCACCATCCCCACCCTGAACACACAAATCCGACATGGTATTTGAAGAAGAAAACTCAGGATGAGTACCGATCCACCAATAGTTGCGAGAAGATACAAACTGTTTTGGATCACTGGTTGTGAAATCACCTTTGGCTAGCGACAATTGACTCATGTGACGTACATTACCATCAGATAACTTGACAGTATTTTTCATAACTTTAGCAATTTGTACAGGAGAACTAAACTTGCTTTGACCTTTAGTAACCATTCTATTAGATTTGACTCGGACCCATTGCCCAACAGCTAATTTGACATCGCGTGTACCGTGCTTCTTATCAAAATATTCTTTGTTTTTACGCTGAGAAGCTAATATGCAATTTTTTATTTTTTATGCATTCCAATTTACCCGTTTGCTCCTGTCCATCCAACCAGGATTGACCTTTGAATACGGAATGCGGCCTCTCATGACACCAAAAGGAGTCTCACCAATGGAGTCATGACTAGTGACTCTATAAGTCCACAGCATTTTCATCAGTTCATACTCCAATTTTTTTTACCATGGATGGCCATTTGAAGAACCCCTTTGATAATTCTGTTGACCCTCTCCACAGCACCATTGCCCCATGGATGATAGAGTGCAGAAAATTTGTGCGAAATGCCAGCAACATCAATAAAATCCTTCATTTCACTTGACCTAAATTGGACACCATTATCGGTGAGGATGTTTTTGGGAAATCCCTCCCGTATGAAAACACTGCCCAAAAAGTCAATGACACTTTTAGTATCAGCTCTATCAACAATTTTGATTTCAAACCATTTAGAAAATAAATCTACCAGTACAAGAATGAATCGGGGTGAACCATCACTCCAACCAATGGGGCCCATAATGTCTAACGCTAACTCATCCCAAGGAAGGGAAGGACACCCTAAGGAACTTAAAGGAGGGTTGAGCGTTTTTGTGATTTATCAGCACATTCACATTCATCACATTATCTCACAAATCTTTCAGTTTCTAAATCAATTTTAGGCCACCAATACAAAGATTTTATATTTTTCTTAGTACGTGTAATGCCACTATGGCCTTCATGGCACAGAGAAATAATTTTGTTTCTTAAAGTAGAGGGAGGAATAATTTTATCTCCTCTGACAATGAACATACCATCAATACCCAATTCGTTTCTTACCTCCCAAAAGCTTTCATTTCACCAAGGAGTTCAGATTTAACAGTGCCCCAACCATGTTGTATTTTGATTCTGATAAGTTTTAAAATATCATCCTTTTCCTCAGCTTGTTCCCATTCTATTTTATGTAAACCTTTTGTTTCCTTAGCTGAAAAAATGCTAGCAACACAAATGTCATTCCAGGGATTAGAATCGATTTCTCTGAGAGGTAAGGACAACCTGCTTAAAAAATCTGGCGTTACGTTTTTTTTTCCTGGAAGATATTGCACATCATAAATGAAGTCCTGAAGACGCATAGAAAGCCTAGCAATTCTAGCTGATGCCCTGGCTAATCCGTCTGAAGTGAGTAATTTTGTCAATGGTTTATGGTCTGTGCGCACCGTGAATCTCCTTCCCCACAAAAATTTTCGAAAATGCTCCAAGGCCCAAACAAAGGCTAAAGTTTCTCTCTCTATCACAGAATATTTCTGTTCAGTGGGAGATAGAGTCTTGGAAGCAAATGCAATGACAATGTCTGAACCCCTGTCATCCTTTTGAGTCAGAACACTGCCTAAACCTTTCCCACTCGCATCTGTAGTGACAAAAGTAGGGGCAGTGGGATTGAAGGCTTGTAGTTTAGGAGGTTTACTGATGGCACGTTTAATATCAATAAAGGAATTATGACAATCTGTGGTCCATTCAAATTTGTTTTTGTTTTTTAACAAATTTCGCATTTCATGAGTACGCTCTGAAAAATTTTCTACAAACTTCGAATAAAATTCTGCTAGCCCTAAAAATGAACGAAGTTCATCTTTATTGGATGGTGAAGGGGCAAGATTAATGGCTTCTACAAGTTTTTGTTTCGGTTTAATGCCTTCGTCAGTAATTTCCTGCCCTAGGTAAGTGACCTTTTTTTCTGCGAACTTGCATTTACTTATTTCGGCAGTCAAACCTTTCTTAGATAAAATGGATACAATTTTCCTTAACACTTCATCATGATGTTGTTTGGATTTACCCATAATTAATATATCGTCTTGAAAAAAAATGACTTCTTTTATGTTACCAAAAAGTTCGAACATAAGCCTTTGGAAGACGGCTGCTGCCGACGCAAGCCCAAAAGGCATGCGCTTAAATTGGTAACAGCCGAATGGTGTACAAAAAGCTGTCAAATGTTTGGATTTTTTACTAAGAACTACCTGATGGTAGGCACATGAAAGGTCTAGGGTGGAAAACCACTTGGCATCTTTGGTTAACATTAACATTTCATCAATGCGGGGTAACGGGAACTGGTCTACCACAATATTGTCATTCAAACCTCTTAAATCTACACATAGACGGACCTTGCCGTTAGCACGTCTGGCAACAACTAAAGGCGAAATCCACTCAGAGGCTTCAATGTGCTCAATAATTCGTGCATCGAGTAATTTTTGTAACTCAGCCTTAACTTCATCTCTAACAATGAAGGGAATGTTGCGAGCTTTGTGGATTTTAGGTGAAGCGTCGTGTTTTAATCTGATCATATGGGTAAAACCTTTTAACTTACCAATACTGCCATTGAATACTTCAGGAAATTCACGAAGAACCCAATTTTTTGTGTCCTTACCATCACACGCTACAAGAACTTGTTCCGGGCTATTCGGATCAAGTATAATGTTGAGTTTTTTCTGATCCTTCCACCCCAAAACAGATGGTCCTTCCTTAGACACATACAATTTGCAGAGAGCATGTCTACCCTTAAATCTGAATATTAGTTCTCTAAAACCTATGATATCTATTTTTTCACCAGTATAGCTTTCAGGAGAGATGTCAGAAGACTCCAAATGATCACCAATGACGTCAATAAAATGATTGGACCAAATATTTTCTGCAATAATTGTATATGGGGAACCAGAATCAGCAGCAACATGTAATGAAACCCCACCAAAAGAAACACAGCATATAGGTTTACTACTAGATTGACTAGAGATATTTAGAATTTTTTTCTTGCCACATCTATCTGAGGTAGAGTCATCATCACTATCATCAGAGGACAACTGTTCCTCATCACTCTCTTTTATGCATGAAATTCTACCTTTACCCGTCTTCTTATCTTTACGCATGCAAGCTTTAGTAAAATGCCCAATTAAACCACATACTGAGCACCGGACGAATCTAGCTGGGCATTTGTCAAAGCGAGCAGAGTGTGATGGACTTTTACACCTATAACAAGCAAAGTTAGGATTCTTGTAATTGTCATTACGTTCAAATTTCTTAAAATCTTTTTTACTATGTTGAGAAGGATTAAAAGAAGATTTCTTTTTACTATCAGAAATCTTATTTACAGATTCATACCCTTCAGTTTTGGTATTCCCTAATGAAACCTTAGCACAACGTTCAGAAAGTTCTTCTTTTTTGACAATGGTTAAAATGTCTTTTAGATTAGAGTCTCCTTCGACCCATAGCCTGTCTTGAATAGATTTGTTTTTAGTATACATTATGACTTGGTCACGTATAAGGTTATCATGTAAGTTACCAAATTTGCACGTGATAGCCAATTTCTTAAGTGCGGAAACATAGTCATCGATGGATTCATGTTTCTCTTGCTTTCTTTGGAAAAAGAATGTCTCATAACTGCTTCACACACTGTGGGAGAAAAATGTTCATCCAAGTCTAATAAAGCGAGTTTAAAAACATCTAAATCGCCAGGTCTGTCGCGCTTTTGAAGTTGGTTGTATACTCTTAAACCTTCAGGTCCTAAACAGTACAATAAAATCCCTTTTTTCCTTTTAGGAGAGAAGATACCACTGCAATCCTCTAGATTAGCGATGTAATTCAAGAAGTAGTCTTTCCATTCTAACCATTGCACTTTAGGTTCACAAGGGTCAGTTAAAAATTCTTTTGGAGAATTTAGATTAAAAGCAGACGAAGTTCTCGGTGGTTCTTCAGTAGACATTTCCAAGAAAATATAACAAGTAAAATAAAGTTATTGAAAACGACAGAACTTACGTAAGTAGAACGTGGCAGAAAAAGAATCACAGCCGTGAAGCTGTTTTGTGTACTTGAGACTTTCAGTAACAGCAGGTAATTGCACTCACCGGAGCTGATTACACTTGCGCTTGGTAGACGATAAAAAAATCCAAGATAGTGGCACGACGGGTTCACGACCTTGCGTGATCAACGTGGTTACGAAAATGAGCTGCGTGCGCTCGTCGCTTCAATTGCAAGGCAAGACTGCACGAGATTAAGCTCGAGGGCACAAGGCAGGCTCGTGTGAACCGTTGGAACGGAGGTAAGTTTAAAGGATGCCTTACCTAACCGTTCAAAGCAGAAAATTCTTGTACAGGCTCCAGAATCAATTAGAAAGATGCGATTTTCAGCCAAGTATGTAGAATTCTCCAATTTACCAAGCGGCAGAGTGAAAAAAAACAAGCAGAAAAAAAAAACGAAAGTCTCACTGCAACGTAGGCCTCAAAGTAAAACGTGACGAAATTAGTGTAAAGTCACGTAGAAGTGGGGTTGTCAGCAGGTCCTAGCTCGTCGCCAAAATTCTGAAGTAATGAGGCTGTAGGCAAATGTATTAGTTGCAATCTTCTTTATTCTGACAACCCCTCGGCAAGAACCAAGCAATCCGAGAAGCAAGTGGAAGTGTCACCAACATTCTATAACCAGTCAATAAATACAGAGAACACACAAATTGTTCTGAATCTTAATTCCTAAGAATCAGAACAATTCCATTTATGATAGCAAGAGAATATACAACATGTGAACAACATAACATTGTAAAAGAAATCACGATACTACACACCTTTTTATCGACACTGGTTCTGAACCGTTATGTAGGAACTTCACAGCTTTGTCTAGAACCCAGATGTGAAAGAGATCTGGAGCGCATCAGAAAATACAGCTGGAATGACATGAGTGAGTGAGGCATTTGTACCTGAATGCTTACATGCTTGCCCTGACCTCCACTCCATCTCTGATCTCTCTCATCCGTATCCATTTCTCCATTGTTACAAATTACATTGGTGCGGTCAGATCAGACTCGTTATGTTTACAATATAGCTGTGTACAAACTTCGGGGCAGATTTACAAGCCCCTTGCGCCACTTTTGCATCACTTTTCCCATGTTAAAAATGACGCAAAAGTGGCGCAAGGGCCTTGTAAATAAGCCCCTTCATTAACAAGGGAGGATTGGTACGGGAACAAAGTGTGAGAAAACACAGGGGCAGATTTACAAGCCCCTTGCGCCACTTTTGCGTCATTTTTAACATGGGAAAAGTGACACAAAAGTGGCGCGAGGGCCTTGTAAATCTGCCCCACAATATTTTGTAAAAAACATTTTGGATGCATGTGTGGAAAAAATCTTGGTGAAATCGAGACAGACCTCACCATCCCCGACTGAAAACTATGGGCCCAACTATTTACCACAAAATACATTTACTAGGAGGGTGTAACACCGCAAACACCCCCCCGAAGCTATGCCCCTGTTTAATGTGATCCACTCTCTCCAGGTGACTGATCGAGCTAGATGATGATTTACGCAGCTGATACTCGATCCTGAGACTTGCGGATGTGATGACGCTTTTATTCGTCTTATTCAAAATGTGCAATATTAATAGTGTGCAGAGCAATTAATGTACACTAGAATTCACGTGTTCATACTACCTGAAACTACTGCAGTTAAAACGAATTTCCTACGACATGCTAAGGTAGGTTTTCCTGGCTTACAGTGGCGTAGGAAGGTGGGTGCGGGCCGCCCCGGGTGTCATCACTGAGGGGGGTGACAAAATTGCAAAAATATGTGTTTTAAACACATATTTTTGCCATTTTGTCAAGCTGGGGGTGACGAAATTTTCCGCACCGGGTACCACCTGACCTTGCTACGCCACTGCTGGCTTATGCTAACTAGGCCTCAATTAGACCTCAACGCTATCTTGTCTAAAATGGATGTCACAGCATCACGCTTATTCTTTGTTTGTGTTTATGCTACATGTAGTTAAGCAAGATGTGGGTTTGTTTATTTCCAAATGACACTGCTTTCGAAGAGGGTCTACTGCTACAGTTTCTCAAGGACCTTCCGCTTGCATACAATATAACATTCATTCCCAATGGTCCACTGTTGTCCATGTTACTACTAGTTTTTCTGACACCTCTGGATGACTAAAGGGCTCAATCAGTATCCAGGTAGTGGGTCACTGCTACGGTGGTAAGGCTGTATGACTATTTTAGAAATTGGAATTTGATTTGTTGAAAATGTAATTCTTTGCTCAAACAACAGTGACTTTGCAGTACTAATGCTTGTCTATGGAGAATATGGCTATATCAACCCTTAAGTTTGGGGGTGATTAACAACTCTTTGAGACCTTTACTATGCTACTAGGGATGCTCTACAATTTCTTACTGATTTTGTTACATGCTTGGGACTTAGCATTTCTCCGATTGTTGTCACTATTTTGCCTTATTCTACATTGATTACCTTATAGAAATTGACTTCTATGTAACCCAGCAGTTTCTGCATTTCCTTATTCTGTATTGGACTTTAGAACTTTTGTAATAAACATCCATGTTTTTTATCAAGTTCCGCTCTATAACTCACTTTTTGTGTCAGTCCTTTCTTTCTTGACTGTATTTTGAAATGCTGTTTTGAACCTGATTCCAGGGACACACTGCCTCAGACATAAAGTTCAACACTGTCCTCGATCCACCCCCGATAGGGGTACAGCGCATCCACAGATGTTTATTCACCTTATGTGATCCAGCCTTGGCACCGAAGACATCATTACAGGTTGCTACATAGGATATTCACTGCTAGTAAGTACATCAGCTGACAGATCCCAGAAGCTTGATTATAGGGCCCCCTATAATCAATCTTCTGTATCCTGTATCTATCTCTCCTCTTGCATAAGCCTTACCTTATCGTCCATGGGCATTTCTCACACCCCTTCTGAGTGTATGTTACTTACTCTTATAACTAGAATTACACGGTCTATTCTGGCACACTGCTCTTTTTCTTCTCATGTGCTGACCATGTGTCGTTCCAGCTTACCCAATAATCTACATAAATCAGGACATAACACCTACACAATAGTCTTCCCATTCAATCTACCTTAAAATTCAGACAAAAACTTTAAAAACGGGTTTACACGTGATTATCATCAAACACTGATTATGTTGCAGTACCACAGTGTGAAGAACGGAAACAAAAAGAGACCATATGTATTTCTCTCAGAACATGGATTTCTTTGCTAGAGTTTAACCATCTCCTGTAAGTCTAAGATACCCTGTTATCAGAAATTCTACATCAACCCCTTCACAGTGCTTAATTTCTGTAAAACAAAGTGCCAGGGCCCTCATTTGGAGGCCCCTGCAGCTCGCACTACCTGTGTGGCAGACTGTCATAAGAGCCGGTGTTGACAATTAGGTACCGGTGCTGAGCACAGGAAACCACCGGCTCAAATTAAGCACTGCCCCTTCATCACATATCAAAGACCATCTGAATATCCATTTTTATCAATGATAAGATCCGGATTTAAGCCTCTGATGGGAATGTGAAAAACTGACCTGCATTTCACAAAGCATTGTCAATACATCATGGACCCTGAACCTCACATATTTGCAGACACTCTACTCCTCTTTCTCCAGTCTCTCCATACACCGAGGTGGAGTCCAATTAACCAGTCACGGCTGCTCCCATGAATCAGTAGTGGGGCTGGGAGGGGGGAAGGGAAGGAAGGAGGAGAAAATAAAAATTTTTAAAAACACTTACTTCCGGCCAGGTGGCAGGCCGCCACCTCTCTTCCATTCTCTTCCTGGGTTCAGTTGAAACGGGAAGCAGGATAGGCTCCCCTAAGCCAATCACAATGCTGCAATGCAGCATTGTGATTGGTAAGCACCCAGGCTCCCCTGAGCCAACCACAACGCTGCAATGCAGCGTTGTGATTGGTCTGAGCACCATGGTTCGACACTCAGATGGGGAATGGAAGCCTGGGCTGTAATGCAGCCTGGGTGGAGAACATGCTAAATGTGCATGAATGTTTGGACGGCTTCAGAGGGCTGGCCAAACATTTGTGCACTTAGAAGGAGACGCCCCTGCAAATAACCTCATCAGACTCCCCCTCTTTCTCACTATTTACCAGTTTCAATCCTGCCTACAACTCTCTTCCTTTCTCTCCAAACATATTTTTCACTTATACCCAGGATGTATCCAAACTGGAGCAATCCATTCAAAATCGCCTGCGCAACACTTGCCCCTCCTAACACTGGGACATCTACCCACCTTTTCTTTCATCCTAAGATGTTCCCACCCACCTCTTCCAGCAATTTACAAAATGTGCCCCACTCACTCCACCTAGCCTTTCCACCTTCTCTCTCATCTCCAATATTGTTCTTATCTCGCATCACTTCTCCCACAGACTTGAAAGTGCTCAATGCAGTGCAGTCATTCAGACTTTGACAGTGTCCCCACCTTCTATGCCTCCCAAAAGGCCTCTGATCCCATTCACAATAGCAGACCTCCCACTGGTGTCCTGGCCCACCCTAGAACACACTACAACATTTGTTAACAATCTGTTGCGTAGTTCCTACAAATACATAGGATCTGCGCATTTAGACAATGTAAACTAAGGGATTGGTGTCCAGACTGATTCCAGACACCCCCAAGGGATATGTTAGCCTTTAGGCCAGCTAGTTCACAGTGCCACTATAAGCCCCCTACCCTTACCAAGGAGCGAATAGTTTCTGGCAACTATGGAACATGACAACCCTTGATCCGTCAGGGATCAGGGAAACAGTACAGTACTTTTCGCTCAGTCACTTGTGCTCACTCAGTCTCATGGAGATACACAGAATAAATGGTGAGGACGTTTCCAATAATCATTGAACCAGCTTCATTCTAGTATAAAACATGTTTGCTAAGACAACCATTGGACAGAAACAGATGTATAAGATAACAAGCACCAACAGAGTACATAAAAGATAGAATTCTACCATGGTGCTAAAACAGTGAATATATGCAGGCATATAGATACATAGCAGTAATGAAGCGTACTCCTACGATGCGGACCCTATCTAAGTGTACCTAAGTGTACCTAACATGTAGGTGGGTGTAAATCCAAGAATCCCCTAGGAAAGAGCCAACCCCATTACCTGATGGGAGAGAACAAAGGACCCCGCCTTGGTCTCGAGTTGGACACCCCGCAAGGGATGTCAGACCACTGCGTGCTGGAGTTTCTGCTTGCAGGGACCTCAGCGTCTAGTGTCAGCGTGGAAGCTTCTCCTCTGGTTGCCCAGTGAAGATGAGGTTCTTTTATACCCAAAAGGTACCCTCAGGGGGTCAACCTAGATATGTAATAGTTGCAATTATGTACAGTGGGCCTGTCGTCCAAGGATGACGATAGCAGTGACTTTTGTACAGATTTATGATACAGAATATGCTAATCCTGGTGTGTACATTCTGGATAGGGGATTAAGATATGATACTAAGAATCCTCATGCATAATAAATATTCCTAGTTTTCCAAGAAATCCACACGACATTTATACGGCAAGTAACTGGGTAAAATGTCAGTGCTAGAACCGTTATGCAGGGCAAGGTAGGACAAATGTAGGTAAAAGGTTGTGTATCTACCTAGGCCTAGATTGGGGTACATTGGGGCTCATAACACCCACTCCTCATTCGAAGGCCGATAAGGGCCAACTAATGCTAAAATATGCCTGGTAAAAGCATAATTTATTTTTTTAATAAAAATCAGTGCCTAAAAGCATCTAAAATATGATCTATGTAAAAACTATGCTTTATTAAAACTCAAAAAAGCCCTATAAATCCTACTAAAGAGTCAATATATGATCAGACTGCCTGAGCACACTGAAAGCCATGGAGCTCAGTGAGAACAAAACCAATAAAAAAATTAAAACAGAACAAAGTTTTCATTCCAGTTTGGTCTTGTTTTGAAAAAAGGCCGAATTGTTCCCATCACACGGAGAGCCAAATGTTTATGTGTCCTGTGTGGGAGACGCAACATCACTGTCGCTGCATTCGCAGACCATGGTCCCTCTAACACTTCATGTATCAGGTCAATGCAGTAAAGGTGGTTCTCTCCAGTTCCCACAGCAGCCGCTGAGGAAACACTTGATTCCTGTGTGCCTGTAGTAGAGCCGTCCTCCTTTCCAACAGTAGCTGAATCATCCCGTGGGGGCTCTAACAATGTCGTCATCAACGTGGGAATACGCTGAGGACACTGTAACACGCGGGCCTTTAAGGGGAGTACGTTAATGTCCAGTGGCGCAACCGATGGAAGGGTCAGACATAAGTCCAACATGCATTCTTATCCGTAGAATAGGCAGCGGAGCACAGGCAAGACGCAGTCAACCCAAACTGGTCTGAACGAAAGGAATCAATGCTCGCTTAGCTCCCGAAACTGAGGTGTGCCCAGATGGAGTACCATGCGTTCACGGCAACGTCGCACTAACAGTGCCTTCTCCATCTCTCAATGAACTGGGATGTCCATTGCAAAGCAGGAAAATTAAAACCAGGATGCCCACTACAAGTAGTAGGACCAGCGGAAGCCCTCCAAAAACACTTCCCAATACGGAGTGTATAAATGCTGGAATAACTCTGAAGATTGTCTGAAAGGTGTTCAATAGTCCAGAACCTATGCTATTAAATAGTTGCACGATCCCCCTCGTATCAGACATGTTAAAGATACAATGAACCATTTCCCGAAATGGAGTCGGATGTTCGTTTGGACTAGTGCCTGTATCTCAGATGAAGACCTTGCAACCTGGAGAGCAAACGTCTCTCGGGCTGAGGTAAGACCATATCCTTTTGAAGAAGCATGGCTTTCAGTCTGCTCAGAGAATCAAACCATATAAAGGAAACATTCAATGAAGGCCATAGCGTTGCCTCCCCAACTGTGTGTGTCAGTGGAAACAATACTTGCATACAACATGTAACCCTGGAACTTACTGTGACTAGATATGCAATGCCAGGCACCATCCCACAGCACCCTTTTTCACAATAGAGAGTGAGAGAAAAGCAGGTCAGTTGCAATCTCCCAAATACAATCGTATCACATATGAGCAACCTCTGCCGCCTGAATTTCCGTTAGGATATCAAGCCTTTCCTAGAGGAGAAGAAGAAGGAGGTAAATCGGGTCCCGAAGGGGTATGTTGGTCTCCCTCTGCTTAATCTTTGGACAATGGGGTATCCAAAAATATTGGAGTAGACGCCTCACTCACTTATCTTGACATGCTTCATCATAGGCGTCTATCCACACCCAGGTAAGATGGTACTACCTGGGCGGACTCAACCAAAGATGTGATGGGAGTTCTTATAGAAAGCAAGTGCTGGTCATGCAGGGAACCAGATGAGTGATAGTAAAAATACCTTCAGGTATACTCAAACAATATGTTTATTAGTAGGGTACCTGGGGCATGAATAAAAACGTGAAAAATTAGGGGTTTCCTGAATATAATTGTTCAGTTGTACCCCTTTCAAAGTGCCAACATGTTTCGGCCGGCGCTAGGAGCCCATGTGGGTCTGGGGCCTGCGTCAGGGCTAGTTATCTACTGCTTAGTGTCCATGCTTGTAAAAATTGCAAGAATTCCATGCACTAAAGTGAGGCCTAAAGCGCTCACCTGTATTCACTGTGTCTTCAGTAGATTTTCTACTGGATGTTAATATTTAGGCAACATGCGGATCAAGCGGTT
Organism: Calotriton arnoldi; assembly: GCA_963921515.1. Lineage (NCBI taxonomy): Eukaryota > Metazoa > Chordata > Amphibia > Caudata > Salamandridae > Calotriton > Calotriton arnoldi. The sequence goes on from CAWUFW010002210.1 coordinate 1,696,915, forward strand.
GGTGCTGCCTTATAGTCACACATTCGTCAAAGTGCTTGCACCACTGGGGTACCTTCGTATCTCGCTATGTCTGCCGCCGGGACAACCCTTGATCCGTCAGGAATTGTGGAAACAGTACAGTACTTTTCGCTCAGTCACTCGTGCTCACTTAGTCTCAGAGAGATACACAGAACCCCCATGAGGAATCCCCTCCCACCGCTCCCAACAGAACGCAACCGACACTCAACAGCTGGACCGCCCTCAGCATGGAAGAAACTCTGAGGATAATGAAGACCACTCACTCTGGGGCCCCCACGGACCCCTGCCCCCACCACATCTACCGGAAAGCCGCAGACATCATCGCCCCCAAACTTCAATGAATCATCAACCGCCGAGATTAACCCTTCGAGATCGCCTCCTTCCCCGATGACTGGAAACACACCGAGATCAACCCTCTCCTGAAAAACCTTCAGCGGACCCCACCGACCTCAAGAATTTCAGACCGATCTCCCTACTCCCTTATCCGGCCAAAGTCATGGAAAAAGCCGTCAACCGCCAACTCGCCGCCTTCATCGAAGAGAACAACATCCTCGACCCCTCCCAATCAGGCTTCAGGAAGAACCACAGCACAGAAACCACACTCCTCATAGCAACAGACGACATCCGCGCCCTCCTTGACAAAGGAGAGACTGTGGCCCTCATCCTCCTTGACCTCTTCGCGGCCTTCGACACCATCTCTCACCGCACCCTAGCCCGCAGACTCCATGACGCGGGTATCCGGAACAAGGCCCTCGACTGGATCCTCTCTTTCCTCTCCGGCAGAACGCAACGAGTCAGACTCCCGCCATTCTGCTCAGAACCAACACCAACCACCTGCGGAGTCCCACAAGGATCCTCCATCAGCCCGACCCTGTTCAACATCTACATGGCCCCGCTCGCAGCCATCGCCAGATCCCACGGACTCAGCATCACATCATACGCAGACGACACCCAACTCATCCTCTCCCTATCCAACGAACCCAACATCACCAAACACAACTTTCAAGACGGAATGGAAGCCGTCGCCAGATGGATGAAGAGAAGCTGCCTTCAACTCAACACGGACAAAACAGAGATATTCATCATGGGGCCACACCCCGACGCCCGGAACCACACCTGGTGGCCCCCTGCCCTCGGAGACCCCCCGCCCCCACGGACCACGCACGCAACATAGGGATCATCCTGGTCTCCAAACTGAAAATGGACCGCCAGGTCAACTCCATCACCTCCTCCTGCTACCACACCCTCCGCCTACTCTGCAAGACCTTCAAGTGGATCCCCCGAACACAGGAATACGGTCACACACGCCCTCATCAGCAGCAGACTAGACTACGGCAATGCATTCTACGCCGGGATCAACAAGAACCTCACCCACAAACTCCAGAACATCCAGAACGCCGCCGCCAGACTAGTCCTCAACCTACCACGCTACTGCCACATCAGCCAACACCTACGGACCTTGCACTGGCTTCCCGTCGAGAGGAGGATCACCTATAAGCTTCTCACCCATGCACACAAGGCCCTCCACAACGCAGGACCCACCAACCTGGTCCACCGCCTCGTGTTCCACGCTCCCCAGTGCTCACTCCACTCGGCACAACTCTCCCTCGCAACTGTACCTCGAATCAAGAAAAGCAGAACAGGAGGGCGCTCCTTCTCCCTCCTCACGGCCAAGGCATGGAACTCCCTCCCTCTCCACCTCCGACAAACCGCATTGCTCCCCAAATTCCTAAAGGACCTCAAGACCTGGCTCTTCGATGGAACTCAGTGACCCTGCAGGTTTGGCGGAACCACCCCAACCCTCCCTCCCTGAGCGCCTTGAGACCCGTTCCGGGTGAGTAGCCCGCGCTATACAAACCTATGATTGATTGATAGAGAATAAATGGTGGGGACGTTTTTAATAAGCATTTATTGAACCAGCGTCATTCTAGTATAAAACATGTTTGCTGTAACAGCCATTAGACAGAAACTGCTGTATAAGATTACAACCACCAACAGATTAAATAAAATGTAGAATTCTACCATTGTGCTATATATGCAGGTATATAGATACATAACAGTAATCAAGCGTACTCCTACAATGCGGACCCTATCTAAGGGGCTCATTAGGATGGTGGTCGTAGGCACATCCGCGGTGCTGGCGGTGGCGGAAAATGTCCTTTTCCGCACTCCATCGGGCGGTCCTCGCGTCCGCCATATTACAATGGGCAAAGATAGCCCATTTTCCGTCCGCTGTGGAGTTTCGGGATCCGCCAGAAATTTCCTTCCGCAACGGTGGCGGAGGGAGCCAATAGAGAAAGACCGCCGTGCGGAATGACGTCCCGACCGCCGGACAAATCACGATGCCTCAAACAGCCCATCAGTACGCAGCGGAGAAACCAGCCACTCGTAGACGGCGGAAGCACGACTGCGGAGAGTGAAACTCGAATCCCAGTCACCTCCATGCGTTCCTGACCGCTATGGATCCAGCTCTTCAAGCCCTTCCACTGCTGTACCTCATCCACTACCAGCAAATAAGACGTCGCCGCGGTCAACACCGCAGGTACGTAAAAACACAACTCCGCATACAACCACAACACACAACTCCTGTGCTGAAATACGGTTCCTGTCCACATCAGACACTCTGGTGGGGACAGGAACATATCCCCCAGTGTACTCACACATGTCCTGCCTGCTAGAAATCCACACCTACTCATCCGGGTCACCCATCAACCGCAAAATCACTGCAATGTCCCGGGCAAGTCACCGCAGCGGTGAAGACGCGGGAAAACTTGCGCACAATGTAGTAGGCAGGGCCGGCGCCAGGCATGGGCATTCTGGGCAGCTTCCCAGGGCTCCATCTTCACCCTACCCACAGTACGCTTCCCACACACATTTCTGCACATGCTGTGTGCCCCTCCTGTGCCCCCCCATGCACAATTAATCAGCCAGGTGTGGCTAGACCTCGCACCTCACACAGCAAAGGGCAAGGTAGATTGACTGGGAAGGTAGGAGTGAAGATGAACACCCTGCACAGAAGGTCAGGGGCTGGACAACCCTCCTCCTCACACCTGCCTTCCACTCATGTGAATCAAACTGAGTATAATTAAGAAATGAAGACTCACACTGCCTATGAACAACCACTGAACTGTTCACACTGCTTGTCAAGTCCCTCAGAAAGATCCCACACTGACACTCTGCCACATACACATACCATAGGTCAGCAGCAATGTAGGACAAGAAATGGGCTAGCCCAACGTGAAGTGCACAGTGCTGGAAAACCATGGAGCAAGCCACATAGCATGTGTACATCACATGCAAGAGGAGGAACATATCACACTACCCTTAGGCCCTCAAATCAGACATGGGTGGCACAGTGATTGAAATTAAACCAAAGTGACCTCTGTGCAACATCTCTGGGATACATCAATGCAAGCTATGCATAGGCACAGGAATGATAGGAAGTGTCAGAAGCCATACAGTGATCAGCCACACATCTGTGTCAACTTACTTGACATGTGTATGCCACCAGCACAACACACATGGCTCATTGTCACACTCCCTGACTGTCAAACCCAAGTAGGACCTTCACACATACCCCTCATCTACCCATCTCACACCTGCAACACTCAAAACCTGTGAGAAACACACATAAAGGTGCAAATAAGGTCCTGTGAGTTTACTGACAACCAATCACACACCCTGGTGTGCATCTACAAATGTCAGACTCACACTCAGGGATGTCTGAACCAATGCTGACCCAAAAGCAATAGCCAAACACAAATCTCACAAACAACATCCACAGAAGCCCAACACGCCCAGCCATGTGCAGCCAAACAGTGGAAAGGCAATGTGACCCTAGACAGAACAGGAATACACAACATTGTCACTCTGGACCAATGCACAGACACCACACCCCAATACAAACAAGAATAGCAGCATCAAATGCCAATCATGAACACTAACTGGGATGAATGGGACAAATCAGCTAACACAGACATAGACACCACACCAGTCATCAAGTGAACATGGTGTCATAGTGTACCACAAGCATGCACATGCATAATCCTGACAAGTGACAGGTCAAAAATAGTAGGACAAACCACTATTGTGCACTCAAAACAAGCTCATGAACAAGAATCCACCTTGCTGCATGTGACATACACACAAGAAATGCACACTACACATGCAACACACATCTGAATGTATCACAATGCACAAACTACTCACACACAATGTCATGCAAATAGAACATCACACACACATTGCACCTGTCAGCAGAAAGAGCCAACACAGGCCAAACACTGCATCCATCTACAACAAAAACACAACAGTTGCACATACCAATCCATCACATAGCAAACTCAGCTGGACATCAAGGGGATGCACACCAGGCAAGTACAAGGCAACATACACTGACAGCACTGCATGCACACCAAGCAGTGTGTGTACACCAACCAAACCAGTAGCACACATATCTGAGTGCCCCACCATGAACTCCCACAACACAAATCATCACAGCACACAGATAACATCACACTCAGGAAGGGTAGCAGTACCTCAGCAAACACACATACAGCTTAGCCATCACCCATAGATGCACAACTCAGGGAAACCCAGATGCAAACAACATGACTAGAGGACTGTGCTGCTCAAACATATGCACTGCACATGAGCAACCATGAGTGCAAACTAGTAGAAGAAAATGACACATAACTAATTGTGAAACTGTCCTGAGTGGCACATTGGTCCTGTACACAGATCATCCTCCCACAGTATAGTGTCACACTATGAAGTGGTGGGGAAGCTCACACACTGGCAAGGCATGGGGTGGAAGGCATGAGATTGAAGTGGTGTGTACATCAGTAGTGGACAGGTGAGGAGTGTACAGTCCACAAACACATAGAGGAGTAACTCACAATGTGTAGGCATCAGAAGCATCTATAGGTGTAGTGTAGCTCCTATTTCCCTAATAGGCTCTGCGCATTGGAATAATATATCCTATAGGTTTGACATAGAACTAAGGTCAGTATGTCCCTATCGAGTATATTAAACTTAATTACTTGTGCCAGCTAGCTCAGAGGCCACTAGAAACTCCTTGGATAACAAGAAGGGAGTAGTTTCTGGCAGCCGCAAAACATGACCACTTTGTTTCCCTTTAGAATCAGAACGTGTCCCAGAGTCGTGGAAACAATAGATAACTATTTCACTCAGCTCAATCGTGCATGCTTAGTTTTCTCCAAGTTACACAGAAAGAAATAGACGGGCGTTTCAATAAAAGATTTATTGAACAGTCTTGTTTCTGGTGTAAGTAAAATGTGCTGTTACGATCACAAGACAGTATGCGAGATAAATAATGTACAGTGTGAGCAGTAGAAATAAATAATACTGCGATAGCATTATCTTTTAGTATATATGCATTTACATAAATAACACAGACTAAAAATGCGAGTACTCATACGATGCGTTTCTAATCTAGTTCTACCCCAATGTACCTAACCTAACCTAGGTGTAGGGAGAGGTAGGAAGTAGGTGAAGTATTCCTTACTATGGTATACTAAGAGTATGTTAAGCCTAGTATGCCTAGTATGCCAAGAGTCCCTCTAGGTTCTTGTCAGCTCCATACCTGAAGAATGAGAGAGGTAGGAATCTCTTTGCCAGACTCGAACTCCAACACCCCGCAAGGGAAGTCAGATCACTGGAAGCTGGACTCTCTGCGTGCAGGGATGACAGCGTCTTCTCAGTGCGTCAGGCCGGGAAACGGGCTCCTCTGAAGTCGATGTCTCCTCTAGTTTACAAGGGCTAGGGAAGGTATATTTATACCTGAGAGGTACCTCAGAATGTTAGCATTGACGTGGATCGGACAGCGGAAGACGTCATGAATGAACCCCTAAGGAATAATGGTTCATGCATAATATATGAGTCCTTGAAAAAATCAATAGTCCTGGGCTAGGGAAACTCCTGCAGCCTACGGGTCTGTCCTTCATGAGCTCGTTGTGACGTTAGGGTGGACATCAAGGGGATGCACACCAGGCAAGTACAAGGCAACATACACTGACAGCACTGCATGCACACCAAGCAGTGTGTGTACACCAACCAAACCAGTAGCACACATATCTGAGTGCCCCACCATGAACTCCCACAACACAAATCATCACAGCACACAGATAACATCACACTCAGGAAGGGTAGCAGTACCTCAGCAAACACACATACAGCTTAGCCATCACCCATAGATGCACAACTCAGGGAAACCCAGATGCAAACAACATGACTAGAGGACTGTGCTGCTCAAACATATGCACTGCACATGAGCAACCATGAGTGCAAACTAGTAGAAGAAAATGACACATAACTAATTGTGAAACTGTCCTGAGTGGCACATTGGTCCTGTACACAGATCATCCTCCCACAGTATAGTGTCACACTATGAAGTGGTGGGGAAGCTCACACACTGGCAAGGCATGGGGTGGAAGGCATGAGATTGAAGTGGTGTGTACATCAGTAGTGGACAGGTGAGGAGTGTACAGTCCACAAACACATAGAGGAGTAACTCACAATGTGTAGGCATCAGAAGCATCTATAGGTGTAGTGTAGCTCCTATTTCCCTAATAGGCTCTGCGCATTGGAATAATATATCCTATAGGTTTGACATAGAACTAAGGTCAGTATGTCCCTATCGAGTATATTAAACTTAATTACTTGTGCCAGCTAGCTCAGAGGCCACTAGAAACTCCTTGGATAACAAGAAGGGAGTAGTTTCTGGCAGCCGCAAAACATGACCACTTTGTTCCCCTTTAGAATCAGAACGTGTCCCAGAGTCGTGGAAACAATAGATAACTATTTCACTCAGCTCAATCGTGCATGCTTAGTTTTCTCCAAGTTACACAGAAAGAAATAGACGGGCGTTTCAATAAAAGATTTATTGAACAGTCTTGTTTCTGGTGTAAGTAAAATGTGCTGTTACGATCACAAGACAGTATGCGAGATAAATAATGTACAGTGTGAGCAGTAGAAATAAATAATACTGCGATAGCATTATCTTTTAGTATATATGCATTTACATAAATAACACAGACTAAAAATGCGAGTACTCATACGATGCGTTTCTAATCTAGTTCTACCCCAATGTACCTAACCTAACCTAGGTGTAGGGAGAGGTAGGAAGTAGGTGAAGTATTCCTTACTATGGTATACTAAGAGTATGTTAAGCCTAGTATGCCTAGTATGCCAAGAGTCCCTCTAGGTTCTTGTCAGCTCCATACCTGAAGAATGAGAGAGGTAGGAATCTCTTTGCCAGACTCGAACTCCAACACCCCGCAAGGGAAGTCAGATCACTGGAAGCTGGACTCTCTGCGTGCAGGGATGACAGCGTCTTCTCAGTGCGTCAGGCCGGGAAACGGGCTCCTCTGAAGTCGATGTCTCCTCTAGTTTACAAGGGCTAGGGAAGGTATATTTATACCTGAGAGGTACCTCAGAATGTTAGCATTGACGTGGATCGGACAGCGGAAGACGTCATGAATGAACCCCTAAGGAATAATGGTTCATGCATAATATATGAGTCCTTGAAAAAATCAATAGTCCTGGGCTAGGGAAACTCCTGCAGCCTACGGGTCTGTCCTTCATGAGCTCGTTGTGACGTTAGGGTGGACGGATGTCAGAGACCATGCCTGTATTTGGAGTGCACGGTTTAATGCCTAAATAAGGGCTGGGATTTTATGCCTATATAAGGGCAGGGTGAATTGTGCCTATATAAGGACATGATACTGGAAAGCCCGTTTATGGACACCCTAAGAGGAATACAACATAGGGGATGGTATGACTCCTCATACCCCATACCATACTGGAGCCAAAAATGTGTCAAGTGACAGCAATGCATGAGAAAACTCACAAATAATGTCAGTGTGGCTGAGCAGGTTAGCACAGTGAGCACAAACTTAAACAAGACACATGGCTGATCAACAAAACACAACACAGACTTTGCAGTGACACACTCTGCATACTCACAACTGACAGCTACAACAAGTAGGTGTCCCCAGGAGTGCAAGGACACACCGACACACTGCACAGTGCTCAACCTACAACTCCTACATGTGCCCACAATCTGAAGCACATGTCTGACAATGTAACCAAACAGGCACTCATTACCTGGATCATACATGTGTGTATTTGGCATGTGCAGGGGCACATACACATCAACACTACTGACAATGACAGGCCAATCACACTGTATGACTACTCAAGTGCACACATTCAAATGTACACATGTGACTATGAAGACAGGCCCACACAAGATGACTACACATCAACACTGCTGTGCACACATCAAGAAAGAGCCCACAGAAATGCCGGATCCTGGCCACCCCGCAAGTAATCCTGTGGATAGCATTCACTTCTGCTCTGGTATTGCATCCTAACATGACATGTGTACAATTTAGCAAACCTGAGCACAGAATGATTAGGAGAAGAGTAGATCATCACAAACAACCATCATTGCACCCTCAAGCCTCAGACTCAAGAAGAACAAAAGTGCCTGTTACCTCGGGAAACCTCTGAAAAAGTAAAACAAGCAATTGGCAATGTTAAAGTGGCATACAGAGCATGTGTCACATGAACCGATACCCATACATAAAACCTTTTATTTAGCAAGGACATTGACAAAGCAGACAACAGGAGTAACAGTCTTTATTACATAATACCCAGATAGGCATCAAAAGTACAAAACAGCAAGGCCATTGGCCAGCACAAATTGAAAGTATGCACATGTGTGCATGAAAAACTGCACAGGGAATGGGCATCAAAAGTGACAAACAGCAAGGCCATTGGCCAGTCCATAGTTCTGGTCCGCACACGTGTGCCTGAGAAACTGCACAGGGAATGGGTAACACCGTCCACTGCCATGGGAATCACCACAGCTCAGGGGCTACAAATGGGCAGTCCAGGCACCGCTGTGGGAGAAATGGTGTGGGGAGGGGAACTTGGCTTCAACTTTGGCTTTCAGTTGAACTGGGAGGTGGCTGATTGTCGGGGCCAGTTGGAGGACTGGACCTAGGAGAGAGAGAACCGGCTGAGGTAGAGGCATCATTGGCTGTGGGAGCCTGAGGGCTGCTTGGACCGGGTGGTGTGGTGGCACGGGGAGGTGGAGACATGGTGCCGGGAGACACAGTGTGTGAGGGTGAATGTTGAGGGCTGGGTCTCAACTTCTTGGGGATTCGATAGCCCACAAGTGTCTTGGCCAGAGTGGGAAGTGGGGTGGGCACAACAGCCTCACTCTCCACCAAAGGTGTATCAGGTGCAGGTGGCTCTCCCTGTGGGGATTTGCTGGATCTGGTGGTACGCTTGGGGTGGCCTTGCCTTTTCCCCTGCATTCCCTGTTGTCCAGGTAAACCCCTCACTTTGCTCTCTTGTCCCAGCTTCACAGGGGTGTGGGCGGGAGTTGACATTGTGGGTGAATCTGCCTTAGAGAAGTGTTTGTGCTTAGTCGTTGCAGGCACTAGGTTCACAGCAGACAGGGCAACTGTTTGTTTGTCTTTGGGAGCAGGTGTGGGGATGGGAGTGCCCTTGGATGGGGGTGATTTTGATGAATGTGATGTTGATGCCTGCTTCTTGGCCTGATGCCCATGAGTGTCACGTGATGGGCTTTTGGTTTTGCGCTCCTGTGTGCCTGTTTTGTGTTGTGGGGATGGTGTCTGTGGTCTGGTCCGCTTGGAGTGCTGCTGTTGTGTGCTGCGTGTGGAGGACTTGGTGCCTGAGGGCTGTGGCGTGTGGGCACTCTCATCAGGTGGTGCCACTGGCAGGGTGGTTGCTGAAGGGACAGGAGCTGGACTGGGAGCCTGTGACTGCTGAATGGCTGCCGTCACTGTGGAGGACAAAGACTGGACAGTTCGGTGTAGGCCACCCAAGTCAGAATGAATCCCCTCCATGAAGGCAACTACCTGTGCCAACTTCTTGTCATGATCCTGGGAGACATTCAGGAGAGCAGTCTGACCCACACCAAGCTGGCGCAAAAGCTCCACCGCCTCCACACTGAGGGCAGCAGGGGAGACAGGGGCAGGGGCAGCGGTGCCTGGGGGGAAGGGGACTCTACCCTTCCTAGGGCTGCGGGCACGGACAGCCTTGTGGTAGCAACCGGGAGGGTGGGCACTGGACGATGTGTGATGGAAGAAGAGGCAGATTTCGAACTTCCTGTGCCCACCAACATCGAGGAGTCACCGCTGGAGTCTGATGATGTGGAGGTTGGTGTTTCCGGGCGTGATTCATCCAGGGCACTAGTGTCCCCCTCCGAGGCGCTGGTCACATCAGTGTCAGTGAGCTCATGTGTAGCAGTCGTACCAGAAGCTTCACCACTGGTGTCGGTCCCCTGTCCTTCCGTGCCCTCGGTAGATGCTGCAAGAGACAGAGACATAGGTTCAGTATAGTGCCATACTCACAAACATCATATGCAAGCAAAGCACAAAACTTGAAAATGATACTCCCATGTTGCCCTCCTCCATGTACATTCAGCATGTGCAACCTTTATGCAATCATCAGAAGATGCATGGAAACATGCATAGTTGATAGTAATGCCCCATGTGACGTTGACACAGCCAAATAGCTGGCCCGTGCCTCCTTGTAACCTAACATACTATTCTCTGTAAGAATACCTACGTGCCTGTAGGTGAGATAGATATATATCTAAACATGTTGTCTCTGTCACATATGGAGTCACTTTAAGGGAACACCACAGATACAGACTCCCAAATGTCCTTTTGCAATGGCCACAAGCTCCTGCTATCCACCATGTTGTGCTTTGAAGCACAACTACAGTTGCACATTGGTGTCTTCTGTGTAGTTGTCACAAATTTTATGTTGTGCACAGCACACATCTATAAATGCACACTAACATGATGCTCACTGCTGTTCACTGCCAGGTGATGTCTATGACACTCATAGTGCAGCATATGTCACAAGGCCACATCTCATCTGTCAATGACAAGGGTCATTGTTTTAAACACATGAGAAACCACATGTTGTAAAAATGCATAACAGCTGCACTCAACACTGAGGCCTCTTAGAAGCCATTGCATCACACTAGCGACATCACAGAGCTTACCACTGGCGCAGGGTTGGGATGCATGCAGTCACTCACACCCAAAGTCACACTTCGCTGAATACTCACCCCCAACTTGCTGCTGATGGGCCCTCAAGCGTCCATCCAGCTCTGGCTGTGTCACTGCCAAGATGGGGGCCATTAGTGGTGTCATGCTCCTGCGCGCCAACCTGCCACTCCGAGGGAGCACCCCCAGCGTCATCTCTGCCACGTTTTTGCTCAGCCAGCAGATGTCATCCCACCTCTTGTGACAGTGTGTGTGCCGTTGGTTGGAGACACCCAGAGCCCGCACCTTGCGTGCAATGGCCCTCCATATTGCCTTACGCTGGTGGACCTTAAGCTGCAGGCATGGGAGACAAAAAGAGGAAGTTTCAGTAACACTGTTTTATGTACTACTGTGTGTCAGTACAGGAGCATGAGAAAACATAGCACACCAATACATAAATGTTGCGCAGAGGCCATACAGCATGACACGTAGTGCACTTGCATCAAATAATCTCATAGAAATGTATACATGTATGATGATGGACACAGTACCTGGCCATCTCATACACATGCAGAGTGCCAGCACAGAAACCAATGTGAAGAAGACCCACATCTGTGATGCAGTATGTGAGTGAGCAATACATACAATACATTTGAAATGATGTGTAGGGGCAGACTCACTGTGTCCAACACTACACACCCCTCAATGTCCTTGGCCAGTGAATGGCTACCTGTGTCATGGAGGTCACATTTAGGGCCCTGATCTTACATTCTCACACTCTTCTCACAAGGTGTAGACCTGTCTTGTGCAATCCCCAGGCCTAAGATAGCTCATTGAGAAATAGGGTGGCGGACAATACATATGTTTCACTCAGTCCATTTACTGATGGGTCCTTTTAAAATTGGGCAGTTTCTGTGCAGGCCAGTGGGACTCACACTGAGGTTAAACGTGGGCTATCAGAAATTTCACATGCATGTACAATATGAGAGGGGAAACAGTGCCTACACATGCGAGACAGAACACATAATGAAAACAATGGAAGGAAGACATCTCCAAATTACATTTATCTGATGTGTCGTAGGTGAATTACGACCAAGAGTGTTACACTCAGGCATTTAACTCTTGTGCATAATGCACACATATCCATAGGGGCAATATGAAAACTGTACACACATTCTTCAGTACCCTCTGGACAAAATACATTTGTAATGATACAAATGAGCATGTGAAAACCTCATGGACTATGACATCACATAGCACAGGCAATGTTTTTTCAGACTTCGACTGTCCAAACCAGCAGTGTAACTGTATGGCTGCAAAACCACTGCATGTCCCTCCCATCCTTCAATGCAGCCATGGATCTGTGGAAATAAGGCTACACACCCCATTGACATGAAGTCAGCATGCTAGGCAGTGTATCACACATTTACATTGCCCAGTCTCAGACCAACGTTTGTATTTTTTATTGCTGAAGGAGGGCTGTAGAAATGTCCATTTTGCCATCCTCCCCAAATACTCAAGTGCAATTCTTACTACGCCATGTATGGAGCATGGTATATGAAAAATGCGGAGGCATGCACATTAACTTGCACTCACAGGCACATACTACTGCAGAGCAACATCATGTGACCACTCTGAGCACTCTCAAACTTTAACTCTGAAACACTTACCAGTACATCTGGCGCACCATATAGCCTCCCATACTGTGAAAGGACCTCGTCCACCAGGACCTCCAGCTCCTCTGTGGTGAAGGGACAGGCCCTGATGTTCTCAGTTCTCGCCATCACTGGGTCCAGGAGACAGGAACAGCAGCAGTTGGTGGTGAAGAATGGCATGCAGCAGTGTCTGAATGCAATTGAAATGTGTGGCTCTCTCACAGACATATATAGGCCCCTGGGGTTGTTTCAGTGGTACTCAGCTGCTGCAATTGGTCTGCCTGGTTAGCATTTTTCAATTGTAACCAATAACCGGGACCGCAGTGGCGGTGCACACCTACCGTGGGTTTCAAAATTGTATTGCACTACCGCGATCGCGGTTCCCATTGGCTGGAATGGCATGGGCATTGGCGGTGTCACACCGCGGGGGCCAGGCAGTCGCTACCGCAATCCTGCATCTTTCAATTGTACCCAATGACCAGGCCTGCGGTAGCGCAGCATGCCTACCACGGTTTTCAAATGTGTAATTCACTACCGCGATCGCGGTTCCCATTGGCTGCAATGGCATGGGCATTGGCGGTGGCACACCGCGGGTGCCAGGCGGTCGCTACCGCAATCCTGCTTCTTTCAATTGTACCCAATGACCGGGCCCGCGGTAGCGGAGCACGCCTTCCGCGATTTTCAAATGTGTAATTCACTACCGCAATCGCGGTTCCCATTGGCTGCAATGGCATGGGCATTGGCGGTGGCACACTGCGGGTGCCAGGCGGTCGCTACTGCAATCCTGCTTCTTTCAATTGTACCCAATGACTGGGCCCGCGGTAGCAGAGCACGCCTTCCGCGGTTTTAAAATGTGTAATTCACAACCACGATTGCGGTTCCCATTGGCTGCAATGGCATGGGCATTAGCGGTGGCACACCGCGGGTGCCAAGGGGTCGCTACCACGATTTGACATCTTACAATTGTACCCAATGACCGGGCTGGCGGTAGCGGAGCACGCCTACCGCGGTTTTCAAATGTGTAATTCACTACCGCGATCACGGTTCCTATTGGCTGCAATGGCATGGGCATTAGCGGTGGCAAACTGCGGGTGCCAGGCGGTCGCTACCGCGATTTGGCATCTTACAATTGTACCCAATGACCGGGCCCACGGTAGCGGAGCACGCATACCGCACCTATGGACACATTATGCTCTAACAATGGCAATAGCCAATTTTCATCATTGAACACTAGACCTTCACAATGTATCCCAGCACCTGTTTGCAAAATTGAATGCTAGTGTGACATGCAACTCACTGATGCCTACACATGCCATGTCAGTGCACAGGATTACATGCTTCGGCATGTACTTACTCACATTTCACCTATGATATTTGTGTGCATGTACACAGATTTGGTGTGTAATGGAGTCTCATATATGTGCACGTCAATGTGTGAGATGGCTAATCAACACACAGTAATGATGGCCTGACCACATGATGTGCCTATTTCACTGTGTACATTACTGTGTTCATTTTGATATTTGATCAGCTTACACACACTGTGCTCATTGTGTAGAAAAGTTGTGCTCTGTGCGATTTAAGCTAGAAGGTGTGGCAGGTACAGCAGCTACGTAGAAGTCAGCAGTGTTGCTGTTTCCAACATGTGCTGTGTCACCTACACCCAGGGCTGGTGACACAAGATGTATGAGTGTACCATTTACCACTCACATAGTCAGAATCTGTTTTGGAGGTAGTCAGTATGTACATACTGACCACATGTACAACTACATGAGATCAAGGTGTCTCTGCATGTGACTTGTGCATTAAGCTGTTGTTACAGTCCAGTCATTGTTGGCGCTGCGTCAGTCAAGATGTAAGATGTTTGACACATCTCATAGGGGAATTAAATTGACGTGTCCCCTTTCATAATATGTAGGAGACGACCAAATGTGCATCTTCCGTTCCCAGTGCTGGCGAACATGGAGGATGAGGACATCATAAGGAAATTCCGTCTGGAGCGCCTTACCCTTCAAGACCTATGTGGTCAGTTGGAGCCTCATCTGAGGCCTCACAGAACCTATCCGACTGCTTTGATGCCAACAGTTAAGGTGATGGCGGCCCTGCATTTCTTTGAAACTGGTTCGTTTCAGTACACGGTGGCCATCGCCGGTGTAATGTCTCAAGCTATGTTCAGCATGATGCTACGTGATGTCCTGTCCGCTACGATGACCTACAAGGACCGCTACATCCACTTACCAAGAAGACATGAATTGGCAGGTGTGAAGGGTGATTTCTATGATCTTGGACACATACCTAAAGTTGTTGGCGCCATTGACTGCACACATGTTGGCCTAGTTCCACCACAGGCACGTGAGCACATCTACCGGAACAGGAAACATTTCCATTCCATTAATGTGCAAGTGGTATGCCAAGCGGATATGATTATCTCCTACGTGTGTGCCAAATTCCCCGGTTCTGCACATGGCTCCAACATACTGCGTAACAGCATCATCCCACAATTGATGGCAAATCTGCATCCGGAGCATGCGTGCGTGGCTTGTTGGTGAGTACACAGAGTCAAGTAGTGTGCTGTATGTGTGACATGCTGTTCTCAGCTACTGTTTATATTAGTAAATGGCTCTCTGAATCTCACACCTAGGTGTCCCAACCGGCCTTGGTTGCTGAGCCCACTGAGGAATACAAGGACCCCGGGTGAAGTCCGCTACAATGATGCACATGGGAGGACACGTCGTGTGGTGGAGCGTACTTTTGGGCTTCTGAAGTCTAGATTCCGGTGTCTGGACAAGAGCGGAGGTGCACTACTCTACTCTCCCCAAAAGGTGTGACAGATCATAGTTGCATGCTGCATGCTCCACAACCTTGCCTTTCGCAAAGAGATCCCCCTGACCCTGGACGATGATGAGCAGCAGATGCCCCCCCCCCTGCAAACCCACACATGCCCAGTGATGACGATAGTGGAGAAGAGGAAGGTGTTGACCTGCGTCAACAGCTCATCGACAACTACTTCCCTTGTGTGTGAGTGACATTGTACAACAGTGACATTGTCTGTTGTCTTTGATGGTAGTTGGCTCTGTGCTAATGGCTGATGTGTGTGGCACAGGGTATTATTAAACAGGTACCTCATGTCTATGTTGATGTTGTTGCTCATTGTTATGTGTGCTGGTTTGTGTACCTTGATGACTAGTGGTGTGTTCTACCTGTAATGGCATCACCTGACAAGTAAATGTCATTCTCTTGTGTCTTTCTAGGTCCCTTCACCCTCTCAATGCCTTGTCATAATCAGAGCTTGTGGTACATTGGATTCTGAGTTGACATTGTACATACTGTGATAAACATGGAGCTGACACAAAGACATAGGTGTGTAAAGAGTGTTTATTTACAATACGTTTTTGTGACAGAGAAGTGATTATTTAAGAAATTGTGCAAAGTGAAATTATGAGTTGTCAGTGATGGCAAATGAGACAAATAGAGTAGTCACCACATTGATGTAGTCACACAGTCCAACAGACACCTGCCATCAACATGGCAATGTGGGTAAGGATAGTCAACAAAGTCAATGTCAAGGGGAACAGAAGTGCCATCATGGCTGGCTCGGCGACTAGCGTTTGGATGGTGCATTGCCACGTGATCCTCCCCTGGTGTTTCTCGGACGGCCCCTTGTGCGTTTGGCAGGGGGGGACTCTGCTGCGGGCTCAGCGGTGTCTGAGGAGTCATTTTGTGGCAGCTCACCCCTCTCTGTGGCCGCAGCTGAGGTGGTGGGAGTATCAGCATGCGGGCCACTGGAGGGGGGTTGAGCTGTCATTTGGGCCGCATGTTTGTCCCTCAGAACACCCACTAGCTGGCCCATGAGGTCCATCAGTTGGCCCATATGCGTGTCCATGGACCTCAGCAGCAGACGTAGCTCACGCACTTCTTCCACAACCTGGCCCATCTGTCCCTGGGTATGCTCATATGCCCCAAGGACTCTGGCGATGGTGGCCAGGGCTTCGGTCCCAGTGTCCTCCTGTAGTTGCCCTCCCACCTGCCCTGCTGACCCGGACCTGGGGCATTGGCACTCGACACACCTGCAAACTCTCCCTGGCCTCCTCTGATTGTGTGGTGGTGTTGGTAACCACTGAGGCAGTGAGAGTGTTGCAGGCAGCAGTGGTGATGGTGGTGGTTGAGGCCGCACAGGTCGTTGCAGCAGGGGTCAGCGCTGTTGTTGTTGCTGTGGTGGTGGCGGTGGTGGTGGTTGTGGGGACAATGAGGGCCTGAGACGTGGTGTGCCCTGGCAGTCCGGATGGGCCAGGTTGTTGCTCCTCATCCGAGAAACGTAGGGAGTCTGCATCCGAGAGTTCATGTTCCGGGGGTGGAGACTGGCTCTGCAGGTTGGTGTTGTCTTCTGCAGCAGTTGCTTGTGGATCTCCTGTTGAACAGAGGTGAAATGATCATTGAAGTGCACTCCACAAGCTTGGTGTTAGACGTTTGGATGTTACATGTGATACACCACACACTTTACATTGCAATCACTTGGTATGTCTGCCAGATACTGAGCATCATGACATGATGTTGAGGTACATATATTACTTGTCCATGGTGTGACATGTAAATAGAAACCATGTGCCACGTACAGATTGTGTGATTGCAGGGACATGCCGTCATCTAACGACTTGTGGCACATCAACTTTATGTGATGCGTCTTTTTGGTTTGCTCTGCATGGAATCACTTTCAGCTAAGCAAGGACTAGCCATTGTAATGTTATACATACCTTTCTCATATCATGTACTTTGGTTTGTTTGTCCGATTGACCATGCATGTTTTGTGTTCATATGGGCCTTCATGCTCTGACACCATGGCACTTACACATTGCATTCTGTGCTGTGCATGATTGGGCCCTGAATTTCTTCAACATGTGACTTTGTGGTTCAAAGGTTTGTTTCTGTGACAGTTACGTACGCTTAGCTGTCTGCACACTGGATGTGGCTTTTGGATCTATGCCAAGTTGGTTGACATGTGAGGGCTGGTGTGGTCATATGGCTCCATGCATCTTGAGAAGGATAGCAGGGTGCATGCACTGTCTACCTACCTGTTCGGTGAGACAGTGGAGGGAAATAGCTGCCACATGGTTATGAGTGGGAGGAGTGTACCTTCCTGCTCAGCTTTGGGACAAGGGTGCCTGGTGGGAGTTGTAGTGCTAGCTTCCCACCCACAAACACCCCTCCCTGTTAAGATGGCTACCTACCTGTAAGTTTGAAGACAGCAATGCAATGGCTGCCACATGGTTCTGGGTGAGGGAGTGTTCCATCCTGCTCAGGGGTGAGACAAGAGAGCATGAGAAGGCTACCTACCTGTAAGTTTGGGGAGAGCAATGCAATGGCTGCCACATGGTTGTGGGTGGGGGGAGTGTTCCATCCTGCTCAGCTGTGGGACAAGGGTGCATGGTGGGAGTTGTAGTGCTGGCTTCCCACCCACAAACACCCCTCCCTGTTAACCCCTTCGCTGCTAGGCCTTTCCCCCCCCCCCTGTGCTAAGCCTTTTTTTGGCTATTTGGGGTAGTGCGTGCTTAGGCCCCTGTAACTTTTTAACCACATAAGGTATCCACGCCAAATTTGCGTCCTTTTCTTCCAACATCATGGGGATTCTAAAGGTACCCAGCGTTTGTGGATTCCCCTGGAGGGGTCCCAGAAATTAACCAAAATACAGCTAAATTTTGTTTTTTTTGGGAAAAATGCGGAAAAAAGGGCTGCAAATGAAAGCGTCTGGGTTTTTCCCTGCAAATGGTATCAAAAAAGGGTTTGTGGGGCTGAAATCACCATTTTCCCAGCTGTTAGGGAATGACAGACTTTTGTCAGAAAACCAATATTTTTTACACAGTTTTGGCATTTTTCTGAAACATAGCCTATTTTTGCTATTTTTTGTGCTTTTAACCTCCTTCCAGTTAATGGTAGAAATGGGTATGAAAGCAATAATGGATCCTGGAAAGCTATACATTTTAGAAAAGTAGACAAAATTCTGAATTCAGCAAGGGGTCATTTGTGTAGATCCATCAAGGTTTCTTTATGGAAAGTAACAGTTAAATATAGGAAAAATTGAAAATAAGTTGAAAAAAACAGCCTTTTGTGTCTACGTTTTCACCTGTAACTTCTTCTAATTATGACAGCTCTTTGAAAGCAATATACCGTTAAATCCGCTGGACCTTACTGGTTGTGGGGATATATAGGACTTGTAGGTTCACCAAGAACCCAACGAACCCAGAGCCAATAACTGAGCAGCGTCTTGCAATGGTTTTTTATTATGTACCGGGTATAAAGCAATTATTGTGGAAAAATGTATACATGGAAAAATCGGTATGAAAGACACCTATGCATTTCTGAAATGGGAACAAAATATAGAGTTTAGAAACAGTAGATATTTGCACATTTCCGAAATTGTGAATACTCATACTAGCATGAGAATTATCGGTTATTTTTTTAAATGACTTCTTTTTTACACAATGTTTTTCATTTGGAAGGCAGAATGCATCGAAAGTCAATAGGTAATAACAGTTGCTTTACAAATCTGAATTGCCCTAAGTCTCCCGATAAAAATGGTACCTCACTTGTGTGGGTAGGCATAGTGCCCATGACAGGAAATGGCTCAAAACCCAACGTGAACACACCACATTTTGACAATGAAAAATTACCCTTTTTTTGCAAAGTGCCTAGCTGTAGTTTTTGAACCCTAGCTCTGCCGGCACCTAGGGAAACCTAGCAAACCTATACATTTTTGAAAACTAGACACCCAGGGGAATCCAGGATGGGGTGACTTGACTGGCTCCCACCAGGTTCTGTTACCCAGAATCCCTTGCAAACCTAAAAAAGTGTCAAAAAAATCACATTTTCCTCACATTTCTGAGGTGGAAAGTTCTGGAATCTGTGTGGATTCACAAATTTCCACCCACCCCGCGTTCCCCAAAGTCTTCTGAGAAAAATGGTACCTCACTTGCGTGGGTAGGCCTAGTGCCCGCGACATAAAACGGCGCAAAACGCAACGTGGACACACCCCAATTTCACAGTGAAAAATGACCCTTTTTTAGCAAAGTGCCTAGCTGTAGTTTTCGAACCCTAGCTCTGCCGGCACCTAGGGAAACCTAGCAAACCTATACATTTTTGAAAACTAGACACCCAGGGGAATCCAGGATGGGGTGACTTGACTGCCTCTCACCAGGTTCTGTTACCCAAAATCCCTTGCAAACCTAAAAAATTGTCAAAAAAAACAAATTTTCCTCACATTTCTGTGGTGGAAAGTTCTGGAATCTGTGTGGATCCACAAATTTCCACCCACCCTGCGTTCCCCAAAGTCTTCCGAGAAAAATGGTACCTCACTTGCGTGGGTAGGCCTAGTGCCTGCGACAGGAAACGGCGCAAAACGCAACGTGGACATACCCCAATTTCACAGTGAAAATTGACCCTTTTTTGGCAAAGTGCCTAGCTGTAGTTTTCGAACCCTAGCTCAGCCGGCACCTAGGGAAACCTAGCAAACCTATACATTTTTGAAAACTAGACACCCAGGGGAATCCAGGATGGGGTGACTTGACTGCCTCCCACCAGGTTCTGTTACCCAGAATCCCTTGCAAACCTAAAAAAGTGTCCAAAAAATCACATTTTCCCCACATTTTTGTGGTGGAAAGTTCTGTAATCTGCGTGGATCCACAAATTTCCACCCGCCCCGCGATCCCCAAAGTCTTCTGAGAAAAATGGTACCTCACTTGTGTGGGTCGGCCTAGTGCCCGCGACAGGAAACGGCGCAAAACGCAACGTGGACACACCTCAATTTTGCAGTGAAAAATGACCCTTTTTTGGCAAAGTGCCTAGCTGTAGTTTTTGAACCCTAACTCTGCCGGCACCTAGGGAAACCTAGCAAACCTATACATTTTTGAAAACTAGTCACCCAGGGGAATCCAGGATGGGGTGACTTGACTGCCTCCCACCAGGTTCTGTTACCCAGAATCCCTTGCAAACCTAAAAAGTGTCAAAAAAATCACATTTTCCCCACATTTCTGTGGTGGAAAGTTCTGTAATCTGCGTGGATCCACAAATTTCCACCCGCCCCGCGATCCCCAAAGTCTTCCGAGAAAAATGGTACCTCACTTGTGTGGGTCGGCCTAGTGCCCGCGACAGGAAACGGCGCAAAACGCAACGTGGACACACCTCAATTTCGCAGTGAAAAATGACCTTTTTTGGCAAAGTGCCTAGCTGTAGTTTTTGAACCCTAACTCTGCCGGCACCTAGGGAAACCTAGCAAACCTATACATTTGTGAAAACTAGACACCCAGGGGAATCCAGGATGGGGTGAGTTGACTGCCTCTCACCAGGTTCTGTTACCCAGAATCCCTTGCAAACCTAAAAAATTGTCAAAAAAACCACATTTTCCCCACATTTCTGTGGTGGAAAGTTCTGTAATCTGCGTGGATCCACAAATTTCCACACACCCCACGTTCCCCAAAGTCTTCCGAGAAAAATGGTACCTCACTTGTGTGGGTCGGCCTAGTGCCCGCGACAGGAAACGGTGCAAAACGCAACGTGGATACACCTCAATTTCGCAGTGAAAAATGACCCTTTTTTGGCAAAGTGCCTAGCTGTAGTTTTTGAACCCTAACTCTGCCGGCACCTAGGGAAACCTAGCAAACCTATACATTTTTGAAAACTAGACACCCAGGGGAATCCAGGATGGGGTGACTTGACTGCCTCCCACCAGGTTCTGTTACCCAGAATCCCTTGCAAACCTAAAAAAGTGTCAAAAAAATCACATTTTCCCCACATTTCTGTGGTGGAAAGTTCTGTAATCTGCGTGGATCCACAAATTTCCACCCGCCCCGCGATCCCCAATGTCTTCCGAGAAAAATGGTACCTCACTTGTGTGGGTCGGCCTAGTGCCCGCGACAGGAAACGGCGCAAAACGCAACTTGGACACACCTCAATTTCGCAGTGAAAAATGACCCTTTTTTGGCAAAGTGCCTAGCTGTAGTTTTTGAACCCTAACTCTGCCGGCACCTAGGGAAACCTAGCAAACCTATACATTTTTGAAAACTAGACACCCAGGGGAATCCAGGATGGGGTGACTTGACTGCCTCCCACCAGGTTCTGTTACCCAGAATCCCTTGCAAACCTAAAAAAGTGTCCAAAAAATCACATTTTCCCCACATTTCTGTGGTGGAAAGTTCTGTAATCTGCGTGGATCCACAAATTTCCACCCGCCCCGCGATCCCCAAAGTCTTCCGAGAAAAATGGTACCTCACTTGTGTGGGTCGGCCTAGTGCCCGCGACAGGAAACAGCGCAAAACGCAACGTGGACACACCTCAATTTCGCAGTGAAAAATGACCCTTTTTTGGCAAAGTGCCTAGCTGTAGTTTTTGAACCCTAACTCTGCCGGCACCTAGGGAAACCTAGCAAACCTATACATTTTTGAAAACTAGACACCCAGGGGAATCCAGGATGGGGTGACTTGACTGCCTCCCACCAGGTTCTGTTACCCAGAATCTCTTGCAAACCTAAAAAAGTGTCCAAAAAATCACATTTTCCCCACAGTTCTGTGGTGGAAAGTTCTGTAATCTGCGTGGATCCACAAATTTCCACCCGCCCCGCGATCCCCAAAGTCTTCCGAGAAAAATGGCACCTCACTTGTGTGGGTAGGCCTAGTGCCCGCGACAGGAAACGGCGCAAAACGCAACGTGGACAGACCTCAATTTTGCAGTGAAAAAATGACCCTTTTTTGGCAAAGTGCCTTGCTGTAGTTTTTGAACCCTAACTCTGCCGGCACCTAGGGAAACCTAGCAAACCTATACATTTTTGAAAACTAGACACCCAGGGGAATCCAGGATGGGGTGACTTGACTGCCTCCCACCAGGGTCTGTTACCCAGAATCCCTTGCAAACCTAACAAATTGTCCAAAAAACTACGGGGCATATTAGCAAGACCCACGTTAAAATTATCGCCGTTTTAGCGGCAGGAAACTGCCGCTAAAACGGCGATAATGGGCTTGCTAATATGCGTTATGGAATTCCAATAGAAGCCCAGGTTAGATGTCCTGCACATCTAACCTGGGCTTCTATTGGAATTCTATAACGCATATTATCAAGCCCATTATCGCCGTTTTAGCGGCAGTTTCCTGCCGCTAAAACGGCGATAATTTTAACGTGGGTCTTGCTAATATGCCCCTACATTTTCCTCACATTTCTGTGGTGGAAAGTTCTGGAATCTGCGTGGATCCACAAATTTCCTCCCACCCAACGTTCCCCCAGGTTTCCCGATAAAAATGGTACCTCACTTGTGTGGGTGGGTCAAGGACCCGCAACAGGCAAGGGCCCAAAACCTATTGAAGCAACATCAAAATTACCTATCACAAACCAACCTGGTTTCGCATGGGGGGTCCCATGAGTTTTTGGCCCGGGGCTCGGCAGCCATCTAGGGAAACCTACCTAACCCACACATTTCTGGAAACTAGACACCCGGGAGAGTCCAGCGAGGTATGGCTTGCATAGGTCCCCCATCATTCTCCTACCCAGAATCCCCTGCAAACCTCAAATTTTACCGAAAATTTCACTTTTTTCTCACATATGTGTGGTGGAAAGTTCTGGAATCTGCGTGGATCCACAAATTTCCTCCCACCCAGCGTTCCCCCAGGTCTCCTGATAAAAATGGTACCTCACTTGCGTGGGTGGGTCAAGGACCCGCGACATGCAAGGGCCCAAAAGCTATTGAGGCGACATCCAAATTACCTATCCTAAACCAACCTGGTTTTGCATGGGGGGTCCCATGAGTTTTTGGCCCGGGGCTCGCAGCCATCTAGGGAAACCTACCTAACCCACACATTTCTGGAAACTAGACACCTGGGGGAGTCCAGCGAGGTATGGCTTGCGTGGGTCCCCCATCATTCTCCTACCCAGAATCCCGTGCAAACCTCAAATTTCGCAGAAAAATTCACTTTTTTCTCACATTTCTGTGGTGGAAAGTTCTGGAATCTTCGTGGATCCACAAATTTCCTCCCACCCAGCGTTCCCCCAGGTCTCTCGATAAAAATGGTACCTCACTTGTGTGGGTAGGCACAGTGGCTGCAGCAGGAAAAGGCCCAAATCGTACTCTGGAGACTTCAAAATTACCTACAGCAAAACTACCTGGTTTTGGTGGGGGAGGGGCACCTGAGATTTTGGCCCCGGGCTCGGCGGCCATCTTGGGAAAGTACCAAACCCAAACATTTCTGAAAACTAAACACCCGGGGGAGTCCAATGAGGTATGGCTTGCGTGGATCCCCCAACGTTTTCCTACCCAGAGCGCAATGCAAACCTTAAATTTAGCTGAAAAAAACACATTTTCCACATATTTGTGTGTGGAATCACCGTGCCGACACAAATGTCCTACCACCCAGCGTTCCCCTTCTTCTCCCGAGTAAAATGATACCTCACTTGTGTGGGTGGGTCAAAGGCCTGTGGCTAGAAAGAGCCCAAAACATAGGGATTTAGAGTATAGCACCGAGAATTCTAAGCGCTACATCTTTTTAAAAATACGTTTTTAGCCAATTCTGCTTTGGACACCCACACAAGTGAGGTATCATTTTACTCGGGAGAACAAGGGGAACGCTGGGTGGTAGGATATTTGTGCCGGCATGGTGATTCCACACACAAATATGTGGAAAATGTGGTTTTTTCAGCTAAATTTAAGGTTTGCATTGCATTCTGGGTAGGAAAACGTTGGGGGATCCACGCAAGCCATACCTCATTGGACTCCCGGGTGTCTAGTTTTCAGAAATGTTTGGGTTTTGTACTTTCCCAAGATGGCCGCCGAGCCCGGGGCCAAAATCTCAGGTGCCCCCCCCCAAAACCAGGTAGTTTTGCTGTAGGTAATTTTGAAGTCTCCAGAGTACGATTTGGGCCATTTCCTGCTGCAGCCACTGTGCCTACCCACACAAGTGAGGTACCATTTTTATCGGGAGACCTGGGGGAATGCTGGGTGGGAGGAAATTTGTGGATCCACAAAGATTCCAGAACTTTCCACCACAGAAATGTGAGAAAAAAGTGAATTTTTCGACGAAATTTAAGGTTTGCAGGGGATTCTGGGTAGGAGAATGATGGGGACCCACGCAAGCCATACCTCGCTGGACTCCCTGGGTGTCTAGTTTCCAGAAATGTGTGGGTTAGGTAGGTTTCCCTAGATGGCTGCCGAGCCCCGGGCCAAAAACTCATGGGACCCCCATGCAAAACCAGGTTGGTTTGTGATAGGTAATTTTGATGTCGCCTCAATAGCTTTTGGGCCCTTGCCTGTCGCGGGTCCTTGACCCACCCACGCAAGTGAGGTACCATTTTTATCAGGAGACCTGGGGAACGCTGGGTGGGAGGAAATTTGTGGATCCACGCAGATTCCAGAACTTTCCACCACAGAAATGTGAGAAAAGTGCATTTTTCAGCAAAATATGAGGTTTGCAGGGATTCTGGGTAGGAGAATGATGGGGGACCCACGCAAGCCATACCTCGCTGGACTCCCCGGGTGTCTAGTTTCCAGAAATGTGTGGGTTAGGTAGGTTTCCCTAGATGGCCACCGAGCCCGGGCCAAAAACTCATGGGGACCCCCCTTGCAAAACCAGGTTGGTTTGTGATAGGTAATTTTAATGTTGCATCAATAGGTTTTGGGCCCTTCTCTGCAGCGGGTACTTGGCCCACCCATACAAGTGAGGTACCATTTCTATTGGGATACTTGGAGAAATGCTGGGGGTTGGAAATTTGTTGTTACTTTCTGCAGTGTGAAAATTTGGACACAATAATGCAAGGAAAATGTCGCAGTCACATTTTGAGGTTTGCAGGACATTGTGGGTAAGATAACTTGTTGGAATCCACAAGAGAGACATCACCATGCACTCCCATGGGTGTTTAATTTACGACAAAAACTACAGTTGTTAGGTTATTCTTAGATGAAATGTACAGCTTGGCAGAGAGACAAAACAGACAAAGATTACTGCAGAGCCATCTATTCTTCAAGCACACACACATACTGGTTGGATTTGGCACGAAGGCGAGTGATGGTTCAGTATATAAAATTTTATTAACAAGAGATTTCACAAAAATGAAATGCACTGTCAATAATTGAAAGGACAAAAACCTGAACCAGTGACTCTTAGCTCGTGAGCTGTAAAGCCACTTCAAGGCACCAACCGCTTTACAGGCCATTCACACACCTTTCATACATGATACACACAAGACCATTCACACCACCAGGCAGAAAACCAACACATTACAACATTTACCAAAAAGGACAAGGTACACCCTGCTTGACAAAAACAGAAAAGACATTTTTATGCACAACCACCTATTCCTCACGCACACATACATACTGGTTGGATTTGGCACGAGGGGGAGTGATGGTTCAGTATATACAGTTGTATTAACCAGAGATTTCACAAAAATGAAATGCACTGTTAATTGAAAGGACGAGAAACTGAACCATTGACTCACAGCTCGTGAGCTGTAAAGCCACGACAAGGCACCAACCTCTTTACAGGCCATTCATACACCTTTCATACGTGTGACACATACAAAACCATTCACAACGCCAGCCGCGGGCCCAGCACATTACAACACTCACACCAGCAGACAGCGCCATTCAAGGGCCCATCACTTTCACATGCCCACATTCCTGACACAGCAACCACACCAGCTCACGGATTGCGTTGAGTGGCGTTTGGCTAGCAGTGGGTGTAGTGACCAGCAGCTAGTCAGTACTCACACACCGCCAGCCAAGCGCCAGTCTACGTACACCGCCAGCCGAGCACCAGTCCACGCACACCGCCAGCCAAGCGCCAGTCCACACACACCGCCAGCCAAGCGCCAGTCCACGCACACCGCCAGCCAAGCGCAAGTCCACACACACCGCAAGCCAAGCGCCAGTCCACGCACACCGCCAGCCAAGCGCCAGTCCACGCACACCACCAGCCAAGCGCCAGTCCAAACACACCACCAGCCAAGTGCCAGTCCACGCACACCGCCAGCCAAGCGCCAATGCAAACACACCACCAGCCAAGCGCCAATCCAAACACACCGACAGCCAAACGCCAGACCACGCACACTGCCACACAAGCGCCACTCCACGCACACCGCCATCACATTTAGGATTTTTTTAATATAAATAAGAAAACACAAACAAATTGCAAATAAATACAAATCTACTAACACAAAATCTTAAACTAAATACACTACACAAATGCCAACCTTGAAACTGAACAAAAAATATTAAACAATAGAGGCCAGGCAGTTCACTTTACCACTCATGGATGCTCCCAAAAATTCTTTTGCGTGTGGTACATTCTAAAACAAGCAGGCACACACAGCCCAGGGTTAGAAGGACACTCGGGGCAGTACATACGAGTCTCCTTCCGCATACCTCTTCGCCAACAGACTCTACATCTCCTACTGGGAAAGTCTTTTGAGGGTGTGGGAGGAATGTGATCAGGAAAGTGGCGATCTTTCAATCTAGCAACATCCTCCACCACTCCAACTCTAGGAACACTTGCCTGTTCCACTAAAACAAGGCTGCCTATTACAGACTCCTGAAACTTAACAAAAGTCATCTTTGACTCAGGACAAGAATCCTGGAACACAACAAAAGCATTAAAGGTTGCCAAGTGGAAAAGATGGATAGCCAACTTCTTATACCAAATGTAAGCCTTACAAAGAGCAGCGTAAGGTTCCAACCTCTGATCTACTCTGTCAACACCACCCATGTGCCTATTATAGTCTAAAATGCACACAGGTTTGCGCACTTCAGCAATGTGACCCCAAACAGTCACAGGTGCAGTGCTTTCATCATGGATGGTAGTCAGCATGTAGACATCTCTCCTGTCTGAAAACTTCACAGCTAGAAGCTCCTCGCAATGCAACGCACTGCACTGTCCCCGCACAAGCTTTTGGAAAACAAGTTCTTTTGGGAAACCTTTACGGTTAGAGCGGATTGTGCCACAAGCAACAGTGTCCACTTTGGCCAATTCCCTGAACAACCGCACACCAGTGTAGAAGTTATCTACATATAAATGGTGGCCTTTGTTAAAAAATCCTCTACCAAGTTCCCACACAATTTTCTCAGTCACTCCAAAAGTGGACGGACAACCAGGGGGGTTAATCCTGGATTCCTTACCGGTGTACACCCTGAAATTAGAGACATATCCAGTCCTACTGTCACACAGCATATACAGCTTAATTCCATACCGTGACCTCTTACTAGGAATGTATTGCCTAAAAACCAACCGGCCCTTGAACAACACCAAAGACTCATCCACTGCAATTTCTTTCCCAGGAGCATAGATCTCAGAAAATCGATCAACAAAGTGATCAATGACAGGCCGAATCTTAAAAAGACGGTCACATTCAGGGTGATCTCGTGGCAACGCTAAACCATTATCGACAAAATGCATCATCCGAAGCAGAAGCAAATACCTATCACGACTCATGACTGCCGGAAATATAGCCGTTGCCATCAAGGGACTAGTAGACCAATATGAAGACATTGATGGCTTCCTTAGCAAGCCCATCAAAAAAGTTAAACCCAAGAACTTCTTCATCTCTTCCAAATTTGTGGGAGTCCACGGGTAGCTCTAGAGTGGGGCTTAAGGCTGGCACTGTTGTCCCTCAAAAACTGTTCGGCATACAAATTAGTCTGCTCAACAATCTCTGCCAAAAACACATCGTCCATAAACAACTGAAAAAAATTTATCGGCAAAAAGTTTTCAGTATTCACTCTACACCCTGGAACACCAGTAAAGTCTGGCAATGCCGGCTGCACCATGCATGGGGCAACCCAGAGGTCAGCACTTTCAACGGGAAGCCTTGCAGCCCCAGGCTGCAGCCCAGATGCCTCTTGCCGCACTACACCAACGGGAAGCCTTGCAGCCCCAGGCTGCAGCCCAGATGCCTCTTGCCGCACTATCGGCACATCAATGTCCTCCTCTAACACAGACACTTCATCCGCACTAAGAGTAGCTTCATCCGCACTGAGAGTAGCTTCATCATCCGATGATTCCATGTGGAGAGAAAACTCACTGCCTGAATCGTCCCCTGCCTCCTCTGCCTCAGATGCAGAGTCAGTCTCTGAACCATGGTCAGATGAAGACTCAAAAAGCATACCAACAACCTGCTGAGCAGTAATCCTGCGGCTAGCCATTATCCTTACTAAGAAAGGAGACTGCACAAACAAGTCAACAACAACCAACACTGTGCAAAGCAAGTAAGTAAAAAAATGTGTGCCTTTATCACAAAGATCTATATACTCAAAAACTATGCGATTCACTTACAAGAGACAGCTACACTCACCAGCACCTACTCTGCAGAGACACAGAAAAAAACAACGATATCGCACTAGCAAGAAAAAAACAAAACCAATTACTCACAATACAACAAAATACACATCGAGCACAAATGCAAAAAGTTTTTGACACTCAAAAAACAGAAGCCAAACATACTGCTATTATTACACCATTTGCAAAAAACACATTCATGCAGAGAAATAAAACTCATTTACATTGTACAAAAAAAGTCTCTTACCAAACACATGCAACTACGCAAACAGCAAAACCCCCAGTAACGAAACCGCAACCTGGAACAGTCTAAAGAGCAAAAGCCTTGACCTAACAAAAAAGGAGAAATAAAGCATTACAATTGCAATTCACAAGAAATAAAACAACATTATAACACGCTATGTCACTACCCAAATGGGGGCAGAAAGGCCAAATACACATAAAAAAATATATGTCCCCTGGAAGCGGGCAATTTATTTATTTTTAGATACCTGGCTCTAGTGGGCTATTCTGCCCCCCACCCCCCGGGCCAGAAATGCCATAAAATGCAGGTGATCTGTCCCCAGGGGGGGGCAGAAAAGTCTTAAAAATTATTTAGGCCCATAAGGAAGCGACCCTTGGCCAAGGGGTCGCTTCCATTTAAAATTTAAAACTCTCCATGGTGTCTAATGGGGTTTTCTGCCCCCCCTGGGGGCAGAAAGGCCAAATACACAAACCGATCTGCTCCCAGGGGGGGTAGAATATAATTTTTTTTAAAATATGGCCCCTGGAAGCAACCCTTGCCAAAGGGGTCACTTCCAATTTTAAAAAAAACAAATTCCCTGGCTCTAGTGGGCTTTTCTGCCCCCCCTGGGTCCAGAAACGCCAAAACAATCAGGCTATCTGTCCCCAGGGGGGGCAGAATATACTTTTTTTTTAAATTTAGCCCCTGGAAGTGACCCTTGCCCAAGGGGTCGCTTCCATTTACAATTAAATAAAATCCCTGGTGTCTAGTGGGGTTTTCTGCCCCCCCTGGGGGCAGAAAGGCCAAATAAAAAAAAACATCTACCCCCAAAGGGGGCAGAATATACTTTAAAATTAATTGGCCCCCCAGGAAGCGACCCTTGCCCAAGGGGTCGCTTCCAATTTAATTAAAAAAAAGATCCCTGGCTCTAGTGGTGCCCCCCCTGGGTCCACAAACGGCCAAAAATCGGCCGATCTGTCCCCAGGGGGGGCAGAAAAGTCTAAAAGTATTTATCCCCCTTAGGAAGTGACCCTTGCCCAAGGGGTCGCTTCCTTTATAGAAAAAAAGGAATCCCTGGTGTCTAGTGGGACATTCCTGGTGCACGATCGCGACGCTGTGCGCGATCGTGCACCAGGAATGCTCCTGCATTGAGACATCAGGGGAGAGGAAACACAGTTTCCTCTCCCCCGATCCCTCAAGGCATCCAGATTTGGGCCCCCCGCCCCACCGCACCAACAAACACTTACCCTCCCTCTGGACGCGCTGGAAAGAAATGATTTCCAGCGCGTCCAGCGCTTCCTGATGACGTCGGCGCGCTCTGTGCGCGCTGACGTCATGGGGAAGCGTGGGGGGGGCCGGGGGTGGCAGCGGAAACTCTTCCTCAGCCATCCCCTCTGTGGGGGCAAGATTGATGCCCCAGGGGGGGAGCGCCAGCGCTTCCCCCAGGGGCTGTGCTCATGACGGAGCGGTTCCGTCATAAGCACAGCCCAACCGATGCTCAATACGGAACCGCTCCGTCATGAGCATCGAAGGGGTTAAGATGGCTACCTACCTGTAAGTTTGAAGACAGCAATGCAATGGCTGCCACATGGTTCTGGGTGGGGGGAGTGTTCCATCCTGCTCAGGAGTGAGACAAGAGAGCATGAGAAGGCTATCTACCTGTAAGTTTGGGGAGAGCAATTCAATGGCTGCCACATGGTTGTGGGTGGGGGGAGTGTTCCATCCTGCTCAGCTGTGGGACAAGGGTGCCTGGTGGGAGTTGTAGTGCTGGCTTCCCACCCACAAACACCCCTCCCTGTTAAGATGGCTACCTACCTGTTAGGTGAAGGTGAGCAATGGAATGGCTGACACATGGTTGTGGGTGTGGGGAGTGTTCCATCCTGCTCAGCTGTGGGACAAGGGTGCCTGGTGGGAGTTGTAGTGCTGGCTTCCCACCCACAAACACCCCTCCCTGTTAAGATGGCTACCTACCTGTTAGGTGAAGGTGAACAATGGAATGGCTGCCACATGGTTGTGGGTGGGGGGAGTGTTCCATCCTGTTCAGCTGTGGGACAAGGGTGCCTGGTGGGAGTTGTAGTGCTGGCTTCCCACCCACAAACACCCCTCCCTGTTAAGATGGCTACCTACCTGTTAGGTGAAGGTGAGCAATGGAATGGCTGCCACATGGTTGTGGGTGGGGGGAGTGTTTCATCCTGCTCAGCTGTGGGACAAGGGTGCCTGGTGGGAGTTGTAGTGCTGGCTTCCCACCCACAAACACCCCTCCCTGTTAAGATGGCTACCTACCTGTTAGGTGAAGGTGAGCAATGGAAAGGCTGACACATGGTTGTGGGTGTGGGAAGTGTTCCATCCTGCTCAGCTATGGGACAAGGGTGCCTGGTGGGAGTTGTAGTGCTGGCTTCCCACCCACAAACACCCCTCCCTGTTAAGATGGCTACCTACCTGTTAGGTGAAGGTGAACAATGGAATGGCTGCCACATGGTTGTGGGTGGGGGGAGTGTTCCATCCTGCTCAGCTGTGGGACAAGGGTGCCTGGTGAGAGTTGTAGTGCTGGCTTCCCACCTACAAACACCCCTCCCTGTTAAGATGGCTACCTACCTGTTAGGTGAAGGTGAGCAATGGAATGGCTGCCACATGGTTGTGGGTGGGGGGAGTGTTCCATCCTGCTCAGCTGTGGGACAAGGGTGCCTGGTGGGAGTTGTAGTGCTGGCTTCCCACCCACAAACACCCTTCCCAGTTAAGATGACTACCTACCTGTTAGGTGAAGGTGAGCAATGGAATGGCTGCCACATGGTTGTGGGTGGGGGGAGTGTTCCATCCTGCTCAGCTGTGGGACAAGGGTGCCTGGTGGGAGTTGTAGTGCTGGCTGCCTGTACACATGCCCCCATGGAAATATTACTAGCTACCTTTGGGGTGATTCAGAGGAAGGGAATGTTAGATATGTGAGACATGTGTTGGGAAGAGTGTGTTGTACGTAAGTGCATTTGTATCTAGGAAGTGTAGCTTTCTAGTTGTGGAAGACAGTATATAGCAATGTAATGGTAGACATTTGTTGGTACTTACCAGCCTTCACTTCCCCGGGTATTCCTGTGAGACTCTCTGGATGCAGTGTGGCAAGCACCTTCTCCTCCCATTCAGTGAATGTTAGTGGTGGAATGGGAGGGCCACCGCCAGTCCTCTGAGCCAGCTCATGGTTCTTGTTGGCACGCTCTTTCACCCTGGTCTTGAGGCCATGCCACCTCCTCCTGATGTCCTTCAGGGTGTGCGGGGTGGTCCCTACTGCATTGACTTTGTTGACTATCCTTGCCCACATTTGATTTTTTGTGGCTATTGGTGTCTGTTGGACCATGCTTCCAAACAAATGTGGTTCTACTCTGATTACCTCATCTACCATCACTGACAACTCATTGTCAGTGAATTTGGGCATCTTCTTCTGTGACATGGTGTGTGATGTGCAAATGGATAAAAAGTGCAGGTGTGAAGGTGGTGGTGGTGATGTGTGTGGTGTGTGTGTGGTTGTGATGGTGTGATGTGTGCTGATTTCCCTCTCCTTTGTGCTGTGGGGTTGGGCCCTTCAGTTGTGGAGTTGTGCAAAGGATTCTGGGCAGGGAAGGGGCTGGTTTTATACTCAGCTATGTGGGTGGGTCAAAATGGAGTATTCATGTCAGGTGTGTTGTGTGGGTTGACCTGGGATTTGTATTTTTTACTTGCCATGGGGATGTGTCATTGGGGTGTGTTAGGTGTTTTTTGAGGCTGAGCCAGTTTATAGCCACACTTGGTAGCCTTGTTGTGTGTTTGCTTTCAACCGCCATTACTCTTCCAGCGCAACCGCGGCGTTCGGAATGCAACAGTCTTTCCGCCTGCTCTCCCATTCATCATTTGTTGCGATTGCGGCGGTCGGAAACAACTGATCGTTCCGCTGGCACCGCCATCGTATCGTAATTTCACGTGCGGTCATGGCCGAACTGCGGTTTTGGGTCTTTCCGCAGCAAATCCGACCGCCGCGGACGGATTTTCAGCTGTTCCGGACGGTCCCGGCGGAGTTTCGTGGAATCCGTCCGCTGCGGTCGGATTGTTTGGGCGGTTCATCCTAATCTGTCCGGCGGATTTCCCACGGTACATGCGGACGGTTAATTTCCGCTTCCATGGCAGTCGGAATGGTTTTCCAACCGCCATCCTAATCGACCCCTAAGTGTACCTAGCATGTAGGTGGGTTTAAAGCCAAGAATCCCCTAGGAAAGAGCCAACCCCACTACCTGATGGGAGAGAACGAAGGACACCATCTTGGTCCTCTGCAAGGGATGTCAGACCACTGCGTGCTGGAGTTTCTGCTTGCAGGGACCTCAGCGTCTAGTGTCAGCATGGCAGCTTCTCCTCTGGTTACCCAGTGAAGATGTGGTTCTTTTATACCCAAAAGGTACCCTCAGAGGGGCCTTCCTAGATATGTAATGGTTGCACTTATGTACAGTGGGCCTGTCGTCCAAGGATGACAATAGCAGTGACTTTTGTACAGAGTTATTACACAGAATATGTTAATCCTGCTGTGTACGTTCGGGACAGGTGATTAAGATATGATACTAAGAATACTCATGCATAATAAATGAGGCTAGTTTTCCAAGAAAACCACACAACATTTATACGGCACGTAACTGGGTAAAAGGTCAGTGCTAGAACCGTTATGCAGGACAAGGTAGGACAAATGTAGGTGAAAGGTCGTGTATCTACCTAGGCCTAGATTGGTGTACATTGGGGCTCATAACAAATCCAAGTACAGACCACTGTTCTAGCTCCCTCTAGCGAGGTATTAAGGAAAACTCACTGTTCACCTAGCAGACCTCTGACTTACCCCATTTCACCTTTATCTAAATGCAAATGCACCTCAGATGGGCATGAAATGTTCAACTCCTTTTCAGAGGCTCTCCGCATCCTCTCAAACAAAATGAAAACCTTATATATTGACGTTGACCATTTAACAACCAAAATATCTAGTTTTGGCACCCTGGATCACATGATTCCCACCATGTTAACTTGGTTCAAGTCACACCAAACTCAGCATACTGACAGCTACACACTCCATTCCCACTATTTATCATGCCCCCACAGAACTCCTTCTTTTTTATAACCTATTGAAGATAATGACTTACTGGAAGACTACCTCTCCAAAACCAATGAATCCCACATGTGTAAAGCTGCAATCTGAAATGCCTAATACCTGACAAGCACCCTCGGCCACAAACCAATATAGACACTCACAACAACCAAATCCTAGAGGGAATTCCTCGTGACAATATTTTCAATGGAAGGGTAGAACACAGCAATCTTATTGTGACCCCACTCACCTTGCCTTATGAATCTACAACCACCTTCAGGATATGTCTACTACAAAATTGTAGATTATCAGTCAAATATTGGATTGAGATTACAGCCACAATTTTCTTTATGGACCTAGATCTCATGATAGTAATGGAAGTGCGGTTTAACAATACTCCCCAACCTTGCATGGAAATTATTTTCTATTTTTGTTGTCTGGGTCATTCTCTATTTTTTAATGTATCATAGTTGAAATCAATGCCACTGACTAAAGTTTCTAGAATTAGTACTATTTATCAGCCATCCAGTGACAACCACTGCGTTGCAAAACACTGCATGGAACATAGCACGACTGAGTTTATCCTGTCTAAGAACAATCCTATATATTTCAGTGAATCATTAGTTAAACCAGAAAGACTCTTTCTGCTGGGAATTATATGATAAAACATTCCCTGAATCTCACTTATATCAAAGATGTTCCTATATAAAGGATATTATACAAGTTGAATATCATTCCACTAGCCATTCACCAAATCTTTGATTTGTGGCCAACACAAAAGACTGACAACCCTGGTTAGGGGCAGTGATACCATTAACCATAACCAATCTTGCATCCTACCTCTCCCATACCACAAATGAGCTAGATCTTAAAGGAGCCACTAATACATTTAACAAAACCATGACTTGGATCCTGAACAAATTTCCCCATTTCAAGAAAAAAAGAAGCAAGAACAAAGACCTGCTTTCTGGTATACAAAAGATATGAATGAAGAAAAGAAACTCCTCAGATTGTTTTAATGCACTTGGCACTAAACCCCACCAGAACTAATTTAGAACACCTACACAAAATCCGTGTCTATCAAATCTAAAATTGACCTGGCCAATAATCGACCTAAGAAACTCATTGAATAGTCAAAGCCACCATGAATCCCACATCCGTAACTGACTTAATTGAGGTAGTTGAACCGGACAAGAAATGTGAGGAATTGTCGGGTTCTTAGACACCATGCTCAAAAAGACAGAAGCGTCCCTCTGACTTCAGTCCAACTCTCACCTTTTTGCCTTGTGCAGAAAATCATCTAACAACTTGTTTTTCGTTTGGTGAAATATCCCAGACTAAACTCAAAACCATCTGCAAACTCAAACCATCCAATAATTTTGCTGCTCCCTTACGTGTGAAAAGAGATGCGTACTAACCATGCCCATTCTTGGTCAAACCTCATATATTTCTCACTTTGTCAAGAACATTTGCAGCTTTGCAAAAAGTTGGACACTATCTCCTTTCTTCAAAAGACCCGCCCCTGACCAGATGGCCTGAACAACTTCTGTCCAGTATCTGTATACCTTCCCTGACCAAAATTATGGAAAGCAATATTAACAATCAACTTATGCAGTTTATTTTTTTAAAATAATCTTCTGGATGACTTGCAACCTGGCTTCAGAACTGGTTGTAGAACAGAGACAGCCATCCTGCAAATCATTGATGATGAGCTCTGAATCCTGGAGAATATCAATACTCGTCTATTGATTTTGCTTGATCTTTCAGTGGCATTTAATAACATCAACCATAATATCTTTATTCATTCCTTAGAAGACCAAATCTCACTGTCCAAATCAGTCTCTGTATCTCATTGAGCACCTCAATGTGGTTTTAGCCCCTGGTCTCTTTAACCCTCATCTTAATCCACTGGACAACATCCTAAAATAATATGGCAGTTCTTATCATTAATATGCAGATGACACCCACTTCTATCTCAATGTCTCCTCTCAGGATGATACTGCCTTATTGGCTCTAAATCGTGGCAACACTCAAATCAAATTCAATCCCCGCAAAATTTATCTCATCCCAAATTTCCTCTACCACAGTTCAACAATGGCTGAATTCCGCATACATCGTAGGCTATTCTCCAGCAGTTATCAAACCCACCAAAGCACTTAGCTTCCTTCTTGATAAAAGAATCAGGGCCTTATTTATGAGGCCTGTGTCACTTTTGCGCCACCGTTGTGTCACTTTTAGTGACGCAGCGGCGGCGTAAATAATGCGCCATGTTGCACCATATTTACGAAGTGACGCATCTAGGTAGATGCGTACCTTCATAAACCCCTGCGCTACATTATACCTGTGTCAGGTATAATGTATGCAGGGTGGGCGTTCCCCTGCAAGAAAGGGTCGTAGGAGTGGCGCAGAGAATTCAATGAGATTTCGCTGCGCACTTCTAGGATGCCAATGCGTCAAAACCATACACCTGCCTCACGGCAGGCATAAGGGTGATGCAGGCCCTTTCACATGGGGCTTGCCCCATGTGAAAGGAACATTGGGCGCAGTGAGAAGTGTTGCATCGCTGCTTTCACTCAGCGATGCGCCACTTCTCATAAATGAGGCCCTCAGTCTTCAGCAACATATCAACACCATGGCAGGGAATGCGAAAATCATAGGCTAAGCTTATCAGAGGGATCAAACATTTCCTTCAGGAATGCGATTTTAAGGAAGTAATTCAAACTATGGTTTTATCCAGATATGGCTATGAGAATGCAATGCTGCCTGGCACCTTGAAATTATTCTCAACTCGCTGTTGTGGCATTTCTTCAAATTTATTGGCTAAGAAATATAACGCTAGCACTTCATAGGCAGCAACTGTCGCTAGATAGAATTCTCTGTTCAAGTAACACAACACTTGAACTTAATACGTTAAAAAATGCTCTGATTGTTTTCCAAAAAGGAAAGTAAATAGTCACTGATATGTACAATGAATGTGCTATACATATCTACTGAAACTCAACATATATCCTCCTTCCTTTTTTAATTCTTAAACATTGCATAAAATAATTGCCTATTCTCAATCAAACCACCTAAAATGCAAGACATTTCAACAAACCCTAATCACAGGTAAGTTAATTCACAGCATGATTGTAAGCTAACAGCTGCACATTCAGCCCTTAGTCGGAGGGCAACCCTTTACAATGTAATCCTTCACCTTGCATACATTCCCATCATTCTCCAGACTGTTCTTGTTCGCTCACAGCCAGGGCACCATCAAATATCAACTCTATCTTACTCACTGTACACATCCATCTTCTTGATGCACCTTCAATTCTTCTTCTGCACATAGAGGCAAATGTGGCAGAAATTTGGTGCACGATTTCTAATGCCTGGTACATATTATAAAGTATGGTGATTATCTTGCAAATTGAATTACCATCTTCCTACTTGGGGTGTTGCACATACACTAACCTGCATGTTTCGTCCTGTGTATCTAAAGGTTTAAGTATTTTGCTTCCAGTATATCGTTCTTCATTACATCATTCAAACTTCTTGTTTGTCGGGAACAACATTCACTTCTTAGATTGCTTTTAAGTTTTCTTATGACTCCACACCTTTGCTGGATATACGTGGTCCAAAAATAATCCAGATCTCCACCTGCAAACTTGCACTTTTTTTCTTCAGAGTCATTCCTCTTTTTTTAAGGTCTCCAACACTCACACTAATGTTTTATCATGTTGTCTCACATTCGTGTCATAAACCAAAATATTGTACTGGAAGAATCATAAGCTGCTCACATCCTTGAACAACATTCCCATCACTCTTCAGAATTCTGTGGTTGCGGACCCTAGTCCAAAAAGCAACGCTTATAACAATATGCCCCTTCTAGTGTCACAAACAATACAATAGTGCTGTAACTCAGTCTAATGCTACGCCACAGATATATTTAAGGAACTGAATATGCCAGCTCTCTTTAATGTAACCAGTATGTCTGCAATATTTGGTAGTGGCTGTCAAGCTTTCTAAATGCTACAGTTGAGGTTGCAAGTCAACACACATTATCAATGACATGTCTGGCCTGCGCACCAAGACCACAGGAGCCAACCACTCTGCATTTTCTATCTCCTCTTGAATACCTGTTTCACATCATTTTTGTAATCCTTTCTTCATCTCAATCCTCAAGGCATCTTGTGGACATTGCTGACACATGACTGAGTTCCCTTCTTAAGAATTATTCTATGATGAAATCCTTTCAACTTGCCCCAATTATCATTTAAAACCTCTGAGTAGTTTATTGTCTATTGCACATTCTAATCTTCGTTCTCTACTTTCTCTGAAGAGAACGTGAATTTAATTTTTAGTATTCCAACAGGTGTGTCCACCACCATAAATGAAGAGTTTTCAATTTCAACATTTTTCTAATAGTTATAAAAAAAACACTTTTTATTGAACACATATTTGGAGACATGCATATAGGCAGTATAAACAGCACACTCTTTACTTATGGTGGTGGACTTCGCACAAATCTTATGCATGGTGATAGGCATGTAGGCAGTTGGAATTGAAAACTCTTCACGTATGGTGGTGGACACACCTGTTTGAATACTAAAAATTAAATTCATGTTCTCTTCAACTTTTCAGCCATGAAAAAGCCCCAGGCAATACAGCCAGCAGGGGGTGAAAAACATTTCGGATGCTTATGATATAGCAACAGGGTAAAAACCATAATGGAATGGGACTTTCCTGAAAAGCTATGTGATGCAAATCATACAATGAATTATATGAACTACAAAGATAAATGAAAGAATAAAAACTCATCAAGACAATGACTAATTTGACTTTAACTCAACGGGCAGTTACATATAATCTTCGCTTTCCTATTTAACTGAAAAGAGGTATAGTAGGTCTAAACCTCAAGAGTGGACTACCCGACTACATTGTGGGTACTTTTCAACAGGACAGGAGTGGTGGACCTTGGTGCAATTTCCAACATTATGTCTAGTTCACCTTGACCCTGCCGTCTTAAACATTTTCACCACATTTTCAACATTTTCATACACCATTCCCTTTGCATCTTTACTGTCAAACTCTATAATCTTCTATGAATTCACCTAGCACTTCTATCCTGTCTTTCCATAGGAAAAAATCCTAAT
This sequence comes from Calotriton arnoldi, assembly GCA_963921515.1. NCBI lineage: Eukaryota > Metazoa > Chordata > Amphibia > Caudata > Salamandridae > Calotriton > Calotriton arnoldi. The sequence goes on from CAWUFW010002210.1 coordinate 1,736,381, forward strand.
CCTCGATTTGACAGAATAGAAGGAAACTTTTTTAAATCTTCTTCTTCAATCATGTTTAAACCCCATGACCATAAGTTCCATTATATTTGTTTTTATGTTACAACATGGTTCTTCATAAAATAAATTTCGATGACTAACAACTCCTCTGTTCCATCTTTGGTTACCATTCATACACAACTCCCACCCTCAGAATCAACTGCTTCTTTATGATTGCACAAACTAGTAACTTTGTTGGCATAATTCAGCACCAATTATCACATCCGTACAACATGTCCTCTCATTCCACATTGGAAAGCAAATGTGACCCGGCCAGCCACTACTTCCAGTTCCTAAAACGTGTATTTCTCTCCAATCTGTAGCACCCTTCCTATTTCCAATCATGGGTTTAAACACTATACTTATTACTCTTAGCTATAACCTGTAGACTCTTAGATACATTTTTATTTTCATCTCATTAATGGCAGTCCTCACTTGTGTTAAAGACATTTCCCTCAGATACTTTTTTTCTGAATGTTCAGTACTGCATACTATGTTAAGGGCTGCTTTTAAAGTGGGATGTTCAGTTGACAATATTTCCTGTATCTTTATATTGTTAGCCTTGCCTACAAGCTGGTCTCTAATAATTTCATACTTTATGTCCGAATAATCACATGTAGCAACCAAAGTTCTGAAAGATGTACAGATTCACCCACTGGATCTCCAGGTTGTTATGACTGTTGTAAGACTTTTGTCTTTCCAACACAAAATTTAGCAAATGTATTCACTGATTAAAACCTTTGTCTGGTGGCTTTAGTATGGAGGCATATTTATCCACTACAAACACAGGTTCACCACTGGAGCAGCGTCATTTAGGTCCCACCCTTACACAAAACTAATATGCAATACACACGTACACTTAGCACCAACATACTGTGTGTGTCCTAACATTATTAATGTAAAGTGTTCCAGTTGAACTCAATACAGAAGTGCATTCACAGTAGAATTAGAACTTCATATACACTGTGTGCTTTAAACTTATTAAAATGAAATGTAGTCTTTAGTTATTTGATAAAACCATCCTCACACTATTAAAATGTATTTAATTCAGAGATGAGAACGATTTATGTAAATGTGTGAACTAATGTTTTCACATTTGAATTTAGAATGTAGTTCTCATTTACACTCTTGTATTCAAAGTTACATTACATTTACTTAAACTGCTACATGAATCTAATTTGAATTTATGTACCGACACTTTTCATTTATTTGTAGTTATATGTGCACAAATGACACATATTAAGTGTGCACCATCGAATAATACGTTTATGGTTGACACAAGTAGGCCCGTATTTCTTTCTGCATAAAGTACTGCTTTTCTATTTATGCTTGCGTGTCTTTTCCTTGCAGGTACATTCACATGGTTTGTTCGTTTGAGAATAGATGTAACACTGTACTAGTGATAGAGAGCCTGAGAAGAGGGCCTTGACAAAGAACATGGAGAGCCAGAGCGTTACCTGACAGTCCCTATTCAGTAATGTATTGAAGAGTTGCAGGTACACAAGGTTGATACCATTCATAGGTCTGGACTGGGAGAATTTAATAATGTTGCAGCTCACAACGTGAGAATGGAAAGGACAATGGAGCCTCTGATGCTGTGAATAAGGGGTGTTACTCAGAAGATGTGTGTGGTATTCATAGGTTGATGTTGGTAACTATTCCTTTGGACTTTGAGAGGTACAGGCCTCTATGCTTTCCCCTTCGATCTTTTACTGATTGTCGCTTAGACTAACACTTATTTTCCTATCCCCAGAAGAATCCTGACCAAGCTTCTGAAATGCTGACACCCCCATTTTTCTGCATTTCCCCAACTTTTTGAGACTCTCTTAGACTTAATCACCCTGGATGATTTAGACTATAAATTTGATCACTTTAGACATTACTCGTGTTTAGGACAGAGGATAGGAGACTTTTCTCTAAGCATCAGATCCTATTGTTAATTTTCTGTATTGCTGTGACTGAACTTCTTGTTTGATGCATGCTGATGCGCAAGAACTTCTTTAGGAGGTTTGGCTATCCGGCATCTCTACAGCATGGTTTTGAGATTCATTTACATAAACTTGACTGTTAACTTGTAATAAATCTTCTTAACGTTATTCTTTGATTGTGTAGCCAAATGGGTTACACTGTTAATTAAATTGTTTGACTAAAGCCACTCCCTTTACCTCTCGGTCGACAAAGAAAAGACCCATCGGATAATCAATGGTAAGTGGTTGGCCCAGCGCTGGATCACCACCTTTCTTATCAGCTCATATTTTGGCCTCCTCAAATAGTAAAGTTTTCAAAATACAACTTTTTTTATTTATCGGAGAAGAGATATAACACTACCACTGGTTCACCTCACAGGAGGCAACTACTGCTTGAAAGAATTCTCTGCTCAAACAACAGAAGACTTAGAACTTAATGCTCTGATGGTTCTACAGAAAAGTAAAGTGATGAGGCACAGGTCAGTACAATGCACAGGGTGTACGGATCTACTGAAAATCAAAACACCTTTTATGGCCTCCTGTATTCAGCAGCCCGTCTGAGGACTTGGGGAAAGTGATCTGATTTTTTATCACTTTACCCTATTCCTCTACTCATTGAGTTGGTTTCCTATAGTAGTTGGATCCACCAACAAAATTTGCTTACGTACTTCATTAACTCATACACTCACACCTTAATCGCTATCTAACCAAGAAGCTGAGGCTCTCTGGATGTTCTCATCAACTCCACAGCACTGACTCACTTTTACAGAAAACCCCACTAACCAATCTTTCTCCGGCTGTGTGCCCAAAGTCTGGAACTCTCTGCCACTGGACCTTCTTACTCTCACCTTGCTGCGAGCTTTCAAAGATGAGCTAAAACACCTTTTTTCTTATGGGTCACCATGCTCATAACTGAGCCCATGAGGACTGATGTGGTGTACTCCACTTCTCTCCATGACTACTACAAGGGTTGAATGCATCTTTCTTCTTTCTAATTATCAGTCTACTCACAGAGTGAGACTCCTGGATGTCAGCTGCCATGGAGCCTTTGTTCATGATGATCGCAAATATGTACAAATTGGGATACATATCTTGCCTTAGATACTAAGTAGCTGATTTAGATCTCGGCGGAGGGAATAATCCATCACAAACGTGACGGATATCCCGTCCCCTGTATTACGATCCCCATGGGATATAATGGGATCGTAATGCGGCGGACGGGATATCCGTCACATTTGTGACAGAGTATTTCCCTTCGCCAAGATCTAAATCAGGCCCTTAGTGCTTAGGCATAATCTGAACTCTGTGTTAAAGATTCACTCTCCCAAATCACTTCCATTCTATATTGAACACATTGCATTTGTTCTTTGACTTCCATCCATTTACTTACACTGCCTTTGTTTACTTACATACCTTACATTCTACTTAGAGCGTTCCAACACACTTGTTAGCCTTGTATGTCCTATAATAATTTCAACACAATAAATAAATTAACATTGGTCACCGGAGAGAGCCATATATTGGAAGCTTTTGTATTTGTTAAGGATATAATTTGTGATCCTTTAATAAAGCATCCTGGGTGTGCGGTCAGTGGCCGAGATCGCCTGGCTTGCTATAAACAATCACCTACGCCACTTATACCTAGGTGGATTTAGGATTTTTGAACATGTTTTTAATATTAGAGGCATTTTTAATATAAACACAGCAATTTCAGTAGAGCCAAATTAACCTCTGGCATAGGGATAGTAGTTTTGTGTTTGGGATAACAGCTGTCATCATTGATGTGTCACATATGTGAAATAATACCATTAAAACCTGTTTCTAAGCACTCACTGTTTTGATTAAAAGGATATTAGGGACACCAGTTGAACATCAGGTGTAGGTGGTGGAGAAAAGCCACAACTCATATTATTTCCCAAACAGGAAAATAATGGAAACGAACTAGAGATGGGGTGGTACTAGGTAACTGGCACACAGAGCAGGCAATGTTTATTTCCCAATACCTATGTAGAACTAAAGGGCCTTCTACAGATGTCTCTTCCTATTTTCCAAGTGAATCCTCTCTCCGATATCCCCGTGAGTCCATCTCCAATCAATCAGGGATTTGTGAAACGCACTACTCACCTGTGAGGGTCTCAAGGCGCTGGGGGGAGGGGGGTTCGAGCAGCTCCGTCTCATCCAAAGAGCCAGGTCTTGAGGCTCTTCCTGAATGCTTGCAGTGTGGGGGTTCATCTGATGCTGAGGGGAACCCCCTTTAGGTCTCAAACCCACAAATCACCCCAAAGCCAAACATATTGTTCCTCCTGGTTCAGTACTTCCACAAGCACATGCAGCGGCTTGATCTGAGAGATGAAACTTCCTTCAAGGAATTTAAGTAAGCCCTAAAGAGCCGCTTCCTCCAGAACGAGGCTGCCCATGCATTGCACCACCCCAGGAGCTGCCAAGTTTAGACCTGTTCAAGCCCCAACTGACATAATGCACAATGCCCTCTCGCCCCCAGCACCTAGATATGTGGTTTGGATGTTGTGTTTTGGTCATTAAAGTCAATCAGGGGTAGTTGCGCTTTGGCGCCCCTTGCATTGCTACCGTTGATCCCGGGGCTCAAGAAAATATTGTCAGAAATAAAAAATGAACTGGGATCGAAAGAAACCCTTTTTTAACTTTCTGTGGTGTCACTTCTTGCCTTCGCCTAGCAGATAGAGGGTTCTTAAAAGGCTGAGGCTGGAGCAAGGGCAGTGGCGTCTCTCTAAGTGACTTTTGGAGGGTGGGGGCAGGGCCGGACTGGCCGTAGCAGGCACCGGGCGTTTCCCCGGTGGGCCGCTAGGTTGGGAGCCGGTGTTGGGCCCCAGGGGGCCGTTTTTGTAACCAGGGGCCCGCAATATCGGCCCCCGGTAACCAAATCGGGCAAAACCGGGCCTAGCAACCAGCTCGGCCCTCCCCCCCAGGGGGGCCGACCGAGCTGTTTGCCAGGGCCGGTTTCGGATCCCTGTCCGGCCCTGGGTGGGGGTAGAACACATAGGGTCACAAATAAAACTGATGAGGCCAGCAACAAAGGCTATATACATTACATAGTTGTGGTCGGTTATACTGGAGTTGGAATTTCCAAAGGAGAATTTTTTTTGGTTTGCTAAAAACGTCGGTGCCATTTGAAGAATCTTCACGAAACTTTCCAAAATAAAAAGTCACCCACCTCAGCTTCTCCCTGGAAAGTTTTGGGATGATCAAATAAACAGGAGCTGAGATAAAGGTGGATTCCCAAAACACTTTTACGCAATGCAGGTTCCATGGGTAATTTTAGACAATGTTACAGAGAAAACAGCTGTGCAAAATTACACCAACTTTGACAGAAAGTTAGCTAAGAAAATGTATTTTGTGATTTGATGTTAATCTATGCAGCCGTTTTTTAGAAATTAAGGTTAAAAAATTAGAGATATTTGGTGTTGCAGGACTCCTGCGAGAGTACTGAAGTACCAGAATTCAAAATGTAACTTTCTGATTGGATAGTCCACGAAACTAAGAGCTTTGGTTGGCTGGCCACAACATGAAAAAAAATGCTGCGGCCACAATTGCAGGTCCCCGTAACAAAATCAATAATTTGAAAAACAATATACAGAGGCAGGGTGGGGATACCATTACCCCTCCCCCCGCCCTTATTGAAGGGAAGGGTTCTAGAGAGACCACCCCCTGGCACCCCTGTCTTTTTTTACAGGAGAGGTGAAATTTAAAAAAAAGAAAAAAGAGAATGGGATCTGTGGGGTGTTGTCAACCTGTGGGACGTAGTTTGTCCACGGTGGGTTGGGTGTAGGGCCTGTGCAGCCAACCCCCCTTCTGCCCACCTGCACGCTTGAACGCCATGCACGGCGGGGAGTTGGCTGCCCGCAGAGGTTTGGGCGCAGGCCCTGCGTCCAAGCCCATGCTGGCTGTGCACAGCACAGGTTGGCCACCCACAAGGTGTTGAGCGCAGGGCTTTGACTCAGGGCAAGAACTGACGCCAACCTCCAGCCGCGCACAGCCGAAGGTTCTGACCCAAGTAGAACTTACACCTCTATGATGCATTGCATATGGCTTCACATATTACATCACTGATGACATCTGAAGTCTATGGCAGTGCAAGTTATACATAGGTCAGTTACATATAAATTGTTAATTTCACAGTTTTTTGGGATTTTAAACTGTAGTTTTTTTATTATTAAAAGACTTACATATAACTACACTTTATCCTTTATTATATATATATACACACATATATATTAAATGCATACACTCACACACACACAGACATGTTTGCTTTAAATGTTTAAATCCGACTTGGCATGTATATTTATCTATACATGTATATTTAGATATAGATATATGCACACTTACATACAAAGTCGCATTAAAACATTTTTAAGCAAACAGCACTGCTTTCAACAAAAGGTATTTGGACAAATTAATGTATTTGCAAGGTGCAGTGTCTGCTTTTTTCTGTGCTGTCTCCTGGCACATTCAGCAGATGCAGTGATGGGGCACAAGCTGGGCAAGACAAATGGAGCAGGGGCACGGGGCCCATCTGCCCCCCCTCCTTTAAGAAGCCAATGGCAAGGGGTCAACCACTGATGTTGATTGTCAAAGGATGCCTGATGCCACTTCCTGTATCCTTGGCATTTTGGGCAAGTTACGTCCATAGTGTGATGGGGGGGTGTATATGCGCCCCGGGGCCTGGATACTGGTATGTGGTAAATAATTAGGACACCGTCCATCGAATGTACTGGTATGGGCAATGGAGGGCCTCGTGCGACCACTCCCCCTTTTATTTACTCGCCTCGGGCCACGCCTGGCCCGAGCGCGTGAGTGCGACATATCCGGCACACGCCGGTTGTGAGCTGCACTGCTAACTCACTACATCCCATCTCAATTCAGTCTCTTTTTCTTCTCTTCATGGACTGGCTCCGGACTCGCCAGTCGGCATGCAAAATCTTTTAGCCTGGAACTTGGAGCAGGGTTTCCCCTCAGTCCATATCTTGGATGTTGACCCCGGGCAGGGGGTAGGGTCTTGTGTCTCGAAGGTGTTTCGGGTTGGCCTCCTGGGCTTGAGGGCGTTGTGCCAGTCTCTTGGTTGACTTCCCTCGGCACTCCCGGGTCGTTGTTCTGTGGGGTGCCACTGTGTTCTCTCTCAGTTCCCGCTTCCCTGTCTCCTTCTGTTTCTGGGTATCTCTCCCCCCTGGTGGTTGGGGGTGTACTCTCTATTCCCTTGAACCATGAGATGTTCCTGGTCACCCTCTCTCCTTCTTTCTCCACGGTGACCATGGTCCACTTGACGTCGGTTACCGTCCAGTGGCCTGGCTCATATGGAGTCTGGAATTTTCCTCCTGGCCTCCGGTCCTTCATTAGCACTCGGTCTCCTGGTCGAAGCTCACGGAGTCGGGCTCTTCTCTTGTGGCTGGCATCTTTATTTTGCTTTTTCCTCCGCTCCCGGGCCTCATTCACATCGTATGGCGGTGGGGTCCACCTGGGGCAGACGGGAATGGTGTCTCGGCGAGGGCCATTAAACATCAACGCCCACGGGGATTGGTGCGTGGTACTGTGCGGCGTGCTTCTGTACTCTGAGGAACAACTGTAGGTGGTGTTCAGGGTCTGCATTCTCAGCCACGGTGATGCTCAGGACCTTGTTGAGGATCCTCATGAACCTTTCAATTTCTCCATTAGATTGGTGATTCGACTATGCCGTATGCCATGGAGTTGCATGAAGTCATGGTTTTCTCCTCCCTGGAACGGGGGCCCATTGTCGCTCATGAGCTCCCCCGGGCATCCGAACATCGCGAATGTCTTCTCGAGCACTGGGGCAATCCGGGAGAACGCAGTGGAGCTGACGGCCTCCACCACGGGGTATTTGGAATAGCTGTCCACCATGACTAGCGTCGTCCGGCCGTCAGGAAAACTCCCTAAGTCGATGCTCACTTTCTCCCACGGGGCTTTCCCGTGCTCCTCCGTTTGGATCGGTGCTGGTCATTCTGGTGCACTCGCGAGCTGGCACACCAGGTATTTTCTCACGGCCTCCTCCACCCGGTTCTCTAGCCCTGGAAACTAGATTTTCTCTTGCATCCTGGCCTTCATTTTTTCGATGCCTTGGTGTCCTCTGCGTCACATGGTGGTGGAGGGACGACGGGATGACAATGCGGGACCCTCGTAACAGAATTCCCTCTTGGGTCACACTTAGTTCATTCCGGATCTTCCATATCTTTGTGAGGTACTCCCTTTCCGGTCCTGACCAGTCGTTGGCCGTCTGCAAGAATCGATGCCAGTTGCCTCCTTGGACGGCGCTACGCCCCTTAGCCATAACTGGGTCACCTTCCGCTGCCGCTGCGATGTCTGCCAGGGTCAGCGCTTTAGGGCATGTGATCTTTGAGATCAAGTTTATGTGGGCTTCAAGTGCCTCGACTTCCTGCGCCTCCGCTGGGGGTTCTCTTGGTGCAGGGTGTCGGGAGAGAAAATCGGCAGGGTTCTTCGAGCCTGGCCGGTATACGACCTCCATCTCGTACTGCTGCAGTCCGATGGCTCACCGCTCGATCCTCGGAGGGGGGTGGAGGGCCGATCTCTTGAAGAGAGGTACTAGCAGCTGGTGGTCCGTGACTACCTTGAATGGCTGGCCGCAGATGTACAGGTGGAAGTGCCGGCACGCCCATCGGATGGCTAGGGCCTCCTGTTCAATCTGCACTTAGCGCGTTTCGGTGGGGGAGAGAGACTTGCTGGCGTAGGCTAACGCGGCCCACCTTCCGGGTTCTTGCTCCTGGGTGAGCACCGCCCCTAGGCCTACCGGGCTGGCATCGACAAGGAGTTCTGTACGTTTGGCATGGTCGAAATATACCAAAGTGGTGTGGTCGACAAGAGCATTCTTGACTCTCTGGAATGCCACCTCTTCTTGCTGTCCCCACTTCCATGTAGCGTCTGCTCGAGTGAGGTTCCGGAAGGGTTCTGCGATGGTAGCCAGGTCCGGGATGAATCGGCCACAGTACGTGGCCATCCCAAGGAAACTCTGCACCTCTGAAACCGTCGAGGGTGGTGGGGCGTCCTTGTGGCCTGGGACTTCCGCGGGTCTACCTGGATTCCCTCCTGGTTGAAGTGGTAACCGAAGAACTCTATCTCGCTCTGAAAAAAGAGGCACTTTTCCCTGTGCAGGGTGACGCCATAGTCCTGGAGTTGTTTTAGCATGGCCCTTAGGTGTCGGTAGTGTTCATCTGCAGTGGTGGAATGGATAAGAATGTCTTCATTCGCGTTCAGCACGCCTGATAGGCCTGTTAGGATCTCCCGCACCATGTCCTGGAATGCTTCCACTGCGGAGGATATCCTGAAGTTGAGGCGCTTATAGCGTCGCAATCCCAGATGGGTGCTGAACTTTGTGATATATCTGCTATCCTTGGCCAGGACCAGCTGGTGGTATCCCGGGTTCAGGTCCAGTTTTGAGAACCACCGGGACCCATTGACGTCAGCTACTATGTCGTCCATTATTGGTGTGATGTGGCGTTCCCGCCGAATTGCCTTATTGGGGTGGCGCATGTCGATACATAATCTGATCTTCCTGGCTTGTCGTGGCTTCTGTGCTATAACCATGGGGGACACCCATGGGGTTGGCCCGGATACTCTCTCGATGACTCCCTGGTCTTCCAGCTTTTGCAGCTCTTGTTCTACTAGCGGCCTGAGGTGGAAGGGGATTCGCCGGTGTCGTAAGGCTGTCGGGGCCAGTGCTGGGTCGATGTGGAGCTTTACTGGGGTCTTCTTGATGCATCCTAATCCTTTAAAAAGGTCAGCGAATTGGCTCAGTAGTTCTTCAGTCTGGTTCGCCCGCACGCTTCTCGCAAATGTCACTAGGCTTAGGTCTTCGGCGGCATGGCTGCTGAGTAGCGTGTCGGCCTCTTGGTCCAGGATTTGGACAGTTGTTATGATTTTGTAGTCTTCTGACCAGATCGGCACCGTCATCTTCCTTTGTAGGGGCAGGGGTGAATTACTTCCATACGCGAAGATCTTTGTTTTAGAAGGTGCGAGTTCGAGCCTGGGTCTTAGCCTGTTATACTGCTGGATACCCATGACGTTTACGGAGGCTCCGGTGTCGATGACCGCCTTCACCTCTGACCCGGCTATCCTCACGGTGCAGGTGGGCTGTGGTCTCCTCCGTTTTTTAAGCTCTTGTGTAAAAGAGACTAGATATGTTTCGACTTCGTCATATTCAGTGGAGGAGTCTTCCACTCGGTAGGTGGCCTGCTCATTCCCTCTGGCACTACTGGGCGTTGCCAGGGAGGCGCTCGACAGTTGGCGCACTATTCTTCGCATTGGTTTTCCCCCTCTTCTGTCTTTGCGTTGGTTCCTTTTCCGGCACACTGACGCGAAGTGATTAGGGATCCCACAGTGGGAGCACGTCCAGCCTTGGGCAGGGCACGCCTGGACGGGGTGTACTTTGCGCCCACAGTATCCGCATTGGCCTTTCGGGGCTTGGGGTGGCCGGCCTCGTTGCCCGCTCCCTCTGTCTTCTGTTTTCACTGCGTCGGCTCGCTCGGTTTTGACGGCCACGTTCTTCTCTGTTGTCCACGTCAGGGCCAAGTCCATCTCATCGGCTCTGGCTGCCGAGAGGTCATGTGTCCTGGCTAGGACCAGTATGTCGTTGAGAGGTATGTTCGGCTGCCTCAGGATCAGCCCACGTAGTATCTTGTTGCGGACACCTTGGATGATTTGAGCGCGGATCTCTTTGGTGGCTCGACCCTCTGTTGTGTAGGCGCTTGCTAGTTCTCTGAGTCTAGCGTAGAACGCATCGATCGCTTCTCCCGCCCTTTGCCGGGCCTGGCGTAGTTTGAACCTCTCGAAGTCCAGGTTCAATTGCAGATCGAAGTGTGCATTAAGCGCTGTCACGGCAGCGTCGTACTCGGTGGGCTCTCCTTTATTCGGAAGGTACTTGAACAGAAGATATACTCCTTCACCCGCATAGTGGAGTAACAGTGAGCGTTTCACTGCTCCGTCTGTCTCCCTCGTTGCTACGAAGTAGTTTTCTAGTCGCCCCAGCCACGTTTTCCAGCATGGGGACGCGGGAGTGGGGTCAGCCGCCTCGCTGAATGAAGGAAGCACTCCTGTGGGGGCATGTTGTGTGACTATGTGGGTGGGTGGCTGGTCTGTGTCAGGGTTATCTCCCATCTTGTCACTCTGGGTACTCCACTTGTGCCGCGGCGGGTGCCGGAGTCATGTTTCTCTTCTATCCTTCTCTTCGTTTGTTTTATTCTTTTCTTTTCAGCGGCCTCGCGCGTGGCCAGTGGGGTCTGCTTTGGCTTGGCTTAACTTGTTCCTATTTTTCTCTTTTTTTTTTTTTTTTTCTTTCTTGTGCTGTCCAGCTGCTGCGTGCGGCTAGGAGGTGAAGAGGAGACGGTCCTTCCTGAAGCCCAGATCAGGTAAGTCCTATGGGCATTGGGAGGTGCAGGAGTTGTCCCCAGTTGCAGGGGTCCTACCCTCTCTTTATGTTTACTGGCTGCAGATCAGATGGGATCCGTTTGCTGTGGCAGGCTCCACTGCTGTGCGCGTGGGCGTGTGTCTATGCTGTGTACTTGATGCCTAGGGCGGGGTACCGTGCAGCGTGCACGGGCCGCGGTAGACTGCTGCGCGTCAGCGGGTGGAACGCCACGCTCTTATCGGCCTGTCAGGTGACCCGGTGCCTTCTGCGGGGGCTGGATCAGCGGCAAACGTTGTTAAAGCCACGCGGACGGTGGTCCGCTGCTCCGTAGCGCTCCGGTGGGGGCGCTCAACCTGAGGCACGTCGCTCGCACCTCTCAGTCATGCGGGAGCATGGGCTCGGCTCTGCGCTCGTCACCAGTGTGATGGGGGGGTGTATATGCTCCCCGGGCCTGGATACTGGTATGAGGTAAATAATTAGGACGCCGACACTGGAATGTACTGGTATGGGCAATGGAGGGCCTCGTGCAACCAGTCCCCTTTTATTTGCTCGCCTCGGGCCACGCCTGGCCCGAGCGCGTGAGTGCGACATATCCGGCACACGCTGGTTGTGAGTTGCACTGCTAACTCACTACACATAGGTTTGGTCCATCCACTGTCCTCTCTCTTCACCAAAGGGCTTATGCAATCATGCATTACTTTCCACATTCGTAAGCATTTGTTTCTCGAAATGTTGCAACAAAATGAACACGAATATATTTTTCTTTTTATTACAATAGCAGTCGTTAACCCAGGCTGGTCAAGACTGCAAGCGCAACAACACGGTTTGAAAGGAAGGATTCTGAAATTTCAGGGTGAGGGACGAAAGACACCGACTGGGGACAGGTGGGCAATACATGGCTTCCACAATCAGACTGACTGATTCGGGGACTGTGGAGAATAATATTACGAGAAACATTTTTACAGCCTTTCCAGCAGTATAAAGCAACACTGCTATCTAGTGGTCTAGAGTAGATTGGGCGTTCGGAAGAGGACAAATTGTTTAAACATGCACAGGTACAATCAATGTGAGTATTCGAGACCTTGTCATAGGAGGAAGTGATGTAGGGGAAAACATCTTACATATTTTTGAAGGTTTCATGGGTCAAGGCAGTCCTGATAGCTGATTGGATAGAGTTTCTGGTGCAATGAGGTTTGCTTTAGAGTTTTTATTTTTTCCTGAAGAACGGAATTTCAAGAAGGTGTCAGACCTTTGAAGGTGTCTTTGCCTGGCCTATATGAATACTTCATGTTCATGTTTGCTTGGTGTTCTGGAGTGCACCATTTTGAAAGTGATGCAGATTAGTTTGAAAATACCCCTTTCTTTAACAGACAACTGTTTAAGGGTGAGAATAATTGCGGTGAGGTTATGTGTTGGGGTAAGAGTGTCTTCAGCCTGGCAAATGGAAATTCACTCATGCCCTGAGTGACCAGACTCAAAGTGAATCTAGTATCCTGACTCTCCTTTGACCCAGCACAGACAACATCCTGGGTACGCGCTTATGTCTAGGCCGAAAATTGACCATGAGACCCAGAGCTTGGATCTGAGGTCAAGTAGGGAGTGCAAAAGCACACTCTGTAGCTGAAACATGTCTACCCTCTGTGTCTGTATTGCATGTTCTGTGAGTGGTGGTGGTAGCGGTAGCCTACCGTTTTTGAATCCATGGTCTTTGAAGAGTTTTATTTTTAACCTGCTCTAAGTAAAAGTGTGTAATGCCCAAATCTTGCATTGAAATCCCCATGTATGGTGAGTGTGTGCTATGTGCATGGTGCCTGTTAGCAGGACTCCATGTTGTGAGTCTGTGTGTGCTGTAGCCAGTTGGATCCATTTCGGATTTCCCCTAGTTTTGACATGGCACAAGATGGGGGCTGTGATGCAGCCTCTCCAGACAGTGGAGGTTTATTGTCTGCGAGCCTTCTCTGACTGAAGCGCCAAAGCCTTCTTGGTTCAATTATTTTAGCCTATGGCTTTGTTAGCATGGTTTTCTTTTCCAATGGTGACCTCAAAGCTGCACTCGGAGAACACTGGGCTTCGTTTCTCTGTGTTTTACTAGTGGGTATTCCGAGTTGAAGGTTGTCAAATGTATTGGTTGCGTGGCAATTTGCTCCACCAGCATTATTTCACATATTGGCGGTCTCAGGCCAAAACTGCAGAAGCTGCTCAGCTAACATAGCCAAATGGATGAACTCAAAGTGGCTGAAATAAAAATTTAACAAGTTGAGATTCTGTTGCTCGGGAAACCACTCCCATTTGGTCATCCTCTCAGTGACCCTCAGATCTTGGCTCCAATCTTTCTTCTTCTGTCTGTAATTTAGGATATTCTTCGCTTTCAGCTCACATTTCTCCGGTTACTGATACATGGTTTTGTTATATTTGTCTTTTGAAGAAAATTCTGCATTTTCTTCTAACGCATCTCAAGGAAACTGTGGTCCAAGCAGTAATTCTTTACCGTCTTTCTTTTTCTTGGGCTCCCTCAGTATTTATTTGCTGAACTTCAACTAGCCCAGAACTCTGCCGCCCACCTCCTTCTTAATCTTCCTCGCCATGCTTCCTTCTCATGTCATCTGATCAGCTTACACTGGCTTCCCCCAGCCAAATGGTCTTCAAGGACTTATGCCTACGTCATCGTCCTATACATAGGCTAGGACCTCACTATCTCCAGGACATGATTTGATTATTGATTCACTCGCTCATTGGGTTCACTCACTATTCATCTTTTGAATGTACCTAAAACTGGGTGTGTCTATCTGCGTGGACACTCCTTTTCTAATCTAGCACCTAAATTCTGGAATCCTTTTCAGTCCGCATGCAGTCCAATTGTCTGCTCTTCAGAAAAGCTCTGAAAACACATCTGCTTCCTTTATGATCTCTTGACATTTTTCTTCATTATGTTGTAGGCCAGTGACCTCTGCTAGCACCAGGACACCCTTCTCTGGGAATTATATAGTGCGAACTCCACCCGAAGGTATCAGAGCGCTTTACATGAGCACCAGTTGTGTTACAGACGAACACAATCATTTTGGGAGGCACCGGGAGATTAAGTGATTTGAACTGAATCACAGGATGGTGAGCGTCCCTGCCGAGGCTCAAACCCGGTACCCCAGCTTCGAGGTCAGCCGCTCTGGCCATTAGGCCACATTCTCTCCCAGTTTCAAGTGGCTTCACTGATCATGTACAGGAGTAGTTCACAGAGTACACGAAGAGCTGTTGTAACTCAGGGCTCATATCAGAAATAACTGATAGTCCCATGGAGGTGAATGAACATTACCAGAAGTCTGTGCATTTTGCTGGAGAATCTGTGCGTCTGTCTGAGACTGGGATTGCCTGCTAGTGGAGAAGGTAGGGGCGTGTGATGGCACTTTAAAAAATGCTTTTTGGGTGCCTTTTTTTAAACTGCAACTGGTTACCATCGACTTGGAGTCGATGGTAATAGCATTTCCTAAATGCCCATTTCGCATTTAGGAAATGCTGTGTACATGTGCTTAGGAAATCGCAAATAGGAAATCCCTATTTGCATTTTCCTATTTAGGGAATTGTAGAATGGGATTTCTACATGGTAGAAATCGCATTTTGCGATTCCTTGTCTGCCATTGTACATATGGAAAGGCTATTTAGCATTTCTTAATGGACCAAAATCGCGATTCTGTCCGTTAGGAAATGCTAAATCCTTTCGTACATATGGCCCCATAATCTTATTTTTGAGTCCTACATTGTTAGTTCCAAACTCCACATCTTTTTAACATCTATATTCAACCTTTGGTCAAGGAACTTACAGCTAAAGGCTGGGAATAGCACATGTACACCAATGACACACAGATTTTACTACCCTTGTATGATCATCTTTCTTCTTAACTTGGATTTGAAAATGTGATGCACTACATCTGGAATTGGATGGGTGATAATCATTTGAAACTGAACACAGAGGAAATCGAGGTAGTGGTTATTAACAACAAACTTGGCCTCTGAAAAGACCAATATTGGCCTCCTGACATGGGTGCTTTGCCCACTCCCATAAAAGCAGTAAAAAGATGGGAGTAGTAATCAATAGCAGCTTAACTCTGAAACCCCAAATTTCTTCGGTAGTATCCAAATGCATTTTCCTGCTCAGACAGATTAGAACTATTGTGCCTTTTTAACTGCTGATGCCCTAAAAACGGTGGAAGTGGCACTGATTGGATCAAAACCGGATGATGTTGACTCGCTGTCTCTTCACTTCCTGATCAAAATGTGGCAGCCTAACTAATTAAAAGCCCTCTAAAAGAGCTCACGTAATTTCCTTATTAAAAGACCTCTACTAGCCACCAGTGAAATACAGAATTCAGGGGCATATTAGCAAGGGCTTTATCGCCGCTTTAGCGGCACTTTTTGCCGCTAAAGCGGCGATATTTTTAACGCCCTATTAGCAAGCTGTCGCTAACAGGCGTTAGCGACAGCTTTCAGGCGTTAGAGGCCGGGAATTACATTGCCTTGCATGTCAGCGATATTTATCGCTAATGACTTGCAAGGTAGGCGTTCCCAACTAAAAGCGACGGTAAACAGTCGCTTACATACCTATCGCCTATTAGCAATACCCGCGAAGCGATAAAAAAACGCGCGCTAACCCCGAATATCGCTTGTATTTAAGAACTGATAAAAACATGACTTAGCAATGAAAGTCAATGGGAGGTGGATTGTAAGGTTAAGTCCCCAGAATTAGCGATAGGATTTTATCGCTGGATTTCTCGCGTTAAAGCTGGGTTTCGCCGCTATCGCTGGATATTTTATCGCAATGGAGATAAACCTTGCTAATAGCATGTTATTTCCGCGGTAATATCCAGCGATAGCCGGCGATAAAAAAAGGCGCGCTAAGCAAGGTTTGCGATATTTATCGCATGTTCTTGCTAATATGCCCCTCAGTTCTAAACTATTTGTATTGCCTTTAAGGCCCCTCAAGGTGTGGCTCCTTCATTTGTTGCACAGTCCATCAGTTGGCATCTGCCTTGTTGCAAGGTACATTCTGGTTCTGCCCACCTTCTTTTAGTACCTTGATATGTTAAATTTAAAGCAGGAGGCTGCAGGTTTTCTGTGTGTGCTGCATCATTGTGGAGTTCTCTTCTCTTCTTTCGTTGAGGGCTGAAACTTAGCAATCCTCTTTTACAAGTTCTTTAAAGACCTGTTTTTTTAAATAAGTGTATTTGTGTTAATTGCCAGATAATATACAATTGCAAGATAATATACGTATGATAGCATGAAGAAAACATTGTTGTACTTCGCTCTATCAAGTTTTGTTGACATATTCAATTCTTTCCAAATTCATTCTATTGATCTTTTAATTTGTTTCGCCTTTTTTATGTTTTTCTGGAGCTAAGAGATGAATGATGCCTCTAATGGCCTCTGTGTACTAAGTCATGAACTCATGGACCTTCTGATCATCAGGGGAGGTATATAAGGTTGAAGATATTTTACAAGCAATGGTGATAAGATTGTTTTTTTCAGTTCTCGGATCCACTGCTTGGGTCTGCTTGGTGGCCCTTTGCTCCTAATTGCAGAGGAATGGTCGGCATCTCTGTCTTCAGCGTTTCTTTGGAAACAATAACAAGATCCAGAATGGATCTCCTCGCCTACATATGTGACGAGCTCAGCTGTGTGAAGTCGTTGAATAGAAAAACAAATAGCACAATCTTTCAGATCACCTAATTGTAAATTGAAGTTGCCTAGAAGATGTTGTTAAAGGAAGATATTTCAGTGATGAGCTCAATATGTTGTACAAAGGTTATGTAAGTTTAGTTAGGAAAAGGTTGCCAGGTTGGTGATAGTTGCTGGTGAACTTTGAAAGTGTTGTGACATAAACAGTCACCAGCAAGCTAGCAAGCCTGACTTCCTCAGCACATATTGGGATATGGGAGCGAGTAGATCTACACACAAGAAACTTGTGAAACACATGGCGCCAAATGGTGTGTTTTTGCAGTATACACCATATTAAAAAGCCAGAGGGCCATAGAAAGTTCTGAAGGAGTACTCAAGAAATATTCAAATTCTTCAATGATGTGCCAAGCAAAGACAACTGTCCACATGGGAGCCGCACATTACCACGAAAAAGAAATGTGGGAACAATGGCAAATAAGGATGGGTAAACATGTTATTCATGTGCAGAACCCAGCACGACCTAACCATCCTCCCGCAGCCCCCAAACATCCAATGTGTGGGCAGAGTAGAAAAGGACATATCCTATGTGCAAATATGGTAGAACTGTGATTGAGCTGCCTGTGTTTCTGAGCCCATGAAATTTGAATAGTCTCAAACTCAGAGGCCCATTCTGTTTGATTGGTTATAGAGAATCAGAATGGATGAATGTCAGGATTTGTATGGCAGGGTATAATAACCCCAAAGGATACAGTCATCCATCCAAATCGTCCATCGGGTCCAATCAAGTTACTGATTACTAGTACCTCAATTAGTAATCAGGGGGAAAACGGGAGAAAGGATAAGATACTGGGGACACTGGTTCAGAATAGTGCCACCGGCCTTGAACAACCACAGAACTACTGCTTGGTAATCTTGACAAAACAAGAATAAAAAATGCAGGCTTTAGAAAAATGTGTAAATAAGACAATAGAGAAACAGACAAGTATGATAATAATCTTTGGCATGAGCATCTTACCCTGGTGCTATCAGTATATGGGACAGGAGGCCACAACACCAATGAGAAGAAAAGCAGAGCTGCAGAGATGACAAGATTGCCGCACTTCGACCAGAAGACAGCACCAAGATGGCAACTGCTCTGGCACGTGCAGGTCAAATGCCAACGGCACGAGACTTGAGAGACCAGCCCACGCTGGTTCAAGGCAAGAAACAAGGATTTTGTAAGGAAGGAAATTAACAAGCAGAACTGGAAAGAAGGAAAATAAAGTGTAGGGCGTGCAAGGCCCAGTGAAGAACTGAACAACAGATACAACAGATACAAAGCTGAAACAACAAGGGATATTACAAGGCACATATCCAGTGCACGAGAGATGTTTATATACTAGTTCTGCCTTGGTTGCCTCACATGACCCGCCCCTGACCCGAAAGTGTAACAAAATGAACTCTTACGCTAGTTTCCATTTTCTTATTTTTCACAATCTCCATGTCTGACCTCTTTGGAATCTATACGAAACCATAAACCCCTTATAGGAATCATTTGACATAATCACTCATGCCGTTACTCTCTGTCGTTTTCTGATATTTCTGACAATGAAACCAGAGGTTGCAAAAAAAAATATAGCAGTGAGCAGCAGTGGTTGTTGGAGACATGGTGGGGAATGTGGAGGAGAGCAAGAGGATCCGTGGGACACACAGCAGCAGGGCACAAACAGGAGCTCTTACTCTGCCATCTGACATCAGGTCAAAGGAAGACGAGGCACAGTAGGCAAGGAGGAGACTAGGAAGGGCTGGGGAAGGCACAGAAACATATCAACAGCTGGAACTACTGTTCCAAGATGCCATCTAATCAAATCAAATCAAAAATTCTTTATTTAGACAATCAAGTCCATTAAAGTGCCAAGGGCCATAAAAGGATTGAAAGGAGGATCAATACATAATTTTTACTATGTTATGTTAAAAATTATTCAACCAAAAACCAGCTTGTCAATCATACAGGTTCAATCAATTCATGTAATGAAAATATTTTAGAGGGCATTTTGATACGAGACCTATGGTGTAAAAAATGAAGAATACCACATAGAGCAGATAGTTTTCTCTCTTGGTGATAAAATTGCGGTTCAACTTGGGGTAAACATAGCACAAAGGTCATTGCACTTTTCAAATTGCAGCCATGTAATATAAGTACATCTTTACTGAGCAAAGAATAACAATTTTAAAAATTGAACCATATGAGTGAGCCAGTTATTTCTATTTTCTTTGCATGTTTTTGTGTTAGTAGTGCGTTAATAAAAACCTGTAATCTAAGTAAAACAAATGATCTATTACAAACTTCTTAGCTGCATAATTTGTAACTTTGACTCTAAAAATTCGCCCTGAGACACTATAGCTCTTAAAACACTGGATTTTTGCCTTAATAATTTGTCTGCAATGTCCAAGAATGTTATAAGTTTAGAAATCACCTGTGGCTGAGCATTGTTCAGAAGGTAACTAACGGCCGCTGGTAATGTCCATGTCCCCTCATTAATCAACAGATGCCGAAGAAACCTTCTGCGATCCTCATGGACGGTGGAACAAATCCAGAGCAAGTGTGATAGCGATTCCTGAGACAGGCCACATAGTCGACATATTTTGGTTTCAGGTTTAGTTGCCCATGGAGGTAGAAAGTCTAATGATGAAAAACAGCCCATCCGGAGTTGACAGAATTCTACTTTATAATATGGTGAAAACGGTTCCGTGATGTATTTTTGGGCCCCTCTTCTAACATGACTGATGAGAACTAGAGCAACCTGTTCTCTTTTAGCGAAGGCCCGATGATCTGATTAAAAAGATTTAATTTTTACGTTTCTGTTCAGGGCTGCTTTGAACTGTGAATGCGGTAGTTTTAAGTTCCACAATTCTGCTGTACCTGTTAGCTCCAGTGCGTCACAAAGGGTGTGAGCCCAAATATTTGATTGACATGAGCTGTTGGCGAATGAGACGTCTAGCCAAATGAGATTTTTCAGTGTTCCTGGCTCTGCTACACGTGCAGAGTGCATGTACTTTAATATACAGGCCTTCTGCTGATTAGTTGGTCACTTAATGCACATTCCATCCTAATCTGGGCTGGCGAGGTGTTATGCGGTAATTTGAATAGAGATCTAAAAACTGTACTCTGTGAGCTGTTCAGGAAGGCACCCAGTTTCCCTGGGAAAGCCTCTGTCCCATATGCCAGTGTTGGAACAAGTTTGGCGGTCACTATTTTCAGCATTGATTCAAAGGAGAACTTTTTTGTGCTGTTAAAAATTGTTTGGAAGACGAATTGTAATGAAGCCAGTTTCAGTTTTAATGAATTTAGATGTAGCAAGTGACCTCCCTTATCATCTAGCCAACATCCCAAATATTTATATTTATTCAAGATGGTCAGACGGTGGTTCTTAAGGTGCCAATGGCATTGTTTTTTCTTTTTCCGACCAAAAATCATGATGTTGGTTTTTTCATAATTAATTGCCATCTCATTTGCACAGCAGTGCTTGTGTAAAACATCTAACAGTCTTTGGAGCCCCATCGGAGTTTGGCTTAAAAGGACAACATAATCTGCATAGAGGAACGAAGTGATATGTTGATTCACTAGTTTCGGTGCATGACTGATTGCTCAATTTAATGCGGGTACCAGGTCACTCATATACAAATTAAAAAGAATTGGTGCTATTACGCACCCCTGCTTAACTCATTGTTTTATGCTTATTTTATCGGAAACAGCTGTGTGAGATCCCAATTTTACTCTGGTCCGTATATTAGAGTAGAGCAGCAGGATACCTTGTAGTAATGATACCGGAATTTGCCAAGCTATGAGTTTGGACCACAGTAGTTGGCGATTAACATGGTCAAATGCTTTACTATGCTCTATGAAACAGCAATACAGCTGTTCCTTCTTCTTTATTTGTTTTGCTACAAGCATCCTTGCGGCCACAAGGTTGTCAGGCCAGACCATTTTCTAAAACCAGTTTGGTTAAAAGATAGTAAGTTGTTTGTGGCTGCCCATTCTTCTAAATCCTCTAACAGGAGCGACGCAAAGTATTTTGCCTCAACATCCAACAGTGAGATGTGTCGGTAGCTGTTGGGAAGTGAGACGGGACCTTTTTTTATAAATGGGATGTTGAATTGAACCTTGCCAGGAAGTTGGAACGGATTCACTGATTATGCAGCTATTGAACATATTTTCCAGCACTCCGGATCAATAATTGGTATCATGTTTGTAAACTGATGCTGGGATGCCCTTAGGACCTGGGGCACTGTCAGCTCTGTTTTTCTAGATTAATATTGCTATTCTAGTAGCATTGAAAGCTGTCACACATTGGCGAAGTTCTGCATCCATTGGCACTGATTTCTGTTGTGCTAACTTTTATTTGCTGGGGCTAAGTGTTGGTCGGGCATTTTGGCTGTGGCTTTGTACAGAGTAGTGACATATTGTATCTAATTCTCTGCAGTGACATTATTTCCATTTCTGATAGTTGGTCATGACCTCCTATTCGGCCGATTTATTACTATCCCGAAACATTTTCAATTTTTGGTTCCACATGCCAGGAACAGGTCAGTCTGGAGTGATTCCTCATATTTTTGTTTAGTTTGCCAGATTTGTTTTCTGTATTGGCTGCGCAAAGTTTCGACCTTGGTATGCAAGGTGGAATTTGATTGTGTTTTAAGTGATCGTGCCTTTTTGCTCAGTGATCTTTTCAGCATCCTTAGGGTTTTTGTGTACCATGGTTTAGTAGCCTTGAACTTTGTGAATAGAGTGCCTTGTTGACTGCTAGCCAGGGCAGAGAGTAACTTTTGTGCTAGCGATTCCCAGTCACTAATTGTATAACTCGAGGGCCAGCCCTGACTGACTGACTGAAAGTATTTGTAGAGCGCACTACTGCTGAGGCGTCTTGGCGCTAAGTGATATGTAATGCCCATGGCCGTCATGTTCAGGGTTGTGAGAAGAGCCATGTCTTAATTTTCCTCCTGAAGACCGACCTGTTAGGCAAAGACCTCAGGTGTGTGGGCAAAGAGTTCCAAAGTTTGGATGCTAGAAAAGAGAAGCGTTTACCTCCACACCTTACTCTCTTTATCTTTGGAAGTTGTAAGAGATCAAGGGAAGCTGATCTTAGAGCTCGTGTAGGAACGTATCGAGAAAACAAGGTTTGCACGTCCTTGGATCCTCCACCAAACAAGGCTTTATGCACCATGCATAGGGACTTAAAGTCAACCCGTCGCCGTACTGGGAGCCAGTGAAGTTGTTTTATGCTGGTCGATGTAGGATGGTGTTTAGGTAGATTGAGCAATACTCTAGCTGCCGCGTTCTGAATTGACTGCAATTTAGAGAATTGCGCAGCATTTGCTCCTAGGTAGAGAGCGTTGCAGTAGTCAATTCTGGATAGAATCGTAGCTACTACCACTGTTTTCCTCAGGGAAAGCGGAATAAAAGGAAGAATCTTCCTCAGACCTTTCAGCATAAAGAAGCAGGCTGATGAGACTTGGTTGATCTGGGGAGCCCAGGAAAGATCATTATCTACCAAAAGACCTAGGTTCCTGACTTTTTTGACAGGGGCCGGACAGGTACCTGCTGCATGTGGCCACCATAATTGGTTCCATACCGAGATTTTCTGGCCAAACTCAATCACCTCGGTTTTATCTACATTAAGTTTTAAAAAATTGGCATTCATCCAAGTCATCAGAGCAGAGATACAGTTACTAAATTGGGCTGCCATAGCATCCACGGGCTGTGTTACCGACACTATAAGCTGCGTGTCATCAGCATAAGTCACCAGCATAAAGCCGTAACTTTTTATTAATCTAGCCAGAGGAGCTACATATATATTAAAAAGTGTAGGGGATAAGGCCGAGCCCTGTGGGACTCCACCGGGGAGTGTGAATTCCTTGGACTGATATCCATCCCAAAATATCACTTGTTCCCTAGACGATAGGAAGGAGGAAAGGAGGGCAAGAGCTTTGCCTTTGATACCAACATCCTGTAGCCTTCGTATTAATACCGCGTGGTTCACGGTATCGAAGGCTGCTGTCAAATCAAGCAGGACCAGTGCAGCCCCTCCTCCTCCATCACCTTACGTATTTCCTCTACTGCCATAACCAATGCAGTCTCAGTAGAGTGTGATGATCTGAAACCATGTTGGGTGGTATCCAGAATGTTGTTGTTCTCAAGATATGATGTTAATTCTGAGTTCATGGCTTTCTCAAGGATTTTAGCAGGTAGAGGTAGACACGAGATGGGACGATAGTTTTTCTCGTCTAAGGGATCCAGCTTAGGTTTTTTAAGGAGAGGGCGAATACAGGCTTTTTTCCAAATCGTTGGAAATACTCCTGATGAGATACTTTGGTTTAGTATGGGGGATAGTGGAATGCTTATCTCCTCAGAAACCAGATGTAGTATATGAGGGGGACAAGGATCTAAAGGAGAGCCCGACTTGGTTTTTATCAGCAGATCAGCCACTGTCTCATCTCCCAACAGTGGGAAGTGCGATAGATCACAGTGGGAGGACTTGTCCTCCAGCTGGGCTGAGACATTACTTGCTGTAACCCTGGTGAGGTAATTGTGCTTTCCAATTATTGTATTTTATGGCAACTTCCGAGCTCCATTTGACCCGTCTCCAGTTGTGTTGCGGGTCTTTTGAGCCAATAACTCTTAATATAGTGTGGGCATTGATGCAGGTTTTTATAGACCAAACCTGAGGCATGTGGTCACTTTCACAGTGCGTCTGAATGAAATATGTAATGATTGTGCTGAAAAGGGTGACTGAGCTGAATGTATAATCTAGCACAGCTGACCTTTTTGGGCAGTAATGGGTTGGGAGGGTGGGTTGGTCTTCAGGAAAATGCCCATTCAGTGCTAGCAGCGACAAGGCCTCTAAGGCTGCAAGCTGAGTGCGTCCCAAGGAGTCTGATTTTTGAAGACTTCGGACCTGCGATGGATTCAACCACTGGCTGTCGGCTGTTTTTTCTGCGATGCTTCAGTAGGGGTTATGTAGCAGATTTAAATTGAAGTCTCCGGTTAGGAGAAAGTGAGCATTCACTTGATTGAGCTTGAAGTCCGCAATTAGCTGCTCTAACTTCTTCGCACAGTGCTGCTTCTCTGAAGCAGTTGGATGTATATAGACGTTCATCAGGAATAAATTGCAGTTTGTATGATTATGTCGCCAGTTTTTAATTTCAATGCAGAGGAGGTTTTTATGGCTGGTGATATGCTCAATGGCTCCAAAGTCCCAGCGAGCTGAGAGAAAGATTGAAAGGCCCCCCATTGCGTGACCTTTTGTGTGTGATCTAATTGCGAGGGAGTAAAACTCACAATAACCATCTACTGGTGTCACCGTCTCTCGCCAATACTCCTGAATACATATAATATCATGCAAGGTTAGAAAGGATATTGCTTCGGTATCGGTTAAAAGGTTTTCTAATCCTGCTACATTACAGGAGACCAAGGACAGTGTTGGGGCCTTGGTCTCCTTTCCTGGTTTAGGCTTATTATGGTCTCTTGATGCATGTCAATGTTGTTTTGAACTGGCCAATGTGTGCGCGACCCAGCCCCAATCCTCATAGGATTTTTCAGCAGGTCATGCGGCTAGTATGCATGGTCTTCCGATCTTGTTAATCATAAAAATTATTAATGGTTGTTGGTTTATTGGTGCCATCGATCACAGTGGGCCAGCCGTGATTCTTAAGAGTGACACTGGTTTATGATCGAGTTCTCCGCCCCAATATTGATATGCATTTTCCTGGTTGGTAAGAGACGGGCTGGGATCTGGTTTACATTCCTTCTTTTTTAGACGAGTTGCTGAATAACGTGCCTTTTTAGGTCTCGCCTAGCGTTGCTGCGCACATGCGCAGCTCGCTCGGCGAGATTTATTGCAGATGAGGACTTTGAGAAAAGGGCTTGAAGCCCCGAGTGCCTCCTTTTCGCTTTTTTGTCCGGCCCATCCGGACTGGCTCGCCTGCATTACGGCTGTCGTGACGAAGTTTCTTATCAGAAGCTTCGTCACGCTGCCTTGCACGCGCCAGTCCGGCTCTCTGATTGGGCGCTGTGAGAACGCTCTTCATATGGTAACGGGCTTGTTTTAGTAGGATTTCCGCATCTTTGGGCATCCTTCCAAGGTGTGCATGGCTTGCGCAGCTGCTTTTTCTTACTTTGTTTTTCTTAACATTTATGATCTTGGCCAAATCACTTTATCTGTGTGCCCGAATTCTCGTGGCTTTCAAAACTGAAGGTGCTTAGAGACATAATAGTCACAGTAGCATGTGTGTGGGTGCGTGAGAGTTTACGGACGCGCTTGTTTGTGTTTACAGTCGGTTAATGGTGGGCGGTTGAATCAAACACCCGAGTTATGATCTCGGCTCTCATAGTTGAGCTTCACGTGTGACCCTGGGCAACATTACTCCATCTCCTCGTACCTTAGTTCCCAAAAATGACAGATCAAATGCAATCTTGAGCGGCAAGGGAAGAGCGACATTTATTTATGCATGTTTAAAACAAAGTTACCAGGCGATGGCCGCACAGATGTTAGAGCCGGTTATGGAGAGACAGCTTTCTATGTAGCGCCCACTCGCCGTTCTAGTGCCTTAGTGCTGCAAACTAAGGTTCTTGTAATGGTTTATGTTTTGAGGTCAGATAGTGGTGAGAAGTTGGTTTTTCTGCTCCCAATCTCCAATTTTTCACAGCAGAGTGGCGATTTGTTGTGATCAAGGGGTATTCATTTTAATATGCAGATCTGCAGAAGATAAGTGGAGGGAACTCCTGAGCACGGACGGGAGCTCTCTCTGCAGGGGGAGATGAGCGGTGGGGGGGGGACTCTTCTGGGCACGGTGGGGAGCTATGCAGAAGGAGATGAGCGAAGGGAACTCTCCTGAGCACGGAGGGGAGATCTGCAGGAGATGAGCGGATGGAACTCTCTTGAGCACGGTGGGGAGCTACAGGAGCGCACAGAGAAAAGAAGGGAGGGTGTAAATCGAACTCGGTGTAGAAAACTCACCAGCGGACACAGAGCTGGGGCACCGAGGAGAACTCTCCAGGCGGAGTTCAGCCGAGGAGACTTCCCTGGTGAAGACAGTCTGAAACGGGAGCTCGGAGGGTCAGGTTGGCAAGGAAAGCCGGGGGAATGGGGAGGGGGGAGATGTGCAGGGGGCGCTCAGTGGATGAGACTCCTTTGCTTGAGACACGAGCACAGAGGGGCGACCTCCGCATGCTGGAGACCGAGGGCGGAACTTTGCAGAGGGAACACAGGGTGGGATGGCGGGGCCGGGGCAGCAGGAGAGGGAGTGCACTGCAGAGCGAACTTTGAGGAAGGAACTCTGCCGCGGCGTCTCCTCTCCGCTCTCTTGTGATCGTGGAAAGTGAAAGCAGTGATTCAGGAAATGTGGAATCAGTGGAGGGCGCAGGCCAGAGTGCGGCTCGGAGAGGAGTGAGGTCGGCGGGCGGGCGGCTCTGCGGGAGTGCAGGAGGTGAACCTGGAGACGCCACAGCACCTCGTCAAAGGGACACATTCAGGAGTGACAGCGTCTGCCAGAGGGGCTCAGGGCAGCGCACTCTGCCGCCCGCAGGAGCCCTGGCAATGAGAGCGGAGAGAGAGCTCCTCCCGGAGCAGGAAGTGGAGGCGAGAAGGGGGTCGTGCCCACCCCCTTCCCCCTCTCCCCCAACCTCCCAGGGAAAAGTCTGTTCAAAACGGCTGTCTGCAACCGGGCATCGCGAGTTATCTATACAGCACTGGAGCAGGTGCAGCTGCACTCATACATGCAACACCGGGCAGGTGCAGCTGCACTCATACATACAGCACCGGAGCGCGTGCAGCTGCACTCATACATACAGCACCGGAGCGCGTGCAGCTGCACTCATACATACAGC
This sequence comes from Calotriton arnoldi, assembly GCA_963921515.1. Lineage (NCBI taxonomy): Eukaryota > Metazoa > Chordata > Amphibia > Caudata > Salamandridae > Calotriton > Calotriton arnoldi. Next base: position 1,763,322 of record CAWUFW010002210.1, read on the forward strand.
ACCGGAGCAGGTGCAGCTGCACTCATACATACAGCACCGGGGCAGGTGCACGTGAAGCTCCACTCATACATACAGCACCGGGGCACGTGCAGCTGCACTCATACATACAGCACCGGGGCAGGTGCAGCTGCACTCATACATACAGCACCGGGGCAGGTGCAGCTCCACTCATACATACAGCACCGGGGCACCTGCAGCTCCACTCATACATACATACAGCACCGGGGCAGGTGCAGCTGCACTCATACATACAGCACCGGGGCACCTGCAGCTCCACTCATACATACATACAGCACCGGGGCACCTGCAGCTCCACTCATACATACATACAGCACCGGGGCACGTGCAGCTGCACTCATACATACAGCACCGGGGCACGTGCAGCTGCACTCATACATACAGCACCGGGGCACGTGCAGCTCCACTCGTACATACAGCACCGGGGCACGTGCAGCTCCACTCGTACATACAGCACCGGGGCACGTGCAGCTGCACTCTTACATACAGCAATGGGGCACGTGCAACTGCACTCGTACATACAGCACCGGGGCACGTGCAGCTGCACTCATACATACAGCACTGGGGCAGGTGCAGCTGCACTCATACATACAGCACCGGGGCACATGCAGCTGCACTCATACATACAGCACTGGGGCAGGTGCAGCTACACTCATACATACAGCACCGGGGCAGGCATAGCCCACTCATACATACAGCACCGTGGCAGGCGCAGCTGCATTCATACAGCACCAGGGCAGGCACAGCTGCACTCATACATACAGCACCAGGGCAGTTGTAGCTCCACTCATGCACACAGCACTGGGGCAGGTGCAGCACCACCGGCAGCACCGGGGGAGGTGCAGGTCCACTGACAGCACTGGGGCAGGTACAGTGCCACTCATACATACAGCACTGCAGTCCTGCCAAGTGTCACGTATCAGGCGTGACGCTAACGCATTTCAGTGTGGTGTTCCGCATCACCGCACTGAAATGCATTGTCACGCATTTGCCCACTCTCTGCTGACGCGCTGAAAGTTGGCTAAATTAACCCCCCGGGTGCTGCTAGCGCGCGCTGCCTGCTGGCTGTGGTGCACTCTGACTGTCATGTGCGCCGGGGTGGGGGGGGTTGCGCTGGGGGGGGGGGGGAGGCTGCTCTGCTGAGAGTGCACACAGTCTGCTCAGCTCTCGCTCCCCGCGTCAGACTCCAGGAGACAGTAATTGAGCGGATGCTGCTGCTCTAGGCCCATGCGTGCCCAAATAAGCTTCACTGTGACGCTTCATGTTACTAGCAACAATGTTGCAAAACTGTGCACAGTTCTGCAGAGTGCTGTCTCGATTCCCGCGGCCCGGCACGCTGACCACATCATGACAGAGTGAGTCATGATGTTGAGACTCACCCTGCTGCGCCCAATTAAATTATCGGGAGTCCCCGGGGCCTGCAACTACTTGTGGCAAGTCGAGCGTTAACTGGCTCTGGCAGTGTGGCGCCTCTCTGGCGCCCATTACCTCACGCCCTGGCTGGGACGGTTAACTCAAGTGAGGCTCCCCCGGAGTGACAAGAAGCAAGCCGAGCGGCGGCGGGACGGACTAGGTCGCAGAGTCTCAGTCAACATGGCAGGCCGCAGCGCCGCATCGAGAGGCCTGTGGCTGCATTATCGGGCGCGCAGCGTGTGCGGGGAGACTGGCGCTGCTGCAGGCATGATGTCGTGCGGCGCCGGCCGCAGTGAGCCACGGTCCGACGAGAGAGAGGCAGCAGGCCGAGGCGCCGCACATCAGTCACCCCCGCGCCGGGCCTCAGTCCTGGGCTCACCGCCATCACGGGCTAGCAGCCAGAGTGAGAGAACAAGTACTTCTGACAACTCACACACTCAGTAAGTACAGTAACTAAGTACTTCTGCCCTTTTCTGTGTCCCTTAGTGTGAGTGCCCTGTGTCTTTCTACCCTGTGTCTGCATTAAGTTGTAGAAGAGCTTTTCGTTACGCAAATGGTTGTAATTTGTGATATTTATATGTTTCCCTTGTCTTCATTGCTTAATTTTGCTAGCGAGAAAGTGTCACTCATACTCATTGAAATGTCACTCATAATAACACTGAATTTATGAAAATGTCACACATGGCAATCTGAAACCTTGGCAGCTATGGCACTGGGGCAGGTGCAGCTCCACTCATACATACAGCACTGGAGCAGGTGCAGCTCCACTCCTACATACAGCACTGGGGCAGGTGCAGTGCCACTCACACTTACAGCACCGGGGCAGGCGCAGGTCCACTCATACATACAGCACTGGGGCAGGTGCAGCTCCACTCATACATACAGCACTGGGGCAGGTGCAGCTCCACTCCTACATACAGCACTGGGGCAGGTGCAGCTCCACTCATACATACAGCACTGGGGCAGGTGCAGCTCCACTCATACATACAGCACTGGGGAAGGTGCAGCTCCACTCATACATACAGCACTGGGGCAGGTGCAGCTCCACTCACATACAGCACTGGGGCACGTGCAGCTCCACTCATACATACAGCACAGCAGCAGGTGCAGTTCCACTCAGGTGCAGTACACTGGATTTGGCGCAGGGGTGGTGGGGGCTGCTCTGTGTTGCTCAGGCTGTCAAGCCAGAGTGCTGTGGCTGTGACGTGAGCGGACCGCTGGCATGGCTGCAGGCCGCTCTTAGCTCTCCACCCTCCCGGTGCTGACCGTGCCCAGGGCCGGGGTCAGCCAGGGGTCACACGGCAGCCGAGACAGGTGCAGGGCCCTGGGAAGCTCGGCCCGTTCCCAGCCCTAGCGGACACCCTTTAAGAGGAGCCCCTCTCTCTCATGCGTCCCTTCTTTTCACCCCCCCATACCCCACCTACCGTAAAGTGATCTAGGCCTAAGCCTAGGGCGCCGATCCCCAGGGGCGGCGTGGAAAATTAATCTAGGGGGACCCCGCGGTCTGCTGAACCCGAAAGTGACAGATGTTTTAATTAATTTATTGCATGAATAAAACAAGCATTTGCAATGCAATAGGTCTCGCAGTTACGCGAGTTTAAGCTATTGGCATTGTAAGTTACAATGCCTTTTATTATGTTTTTAAAAAAGAAAACAAAAATAAAAGGCATTGTTATTTGCAATGCCAATAGCTCAAACTTGCGTCAATGCGAGACCTATTGCATTGTAAATGCTTGTTTGGGAGAGTAATTAGAATTCCCCATTCTTCAAGAATCTTCCGATTTTCAAAGATAATATTCACTGCGGCACGAGAGGTCCATGTTACTGCAGTTGCCTCTTTATTAGCTAAAGTATTCGACGGGACAAATTGGATGGCTGTGATGTCATTAGATTTCAGATGACAGAGCTTTGAATGTGATGCTAGAAGTTTTATTATGTTACCTCGAATCAGAGTGTCACCGTTGCCTTGTGAAACATAGTCGGGGTGCCATATTGCCGTTAAAACTTGGTCCTCTTGTGTAGTCATATGATAGAGCTGCCTTTCCCTGATCATAGAGCTGAGTTATAGCTCGGAGGGGAATCCGTTCTAAAAGCGTTTTTACTCTTTTAAATTGTGATTCACTGTATATTGGGTACAATTGTATGACTTTTACCTGCACGCTGTAAGCTTCCCATTCTAGATCCCTGCAGCTGGCAGCACGTTGATCGGTCCCCGCAACTCAGAGCCAGGCCGCCATCTTGGTTAGCGGGCTAGTTGTTCAGCCCGATAATATAAATGAACGCACTGACGAGACCGCGCAGCACTGCCTTTCCCTGATCATAGAGCTGAGTTATAGCTCGGAGGGGAATCCGTTCTAAAAGCGTTTTTACTCTTTTAAATTGTGATTCACTGTATGTTGGGTACAATTGTATGACTTTTACCTGCACGCTGTATGCTGCCCGTTCTAGATCCCTGCAGCTGGCAGCACGTTGATCGGTCCTCACAACTCAGAGCCGGGCCACCATCTTGGTTAGCGGGCTAGTTGTTCAGCCTGATGATATAAATAAACGTGCTAGTGCGACCGCGCAGTGGATGCGCGCAGCGGGCGCGCCTAAGGCAAGACCGTCTGCGCCCGTCCACATTCGGATCGCGCTCAGCACCAGCCTGCCTGCATCTTCTAAGTCAGATCTTTCTACCCTTTTAAAGTACTCTAGGGCTGAGCTACTCGCTTTGAACACTGAAGGTAAGGATTCCGCCTGTATGTGTTTTAATGTTCTACACAATCCCCAGATCAATTCCCATAATTTGTCCTAGCTGTAAAAAGTCACTCCCCCAACTTATATGTCAAGCAACCAAGCTTAACAGACCACAGAAATGGGCAAACACAGAGTGGCCTAATGCAAACACATTACAATGTTTATTGCTAAACGCCAGATCATTGGTAAAACACAGCACGGAGTGTGCCATACTTATGGAAGCTTATAATATAAAACTTACATTTATCACTGAATCCTGGACAGACGAGGCCTCAAGACCTGATTTAGTTAAAGCCACTCCTCCGGGGTTCCTCTATCGTACACAAAATAGGCCCATTAGGAGAAGGGCGGGGGGCTGGCAGTAATATATCACAGCTCCCTAAATGCTGCTTTTCATACAGCATCTAATTTTACTTGCGAAGCACTCTCCTTCAGTTTCCACCTTTCCCATCATCAGTCTTTCAAGGGCATTTTATTGTACAGACCATCAGGACCTAGGAACACGTTTCTAGCTTCAGTTAGAACCCTGCTAGAGGATGGGCTCTGCTCTGACTCATTTACCATTCTCTGGGATTTTTAGTTTTATCTGGAAGCACTGAGCGACCCTGACACAACCGCTCTTATCGATGTGATGAGTAGAATTGATCTAATGAAATAAAGGACACAACCTTACTTGCACGGGGAGTGTATTGTTCCTTCACTTGGGAAAAACATTAAGTTTTTCGTAAAATCCTCACCCACCAGGGTTACCCCTTGGTGGCATGCTTCATCATAGGGTCCTTCCCGTTCCGCTGTGGAACGGGGCGTGCTGCGACCAGACAAAATACCCGTGAGCACGGATTCTTAGACTATGAGAGGCAGATGTTTCTGCAGGGAAGGAGTGAAGTGAAAAAAATGTGTGTTTAAAAATACCTGGCTAGTGGGTAATGTTACTTTATTCCGACCCCTAGTCGGTAAGATTAAAAAACAGGGGATAATTAGGATCGTTGGAATTAATGTTCCCAAATCCTAGTGGTCGACATGCTTCAAGCCTACCCCTCTCGGCTATTCTTATGGACCTAGTATAATAATTGTCAAAAAAACTAGTTCCACTTCTATAGTTGTTTCTCTAATTACAACTCACAAACAAAGTGCATCAGTCGCACGTACTTGCTCAGGTGTACAATTAATTAATACCACCTGGTACTTGTATAATCAATTTATATTGTTGCTGAAGCCCGCGCTTCATGGTTTCACCGGCGGAGAGTTCAGCTTCTAGTCACACACTTGTCTCAGCCGTACTCCTCAACTATACCTATTTGGTCGCAGCTCGGGAACCGCATCGAAGACCTCAACTATACCTATTTGGTCGCCGAGCAGCGACCAAATAGGTATAGTTGAGGAGTACGGCTGAGACGAGTGTATGACTAGAAGCTGAACTCCCCGCCGGTGAAACCATGAAGCGCGGGCTTCAGTAACAATATAAATTGATTATACAAGTACAAGGTGGTATTAATTAATTGTACACCTGAGCAAGTACGTGCGACTGATGCACTTTGTTTGAGAGTTGTAATTAGAGAAACAACTATAGGAGTGGAACTAGTTTTTTGACAATCACTATACTAGGTCCTGAAGAATAGCCGAGAGGGGTAGGCTTGAAACATTTCGACAAATAGGATTTGGGAACATTAATTCCAACGATCCTAATTATCCCGTTTTTTAATCTTACAACTAGGGGTCGGAATAAAGTAACATTACCCACTAGCCAGGTATTTTTAAACGCACATTTTTTTCACTTCACTACTCCCCTGCAGAAACATCTGCTTCTCATAGTCTAAGAATCAGTGCTTCCGCGTATTTCGTCTGGTCGCAGCACGCCCCGTTCCGCAGCGGAACGGGACGGACCCTATGATGAAGCATGCCACCAAGGGGTAACCCTGGTGGGTGAGGGTTTTACGAAAAACCTAATGTTTTTCCCAAGTGAAGGAACAATACACTCCCGTGCAAGTAAGGTTGGGTCCTTTATTTCATTACTTAAGTCTGGCCTTGGAGGGTGGCCCCAGCCTTTATCCTCTTACTCCCCCTTTTTTTTGTATATAGCGTTGATCTAAGGCAACATGTAGATGGTGCCACTCATGTCGCAGGCCATACGTTGGATGGGATTTTTTCCAATCATCCACAGCTAACCTACACAGAGTTGCTGCCACTTGCATGGACAGACCACGTAGCAATTCAGTTCGAGTTGGTCTCTCCCGACCGACACAATAGTACCGGGGCCCCTAAGAGCCAGATAAAACTAAGAGCATGGAATGAAATTAAGGGAACAGAGTTAGAAGACCTTCTCACCGCGACCACCTGATCGCCGCCTATAGAGGTTGAGGAGGCCACTATTTGTTAAAAAAAGTGGGTGGAGACAGCCTGCAAAAAATTAGCCCATGTGAAAATTTTGCACCCCAAACGATCCCAACAAACAGCTCCCTGGTACTCTGTGGAACTAAGGGAACAAGCTTCTAGAACGCAACTGGAGAAGAGAAGACAACAAAACTGAGAAAGAATTTTATAAACTAAGTCTTACAGTTTACAAAAGGCTTTTATTTAGTACAAAAAGAGCATTCTTTGCGAATCAAATTAAACTGGCCAAATGTTCCACCAAAGAATTCTTCAGGACCATATCTAGATTGGCTTCCCCCTCTCCACCTAAAATTCCGAGCAGTCAAGAATTATGTGAGGAAATTGTCACTTTCTTCCTGCAGAAGGTGGAGCTTATCTTCTCGTCATTTAGTCTCTCCGCAATGGGAGGGACAAATGTTCCAACTAAGGGGCCAAAATAGCAACTGACTTATTGCCTACCCTTGATAAGTTTGCTCCACAGTCCGCTACAGACACTTTAAATCTACTCACCTCTATCAGGTCAGGCTCTACTTATGATCCTTGCCCAGTCGCTGTGATCAAACTAGCCCCTGAACCTCTATCAGGTCAGGCTCTACTTATGATCCTTGCCCAGTCGCTGTGATCAAACTAGCCCCTGAACCTATTGCTATCTCGCTCACTTCCTTATTTAATGCCATGTTTGAGTCCGGGCATTTCCCCAAAACTTGGAAGATAGCATCTATCCTTCCATTGTTGAATAAACAAAACGTAGACCCTAAGGATCCCAATAACTATCGGCCAATCTCCCGCCTTTTATTGCCGGCTAAATTGGTGGAGAAAGCCATGAACACACAGCTCAGTGCCTTTCTCGAGGTAAATCATATTCTGGATCCTACTCAATATGGGTTCAGGGAAGGACATAGCACAGAGTCTACCCTTATTAAATCCACTGAAGAAATAAGGGAAGCCCTGGATCAGGGAGGCAATGCAGCACTGATTATGCTGGATCTCTCTGCGGCCTTCGATACGGCACATCATAATCTCCTGATGGACCGTTTGTCGACCTGCGAGATTCAGGGCAAAGCCTGGAAGCTACTGAAATCCTTCCTAACGGAAAGAACTCAAATTGTGGCGCTAGACAAATTCTGCTCAAAACCTTTTTCCTTACCTTGTGGAGTGCCGCAGGGGTCATCCCTTAGTCCTACTCTTTTTAACGTTTTTGTATCCCCCTTGGCCACCCTGATCAGAACCTTTGGCTTTCATCTCACTTTTTATGTGGATGACACACAAATTGTAGTGTCTCTGCTGCCAGGTCAGGAATCAGATAAGAGCAAGAAGTTATGTGACTGCATGAAATCAGTCAAGATGTGGATGACACAGAACTGCTTGAAGTTAAACTCAAGCAAAACTGAGGTCATCATCTTTGGAAATAATCCCAGCTTCTGGACTTCCGATTGCTGGCCGGAAGAATTAGACACCCTTCCAAAACAGGAAAGCAAAAAATCTGGGAGTTATAATTGACGATAAAACTCACTTTTTGGGGACCAGATAAATGCCATTACATCGGCGACCTTTCACTCCCTAAGAATGATTAAGAAAATGCCTTTTCTGCCGGAGGACAGTCAGCGCATAGTCGTAACATCTCTCATTCTATCGAGGTTGGATTATTGTTATGGCCTCTACCTGAACATTCAAGAGCGACATTTAAACAAACTCCAACTTTTGCAAAAAGCGGCAACTAGACTGCTTACCGGCATGCCAAAATTTGTATCACTCACCAAGGAAATTCAAAGGCTTCATTGGCTACCAGTTAGACATCGGATGCGTTTTAAATCCCTTTGCACCGTCTTTAAAGCCCTTCAAGGAACAGGACCAGAATACCTCAAACGTCGATTTCAAAGGTACGTCCCTAAAAGAACCCTCCGATGCTCAGGAGCTAAGATGCTGATAGTACCTCCCATCAAAAAAGCCAACTGGGGAGGGAGAAGCTTTGTCACTGGCGTCGCTAGGGCCTGGAATGAACTTCCTTTCCACATCAGAACCGCCACTGACTTAATGGCATTTAGAAAAGGACTAAAAACCTGGCTTTTCAGCAAGTAGCGTTTCCATGACAACCTGTGTTCAGATGGTGGTAGCTAGCGCCAGGACACCCTCGGGTAACCGTCGCGCCTAAGAAATATTATTAACATAATGAGTCTGTGTCGATGGAAGACAGAGTTGGTGCGGATCCATGTATTTGAAAGTGGCCTGTTCCTGATTTAAAGTCGCCTAAGGGATCATGGATGCTGTTAGGCGAAAGCTTAGCTTGGGGAGCTGCAGTCTTAAAAAGTGGAACTGATGGTTTTGTAGAACTTCGCTGATTTGCACTTATAGGGTCACTTGTCATAGGATGATCAAACAATTCTAGCGGTTGCATGCTTGAACTGTCTAAGCGCAGATCATTCATTTCTGTTGGGCGAAGTTGCAATTTTACCGGTCCTTCCTAGAGTTGCTGTGGGATCTGTATTGTATTAGTTGATTGTTGTAATTGGGCTTGACAAGATGCCATCAATCCAAAGCATTGATTTGGGTAGGGGTTGGGACAGGAATGCCCCCTTCATTGTGCACCCCTGCCCTGAGTGCCCAATCAAGTGTGTATCGGGTACCCTGACTTTTATTTTTAGCACTGGCATTACGCTAATCTAGTGTGTGCACAGAGGCTTAGGCCTCTCTATAACAGTGAGAGGTCCGGGGACTGTCCTGTGACCTGAAGGGGTCCACAAAGCATATACTCTGAGTGAAGAGAGGACTACTGTCACTCTCTTGGGTTTAGCACATAAGGCAGTGGTGGCAGCTTACTGTTTCGTGATCTCATATAGCTGACCAGACCTTTTTATCTGTCACTGATAGTGTGGCCTACTGGCCTCTGTCACATAAAGTTCCACTTTTATATGAAAACCCAGAACCTTGCACTGATGTCCTGTCTGTATGTCGAATGCATGTTAAGAATGCATATAACATGTGTAGTAGGTAGTAGTAGGATTGTGTGCATGAGTCGGAGTACTGAAATCAGTGGGATCCATGGTTTGCCATGGCACAAGATGGAGAAAGAAATCAGCATCAGAGAGCGGAAGTGTTTTGCCTGCATTCCTGTGGCTGGAGCATGGAGACCCAGGCTCTAAAGTGAAGAGGGTGGAGACAGGGCTCCCTTTAGAAACCCTACGAAGACTTTGTTAGCAAGGGGCTGCCGATTAGTTCTTTCTGAGCATTGCCATTTGGTAGATGGTAGGAGTGGAGGGTGGGAGTAGAGTTTCTGTTGTGCAAGGAGAAGAAGCTTCTAGGTCAGGCCTACCCTTTGTTCTGTTCCTGATTACTACTTAAGAGAGGCTTGTAACAGTCATGTGCACAGATGTAACACTTCATTGTGCCATGCTGCGAGTGCTGCAGTTTGAATACAACTCCACTCCTACGTGCTGTAATAAGCAACACTTTCCTGAAAGACTGTCTGGATAGCAGCCCGAGAAGGACACTTGAAAAAGAACCACCTCAAACCAGTTCTAAAGTTTGGCATCTATATCCCCTATCTGTAAAATGTTTATAAAGGTAGGGCCCAAACCACTCCACTTCGATCCAGTTACAAGTTGCTCATGACCCCGAAAGTGCACAGAGTACTGGAAGGACTGCTGTGTGACCATGGTTCATGTCTTCATGACGGGCAGTCTCTCAGAAGTGAGAAGACATCACTCTTCATTTTCTGCTGGAAGAGCTGCAGGTCTGCCTAGTGCCCATAATCCTGCCTGCCTGCCTGCCTGCCTTTTGTAAGGGGGAAGGAGCCCTCCTGGCCCTGTAGGAGGAGAAACTGTTAAGGAGAAACCCAGTGTGTTCCTGGCTTGAGGGGCACCCACAGAAAGTGGACTGCCTGAGAGAATGAAGTTAGGAGCGACATATGCTGCTGAGGGTCTGTAAGCGGTTCCCGGCAAGAACCGTGAAATTCTACATATATCTGCATATAGGACCAAGTCAGTGTGCACCTACCTTGCTGTGTATTAGCCCAGGTTGTGGATGGACTGTATAATGGAAGGTTGGCGAAGAAATATAATAGCCGCAGTAAGACTATCATTTTGACCAATGCTATATGGCCCATAGTCGCCAGGGGGAGTATGTTCCAAAACAAGATTTGAGAGCGGATTGAGGACATAGCCCTGCCTAAGTTACCTTTGAGTAGGTCGGTGATATATACGGATCCCTAAGTAGTGGAAGGTGTTTGACTGCCATTCTATATTGGCATTATTGAGTACATAATGGGGGTTAGGACATGAGCCATCAAACAGGTAAAATGAAGGACTTAGCCGCATTTATATTTAGCCCTGACAGGGAAGCGAACTCCCCTAGGATATATTCCACCTCTCCCGGGATTGAGTGTAAATCTTTAAAATATAAGAGAAGATCGTCAGCATAGTGAAATTATTTGCATGCTGTCGCCCATTGGGATTCCCCATTCTGCCCCCCTTTTTCGGAATGCCGCCGCTAGAGGCTCCACTGCTAGTGAGAACAGCAAGGGGGATAACTGACACCCCTGTCTAGTTCCCCGTTGCACCTTTATCGGGGCAGATATATGTTGGCCTGTCTGAACTCTGATCACCGGCTCACGATACAGAAGCCGGATGATGTTGATAAATGTTTCCCCGAACCCGTATTGTGGCAGCACCGCAAACAGATAGTCCCACCCCAGGGTATCGAAGGCCTTCTCAAGTTCTAGAATCAGACAGCCTGAGCGGGCCACAAGTCTGGCGCATATTTGGCAACCCTAAAAAAAGCATTGTAGGTTCAATGACGTGCTTCGTGTTGGGACAAATCCGTTCTGGTCATCGTGGACCAGAGACTGGACTAGTGGCACCAGCCGATCCGCCAGGAGTTTCGCTAGGATTTTGTAATCGGTGTTCAATAAGGCCAAAGGCCTATATGAACCCAGCTCCATGGGATCCCTGTCGGGCTTGGGAAACGAGACCAGCCTCGCCTCGTTCATTGATTTCGGGAGGGTGGATTCTTCCATTGGCTCAGAGTACACCGCCTGGAGATATGGTACCAATGTCGCCGTATGCGTTTTGTAAAATTCTATCGGGAGCCCGTCTAGGCCAGGAGTTTTCCCGGTTGCCAACGTCACTATGACTCCTCTGACTCAATCATCTTTGTTGAATGATGTGAGAACTCTGTGAACACAGGTTCTACTTTCAATGATAGTTTCAAGGACTGATTAGACTTCTAATTGGGGAATGTTTTTACAGAGTCTTCACATCTAAAATGACAAATGTTTCTGTGTTGCTATCAAAAGGATGACCTTCACCAATGTTAATAACAGACTTACTGTTGCAAACAAATGATTTATTAAGAGGTACAAATGTTTTCATGAAAAAGCCGGTGTACTTTGCCAAAGGTAGTAGAATAGATTCACATTTAGTTATTATAGGATAAACTCAGTATCTGTACAGCGTAAACTAATCACCCGTAAGGGTCTCAAGGCGCTGGAGGTCTTGAGATGTCTGTATGGATTTTAGGTAAGGTGTAAATGGCAGGAATGGTATAATCAGGTGTATTCAAGTAAGCAAACACTTTCTTACTAAGCCAGTTCTCGTCAAGACCAACTTTAGTAATATTTGATATACATGCTCATATTGAAGCTGTAGGGTCACATTGTGATTGTATGTAGTGTACTTTGTTGTTGAGTTGTCTATAGATTCCACTGTTATAGTCATTCTTGTCTTGCAGAATAATTTGACCACCTTTATATAACTATATCGGTAAGTGACTGAAGCCTTTTCAATGCCTCATGCTGTTCTTGGGACATGTTAAATTTAGTGAATCTTTGTTGGTTTAAAATATGATCAACCTCAGATAGAACCACATTTTCAAAGTTAATAATCTCCTTATCTATCGCACTATTGGGTGGATAAAGATTAGATGAGCAATGAAGACCAGTAGCGTCAGTCATACAAGATGCGTCATGTGCACTGAAGAAATGGTTCCGGAAAATTGTTCTGAAGAAACAATACAATTCCAATCTAGTAGAAAATGTATCATTTATGTGTGTGGGAAGAAAGGAGAGGCCCTTGCTCAGGACAGCTACTCCAAATTTACTAAGCTTATTTTCTTTTTTTTCTTTAAAGAGTTTTATATAGCATTGGCAAGACCCGGGGGTTATCAGAGCGCTTCACAGACAATCAAAAGTGTTAAAGAACAAAAGTTACAAAATAACAAGCGTCAGGTCACAGTAGTTTGTGGAGAGGAGCAAACCTACAGTAATTAATATCCAGTTGTGAGCTAGGTGTAAGAGTCTGGAGGGTAGAGGTAGCAATCGAGGAGAAGATCTTTTAATTGTCTTTTGAAGCTCATAAAGGAAGGGTTCATCCGGATATGGACTGGGAGGGAGTTTCAGATTTTGGGGGAATTGCCCAAAAAGGAGCCCGTAAGGGCTTTTTGTTTGTGTTTTTTTTGGTGGGATGAGAAGAAGAGTGTTGGTGCGTCTTAGATTTTTTGTCTGGCTTGCCTTTGAGACTTTGGATGCAAGGTTGGCTGGCTTCCCGTGTGGAGGACTTCGTGAGTGAGGCAGGCCATTATGAAGCAGCAGCAGGCTTCAATCGGTAGCCACTTAAGATTTTTCAGGACGGAGGATATGTGATTGTGTCTTTTTAATCCGGTGACCATCCTTGCTGATGCATTTAGTATGACTCTTAACGAGGCTAGCTGCAACTTTGCGTTGCCAGTGAGGGTGGCATTCCCGTAGTCCAGCCTAGACGGGACCATCGCTTGTGTGGCATTATTTAGATCTTTCGTAGGGAGGTAGGGCTTGATTTTGTTTAGGAGTTTTAGGTTGCAGAATGCACTTTTAGCTGTATTCTTTATGTGTTGGGGTTCATGCTCAGATTTGGATCCAGGGTGATCCCCAAAGATTGGACTGACTCGGATAGCGTCAATTTGCATTTCAAAGCGTCCACTCTTGGACCTGGGTGGTCTGTCCATTTTTGGATAGGAGCAGGATTTCCATCTTATCTTAGCTAAGTTTCAGGTGGTTGTGTGAGAGCCAGTTTTGGACTTTTAAGAGAGTGGTGTTTAATCGTTGTAAGTCTTCTAGTGAGGCTACTTCTAGGTAAAGCTGGATGTCATCTGCTTAGAGGTGGTAGATGATGTTTGCTTGTTTAAGTATGGTGGTTAGGGGTTCCATCTATGCATTGAAGAGTGTAGGTGAGAGGACTGACCCTTGGGGGGCACCCCTGGTTATGCTGGACGTGTCTGAGGTCGAGTTGCTTATTTTTATTTGTTGGGAGTGGTTATGAAGGTATGAGGTGAACCATTTCAAGGCCAGGCCGTTTGCTCCAATCCACTTTTGGAGGGATTCTAGAAGCCTCTTGTGATCGATCGTGTCGAAGGCCGCGATAGGCCTAGGAGGATGAGTAGGCAGCATTAATAAGTGTCCAGCGACTGGTGTATGTCATCTGCTATGTTCGGTAGGGCTGTTTCTGTGCTGCATCCTTTTCTAAAACCAGATTGGAGTGAGTCAAGAAGATTGTTGGAGTCAATGTGTTGGTTCAGTTAGGAGAGAACACATTTCTCAAGTTTTTAAGCCAGGAAGGGAAGGTTGGAGATGGGCTGAAGTTGTTGAGGTTGTTGGGTCAGCAGCTAGTGTATTTAGCAAGGGAGAGACTTGTTCTAGTGTGAGGCAGTCGGGCATCAGCCCATTGGCTCAGGGAGCGGTTCATTATTAGTCCAGAGAGGTGCTAGGACGTAGAAGAGGCTCTTCACCAGGGAGGCCGGAAGAGGATCTGCAAGATGGAAGGCAGGCTTGGAATTCGCAATCATCTTTGAGATGTCCTCTTCAGTGAGCAAGTTGAACGTCCTCCAGCTCCTGTGAGTTGAGGGGATCCTAATTATATACTGCATCCAGAGGGCTCAGGGTGAGTGGCCACCCCTTGGGAGATCAGCGAGAGCAAAGTTGAGTTGCTTCCCTCCGTTCTGAAGGAAGGGTTTCCAGTGGATGGCCAAGTGTGGTGGTCTAAAAAGAGTTTGATCTTTGTGATTTTATTATTGAAGAATTTGGGAATTTGTCAGTGTTCTTAGGAGACATGGGGATTTTGTTTTGCTGGTTTCCAAGTTTGCTGTTTAATGATATTGAAAAGTTCTTCTGGGCATTTTTTGCTTTATCTAGTGTTCTGCAGAAGAACGCAGCTTTTTCTTTTATGATGTGTTTTTTTAATATTTTCTGCACTCTATTCGGAGCTGTAGAAGGTGGGATGAGGAGGGTTTTGTTCTCCAGAGTCATTCTGCCACTCTCTGTAGTCTTCTTTCTGCATTGAGGTCTTTGTTTAACCAGACTCTCGAGGGAGTGCCTCTAATTTTGTAAGTTTCCAGGGCGCTGGTTGGTCTAGGGTGGATGACATTGTTGAGTCACAGAGGTATAAAATATAGTTTGTTGAGAGGTTGTCTTTAGGGGTCGCGGTGGGAACAGAGACATCATTCTATCTTCCAGATCATCCAGGGGAATCTGACTTATGTTGCAGGACCATTGTATGTTCTGAAAGCGAATGGGGGGTGGGGGGCTACATCGATTTGGTTGATATGGAACAGAATGATGTGGTGGTCTGACCAGTCAACTGGAAGGATGTTATCAATACCGCTTTTTGTGGCTAAAATGGCATCCAGGGTTGTGCCTCTGGTATGCATTTGACTTTTGCAGTGTTGTATAAGAAGGTTTTTACAGAGTAGGAGATCATTTAAAGATTAGATACGTGTGTCTTTCTCATCATTCCAATGTAGATTGAAGGCGTCTAGGAATACGTTGTTGTTGGAGAGTGGGCAGTGCATTATCAGTTCTGATAGGTGTTCTCCGAATGCGAACATGTTGCCTGGAGGGTGATAAAGGGGGTGGCATTTCATTGTTATGTTTGTGCTATGTTCAAACGTTAGGTAGATAACGGTGTCTGTTTCTGCAATAAGGATGTTGTTCTTGTGGATAATGGCTATGCCACTTCCGGGGTGATTCTCTGTGTCTTTCTTGATGATGGAGAAGCCAGGAGGGACTAGTAGGTAAAGGATCGGATAGGAGGAGTCATTTAGCCATGTTTCTGTGATGAATGCGATGTCAATGACATGGTTCAGGAGGGCTTCAGCCAGATCTGTTGCATGTTTAGTTGCTGATCTGCAGTTTGCGAGCATACAGTTGATGTTGCTGTTGGGCTTCTGAGAGGGGGGCCAAGGGGATCTTGGTGGGTTGGTGGCGTGGCAATTTTTTGAGGGTTGATATATTTCCCAATTCCAGTAATCACCTGTATCTTGGAGGTGGGTTTTTTTTGGGGTTGAAGTCCGGTGATTGGCCGAGACTTACTTCTCTCAGAGACATCCCGGGAGTCAATCTTTTAGGCCTGTGTGCTTGGTTGTCGAGAGTAGTTGTGCTCCAGCTGAGAGGCTGGATCTTAGACATTCGAGGGGGTTGTCTTGAGGAGGGGAGGGGTTTGGGCCAATTCAGGATACTATTTGAGGATTATTAGGATATTGTTAATGCCCTGTGTTGCTTTATTGAGTTGATTTTCCATGCAATTAACTCGTTCCTTAAGATCAGTTGTCGTGAGTTCCCTTTAGGGCCCACTTAGTTCTCCCTTATTTTAGCCTAACTGCCTGTTGTAGGCTGCTTTGCCTTGCACACGTTAAACACAGCACATTTGTTTTTGTGCCACGATATTATTTTAGAAATACGCTGCACACGTTTTTATTATTAAGTTCTCCTTTCTGGGACTAAGTCTGAACATTTCGTACTAGGTCGAACAACACCATGCCCGGTTTTTTCTGTGATCGGTTAGCAACATTGTTTAGCATTTAGACACAACACAGAGGAACAGCTGCTCTTTTCAAGTGAGGCACTTCATCATATACACAGAGACCTGCCTTTTGAAAACGGAGAGGAGGATTCTTGCAGAGGGGAAAGGTCCCGGGACGCACGTGCTGGCTTAGCACAACCTGAGATTCAGACCATCTAATTACAAATGCTAGGTATGGGGGCCTCTTTTAATCCAAGAGACCTCAGATATATCACTGTGCTCATGTAGTAAGGATAGGCTTAGGCAGATATAGCATTCGCCATAGTAGGGCTTTTTATTGTATACAGTTTACTTGTAATGCTGATTACTCTGCTCAGTTGCATATGTTTTCTAATTGCAGCACAGTTGCTTCATAATAGAGGACGACAATTTCAATAAATATTGTAAACTTTCCTCATGTCTTTCTGTTGTTTATTATGGACATTCATGAGTGAGAAAACGAAAGGTGACAATCTGTTTCTACGGTTCCCCTGGGGACTAGAGAGTTGTGTTCTGGGGTGCCAATTTACTTGTTACTCTGGGAAGGATAGGAGGCCAGGTAAGGCACTATGAGCTTGTTGGATTTAGGCCCATAGGTGCTGATGTGGTATAGTGACTCAGTCCCTACATTCTGACATCCTGTGGTCCCAGGCACAGTTCTGTTTCCAAACAATATACCTGCAACACAGTCATGGGCACAGGGTTTAGTGAAGAGAGATTGTTGTACAATTACGTAGGGGCAGACACCTTTTTGAAAATGATATGCCAATAGAAACACCAGAAGATTAAGTAAACTGGGAGGCAAATAAGCGAATGGAGCAGTATTAGGATACCACTTTTAGTATTATGACTGAGACACACAATTTTTACTACAGATACCACGCGTCAGGTGAGTTGGTGAAGGCATACACTGCAACTTTACGAAAGCTGGCTTCGACTTGTGCATTCTAGGACATGGATGAAAGGATCTGCAACTAGATTGTTAAAGAGAACGACCTGCGCAAAGGTGCAAAAGAAGTTACTTTGTCACAAGAACCCAAGTTTGGCCGAAGTCATACGTACGATCAAGAGTGCAAAGCGTTCAGCTAGGGAAAAACCTGACTCACAAGCCACTGAAGTCAACCTGGTGTGAAACAAGAATAAACTCATAAGGCATCCAGTAAAGTGGCGTCACACAATTCCAAAAATGAGGTTTTTGGCAAGAATGTATGCTATCAATGTGGTGCGGGCACTCATATGGTGTCATTCAGAAAATTGCCTCACCCTTTGCAAGGAATGTTTTAAATGTGGGGTAAAAGGCAAACTTTTCAAAGTTTGCAAGGCGTTAAGTCAATCTAAAAGGGTTTTGACGGTTGATGAGAAGGATGAAGGCGACAGTCTAGAAGAGCACATGGAAGATCTTGTTTTACTGGTGGCAATCCTGGGAAAGAAACATGACAAAAGCCAACCCAATGCAGTATGCAAGGGAACAAGGCCAATATGAAAGTTCTGGCTGACACTGGTTCAAGATTCTCAGCGCACATGAACTCCATACTTGAGGGGATCAGGAGAATGAGAGGAGGAAGTGGGCGGTCTATGTTTGCATCCTTCCAAATGAACCATACCCACACATGGGACTGAATGAAGCTAAGAGAACCCAAGTATCCTATGTGCATGTAAATACCGTATTGATGAGAACCCGAGTGTGTCCCAACATCAAAAACCAGCATCCTGATATTACAAACAAATTGTACAAGACCTCACACACCACCCTAGGTGTCATGCTTCCTCATTAGTTATCACACGCTCGCCAAAGATTCCTCTACTAGCGGGCAGGCCCTCTGAGATATCGAGGGTACTTTGCAAGGAAATGCAAAAAAGGATCCAGACAAGAAAAATAAAAAAATAAAAACTTGACTGCTTACCCTGGGAACTTTCCCTTTTAATGGTAGGATGGCAATGAGTTTGTTAAAAATAGATTGGATGTATTGGAGAGATTATTGCTCCTACAACCAGCAGGTCAACACGTTTCAGCCCTTTATATGACCCCTTCAGAGGGTCCCAGGCTTTCATCAGGGCAGGGATCCCCCAAGTCTCATAAAGTTGACTCCATGACTATATTCATACATCACCAGCATACATACATCACCAGCATACATACATTCAATACCAGTAATATTACTGCAAATGCATGTTTGAGTAATTTAATTGCTAACTTCGCAGAATGTGGAGACACTTTTTCAAACTCTTGGACTTTGTAACAGCCCACATGCATGTTAAAAGCTCATGTTCAATCACAGAATAGCCTTTGGTTTCCTCACCTTTCTTGAAGCCAAGTCAATCAATCATTCTTCACCACGTCCCATTTAACTTAGAACAAAGTTTTGCTGATTATGCAAGGTTCACAAGATCTCTTGCCATAGGTCAAGAGGACTACATGAAGGGGTTAACGAGTGGAGCCTATTAGTGACTCATTTTTCAAAGGACCTACTTAGGCATTTCACTCCTTCCAGCTGGTTCCAGGATTACCATAATTTTCATGGAGATGTACATTAACCTGCCGTCAGGCATAAACAACGCCACAGCCATACAATACCAGGAACATATTGTGGACACAGAATCAAGTTAGAAGGTGTATTCCAAGTCGAATTCAGCTTTGAAAGAAGGTATATCACTGCCAAAGTCTATGTTGTTGACCATGGTGTTTACATTTTGGGCTGGTCAGAGCAACAAGGTCTTTGCAGGTTCGAAATATTCTGATACCATTTGGAAAGAAATGAGAGGTCTTGGACCACTGGTTGGCTAGTCATTAACCCTATTTCCGCATCCTAATGATTGTCTTACGTGGTTGTTGCCAAGAAAAATGTGGTGAATTAACAGCTAAATAGTAGTGGAAAGACAATCTTTGCCACTAATCCATATAATGGTAACAACACTAGATGAAGCTAAAAATCTTCATTACTCTTTACGGTCGCATATCATCAAATAAGCCTGCACCAAGAATAAAAAAAATACTAACAGCATTTGATACACTATATGTGGCATTCCAATTCTGCAACATGCCCTTCGGCCTCACCACGGCCTCTACTGATTTCCAAAAGATTATGAACAAAGAATTTGAAAGCATGGACAGTGCCTGTGCATTACAAGATGATGTCCTAATTTACTCTAGCACTGAGGAAGAACACACGGCCAAGCTACATGAAGCACTGCAGAAAGTTCAAGGTAGTGGTCTCACAGAAAAGGCAAGTTTATGCAGCCTAGTGTAGAATACTTGGGTCACATCATCAGAGCCCAAGGTGTGGCGCCTAAAGCCTCCTTGGTGACTGCCATCAAAGAAGTCCGGAGATATAGCAACAAGGAAGAACTTGCATCCTTCCTTGGCTTATAAGAGTTCTATATCATATTTATAAGGAACTATGCAGAGTTAGTGGAGCGAATGAGAAAGCGGATTATGAAGGATGTTGACTTCTTGTGAGAAGACTGTGAAAAAGCATGCAAGAGCTTAAGAATGAACTACAGCAAGCTCCATCTTTGAAATCTTTTGAAAACACATTAAAATCTTTGGCATAGTTCTAAGTTAAATGGGACGTGGTGAAGAATGATTGATTGACTTGGCTTCAAGAAAGGTGAGGAAACCAAAGGCTATTCTGTGATTGAACATGAGCTTTTAACATGCATGTGGGCTGTTACAAAGTCCAAGAGTTTGAAAAAGTGTCTCCACATTCAGCGAAGTTAGCAATTAAATTACTCAAACATGCATTTGCAGTGGAATTCATGCCAGGAAAGCCCAATGTTACTGCTGACTTTGTTACGTATGCTGCGTGATTCAGTAGTTTACGATGACGAGTAGGATGAAGAAGGTATGGTTGTTGCTGTTGCATATTTGATAGTTAGCCAAAGCAGGTTGTGAACCTTAGACAGTGGATGGATACTATTCAGTGGGATTTCGAGTATGCCAGGATATTGAATATATCGTAAAGGAGAGGTCGAAGAAGTGTTTTGACAGAAATCTCCACCCATCCCTAGAAAATGATGTCATTGTTAGGCAAGATGTGCAGAGTGTGGGAAACAGCATTTACAACGCAGGCGGAACCACACGTTCCGTTACCATGCTTGCCTTTACCACACATATGTCTTAACCAAGCATATGAGTGGTAAAGCAGTAAGCGCTCTAGATATGGAGCGGATCAGTGGGTAGATTGTGTGGAGGAACAGGAAAGATCGGGACGCGGCTTGGTAAGTAGGGCTGGGGCCATGCTTTAGGGCTCAGGGCGGGGGGTAGGGTCAGGGGTCGTGGTAGTTTTTAGTGCTGGGGTCCGGTTTTAAAGCTCAGGGTGGGGACTGGGGTAGTTTTTAAGGCTGGGACGGGGTGGTTTACAGGGTTGGGTTTTAGAGCTCAGGGCTGGAGGGGGGTTGGGATATGATCTTTACCACACATATGCCTTTACCAATCATGCCTTCACAATGAAGTTTGTTGTAAAGGCATGCGTGGTAAAGGCATGCATGGTAAAGACGCAGTCATTGTAAAGACCACATTAAGGCATGAGAGCTTAGACCCCACCTTATATCTTTGGCACCAGGGAATGACTGGTAGGAAGAAAAAGACTTGAGATATGTATGTTCTTAAGTGCCAAATATGTAGGGAATCCAACAAAATTTACAAGATTAGGTCTAACCCACTCACGCCCACAGACCTACCCAGTGGACTATGGAAGAAGAAAGATGTAGATTTGTTTGGGCCCATGAAAAGGTTATCCATCTTCATTCACTAATCTACAGTCATAATAGACTACTTTAGCAAGTGCATAGAAATTAAATTCCTGTAACACCCAACTGCTGGGTAAGTCTTGAGTACGTTAAAGATTAATTTTCATGGGAACTCAATCTTTCCAAAACAGATTGTATCTGCTTAAGTTGCCACCTCTTGAACTTCCAATGGTCTTCCACATAGTAAGACCATTGTACCACCCACAGAATATTGAGCAGGTTGAACATGCAAATTGGGTGATCAAGGAAGCCATGCAACTGGCCCTTAATGGAGGCTTGCTGTGACTAATGCATCAAGAACTTGCCTGTGGTTGTACTGCACTACACCCCATTAGGGTAACTAGTAAAGCTCACTTTGAACTCTTACGGGGCACAGTAGCCGTCACCAATCTCCATCCCAGCTGGTTTAAAAAAGGGGAGAGGGACTTAACCATGTGAGTGAAACAAGTGAGATGTTGTATATGAATGTCAATGCGAAGCACAATAGCATGTAATTTCATTGTGTCAAATGGAGAGCTGTGATCAACTATAAGAATACTGTGGGCAAATTGGTAAGAATCAAACGATCGCTGACAAAGCATAGAAGTAATAAATTTAGCCAACCTTTGTATGTGCTGAAGAAAAATGGTTCTGTTGTGTTATTGGAGAATGGCCAGTAGTGGAATGGCGTCTGTGCTCTACTCACATCCCCCCAGGTCAGTCATAAAATCCTATTGCTCGAGTGTGGAAGAGAAGTGAGTGTGCTTTTTGCCGCTTGTGATTCTGGCTCGTCTTACAATCAAAGTCTTCCTGCTGCGAGTGAGAATATTGATGTCAAAACTTCTGTAGACTTGAGCCCCGCTGGAGCTTTTGGCAAAATACACATGGTTTTAAACCTTGCAAGATGAATGGTCATAATTCTCGCAATGTGGGATTACAAACCAGATTCAGAGACTGTCTAATGGGCTAACCTTTTCAAAAGAAGGGATGATGTGTAATATGCTGGTTCATTACGCTGTTGTTTGCATTGTGAATTCTTCCTTGACATCCTGTCCCCTCCCCTTTCTCGTGAGGCAGTTCATGCACAGTCTCTGAGCAATCCTGTAGAATGTTGTGATAGAACATTGGAGTTTGGCGGCAGTGAGTGGAGGATCAGCTTTCTGCAACAGGGATTTTTACTTGACAGTTCAATAAATGTTGTGTTCCTCACCTCAGTCAGTCATAATTTACCTCTACGGCTCATACATTTGTTAATATGAAATTAAAGTCTGCCTCAGGGTTCTTTTAGCTGGCATGCATGGTTCAGGTGCCTAGTTTGGAGAATCACCCCATTGTTGGGGAATATTCATCTAGAGTATACCAGAAAAGCCAAAATATCATATCCTGCAAAATCATTCCTCTACTGAAAACTAAGTTGGGATCCTTTGCGAAAGGGCCTGAAGCTCTCCAATCCTCCCTGCTGATGCAATTGCTACGCACATTACTTTCCATGTTAAAAGGTATATGATATGGGTGCAAATGGTTTGTCTCAGCAAATAATCAAACTGATTGCACTAGGGAGCATGGTCTACAATGAGTGTTTGTAAAAGACACCAGCCATCAAAGTGCCTTAATGCTTCTTCGTTCTTGACAGAAAATGGTCTCCAAGCCCATTAACAAATGCAACAATAGATAGAGACACATGCTTAAAGTATTCATCTAGGATCACTGAATCAGCTGTGTGTGTGACAAATTGCAGGACATAATCTAAAGTGGTCTATACAAATGAAGTCGATCAGGAGTCTAATGAAAAAATTAAGCCAACTTTGCATATGTTGGCATCTAGAGAATTGTTACTGGATCCACACTACAGTTCTTTTTTCTGACAAAACGTTACCTCAATCCTTTTTGAACCAGACTACAAACGGTAATACATATCCCCTACCTTCCTCCAATGAAACTCCCAGTATTTCAGGAACTAAGTGCTCAGGTAGCAATGGAAGGGAAGAATGAGACACCATCCCCTTCTACGGAACGAAGAGGCCTATGATGTGAGCACATTGTAGACCTACTGATGTCTGAGAGTAGGATGGGTGGCATTTTTTGGTCCAAATTTTCAGAAAAAGAAATAAAAGAATTCTGAATTAAAATAAAATCAGGACTAATACATTAGGAAAAGACTGGTCTTGCAAAAATATATCTTTATGGCTCTCTTTAGATATCTCTGATTACCTTGCATGGGTCTCTGTGCTGGGCTGTCAAGCAGGAAAGTGCTGCTAAGAGGAGGCCTTAAATGGAGTGAATATTAAAAATGTGCAGAAGGGGTTCACTTGTGACTTCCATTGGCTCAAGATTTCATGCATTCTAGGGAAAATATCTGAAGGAAATTCGTCTCCTTGTGCAGAAGAAAACCTCTTAATGGTATCATGACTCTCTAAACTGACAATCTCTAGGAAGTGTGTGATGGGACCAGGCTGGGACGATTTATTTATCTGGTATTTTACGAACACCCAACATGGAACTGGGCGCATAGTGAAGCGCTTGCACTGGAGTTCCATCAACAAGATGGCGATTGTTACAAAGCAGAACAGGGCATACATATCATGTTTACAGATATGGGCACACAACAAAAAGTTATATCAAGGATTTATGCATAGTGCCTGGCTGGGTGCCGGGCTACACAATGGATGGGTACATGAGCCATGTTTCTAGAATGATTTCCGAATGAGATGTTCTTACTGTTGACACATCAGAGTGGGCAAGGTTAATTCTCTTGCAACGTGATAAAAATATTGATTTCATATACAGAGTTTAGTGCAGCAAACTGTTCCTGCTCACACTATCTGCTCTAACAGACAGGCAGATGTGGCACGTCAACAAATGTAAATTTGTTTTTCGAAAAATAAACATAAGTGTTTGCCTTAAAAATTAAAGATGCATGTGTTTTCTCATTTACACCCCATAAGCAGGCTCTGCACATAGAGCGTTCTGGACACAAATGTCTTTCAAGCTTCTAAAATTGGGATCCGACACCCCAGGCCACAGGACTCCAGCTCGCACACATCCCACGCCTACACGGAACCAGATCAGGAAGGTGCGTTCTCTTACATTGCTTCTAAAGTGTGAAACACCCTCATACTCCACATCAGATCCTCCATCATCTCTTCTTGACTTCCACAAGAATCTGAAGACCTGGCTTTTCAATTATCACCCTACGATAGGCAGGGCTAGGCACACACCTGCTCAGTGCCAAGATACCTTTGTGGGTAATAGTGCGCTTCACAAATACACATAACTGTGGTGATATTTGCTAGAAGAGGGTAATACACCACACTACATGAGCAGCTGCAAAGCATGCTTATTGTACCATATAGCGTTAGGGGGGGCCCTCATACCGAATGTGTTGATGACAAAGCTCAGTCATCATCATAATGAATGGACAGATAAGCATGAACAGCAATGTTGAAGAGATGTTAATGGGTAGGGATTTCCATTGTTTTTGTCAGCAAAGCCACACAACGACTTAAAACTAAGCTGCATTCCAAACAGCAAAGGGGGCAGGCATAATCTATTCAAGATGCTATCCACTGCACTTCCTGTACACATTTCCCATCCATCCCACCATACCGCTTTTACTTTAGTGAGACCATACCCATGAACTCCCATCTTAAAAACAAAAAACACTACATACATTCCCCATTTCCTCCAGTTCCTAAATACCATCGGTAATTAAATCAACACTCTGCTCGGCAAAGCACAAAACTGCAGAACTTGGGCACAAATAACATTAACATGAGAAAATTACAATAAATGTGCTTCTGCAAAGAAAATCCCTCAAGACTGAAAGCAACCTGGATTACCGTTGCTAAAGTTGAGAACAGAGAGGGCAGTTCAATACACACAACAGTCCTTTTTCCTTCCACATTTATTTAAAAAATAATAATTTGTCTACTTTATGAATCGCTAAAGCAATTTAATGTACACAACAGTGAAGACACTGCATTATGGTCATCAACATTCAACACATGGACTTTTGCCTTCATGATAGACGACCCTCATGAAATAAAACAAGGGGGTCGGAATTAACTTAGAAATTGATTAAATGTTAGATAACGTCCTTCACCCACTGAATGTTCAAAAATGATTAAAGCAGCCACTGAACAGCAGTGTAAGAAAAACAAAACTGGGAAATTAAGAATTTCTGGACGTTTTCTGGAAATGCTTTCAAGAGCATCAACTTATTTCCCAAAGCAGGTGGCAACATGGACAAGCCATGCAGAAGAACGGCAACAGTAACAAGTCCTTAGTAAAGCCCAGTGTAGCCTGGCGTCTCCTCTCCACTTCAGTTCTGCGTTATGCTCAGTTTGCGGATGTTTTTGGGAATCTGGCGCGGGCAATCTTGGCTTCCTCTTCAAGTTCATCTAGAAATTTCTCTTGGGAAACAGAATAGAAGGTGTACCCATCTAGATTACATAGTTAAGGAATCACTTGTGATTGGTAAAGTTATAATAGTGCAACATTGCCTCACAAACTAGGTTCAGCATGAAGGAACATCTACTTGATGAACTAGAGACGAAAGCATTTCAATCTCAATCCGACAGAAACCATATGTAGGGGCAAATTAATATATAATAAATTACAACCACTAAACAGAAAACACATGAAGCATACACACAGATCACAAGACAGGTAATCAATCAATCAATCATGTCACTTATAAAGCGCACTACATACCCGCGAGGGTCTCAAGGCGCTGGGGGTAGAGGGGGGTGGTGCTGCTACTGATCGAAGAGCCAGGTCTTGAGGAGTCTTCTGAAGGCCAGTAGGTCTTGGGTCTGTCGGAGGTTGGTGGGGAGGGTGTTCCAGGTCTTGGCGGCGAGGTGGGAGAAGGATCTGCCGCCGGCGGTCGTTTTCCGGATGCGGGGGACTGTGGCGAGGCTGGTCGAGCGGAGCTGGCGGGTGGGGGTGTAGAAGCTGAGTCGTCTGTTGAGGTAGGCTGGTCCGGAGTTGTGGAGAAGGTAGGAGAAAGTTGAATACCAAATCTACATTCATATTAAGCTGCTTATCCAGTCTAGGTGCCTGGGCAAAGCAAAGGTTTAGAAGATTGCCCAGTCATTCAACTGAGACACTAGCTTTAGTATAGATACCTACCACTGCGCTGACCCGCACTTCAAAATAAAGTAGGTTTGCAATCGTCCTGATAATGCAAAACTGACTATACCATACAACTAGGTCAGGTCGATGCATCTTCCAAGACTCTGTCTATGCAATACTTGTTTTAGATGCTCACTCAGAGTTTACAACATAACTGTAAATACACCTAGAATATATTTGCGGGCCAGTGCCTAAGTAGCCCAGTGAAGAGCAAAGAGAAAACTTCCAGACTGAAGTTCTGCACTGAACAACACCGTCTTGCACAAATCCCTTCACCTCACTGAGACTCAGTTCATTTGTTTACCAAAGTTGTGGGCATTTACCACGAACTTTATGAGCGGAGCATGTACGTTTTACAAATATATGAACTTTCCAAATTCTTGGCAGAGTGAAAATGTTACGATTTCTATATGCTATCATCGATTTCCACTGAATCCCCTTTTTTAGGTCTCGCAGAACTGCATTGCAGCGCGCATGCGCTGCTCGCTCTGCGAGGCTTCTTGTAATCGGGATATTTAAGAAGTGGAGTTTAAGCCACGCCCATCTTTTTGATTGGCTGGCGTCATCGTTTATGCTAAACGGTGGCCTCCGATTGAAAATGAGGCTTCTTTGTTACCGCCCGGTCTCCTTTTTGGACTGTCCATCCGGACTGGATGTTTTACTTGCAGCGTTACACTGTCTCCTTAATTAGTCAGTAGGCACTATTTTTTTTTTCACAATGGCGAAAGCTTGTTTACGGACCCCAGGCGGCGCCGCGTCCTCCTGTCGCCATCTCCCTCAGGCACCACCGGGGCCGTCCAATGTGTCGACAGCTTGTTTTTCTTTACTTCATTTAAAAACGTGCACCCCCGGGACATGCTGACAGATGGCTGGCAGATGGAGCCTGCAGGTAGGGACATGCCGCTTTCCTAACCATCATAATAAGTGGATATCAGAGTAAGATAAAGCGGAATGCAGGCTTCATTTCAAACCTCTGTGAGCGTTAAAGGTCAGCGGTGTTCATCTTTTCTCAAACTCCCCCCACACAGCCCAACAGTGTGTGACAGAATGCGCAACAGCCGCTAACACCGCGAGCAGGCCTCCCTTCTTAATTACACCGGCCCTGGGCAGGGGCGCCAGCAAGTTATAATAATAAGTTACCGACAGACCGCCTCACTGTATGAGCGCTTCTTAACTTGGTTATGACAGCCAAACACGTGATGAGCCCGTCAACAAATGTGACCTAGATTTGCCCCCCGCTGTATTCCCAGATTCCGCCAGCTCTGTCCAGCTGACATCACGCGCCAGTCCCTGCTGGACAAATGGCCTCGCGTCAACCCTTATTGGAAACACAGCAGAAGGCTCAAACGCCAAGGTGTTTTATTAAAAGGCAGCTGGGAAAACTTGATTAGTACAGAGTCGATTCTGTGCAGTAAACACCTTTTCAAAACTCTTAAAATAACCCCGCGTTGATCTGTACCTGCAGAGTTGAAAAGCTCTACTTTGCAGTGCATAATAAAACGCTGTATTTCAAAGTATGTGTATTTTCTGCTCAATTCAAAGTATGTGTATTTTCTGCTGAAAAGTGTTGTGGTGTCCTTATTATTTTTCTAATAATGTCACCCAATATTGCATTTCCCCTTGTGCAGTGTACAGGATGAAAGTAGGGCTGAATTGCACCGACGGGCAGAATGGCAATAGGTTTTATTTTATCTTGGTGTCAAATATACTCAACCGCTGGCCTGCAGTGTAGACGAGGATGAGGACGCAGGAGCGGCCTGACATGGTGAAGAACCCACAATGCAATGGGACTCACTAGCGATGAAGTGCAACGTATCGTGCTCCATAGATTAAAAAAATAACAAGCATTTGCAATGCAAAAGGTCTCGCATTTACACGAGTTTAAGCTATTGGCATTGTAAATCACAATGCCTTTTATTTATGTTTTAAAAACCAAAACATAAAAGGCATTGTCATTTACAATGCCAATAGCTCAAACTCGCGTAAATGCGAGACCTATTGCATTGCAAATGCTTGTTAATCTTGCAGACGTTGACATACATCAAATATGAGTTTTGTTAAAAGATTTATTTACATAAATATACATAATATATACAATATGCCAGCTAAACAGTTTACAACATTAGTAGTGAGTAGCATTTTTTTGAAGCTGTCAATAATAGTTTGAGATAAATTTTAATTCAAAGCAAACATTATCTGATCTCATATCCATACTCTAGGGTATCTCACTCGTAGACGAAGCGTGTTGTGTTCTTTACAAACTGGTTTATATTCTTCAGCAAATAAACAATTTTGGCTGATATGAGGTGATACCCCGAAACCGGTCAGAGAATGCTTGTTTCCGGTCCAGGGAAGACCCAGCCTGGCTGATCGGGCTGGACTGTTCCCATGGGAAGCAGGATCAAGACTGATTTGCATATGGCTGCGTCTAAACTGGAATGGCATGATGGGCAAAAAAAACATGGATTTAGGCCCAGATCTCTGTTCTGAGAGTGAATGTTTGACATTGTTCAGCATTCCGTCCATCAACTGCTCTTTTTGCTTTTTTAGGTCTGTCATTACTGAAGAGGTGCTTAGGCTCTTCCTACATGTTGATTCCCTTAAGTACAGCATTTGATTGGGCAGAACCTGTGTGCTTGAACTGAAAAAGCATGCCTATATTACACTCTGTGTCTTATTGGAATGAGTATGGTTCGTAGAGTAAGCCTAAATTGGTTATGGTAACAATCCGATGCCAGAGTTCTGGTCTTTTATCATGAAAAGATATGACAAAGGCCTAAAGTACGACTGACTTTACTGTGAAAAGTATAAGGGCCAATACGCTTGTAAGGGTGCTTTGCTATCACACTGTGGTAAAGCCTGTGCTCGGGTATATTACAAGGAGTCTAACAGATTGCAGTAGTAGGCAATAATTTGGCGTTATAATCTCTGACAATTCCTTGGATACAAGATTTGCACTGTGAAAATCCCCATTTTAGCAACTTAAAAGGGTGCGTATATTATTTTGACAGTGTGATTGCGTACATATTTGTAATTTTATGGCATTATACAAATGACTGTTTTGTGAGAAAGCCCATGTACAATATAGTAGGCCAGTTTTGGAAAACGTTATATCAGATGCCGTAGGTCTGCTCTGTTTAATACCAAAACCTATGACAAAGACAGTAGTGCTGACTTATTTATAGTGAAAATCAAACATTAAAGCCAATAGGCACTTTAGGGTTGACTGTTACAATACTGTGTTGCGCTCTGTAATCAGGAATTGTGTTACATGGAATCTGACAGATTAATGTAGTATGCCAGGGTTTTGGTGTTTATTAACCCCCTCCGATAAGCCCTGGGGTAGACAATTTGCATCAGAGAATCTGTGCTAGCTCGTAGGAGAGGTTTCATATTGTTTTGCCAACTGTAATTTCATACACGTTTGTAATTGTATGCATAGCATTTAGCAGTGTGTGTTTCAAAGTACTTTTAGACCCAGCCGGACAGCTTTAGCTGTCTGCTGGGCTTGTGTAATAAAAAAGATCACATACACATATACAGAGACTTTTGGTCAGCCCTCTTTAACCAGTGGTCTGTTTGTATGTCACTGACGTTCTGTTCCAGCTCATGACATCACATAGTATGGGGCAGTGGGTCAGTCTACTTCAGCCATTGGTTCTATTGCCCTCTGAGTGATGGCATTTTGTCAACATGTACACATCCATCTAAAAGGGAGTGCCCTTCAGTGCCAGAGCTACTGTGCCAGTCACTTTAGTTTTGCATTTTCTCTTTCTATAGTCCCCTTTTTAGGTCTCGCCTAGCGACGCAGCGCGAAGCGCTGTCGCTAGCGAGATGTATTGTTACCCACTTGCTTCCGAAGGGAGACAGGAGATGTCCACGCGCAGGACGGACTGCAATTATGAACGCGCCCGTGAACGTGAACACGCACGTACAGACACGCGATGTGCACATCTCCTGTCCCCCTTCCGTCCTCGCCAGCCGCAAAACATGAGGCTGCCCCGACCGCTTTTGCTTCGGAAGGGAGACAAAACCGGAGATGTGCGGACAGGAGTTGTGCACGCGTACGTACATCTCCTGTCCGCGCTAAACAAGCAGCTTTCGTTGGCGTAATGGCGACAGCATTTCCGTCCTCCTGCCCTGCGCCAGGTCTCCAGATGCCTTCTTAGGGCGCAACAGCGGCCTCCTTCCCCTTGACTGCTTCATTCAGGGTAAAACTATGCTCACTTCCTGGGAACGTCGAGAATGGTCGGGGAGAGAACGGGCAGGCTGCTCTTTAATTGGCGCGACATCCTTCCGCCCACGGCGTGAGCCGAGACAGCGGCTGTTCAATTTGTTTGCTGCCAATGAAGCATAGGCAGCTGAGCTTGCAGCTACTAATATTTAAAAAATAATCATCTCGCCGACCCGTCACCCAACTCCACGGCGGCCAGCTGAGAGTGAACACCTACTGCACAGCGGCATGCGTACGCCGGTAGGAATGATTCTGCAGCCCAACAGCCCACCACCAAAGAGCACACCACAACAGTCTGTACAACTGGGTGATTGCCGTCCTGAATGCCCAGCGTTGCCGCGGATGAATCTGGACCAAGTTGTACTCCTCGTTGCAGCCACGTGTGGCCCATACTGAATTGCAGCGCTAGCCTCGCAAAGAGAAAGTGCCTGGAGAGAGGTATTCTCTGCTTTTAATAAAATTTGTTTTTTTAATAGCGCATTCTGCGTAGCATATTCCCCTGACACCTCACAAAACAATATGATGAATGAAAGGCACCGCTCGTAATCATACTGTTAATACGAGGCCGGTTACATTAAATGTAGGATAAATTACTCGTTAGTACTGGCTCTTAGTCCTTTGATTTGTATGTCACGGCTCAACAGCCTGGCTGGCTGATCACCTATGTCTGCCTCAGTCACCCGACCACTCGGAGACTCTCCTGAGGCTGCCCATGCCCGGTGCGGTCTGCGGCGGTTGTAAGTCCGTGAATCAGCTGACTGTTTACTCTCTGTATTAGGCAGCTGAGAAGAGATCCATGTTCAAGAGCATAAGGGGCCTCTCACATCCTGTTTGCTTTGGTACAGACTCAGCCCGGGTCCCACGTGTCAACACTTACATTATACAAGGGCACGTTCATTTTGCTTTAGGCACGGGGAGATTAAGTGACTTGCCCAGGATCACAGGGTGTTAAACAAACGCCGAGACTCCAGCACCCTTATGTCAGATCTCATTCCCACCCTTTTCCTGTTAAGCTCTGTTTGCGCACTACTCTCCCCCTTTCACCTGCACGCTTCACCCCTCCCAGGGCACTTAATCGCCACCCTTCTTGCACCATGCGTCCAGTGCAGCATCTCACCCCATTACTCTTTCTCCGTGTTCTCCCAACAGCCCCATGTTCCTTCCCCCACCCGTGCCCCCTTATTGTTTCAAACACCCACCCTCCCTCTGTGATTCCTCACAACCCCCACTTCCTGTTGCTCACCCCTCCAGTGCTACTTGTTTCTTTTCTTTTTGTGTACCAGTCCAACTCAGACCGGCAAACAAAATCTATTTTGAAAAAAGTGCCTCTCATTTTGTAGATGCATGCATGCTTGGTGCTTGCGCCTGCAAAATTATCCAGCCGACAACGTATGCCTTTTTGTACTCCTTTTTTTTTTTTTTTTTTAAACCACTGCTGCACAGTATCTGGGATGCTGTACAGCAGAGCTCAAAACGTTAGCAAAGCCGATAGGGCCCAGAGGCGAGATATACTGGCTTTGCCAAGAGTTGTTTTTGTAGAGATGATGATAAACTCCCCTTCTCTGACATCTGAGACAGGCCCATTCATCTCTATGAAATCTCGCACTCATCAGCAAATCTCACATTGAGGCGTAACCCTAAGTTCTTTGGTGTGGCGTTCACTTTTAGGTCTTCTCTCTGGGAATTTGTTTATCACATGTTGGTGATACTGAGGGAGCCTTCAGTTTCTATGCATCACTTTCCAGTTGTTTTTACTATACCCTGCGATTTGTTTCACATGCTCGTATTGGTGATAACTTGAACAGATAGCAGCAGAATGTGCAAATAAGTCATCTAAAGCATATAATATTTAATGAGAGTACACTAGAATATGATGAACGCCAGGTAGCCACAGCCACTTAATTACACTCTAATCAATACCACATAAATACACCCCATATAAAACCACTCTATGCCACATAGCAACATTCCATATAAATACACTCCACGCCACATAATTCCCCATCAGCATAATTGCACTCAGTGTCACACAGTTCCACGGCACACAATTCAGCTCCACACATTTCTATTCAGCACCACATAATTTGACAACAAACCACATCATTCAACTCAGTTCACTTACACAACACACCACATGCATCCACACCACAAAATTCCACATCATGCCACAAAATTCAACAGCACTCCACATAATTAAACTTCACTACATACCATAGCACAAAATACAAATCCACATAATTACACTCAGTTACACTCAATCCCACTCTACATTATTTCAGTACACTCAATACCACAAAATTACTATCCACGTAATTCCACTGCACACCATGCCACATAATCCCACCACACAAATCCACTCCACACCACACTATTCCACGCCACACAATTCCACAACTAACAATTTCAATCCAACCCACATACTTCCAATACACACCACATACATCCACTCCATAAACATAAGTAAAATACATTATCATTTACAACGCCAATAGCTCTTACTTTCACAAATGCGACACCTATTGCATTGCAAATGCTTTTTTTTTTTAGGTTGAGACATGCGCTGCTCTGCGAGGCATGTTCGTGGACTCCAGTGTCACAGACAAAAGTCCGGACCGAGTCGCCGTGAGCCCTCAGTGCAGCAATAGAGTTCGCCACTCGCATTTCACTGCTGCGGTATTCATCCCGCAACTGCGAAAAAGCTTCCAGCTTTCTAAGTGCAACGTGTCCTCTATTAACCGGTTGTGAATTCAGGGAGCGGAGCCCCTTTCTGGACTCCATTGTCCTGCGCCGCTTGGGTCATGTGCACCTCTGGCCCATTCCACCTTCGGATCCGGGGGACGGCGGCTATTGTAATCCTTCAGTCAGGATAAGAGTGTAGGGTGTAATGTCCAGTTGAAGTGGTCGGGATGGCTGCTTATGTTTTTTGTATTCCGGTACTTGGAGACTTGTAATGTGAAGGGAGAAACTACAAGTACCAGAATGCAAAGTGATGAGTTTAAACATCAGACCCGGCCAGCACGAGTGACATCATGCAACCTGACCTTTAGAGACGGATCTGTAAAAACTTAAAGTTCTGTAAGACTATTTAAGGCCAGCAGCCGGGATTACACTAGATTCATTGGCTCCTGTCTTCGTAAAGTCCACCGTGGCTGTAGATAACAGGAAACAAGGGGGTAAGAGTTTAATTAGACCCAGGTAGCGGCTGATTTTGTTCAATGATGTGAATAAAGGTTATCTTTCATAAATGTGTCGCACAGGAAACTTTGGGTTAGTCGGGGTGAGGGGTAGGGGGTCAGGAGGGTTTATCCATATCACGTTATTCCCTCGGAGTTAAAAGAAAACGTATTCACCTCACATCCACTTAACATGTAATCGTTTACAAAGGAATACACTGCAGATTCTGTGTGTTGCCTCCAGTGTGTTTTGGGATGTCCTACAAATGGTGCGTCATACCTAGAGATGTGTGAGCCACTAAAAGTTCCAGCTAGGTTCGAGTGACGAGTCAGATGTCCGGCTCTGGCTCAGCTCTAGGTCCTCTGGGACCTTCGAGCCCAAAACGAGCTGAGCTTTCATATGGATTGCGCCTGCCACCCTCTAACCTCATGTAATGTACAATGAATTAAAAACAAAGCCGTGATATTTGATTTAACAAGCATTTGCAATGCAATAGGTCTCGCAGTTACACGAGTTTAAGGTATTGGCATTATAAATAACAATGCCTTTTAATTATGTTTTTAAAAAGAAAACAAAAATAAAAGGCATTGTTATTTGCAATGTCAATAGCTCAAACTCGCGTCAATGCGAGACCTATTGCATTGCAAATGCTGGTTTTCTTTCCTTCTTTTTTTTTTTGGAGTGCCAGACAGTTCCCTAGAGAAGGCTACTCATTACTGTTCCTTTCATCTGCAGTGCACGGTATCCACAGTGACCACTGATTTAAAACCAGGTGATTACCTTCAAGGGCATTGTCCATAGTAGATTACTGTTTTACAGTTCCAAGATGACTGTCATATCTAGATGCAGCATGCCAGCCATCTTCGAATACCACAGCGATTAATTACTACACAGAATACATTTCCAAGCTGGTCGCTCACTTCTATGCTCAATTTTTTATTTATTCTGTAAACACATGCCCGCCACATTTATGCAACATTATCTTCCTATTTTCATTGTTATAGTTTATAATGCTTATGTCTGTTGAGTCTGCTACGACTTTTATTGTGGATCAGCGAGTGCAAGGATGAGTGACAGAGTGCTTGAATGAGGAGATGCTATCTAAACTCACATGAAACTGAAGGGGCACTGTCAGTTATCAACCAGAGCTACTGGTATTGCCAATGCTGTTAGGAAACCGGGTGGGCTCTTGGTGACTGCAGCAATCAGTTCAGCTGGACAGACAGTGGTGACTAGAATGCAGTGGTAGGAAGCCCAAGAGAAGCACAACAAATGTCACTCAGAGGAACATCTATTGTTGAACACCGTTTTCTGCACTTCACGAAATACTGCAGGAAATGGCACAGCACAGATCCTATCCTTGTGAGTGGCTTTAGCAGCCAAACTAAATCACGCATATGCATGCATCCTTGGAGGCATAGTCGCTCTTATCCAATCACGGTGCTTCAACGGGCCTTATACTGATACACAGAGCGTTGAGTGACAGAGCTAAGCCTGCAATTCATGGCCAATCACCATGTATTACTAAAGCTACATGGTCAATGACCAAGTACTGCAGGGCCTGCATTGTTAGTTTGCATGAAGAACAAATGCACTGTAGAAGGAGTGTCACATCCAGATTGGCATCTGGAGCAACCCCTCCTCCTTTGAAGGGATTATGGCGGTCCTTGACATATTGTGGGCATCATCTGCATGACGCAAGATAGCCCTCCTTGTAATGTCATGGGTTTTGTGTCATAGCTAGAGATGGGTAGTTTGCCGATACTGCCAGAAATTCTGGAATCAAAATGTCACAGCTATGTACTCTGCGTGTGTATCAGATCCAACATCCTTTCTGTGTTCCAAACATGACCAATCTAGGCCTGCTGATGTCTGTGAACATTTGCCGCAACAGCCACACCAGCAGCTCAGTAACAGGAGCAGCTCAGCATGGGCTGCTCAAGCCATGCCTCCCTGCTGTTGAGAATGACAAGGCTTGCCTTTAGCACCCTGACAAGAGCCTCTTCCTCCATGGGATCTCAATTTCCATGCTTTCGCACAAGTCATGTACTCAAAGAAAGGAGTGGGGTTGCGAACAATGTTCGCCAAGCTCCGTCACTTCCATCTCCGCCTCTCCACCTTCGGGCTCACATGAAAATGTATCAAGTAGGGTTACAAAGCAGAAATGGCCAGTGCCCTACAAGGGCGTACTTTTGTAACCAGTCCTTAATGTGTTAAAAAAAAAAAAAAAATATGCCAGGGCCCCAAGGTATTTCTCAGGACGCCACTGCAACTTGCACCACCCACTGCGCACGAGAGAGCTAGGAGATGTCAGTACCAACACAACTAGTAAACAGCACACTCCTATAAGACTAACAATTCCAAGCCACCCAAAGCTATCAGACTGGCATGGGCATGCTAGTATTATTCATTTTAATGTACATTTCATTTTTAAACATTCTGCTGAAGCACTAACTTCAAAACTAGTCAAACAGCGCCACCATGTGGGGGACTGTGGCAAGTGTTGGTGTTAATAACCGGAAAACACTGGCTCAAATGAGGCACTGTTTCAAACACACTAACATTGAAACAAGAAACACCAGAGAAGATAAGTGTAATAGGTCAAACGCACGACAGACAAAACCATAAGCACAGATCTAAGAACACAAGGAGCCACCAACCTCTGAAATGAATGTGGCAAGATCCGACAAAGAGGCTGGGCAGCGTGTATATTGTGGTACACCCAATAAAACGCATGCCCTAATATGCCTAGCAACTTAGGAATGGGCACAGCTGTAGTGCCCATACCATGTGTGCTACAAGGTCAAAATGGTGGGAGCCCTGGGTAATGCCACGCAATCAAGGGAGGAGAATGGTAGAAGTATGTTTATAAAAAGTTCACTGTGCTTGCCAGAAGCCTAGAAGTCCACTGAACTGCACCACTAGGGAAGCTACGCAGGGGGTAGTCTTTAAGGAACATGGGTGGGACCTCCCAATACCAGAACAGGAGCGCAGGCAGACTCAATACTATACAACACCAAGGGCACACATACAGGCTGGCCATGGCATGTTTGTTCCGTGACCAGGTCTT